>JANDEH010000001.1:83977594-84577594 GCA_024610705.1 Tetragnatha versicolor
TGACCCCCCCCACCCCCCAAGTAAGAGTATATAGAGATTTTTCCAACCTCCCCTCCCCCTCGGGACCCTTACGTAATTAATGAATGGCCCCTAAGGCTCCAGATATTACCAGTTAAAAGATCTTTCAAATCCAAGCCGTTTTCGTACAATATTGAATTTGAAGTTATTTTTAAGATTTTACGCCATGTTTACACACTGTAAAAATCTTAGTAAATGTAAAACCAATATTTGGTGCAAAGTTTTTAATTTCCCGAAACTTTGGTGCAATTAAAAAGCTTGATTGTACCAAAAATTGGTATGTAGTATGATTGAAAAATACTTTTATGGTGAAATCGGTTGCACCAAAGTTTGGTAAAATGCTCTTAAACTGGGACCGTTGTTGAGTTGTGTTTGTGTTCACGTGCTCCGCAGTTTTATTTTCGCATGCGTCACAAAAAAAAATATATCGTAATAAGTTTTAGAGTTACAGAATCCCCGCTGGAGCATTGGTAGTGTGCTTGCATAGAATACGGCAGTTCGTGGGTTCTATCCCCATTGATTATAATTATTTTATTGAAATTTCCAAAAAAAAACAGCAAAAAGTATACCATATTATGGTGCAACCTTTTTCTGATTTTTAGTGCCAGCGATAGCACATAATACGGTAAAATTATTAGCAAATTTTTTGTAGCCAGCAAATAAATACCAGATTTTGGTGCAACACGGACCAAAATGTTTTACAGTGCAAGTAAAAAGGCCCCAAGCTTCAACGTAATCACCATTTGATAAAATAGCACTCTTTCGAATCTCTTTTTCGAAACCTACACGCTAGTCGTTTAGAGAGTACCACCAACGAACCTTCTTGCCCATTCCATATAGTCCCTTTCTACAGCCGACAACTTACTCCCATTTAGCCGAATGGGCCATTTCAAAGAAGACAGCAGCGGCATTCCTCCATGACAATGCGGGGGCAATTTTTTTCTAGAGAGTGCCCGGAATGGGGCTGCGTGATTTGACAAGCACCCCTGGGAAATGAGGGAAATGGAGCCCTCTCATATAGAAGGGGAGGTTGACGAATGCCACTGACTAATGAAGGGATGTTACGTGCCAAGGAAGTGCGCGGGGATTAGCGTCGTCGTATGTATAGGGCGGATCACCTCCGGTGTGTGTGTGCATGTTGCCTGAGAAGTTCCGTGACAGTTATTATTAATATTGAGTCTCGATGCTTTTTTTTAGGGGGGGGGAGTTTCACGGAAATATGATGACTCATTGTACGTCATGAAATCGTTCTTGTTAAAATTATAGATATACATAAGAAAAAAATGCATCCACAATACAGAAAGAAGCGCCGTACTAGATAGAGCAAACCCCACTAACCATCAAATTGATAGGCCCTTTAAAATATTGCTGATTTAAGAAGTAGTATAATAGTTTATTTGAATTATAGTTCAAAAGGACCGTTTTTTCTGTTAGTTATTGACATATACAGAAAATGACTCTAGATTATAGAAGAATACACAGAAATTAACAGAGATATGTAGGGGATACTTGATCCCCAATTCAGTTTTTAATTTTTTTCTATGCTGCAAATTATCATATTTCAGAAATTTTTGAACTAAACAATGGTATGCTGTCCCTCTATCCAAATAATACCTTTTAATTTGGAATGAATGAAATAATTTTGGCGAAATAAATACTATTGTAATTTTTTACAAAGGAGTTATGTATCCCTTGATCTGGGAATACTTGATCCCACTCAGAAATTACATTAGATATTCATTATTTCAGCAATATACCTATTAATATAGTTTACTAAATAATATTTATAAAAAAATAACAACAATACGTATTTTTTTCTTAGGTATAATAACAATATACAAATTACTAAAAATTACATAATATAAATAGTACACTATACATAAAAATTACTTATCAAGCATCCCCAGTCTCCCCTGGTTATTTGAGTCTTTTGATATTTTTAAGCATAAATAATCCCCTCCTCTCCTCATTTAGAAAATATTATTGTATTATATCGCTCACTCCTTTCAAAAACGGCATATCTCAAAAAACGTTATTTTTCAGAAGAGTTATTTTAAAGTTTAAAATTATATTGAAATGCATTAAAAATAAATACTAAACAAGTAAAATTTTTTACTATACTTTCTTAAAATATGGCGAATTTGCAGGGCTATACTACATTTTCAAGGCTTTCTAAAAGCAGTCATGACTGAAAATCGTTGATTTTTGAGATATGACGTTTTTGAAAGGAGTGAGCGATATGTGTTTAAGAATGGGCATTGCAAACTCAATGATATAAATAGAATTAATGACTTTTTGAACTCTTCGTTTCATTGTCGAGTGACTCGTTACAGATAATACAGGGTGATTCTGAAATGGACCGCCAAACTTTGAGGGGTGATAGTACTCATCAAGACGAACAAGAATTGATGCGGAAAGGGGGGTCACAGTTACACCGTTAAAGAGCTAGGTCCTAATGTAGTGCGAGAGCATTACAAAAGGACGTTTTGCCAAGGCCTGCTTAACGAAAAAAAACATAATGAAATGAAAAATTTATTGCATGAGGTAGGGGAGACCGGGGCTAGTTTTCCAACCTAAATGCATTTTCTTTCCATACATTTTATTTTTGCTTATTTTTGGATAAACAAGATTTCATTATGATCCTCAGACTGTTCTCTACAAAATGTAGCATTCAAATTTCATTACGATAATTAGTTTTTTTACAAAATAGGATTAAAGGCGACCATGTCAGGTTGGAAAATGTGCCCCGTATGCGGGGCAGGTTTTCCTACAGTAAGGGGCAAGTTTTCCTATAGTACTACTCCCTGAAGTAATACAGATTGCTTTAGGAAACCTTGATTGGTTTACCGGCAGACTGTCATTCCTTATATGGGATTGCGAAACCATCTCATTGGTTATTCACATTTCTTATTTCAGCGCTTTGAATAAGTGTCTCTTCTCTCTCTAAGCCCGAGAATACGATTCTTCGAGTTAGTTGTTTGGTTGATTGTAAGACTTGGTTGAAACTTTAGCTTTTTAGGTAGCTATCTGAAATAAAGGCTGGAATCGAACGATCATGCTGGTTGGAATTCTAGTCGTAAAGGTAATGTATTCAAAATTTGGCGACTTATCTATAATTTGGCGAATTCAAAATAAACGAAAAGGAAGTGGTAGGTTAGTTCGTAGTGGATCAAGCTTACAATAGAAAGATTGCGAGATCGGTCTCAAATCTTTCGTAGTAGCAAATATCAATATTTAGTATTATATCTGGGTGTTTCTAGAGGTTTGATATATTTAAAGTTGAGGAGGTAATGGGTTTAACCTTTTCAGTGCTAGCCTCTTCAAATTTTCTGTATTTTGTTTCTATTAATGGATTAATTATTAATCATATAGCATCCTTTGTTAAAGGGCCTTGGCCTGAAAAGCAAATAAATATTCGATTCTATTCTCTTCAAATTTTCCATATAATTCAAGGGCAATCTCTAGTGTCTTAGATTGAAAGAAGAGCATAGAAATTAGACAGTGCGGAATTAGACAGCGTTTTTCATCAAACGGATCATCGTTTGGCGATCAGAAAAGAAAAATTCGCGTCAGCGTCGTAATCATTACTTGTGATCGTTATTTTGACGATTATCTGCCTGCATAATTTTTTGATTTTTATATTTTGCTCCGAAAATAAAAATCGTTTGTTGCACGAAAGATCATCAAATTACCAATTGAGATATTCTGAAATTCTCGATTAATCTGAAAATACTGAAGAGATCACATATCATCAAAAATTAGGTTAGTGGTTTTGGCAAGGAGGGAATGAGTTGCTGTTGAGTTTATTGTTTTACCAAAATATGTTTCATCATAACTAATTGATTGTTATCGCTCAAAATTAATAATTATTCTTAATCAAAACCAATTAAACTCAAACATGATTATAATTTTTATGCCTAAAACCAGGCTCGATTCTTGCGATTTTACTCAATACTTAATAATCAAACCAAGTCTTGACTGTCAATTCTGACATTTAAAATCTAACCCCGTGAAATTGATGTTATGATCACTTGTTGAGTTTCTTAGGGTAGGCGCACACGAGCAACTTTTGTCTCCGTGACAATTATCAACCTTGTCACGTCGCCGTCACGTAGACAAATTGAGTGCGCAAACGGAACGTGACATTTCCCAAATTATTGCATCAGTCGGCAGTTTGTTGTGGAAGAGAAAGCATCAAAATAATATCATCATCACACGTGCGCGTGCGTGAGGACTGTTTATATCAACAAAATCACGAAAGTTTAGTTGTTCGATGACTTTTTGTCACTCGTGTGCGCAGTGCCATAGAATCTAATAGACAGAGAAACTGTTTCGTCATGGGCCTGTCTCTAGAGCTACGGACAAAATTGTCACACATGTATCACGTCGTACCGTGTGCGGTCCCTACCTTTCGCTCATAGCTAGAACGGTACTGACAAAACAGTCACAGAGACAAAAGTTGCTCGTGTGCGCCTACCCTTACTTTCAAGTTCAAACACTAATGACTTTTAATAAAAAAAATGGGCACAAACATCACCTATCAATCAAAATCGAGTTTTGAAGGATATTCTCTCAACAGCGCAAGCCTCTCCAATGTGTTAAGGGGACTCATCACTGAAGGGAAATGTGACTGGGTGAACACAAGGGTTGAATTAATTATACAAAAACATTTTTAAAAGTGGTGGTCAAGTTTTATTTATATACTTGTTTATTTTGAATACTGGTCACCATTATAATATTTAATATTAATTTGATGATATCTACCGCTTTCCAGGTTTACGTATCCGTTCTGGGGTTACCCAAAATATCTTTGAATATTCACTGCGAAGTCTGGGATGTACAGCTCCCGACCTTGTGATATTCAAAAAGGTCTGAATGCTACAGGGGAATCAAATTACCGTGCGGAAATGGTGCGGAGTGTAGATATAATCTGAAACATTTCAAAGTATTCCAGAGAAGAGTTCCAAAAGAAACGTAAAGAAGCTTATGAATTATCAAAAGTTAGAAACAGCAGTGGAAAAGTATTGTGCGTGAAAGGTTGAGAGCAAATTAGAAGTTAAGTTACAATTAATTTGGTCTGCATAAAAGCTTAAAGTTTTGGTCCAAAAGAAGTCCTCTTCAAAAGGCAACAATAATAAATATTTTACTTTCGGATTTTACGAGGATTTCGTTGCCTCAAAAGCTCTTTAAGTAAGCTAAAACATAATTGGTATAATGAGATTTTATTTCTCTAGCGTAAGTGAAAATTGTCGATGTAAAATATTTATAACTAAAGAAGTTGGAAAATATTGGGGCTAAATTTACATAGATTAGTATAAAAAGTAAATGTTTTAGTTACGCTGGGGGAGAGCTGGATTTGAACCTGGTTCCATGTCTTGGTAATCATGCACTCTAACCGTTGAGCAACCTGGTTCTTTAGTTTCAAGATATTTTAAAATTATGATCTAGGTTTCAGGCCGTATCCTCATGTAAAATCTAACATTGAATTGCATTGAATATAGATGAAAGGATTGATAAACTTGATTCAAAAAGAAAATATATCTAACACTCATTTATTTAAGTTAAAACATTTGAAAAGTATTTCTGAATTAAATCCGAAAAATCCGAAATGGATCAAGTATTGCGGGTTAAGGTTGCCACAATATTTGCAAGTCATATCTTTGGCGATTGAGGATTGGCGCCAGTTTTAAAATTGAGATTACCTGCTGAAAGCAGGATCTTCAAAAATGGAAAATACGACAAATTCATAGTTTAAAAACTATTGATAAAACCATCTGAAATTTGATTTCCTCATGAGTTTGTCACCAAAAGCGATCAACTTAAAAATTATCTGAGGTTTGCCCGTTTTTAATCTTTGATACAGAATTTTAATTGTTAATTATACTTGTAGTAAAAGAAATAGCACCAGAAAAGTCTAATTATACTGACACTATATGTACTTTAACTACAAGAAAACTATTTTTAAAAAGAAATTGGAAAAAATTCTAGTGGGACTCGAACAAACAGCTCCTTTAGAATCGTTAGCTAGTGGTACTGATTGGTTGTTTGGTTTGTGCCTGAGCCAAAAAATCGTTGGAATATGTGCCCCGTCTACTTTAGGAAAACCTGCCCCAACTCAAATTTTGACCTTTGGGAGCCCCTGTGCGAGTGGGGGTTCCACGTTTTTGAAAAACAAAAGCACGGTTCGATAGAGTGAGAAATCCTCTTTCAGTACAAGTATTATCAAATTAGTCAGTTAAAATTTAATGGGCTTTTTTACATTTTTAGTAAAAATCCAAAAGTTTACGCAAAGTGTTAAATATTGAAAAAATTGCATTTGTGACTAAACTAAAAAAGATATGAAACTGAAAGTACATTAGAATGTGTGTGAAGTGTTTCTTTATCATCCAATTCATTCGTTGGGGTGATCTGATTGCTCATTTAAAAATAAAGGCCGTTGGAAAATTTGCCCCAGTGGAAAACTAGCCCCGGTCTCCCCTACAGCAGTATCCGTACTACTTACATCATAAATTTGATAGAAATTGAACCACTTTCTAAACCGCGGAGTTAGTTTCAAAAGTGCAATATTAATCTTTTAGTCAAAGAATCACATTCCTTAATGGTATTTAGAAAAATGATGATCGGGGAAGGAATTTTCAATGATCGTAACATGGATCATTGAAACTGTTTGATCATTGAAAATTCCTTCCCCGATCATCATTTTTCTAAATACCATTAATGGAACTCCATTGTTTGACTAAGAGCACGTTTTAAAACTCACCCCACGGTTTAGAAAGTGGTCCAATTTCTATCAAATTTATGATGTAAGTAATACGGATACTGCTGTACCTCATGCAAAAAATTTTTTCATTTCATCATTATGTTTTTTTTCGTTAAACGGGCCTTGGCAAAACGTCCTTTTGTAACGCTCTCGCACTACATTAGGACCTAGCTCTTTAACGGTGTAACTGCGACCCCCCTTTCTATACCAATTCTTGTTCGTCTTGATGAGTACTATCACCCCTCAAAGTTTGGCGGTCCATTTCAGAATCACCCTGTATATGCCTGACGGATGAAATTCTTAAAATTAATATGCACTAAACTGTCAATAACGAAATATTTTTCCGTCTCGCATACACACATCATCATTTCTAGTTTTCAAAATTCCATTTGCCACTCATGTTTTTCCAGTCCCACTCATTTTTGAAATGTCAATTTAACATGCCAATCACACGTCAAGCGGGCAGAGTGCTAAGCCTTGTTATGAACACGGAGTGCGTCATTGAGTAGAATTCAAACCGCACTAGAGGGAATGATTGAGTTTTCGTTCTGGGACTCGTTTGGAGATGAGAGAGAGAGAGGATGACTCATCCAACTGATCATCCGCGGGCGATGTCAAGATGGATTGTTTTTGTAGCACGCGCCGAATCGAACGTCATACATTATATGAAGTAGATTTGGCCATAAGCAAGCAGTGGACTGATAGGAAGAGTGTATGGAACATGTTTGGGATGAATCACTACGTATATTGACATCAGAGAAATCGAAAAATATCCCACTCAATTTCTAGATGATTTAACATTTTTTGATTGAATTTTATTAATCCATAAGGATTTCAAAAATTTGTTTTCATTGACTGCCCTCATATTCATTAATTGAAACAAATAAAGAAGTGCCGGATAATAGGAAATTCCTATCAGTCAAAGCGAACCACATTTAGTTACCGGCCGCACAGATCGTCTCAGCAATATTTTGAAGACCCCCTACGATTTTGATCTTTTTATGGTTGGGGGTTTACGAAATTTCTAAGTATTAGAAGTATTGTAAGCATGAAGACTTTCGCAGCCGGTTTGATTAATGAAATTCATTTCTTTCGACGAAACGTCTGGACCTTTAATTTTTAGACCACGGCCTACAAGCCCGAAAGAAATGAATTTCATTATTAGAAGTATTGTTAAATAGTGTAAAATAAACTGTTTAACTACACTGTTTTATCGACAACAGCGATAAAAATTTTGGGAATATTTGAATATTTGGCATCTAAACAATTTTGATGATTTTTAACGGGGCATAGAGAAAAAACGGAATTATAAACCTCCCTCTCAAAACATTCTCTCATAACACTTTTTAAGAGGGTTTCAACTCATTTTTGGGGGAAAGGATGGTTTAGTGGGACTGCCAACCACTCTAGCAGTCTGTGTACTGCACCTGTCACTGAGTTCGATACTCGGCCTTGATGCCCTAGTTGTAATTTATCTCTCTGTGTTAGTAAAAGTTCTGTTGATGTCTGCTTCACTTGAAGAAGGTTTATAAGCGGATCCTTGAGATCGATCCGGAGAATATATGTGACCAAATCCGAGCTTTTCCAATATAATGGTAGAGGTTCTCCAAAATTTCTTAAGATCAGATATATCACCAAATATTGGAAACCAACCTGTTAAACAACACAGTTTCATCAACGGCAATAAAAACTTGGCGATATTAGAATACGTGGTGACAATTTTAACAAGACAGATAACGGAACTGAACCTCTGTCTCTCTACAAAAATTATCTGAAATTTAACAAACACTTTTTAAGAGAGTTTCAACTCATTTTGGAACATTAGGACTATTGGGTGACACCTGTAGTAGACTGCTTCCTCAAATGGAGCCTGTAGATGGAGCCTATTCTGAAAATGATCAAGAGTCTAGGGGTGTCCTTCAAGAAAATTTCAGAAATCTTGCCCTCACAAGAAGGAATTTCCTAATTTTTTTCCCTTTTCTGGAATACAAATGTAATAGACGATATTAGTCATGACGTCACTTGCTTGTTTGGATACGTTGATTCCATCCGTGATTGGTTTCGTGATGAAAGTAATTCCGTACGGAACCAATCACGGATGGAATCAACGTATCCAAACAAGCAAGTGACGTCTCACACTAATATCGTCTATTTGACCAAAAAAAAATTACCAACTTGTTTAAAAATTCAGAAAGGGCCTCATCCCCTATATAAACACCTGTAATATATTCCAAAGTAAGAATCACTTTATACTTTTACAACACTCTATTTTTTAACGCAAAAGCTCGCCAGCATGAAAAAAAGTAGATAACTGGGGAGCTCTTACACTGTTAAAACGATTGTATCAAAATTGAGTAAAAAGTACTCAAAAAGGCTCCAATCCAATAAGTTCTCAAATTTGAATACATGAATATACTCATTCTGAAATGTGCATACTCAAAAATGAAACATCGTAAGCTCATTTTTGAGTTCAAGCTCAAGATGTTTCATTTTTGAGTATGCACATTTTCAGAAATGAGTATATTCATGTATTCAAATTTGAGTATTTATTGGATCGGAGCCTTTTTGAGTAGGTACTTTTTACTCAATTTTGATACAATCGTTTTAAGAGTGTAGTAGTTTCTCCTTAAAATTGACCCACACGTTTGGGGCGAGAGTTTGAGTAATAAAACCAAAGTCCCCAAATTTTCAGTCCACTCCACACACTCCAGCAACATCCGAAAAGCCAAATTCAAAAACAATCATAAAAAACAATGATTTTAGCTGATTACTTCTCACAAAAAGACCGTCCATCCCAGCCACACCTCACCTCCACCGCATAAAAAATACACATCCCACACGTGTCACTCTCACTCCCCCACCGGCCCCTGATGCCCCATTAGCCCTTCATCCACTTACTCACCCCCCGACCGATCACTAGGGGGCATCTCCTCCCCGTGTCCTACATTTTTCATAAACTCCCCTACTGATTCGGTGGTGGTTCATCGAAGCGCGTCTCTGCTAACTGCTTATCTACCGGGTTTTTGTCTCTGTCAGAGTAGAGGTGATAGAAATAGGGAGAGCGTTGATCTTCTGCTTCATAGGCGTATATAGGAGAAGTTCAGGCCCCCCCAAATTAGGACAAGTTTTAATAGAAAGAATTTAGTGGGAAACATTTTTTTAGGAAACTAGGGAGCTACCGCCCCCGTTAGCTGCTGACGCAGAACCTTTCAAATTGCTTCGCAAATCCCAAATAACTTGAACTTCACAACGAACGTCGAAGTTGTGGCAGTTTCATAGCAAACACATGAATTTCTAAGCTACAAACCTTTTAGCTTTATATTTTTACTTCTATAATATCTACCCGTGATATTTCATCTTTTGCACTTATGCATTATAAAATTTAAAATATTTTATTACCTTAGAATCATACTTTCAAAAGGATTTTTAAATAAGGTATTGTAATATTTAATAATTTCCGAAAGCGTGTTTTTATTGTTTTGTAAATATAGAAATGATTGGGTTGCCACAACAAAAAGATAAACATAAACATTTCAATACATTATTTAAAAATAAAAAGATAAATTAATAATACATTAGTTTCAATTAGTTTGAATCTAATCAAAATCGTTTTAATTTCAAAAACATAAAATATTGTTGTTAAAAAAGAATCACAATAGCATTTATTAAATTCGTGTTATCTCTCTATTCTAAAAAAAAGTTTTTGTTGAACGGTTTCCAGAGAAAGGCTTTTTAATTACTGATCCGTATAACACATATTTGGTATCAAACTGTCCGGATTCTTTTGAGGATGTGCAAAGTGCCTTTAGAATTTCTAAAAAAAATCTCAACTTTAAAATATTTCCATTTTTTTAGATTTCGGATAAGGTCGCAGTTACAAAGCAAGAAACTATGAATTTTAAAACAATTGAAAACATATTTCACTGGTTTTTTAATATTCAAATAGATTAAATAATCATCTTTCTATTTATAACACGAATTTAAAAATATATTTTGTGTTATTTTTAACAATATTTATATTTTTGTTGTTCACAAAGGGTTTAAAATTGTTGTTCAAACGGTTTTCATTATATTTTAAACTTATATATAATTAATTTATTTTTCATTTTTTAAATAACAAATTAATATTTTTATATTTATCTTTGTAGTTGTGGAAACCTAATCATTACTATATTTACAATAAAATATACACTCGCTTTTGGAAATTTTGAATTTTGCATTTATTTTTTATATCCTTTTGCAAGTATGTTTTTAAAGGTAGTAAAATGTAACTCTTTATTTCATAATGACAAAACGCAAACAACTAAATAACACGGGTGAATGTTTTAGAAATAAGGATGAAAATGTTGGAAGTCTTGACATTCGGTGTCGTTGCTATGAAAATGACACAACTTCGAAGTTTGTTTCTCATGAAGATAAAATTCTAAATTTTCGCGATGTTTAAGATAATTACTACATTTTTAACAGTCAATCATTACGAATTTTAAGAAAGTTAAATTTATTCCTGAGATATTTCAATGCTTCCCTTAATGTATCTGTGAAAAAACATTACCTTAGGGAAATGGGTAAAATAATGTTTACATTGCTTTGTTGTTAATTTTCTTGGGGTTCAATTCCGTTATAGTTCCCGCTAAATATCTCCAATCTCTTTCGAACGCTCAATATTCAAATGTAAACCAATTTTTCTAATTTTTAATGATAAACTGAATAGTTAAAGATCTAATTAAACACTTTAATCTATAAATTTGAAACAATTAAGCAATATTTATACTTTATAGTGTCCAAAAGATATTAGTGATATTTAGCGGGAACTATAACGGAATTCAACCCCAAGAAAATTAACAAAAGAGCAATGTAAACATTTTTTTACACATTTCCCAATGGTAATGTGTTTTTCACAGATACATTAAGGGAAGCACTGAAATATTAAGGGAAGGTTCATATTCAGCGGGAACTATATATGAACCTTTCTTGGAATTATAAAGCGATCCGCCAATTCATGTTACCATAAAGGAAATAATAAAATTCCACCACTGAATAAATATTCGCCATTTTTGAAAGAATACCACGGAGAGGTACTACCCCTGTGTTAAGAATGTTTTATAAAGTGAGTAAGTGCAGTGAGCTGGGTTTTGTGGGGAATTGTGAAGCGGTCCAAAAGTTACTGCGTCAGCAGTTAACGGGGGTTGGCGAGCGATAGCGAGCAGGGGGCGGTAGCCCCTTAGTAAACAAAAATATAATTGTTTAACGTATTTGAATATTAAAAAACCAGTGAAATATGTTTTCAATTGTTTTAAAACTCATAGTTTCTTGCTTTATATAACTGCAACCTTATCCGTAATCTAAAAAAATGGAAATATTTTAAAATTGAGATTTTTTTTTAGAAATTCTAAAGGCTTATTGCACATCCTCAAAAGAATCCGGACAGTTTGATATCAAATTTGTGTTATACGGATCAGTAATTAGAAAGTCTTTCTCTGGAAACCGTTCACCAAAAACTTTTTTTTAGAATAAAGAGATAAGAAATAACTAAATAAACACACATCAATGAAAACTTTTAATCAAAAGTGGATTATGTTTAGTGAGAAAAAGGCAGTGTTTCAAATGTGTTACTAGAGACCAGGCGTGGATCCAGGGGGATGGCACTCTAGATAGTGTCCCCCTTGGGCACCCAAAAAGGTTCTCAAAATAATTAAAAACACTATTTTTACAGGTCAAATTTCGATATTATTTCTGGGGGAGAAATCCCATACCCCCATTAATATCACAAGGGGATCTTCAGTGATAATTTTTAGGAAATTCCCAATATTTTGACAATTTGAGTCAAAAAGTTAAGGTAATAGTGTACCCCTCTTAGACTCAAAAACGTATCTAAAAATGAGTTTATACACCCTGCTTTTTCACGACAAATTTTAAATTTTTTCTGGGGGAGGATCCACATACCCCAATGGCACCCCGAGGGGATCTTGTCTGAAAAAGTGCCCTCCCTTGGGGCCGTGCTGATGGATCCGCGCCTGCGAGAGACAAAAAATGTGTCCTTACAGTATTGCAATCAAAATTTATGACCCCCCCTTCGCATTTCAAACACCTTACAACACAACACTATATTTAAAACACATTTTCAAAACTTTTCAAAGATGTTCAGAACATTATCAATACACAATAAGGTAATAATGTGTTCTATCTAAAAGCAAAACCGTTAATTCGAGGTAAAAAAAAGTTATTTATAATATTTTTTTTGATTGAGCAAGTTTGCAGTGTATTTATTATTCACACTTAATTTTGCACCAAGTTCATCAGGAATAAAATCTTACCTAAATAAATTTAAAAGCTACAAAGAACCCGTTAAATATGAATGGGAAGGAGCTTAAGAATAATCTTAAATTTAGGAATAATCTTCTCCCACTGAGAAAAAAATATAGCTTTGAGCCTGAAAATGACCTAATTTTTTTGAGGATATTTAAACTCCCCCTGAAATAAATTTCTTTCAATGCCACTGCTCTGCAACCCCTTTAAACATGGTGTCAACAAATAAATCATTACCTTAATTTCATCGACATATTAATTGACTGAGATGTTTTGATAGAGTAAGACCGGTTTATATTAGTGGCAAGGTCTTTCAATGGGAACAAGACTGGAAAAAATTATAGGGGAGAGTGGGGCACATTCGCACAAAAAGTGCATTTCGGCATATTTCTCTGGATCTAGATGATATATTGAAACAAACTCGGGTTCAAATGAAAGTTAAGACCTTTCCCAATATTTTAGAACGATAATTTATCGCACTCATATAGAATTTCTAACTTTTTAATCAATCTAAAAAACTAGAAATTTCGAGCGAAAACTAGAAATTTCGGGCAGTTTTCCACACGTGTGGGGCACATTCGTACACATGCAAAAATTATACAATAATTATTTTTAAAAACTAAAAAGTTTATTGCACTTTAAAGTAAGGATAAACGAAATATTTGGCACTTTTACATATTTTTCCTCTAAATTGAAGTTTTTTTTTACAAATAGAAAACAGCTTCAAAAAATATTGAACATCTAAGTTTTTGATGAGGAAAACAATTGTAGTAATGAAGAGTATATTGAACATTGACATACTTCACATAATATAATTAGATAGAAAAAAGTTCAACCAATATATTCAACTGTCAGGTTTTATTCGAAAAGAAAAGTGAACCAACACCTCGCTTATTACCACCTGAAACTGATGGTTGGGGAACTTTTAATACGATATTATCTTTTTGTATGAATGTTGAATCATTACTTACTGGGAAAATAAAAGTTTCGTCATTAATTTTAAAGTTTTTAAAGTTTTTCATCATTAATTTTAAATATAAGCACCATTCAACTCCAAATTTTTTATTTGTCCAACATAACAAAATTTTCTTTTAAGTAGCAAATCTAATGGAATAAAATCACCTAAGTCCAAGTCAATTGGTATTAAACAATTATCAGGGAAATTATTTCTTCAATGTTTAAATCTGGGTCTAAATTCCTTAAAACTGAAGCTTTCTTTAAGATGTTATTTTCTATTATCACCAAATTTTGAAACAATTACAATAAAAAAACAATTAAACTTCAAGTTATTAAATATACTGAACTTATAAACATATAAATCACTTTCATAATCAAAAATGGGAAAGATGAGGCACATTCGCACTGTCCGAATCTGCCCCATCTACCAGTTCAAGCTTACCACGTCCCAAAAAGATATTTATAATTAAAGCAGGGAAATATAACCTTTCTAGAAACTTACTTAAGAAGTGGCTCTACTGAATAAAATGCTGAATGTCCACTTGAGAGTTATTTTTGATTGATATTTTACGCCAAAAAAATGACTAGAAAATTTACTTTGCTGCTTCTAACGCTAGCAAATTTCTAGTACGTAAACAAAAAAAATGGCTCATGGCTTTGAAAATTCATGCTTCCATCTACTGGTATTTTTTTCAGATTTTTAGATTTTTCAGATTTTTAAATTAATAATTACTAGGGGAAATGCCGTCTGTCCGAATGTGTCTCATGTGCGAAATAGCCCCACTCTCCCCTAAAGAGCATTTAATTCTTGTGATCAACCTTGTTCAGTTTTATGCATTGGAAAAACCTTACATAACAGATAGATTGCATCCTTCTGATATTGAAAAATCAAATGTTACACCGGACTGTGAGATTGAAGAGCGGAAGAAACATCTCTAGAAGGTTTTCATAATTGTAAATGTCTAGAAAATTCCTTCCCTACTCTATTAAAAGAACTAACAATGCTACTAGGAGACACTTTTTTACCATGCATAGCAACTGGTCGCTAAGAGCTATTTTTTTCAGAGATATTTTTACCAGATCTTCAGGTGTAAGATTTGCCTTTCCTTCTTTTCAAGAGGTCGTGAGCTCCCAGACTACATTTTTCATAGTACCATTCAAATTTCTGGTAAATCAACATGAGAAGAAATATAAATTATATTAGGGTGGTCCTTATTTTTAAAGTTTGGAAATCTTTATGCGACGCCCCCCCCCCAAATTGTTCCATCATACAGATAAATGATTTTTACAAAATTTTAGCTCAATCAAAAAATTTTAACCCATGCCGAAAAGCCTTAAAGTTTCAAAAAAATACTGATTTTTTCACAAAACATAAAAAAAACCAAAGATTTAACACTTCCATCTTTTTCTTGATTTTTTATGAGAATCTAATATAGTTATAGTTATAATGTTCCAGATTCCATTCTTCTATCACCCCTCTTTCGGTAGTAAACATTTTTTAAAGTTAAAATAACTCTTGTAAAGTTGTTTTTTCTGCATTTTAAAATAGCTTATAACTCTAAAACTATACAACTTAAAAACTTGAAATTAGTGCCATTTTGTTTGTAATTTTATTATCTTTCTTTTGATGTGCAACATAACTGCCTTTCTTAATTTTTTTTTCAAAATTAAAAAAATGTGTGAAAAAAATTAAATAACAAAAAATTCTGAAAAAAAAATTTTATTAAGTTAATTTAAAGTTTTTCATCCCCCAAAATAAACATTTCTTCCAAATTTCAAGTTAAAAATAAGATTTATCATATGGAAAAAAATAAAATTTTCGAAATTTTTGCAAGTCTAAACATTCCATGTAATTTAACAATAAAAGTGATTCACTCATGAGGAATTCGAAAACTCCCTTGAGGGTGTTCATACGGTTTGTACCATGCAAAAAAATTCACTTTAATTACAGAAAATACAACTATTAGCCGATTCGGTACAAAATCTTACAGAGCTAGTTTCCAACTTAATTAACTGTGCCTGTTTCACCTGAATTTTCCTTAGAATTAAGTTTTTACGTAATTTAAGATTTTATGTTATTCTTTTATCTTCAAACACTTTAAATTTCCTTTGATTTGACATGTAGGAAGTGAAAAAATTACGTAAAAACTTAATTCTAAGGAAAATTCAGGTGAAATTAGGCACAGTTAATTAAGTTGTAAACTTGCTCTGTAAGATTTTGTAACGAATCGGCTAATCGCTAATAGTTATATTTTCTGTAATTAAAGTGAATTTTTTGCATGGTACAAATCGTATGAACACCTTCAAGGGAGTTTTTGAATTCCCCATGAGTAAATCAATTTTTTTTTGTTAAATTACATGGAATGTGTGGAGACTTGCCAAAATTTCAAATATTTAAATATCCTTCCCATGTGGTGATCTGTGGTATCGGTGGTAATTTACCAGCTTACCTGATTGTGAAATCTACTATGCCTATGAATTTTGACTCTGTTTGATGCCTCTAACTCGCTTTATTTCCAATTAATCAGCTATATGGCCACTATTGGTACATTGTTAGGCTTATTACCATACGTCCGGGATTACCCCGGACAGTCCGAGGTTTTAAGAGCTGTCCGGGGAAATGTCCTGGGACGCTAAAATGTCCGGGGTTTCATACATTTAAGGTTTGCCAGACATTTTTATGAAAAAATTCTGATCAAACTATTTAAAATTGCGTTTTTTACGTTTTCTAACGTTTGTATTACTTCAGAAAACTTACTTTCAGTGAATTTTGTTTTAAAAATTAAGTCAATCAAACAATTTTTGAAAAAGTAATGTGAAATGAAAAAATAAAATTTGATATTTTTGTTTAATGTTTATTAGTTTGAATATTTTTTTCTTAGTGTTTAATCTTTGGTAATTTGATACGGCACTTAAAGAAATTTAAAAATATGTCCTGGGTTGGCCCCGAGAAAATATGGTAAGCCTATACAGTGTCCACTATACCCACATTTACCTTATAATTTGAGTGGTGAATATTAAATTGTTTGAAATCGAGTATGGTTGGTGTTTCAAAATTGAAAGCATTGGGTCGTCAT
This sequence comes from Tetragnatha versicolor, assembly GCA_024610705.1. Lineage (NCBI taxonomy): Eukaryota > Metazoa > Arthropoda > Arachnida > Araneae > Tetragnathidae > Tetragnatha > Tetragnatha versicolor. The sequence goes on from JANDEH010000001.1 coordinate 83,994,713, forward strand.
CGATCGAAGCTGTCATCTCAGTGCACTGTTTTTTACAGTGCACTTCCCATGCTAAAAGGACATATTTTTGCCATCCAAACTTTTCGTCATACGATGGGTCGCTGATCCAAACTCTCCCTCCCTGCTAGCTCTCTACTATGGTCGTGTTATCGGAAGGTAGAATTTTTCTCGGTGCAAGTGCGGCGGAAAATTCAATGGCACGAGGAGACGCGAACAGGTTTATCTCTGGAGGTGGGCCAATAATCGTTAGGGTTTCACTCCAGGGGATTCGGGTTACCTACTGATCGATTGCCTTTGATGGTTTATTTTCTTTTGACGAATTGCTTTGTAAACTACAACTTCTTTTATAGTAGATCTCGTATGATGGAAGAGTAAAAATAGACAAGCAGTTTTTAAATTTCTGTCTAACGTTAAAAAATCCTACGTATCCCTAACTTTTTAGATAAATAATTTATCGGTTATAAGTTGATAATTTATTTTGGTCCTAAACAGCTTTTTTTTGTCTCTTTAAGGACATTCTACGTCAAATCAAGGTTACCATGGTGTGAGTTAATGTATAGGTTGTAAATATGAAGCCTGGGGTTGTGCAAGAGAGGTACTTACAGGGTGTTCTAAAAGTCCGTTTCGCAGCTTTTTATTTGGAACCAACGTGTGCTAGGGTCACGGAAGTAAGGTCTAACCCAAGGTAAGTGACCCTGGAAAATCCATTGAAATGACTTTCAGCTCCTCTAGGGGCGAAATAAAGAGTTAGAAAAATTAATTTAAAAACTATAGGAGATAGCGCAAAAACCTCAGTGATAGTATTGTTGCCAACGTTATGAAGAACTCACAGAAAAAGTTTCATGAAAATAACTTGAATATTCGTGGAGATATATTAGCATGTGAAAATAGCCTTTTTTCAGACCTCAAAAAAGAAAAAGTTCGCAAATTTGCGAGTTTTTAAATTTATTGATTAAATTTTGCCTTTATTCAACTAAAGAAATACAAGACTACACAATACAACTGAAAAAATGACAAATTTGGGAACTTTTTCTTTTTTGAGGTCCGAAAAAGGGCTATTTTCACATGCTGATATATCTCCTTGAATATTTAAGTTATTTTCATGAAACTTTTTTCTGTGAGTTCTTCATAACGTTGGAAACAATACTCTCACTGAGGTTTTTGCTCCAATTTTTTAAAATTAATTCGGTTAACTTTCTTATTTCGCCGCTAGGGGCGCTGAAAGTCATTTCAATGGATTTTCTAGGGCTATTTACCTAGGGGTAGACCTTACTTCCATGACCCTGGGACACGTTGGTTCCAAATAATAGCCGCGAAACGGACTTTTGAAACACCCTGTTTATCAATAAATGTTAAGAAAATTCCTATAAAGGATGATGCAAAAAGCGTGTTGATTTGACGTGAAATGACCCTAGAATGTTAAAAAAACACGCACACACGCACACAAGCCTTTTCAGACCGATTAAAAAAACTTATTTTTAAACATGAGAAAAAGTTGAGCCCCTCTCCCTCTTCATTATTTTTTTCAAACTTGAGCACTGTTCAAAAAACAAGTGCTTACCTAACTGACTTAAAACTGAAAAGGAAATTTAGTTTACACGAAAAAAGTTCTCAGCTTGATCCAATCTTATCATCTAAGATAATCTTAAAAGCTTTCAACTAAAACTCAATGACACTCACGCAAATGCATCAAAAGGTAGTAAAACTACTTAACACAAGCCATTTGGAAGTTTTAACGTGCATCTTACCTCCACTCCACACCACCAAAGAAAGTTCTTCAATTCTGTAATAATGGTAAGTACCGAACACAACAGGTATAAATATGATCTCCAAAAAAGTTGGTTATAAAAAAAATACTTTCTGAGTGCTTTTCCGGTCACTTCTAACAGTTTAAACTTCGAACAAAATTTATCCACCTGTCACCATCCAAGCCACCTTCATATTCCACTTAAGTAGGATGTTCTCGGGGTTTAAGAGACTCAAATGTTCTTAAGTGGGTTATTTGAGGACCATCAGAAAAAAAAATGCAGTTGTTCTGTTGATTAAGATAGCCATTATGTTTTGTTGGTGTTGGGGATGTACTATTTTAATGGGGATTAGATTGGCTAAGGGGTATGTCCGTTTTCATTCAGTTAAGTAAATTTGAAACATAAATAAAGTTGCTGGCTAAAGTTTCATGGCACCTTTAATTGAAAATATCATTAACAGAGGGGGGGATTTGATACATTGAATTTATAGAGGTTCTTTGTGTTTTAATTTCTTTCTGGTTTTAGTTTAATTTTTGAAGGTTTTTGCTTAAAACTTTATTTTTATTTACCTACCGCTATTTTTTCAAAATTGGCCAATTTTTTGCCTCTGTATATAAACATATACAGGAAACAAAAGTCACTATACTTTAGTACTTTTAAACTATACTATACTATACTATATACTATACTATACTATACTATATATGTTACCGATAAAGTTGAAAATTAGTTATTCTTAAGAATACCTAGTTAAACTTTAGATTAACTGATTTCTGTCGTTAATGTGCGGATAGTAGAGTTTTTCGCATTTTACCTAGGAAATCTACACTATAACGGCCTCTTGATAGTTAAAGTTCAAAATAATTTGTTTCGCTCAATACTTTCTGTTAAAATGTTGAGGTGCTCACTGCGCCATGCGCTTACCCCTGCGCAGTCGGGTTTCAATACGTAGTTTGTTGTCATATTTGGTGTTTTGATTTCAAATTTAGTGCGTAGCACAGGTAGTTGTCATGTTGAATGTTAAACAAAATAATACAAGCAAGTAAGTACAGTAAATTTACATGATTAAGTTCAGTAAATTACTACTGAAACGGGTATTTTAAAACAATTGTGTTGAAGATCCGACTTCAGAGTGACAGAGATTTCTTTTAACGAAAGCAAATGTCCCAGCTATTGAAATATCTTTTCAACAAACGTTAATTCAATAATCGCTGGGACCTGGGCAAGGGTTTAACATATGTAATCGATCGCGAATTTTAGCAATAGTTCAGGGTAGGCTGGCAGCCGATTACACCGCGCTTTCATTAAGATTTGCTAGTTTAAGTGCTCATTGAAATAAGCTGTCAAATCGAGATCGAAAAACCACAATTGATACAAATCTCAGTTGGTACTTTAATATTCTATTATTATTGCTTTTATATTTTAGTATTAAAATTGCTATTTCATTGCTATTTTGTGTGATTTGCGTGTTTTGTGTAATATGAAAAAAGTACCGATCCCCCTCTTTTGATTAGTCATTGTTACTGTTTACCCCCAAAACGAGTTTGGTTATAATTAGGGAGGGGGGTTTGGGGGGGGCGGCAGCCCCCCCAACCACCTTAAACTTTTTATAAAAATAAAATAAATTTTTGTACTTTAACGGATCACCCTCGTTAATATGTAAAATAACTGATTACAGGTAGTATGCAGATTAACGAGTGTCTAGTCGGTAGGGTGCAGAATACCTAGGTAATTTCAAGATTACCTAGGTAATCTTAGAAATTGAAAAAAATTTCGCTCTTTAACGGATCACCCTCGTTAATCTGCAAATTACCTAGGTTTTCTGTAAATTAACTGATTTCCGGACTTTAACTGTAACATATATACTAAAGTACTATAAAAAAGTACTTTTTTAATTTTAAGGGACCCGATAAAAAATAAGTAAAATGATTCAAGTTTAATTTTTGTCGATTTTGAAAAAGTGCATTTTTATTGTTTTTTTTTCTAGAAGAAAACCGCTGAAATTGATTCCACTGCAGTAATATTATTTATTTGCTTTCTTGATATTTCCAGAAACCACAAAAACCAAAGTTGCAACAAAAAATATTTCAGTCTTAAAAAAAGAGCCCCAAAATGCACAAAAAAGTATATCTTTCTAGAACAAGACCACCGCAAAAAACCGCATTTTTATTGCAGTTGAAGATTCTACACTCCTGTTTACTTTCTTTATTTAGTTATTTTCTATCGCAATTTCCAGAGGTCATTATTCTGTCAACCACAAAACCAGAGTTGAAAAAAAAACCTCAAAAGAGCTTTCAAATGAAATAACCTTTTGACTTTCTCGTAAACAACCTTCCCGATATATTCCACTGAATAATTAAAGGAAGAAGGAATCATATTATTTTGATGGCCGATGGAGGATTTCCTCACATGCACAGTGGTCAAACCAGTTCTTGCAGTGGATTTCCTTAACCCCAGCCGCTCAGTTTCGTCAATGCTTTTTCTCCCGAAAAACCGTTTCTGACCACTGCGACGCACGCGTGTTGTCTTTACCGGCGTTTTCGTGCGTAACGGGATTTCATGATCTAGAATAGGTAAGTTTTCTTTTAATATTGTGGCCACGGGTGGATCCAGGGGGGCTACGGGGCTTCAGCCCACCTAAAGGAACGAGAACTAACAGTTAGAAATAGAGGATGTCGGAACTCGGTGCGTATATAAGGGGGGAGGCGACACCAAAACTAGTTAAAACCCTTTTTTTAGGGTCACATTTCAAGAAAAACCAGACCCCCTTCAGTAATTGAAACTGTTCTATTTACATCTATTTTTTATAATAAGTTCGTCAAAATGCAAAAAACCTACAAAAAATAATAGTTGATTTGATTCTTGAAAAAATATGTCCAAAATTAGGATTAAGTGTACCAAAACGAGATGAAAACCTGCGTTTTAGACTTAAATTTCCAAATATTTTCCGGGAAAAGATCCCCAGGTTCCCCTTTAGGTAGTTAGAATACCATTATTCCTGATCTTTTAATATTATGTGCGTAGAGATGAGAGAGATAAGAAGATTTTATTTTGAAAAATTCTTAGACCCCCTAAAACCGAATCCTGGACCCGCCACTGATTGTAACCAAGACTCATATTATCTAAGAAATTAGATATTATTTTCTCGTTAGGTTGAAGTGTTAAATTGATTACTAATGGTGCTAAGAAATTGTTTGATTTGATTTTCTTAATTTTTTTCCGTGGGGTAGAAAAGAGATATAAAATACAAATACAAATCAAGTCGACCAACTACAGGCGTAAGCCCAGCAAGGTTGGTCCAGTCTTTTTAACCCAAACTACCAGAATCCCAGTATCTGTCAATTTTCCCCTTGAACTCGTTTACCCCACTTGAATTTACGATTGTTTCAGGCAACGCATTCCATCTATCCACTACCCTATTAAAGAAATAATGCTTTCTACAATCCGTCTTAAATTTTACTTTATTCAATTTGAAATTGTGACCCCATGTTCTATTACCCATATTGAAATCTAGTCCCTCTGTGTCCCCTTGCTTTACCATTTTAAATAGTTGAATCAAATCCCCTCTAATCCTTCTTCTCTCTAGAGTGAACATATTTAACTTCTTTAATCTTCCCTCATAACTTAAACTGGATATACCCTTGACCATTTTAGTAGCCCTATGCTGAACCCTTTCTATTGCATCAATATCTTTTTTTAAGTATGGAGACCAAAACTGAATTGCATACACTAGATGAGGTCTCACCAAGCCTCTGTATAGTGGCAAAATAATATCCTCGGACCTTGAAGAAACAGTTTTTTTAATGTATCCCAATATCCTATTAGCCTTTTTACTAGCAGATGAACACTGAGGAACCCATTTAAAGTCCTCATTTACTATCACCCCTAAATCTTTGATCATATTACCTTCTTTAACTTTGTCCCCTTCCAGATAAAATTCTGCCCTACCATTCCCCCGACCCATATGAAGTACCTGACATTTCCTTATGTTAAAGGACATACCCCATTTTTCAGCCCATTGTGATATGATATCTAGATCTCTTTGTAAATTTTGTACCTGCTCCTGAGTATCTACCCTCCCCCAAATTTTTAAGTCATCAGCAAATATGCTGATTTTGTTCCTAATGTCCTGACTAATATCGTTAATGAATATTATAAAGAGAATTAGCCCCAATACTGACCCCTGTGGCACCCCACTCATGACCTCTGCCCACTGAGAATATTTACCCTTGACTTGCACTCTCTGTTTCCTACCTATCAACCAATTCCTAATCCACAATAGTGTTTTACCTCTGATACCCAATTTTTCCAATTTGATTAGCAATGCCTCGTGTGAAACCTTATCAAATGCCTTTTGAAAATCGATGTAAAATATGTCTACACTATGTTTTTGATCCAACTCTTTTGTTATTTTGTCATAGAACTTTAAAAGATTAGTTTGACAGGATCTACCCTTCCTGAATCCAAACTGATTGTCTGAAAGTAAGTTACCCTCCTCCAAGTATAACATTATATGCTTTTTAAGTATGGTTTCGAAAATCTTACAAATGACTGATGTTAAGCTTACTGGTCTATAATTGCCTGGATCCCATTTCGGTCCCTTCTTATATATTGGAGTTACATTAGCTAATTTCCAATCTATTGGCACCAAACCCGAATCGTATGTTGATTTAAAAATTGTCATTATTACGTCCCCTAATTCCTCTGCGCATTCCACAAGCACTTTTGGATAAACATCACCCGGTCAAATTCACATTGATTCTAATATTGCAAACATTTTACATTTTTCTAGTCTGAAACAAGTTTAAAACCAATAGTTGAACTATTTAAAGTTTAGTTTCATTTTTACACTCCCCCCCTACCGGTTCAATTCCGTTAAAGGTCCCGCTAAATACCACTATGCTCTTTTGGTCACCCGACCCAAAAGTAGAAATATTGCTGAATAATTTCAAACTAATAGATTAAAATCCTTATTTAGATCAATAACTGTTCAGATTATCAATAAAAATCAGAAAAATATGTCGTAATTTTAATATATGGAGCTCATAAAAACTTGGTGATATTAAGCGGGTCCTTTAACGGAATTGAACCACCCCCCTTCTTGGCTTGGGCTAACTTTATTTTTATCTAAGAAATTTGGCTTAACTATATCCTAGATAGTTTTCTCGTAAGCCATTCGTTTAAAGCAGTGGTTCCCAACTCAAATATGTCTGCGGACCACTTCAATTCAATTTGAACCTCTTGCGGACCATTCTCATCCCAAACTTTACCTTTAAAATTTTAACCTTTTTTTCAATGCATTCATTCCTCACAGAGGGTCTGAAATTTTACTTTTTTTCTTAAGTATAAGGGAAATCGAGTCTTAAATACTATAGGTTTCTTCATGAAAATGAAAATCAAATTCAACTAAAAATTAACATTTCTTTTATTTTGTAAAGATAACACCTTTTATAAAAGACATTTAACCATTTTTATCCAGCTATCACTAAATTCAACATTTCAAAGCTATTTTTTTAATTTACACATTTTTTGGATAAGTTTAAAAACCTTCTCACGGACCACCTCCAATGGCCTCACGGACCACCAGTGGTCCGCGGACCACCTGTTGGGAACCACTGGTTTAAAGGAATTTAAGAAATGTCTATTTTATTTAAAAAAAATTTTTCAATGTTATATATGTAGTGAATAAGTTTTAGTCACAGTAGCGGATCCAGGAGAATGGCAAGGGTGCACGTGCATTACCCCAGAATAAAAATAAAAAAACACTGGAAAATGAAATGACGTCTAAAGGTCTATATATAATACACTGCTGTGCAAAAATTAAGGACGAATCTGTTTTTTCAACATAACACCTAGTAGAATTATTATTCATCCATGAAAATCATACCAAAAGATGTTTATTGGGTGAGAATACAGGGCCCGAGAACAAATTTTCAATATCCATATTTTAAGGGGGTAAATGGACCCTCCATTGATAATGGAGTTCCAATACACATTTAGAGCAGTGACAGAAACGTTTATGTAAGAGGTATTTAACAGAGAAATTTAAGTTTTTTGTAATGAATATGATTATTCCTGAACTCAATGCATATTTTTAAACGTTTGTGTTGCCTTTAAATGGTATTTTTTAGGTTTTATTGAGAGATATCGGTCTAATCATCATTTTTGACAAGTTTTAGCTTCTGGGTCATTTTTGGTAAGTGGTATCTTACCGTTAACGATGTTTTTAGAAGGTCTCACATATGCCTGATTGCGTTTAGGTCTGGGGACCTGTAAAGTAACTTTATTCTTTCAATATTGTTTCTAATGAAAAACTTTGAGATAGTCAAATTGTGATTTTCTGCAGCTTTTTCACTAATAAAAGAAATCCTTGATCCAAAATGTCTTCTAAAAGAAGCAAATGGGCCATGAGAATACAGGTATGCAATTGCAGACATTAGGGAAAATCTCTTTTGAGTATAGGGGGTGTTGAAATGTCTGTAAGGACAGACTTAGAGACTTAGACTACAGACTTAGAGGAGAAATTCGATGTCTTTAAACTTCATTTTAAAGATAATGGAGATATCTCTCTATATTAAAAAAAAGTAACAGTGACCGCCGCCGCCGCCGCTGTCGCCGCCGCCGCCGCTGATTTTGAAAATTTTATTTTTGAACATTTTGAACTCTAACTACGCAAAAACTATTCAAAGGAATATTATGAAATTTTGACCATTGGTAGACAAATGCATGATAATCATTTTCGTTCCAAAACATAATTAATTAGATAATTAGTTCTGGAGTTAATTAATGTCAAAGTCGAAAATTATTTTTTTCTGCTGCGAGTTCGCCTCCAGCAAAATCTATTTACAGCAGAAACGTGATTTTTTGCATACACATACTCTTAGGCATGAAGTTTTGCACCTCATCGCTCTTTTTTCGAATTTCGAATTAGTTTTTGAGTAATTCAATTTTAAAGTTTCGAAATTTTTGACAATTTTTCGATTTTTTCGTTATAAAATAAAAACTAATCATAATAGAAGTACAATATTTTAGACACATATACAGTTATTTTTTATAAAAATATTGGCGTTTCGTTTTTTAAAAAATTCGAATCAGTTTTAGAATTATTGAGATTCAAAGTTTCAATTTTTTCTTCTCTTTCACTAGGGAAATAGCTTATTTTTATGAGTCTTATTTCTTTAATTTCCGACGATTCACTAGATGTTTACGTGCATATTAAAAATTTAAAGTTTCTTAAAGGCTTGTTTTTACTCTAAGTTGGTTGATGATAATTGGTAGACTTGCTTGATATTTTTTTAAAAACATTTCTATTCAATAATTGAAGAAAGAAGAATTGAAGTTAAGAGATGAATATTTTAGAAACAGTTTTATTTTGATATCTTCGAGGGAATGAATGATTCGAATTAAATCATTGATAAACTAGAGAGATAAGTAGCTTCGGTATCAAAGGAGCATTAACTAAGCCGACGAGCCTGGATTGTTGAGATGAAACAAGCGAGCTCTGCTCGCTAAGATCGCGAAGCGATCTTCATAGAACTGCGAAGCAGTTCCGGGGGTTGGTGAGCGATAGCGAGCAGGGGGCAGAGCCCCCTAGTTTTTACAAATATATCTTTCTTTTCAGACAAGATAAAGTCCATAAACACTAAAAATACTTATTTTTTAAACTTTAATAACAGATGTCATTTCTGTGAAACTATGCAATTCTTTATGCCGTTTCAACACCCTTTAGACAGCACAGAAGTTTTCACTGATATCTGCAATTGCGTACCTGTGTTCTCATGTTCCTTTTATATCTTTTAGAAGACCTCTCGGATCAAGTATTTCTCTTTATTAATTAAAAAGCTGCTGAAAATCACAATTTCACTTTCTCAAAGTTGCTCATAAGTAACGCTATTGAAAAAATAAAGCTACTTTTCAGTTCCCCAGACCCAAACTCAGTTAGGCACATGTGAGACCTACTAAAAACATGGTTAACGTTAAGATACAAATTAGAAAAACGACGTTTCATTTGCACATTGTTTATTTAAAGATGTTAAAATCAGACATGTTTCGAGGGTGTATTGAACCCTCTTCGTCAGTGAAATGACGATGTAAGAAAAAATTTACCCATGACATCAGTAATATATATAGGCAACAAGAAACACAGTTACAGTTAATACAGAAACATATTTAAATTGAAAAGAAAACTATGAAAATACAGATACAGAAAAATTTTATGGTGATTCACGACATCCAAATTTCAGAGAAAAAAGGTGCACTTGACAGGTCATTTACAAGATCATTAGAGAACTGATTAATGTAGAAACTTTCAAAAAAATCAAGGTCAAGTGTTGAATTACAGTTTTTAATAAGGGTAGCGGAAGAAAAGTTAAACGTATGGTTATTTTCCCAAACATGCCGGGCAATGGATGACTTGTCAAATTCTTGTTTTTTAACATAATTGATGTGTTCTTTAATTCTAAATTTTAGGGCGCGTCTAGTCTGACCAACATAGGATAACCCACATTCACAAAATATTCTGTAAATACCCCAATTATTGAGCGTAGGAATCGGATCCTTCAAGTTAGAAAATTTAATTTTATTTGTAGGGGAAAAAACAGTCGAAAAGCCAAATTTTATAAGGATATTAGATAATTTGAAATTAATTTTAGAAAAATATGGAAGAACAATTAATTTGTTTGGGATTTCTTTAGTACATTCAACAGGGTTCTTTTTTAAAATTCTACCAAGTATCCGGTCTATCATGGTATGGCAAAAGCCACGATCAACAGCAACAGCCTTTAAGTAATTTATCTCAATTTTAAGTAAATCATTATTGGAGCATGTGTTGACAGCTCGGAAAACAAAAGAATTAAAAGCAGCCTCTTTCTGATTCAAGGGATGATTAGATTTATTATGAGGGGGCAATGAAACAGCAAATGATTTGCGATAAACCGTGGTCAAGAAAACATTATCATTACGCATGATCAAAACGTCTAAAAATGCCAATCGGCGATTATCCTCGATTTCACAAGTAAATTGTATACACGGGTCAATTGAATTAACAATAGAAAGAACCTCGTCTATATTCAGGTCAGGATTTAATAGAACAAAACAATCATCAACATATCGAACATAAAAAGGGAATTGAATTAATTTAAACATCTTAATCTCAAAAAAAATTCATATAAATATCGCTCAAAATAGGGCTTAAGGGGTTTCCCATAGCCAAACCGTTGTTCATACAGTAAAATTTATCATCAAACACAAAAGTACTTTGTTCAAGACATAAACTAGTGAGCCGCAACAAGTTCTCGATCTCAAATTGAGAAAAATGGAACTCGTGTAACCTGGTTGACAAACATACCAAGGCTCCGTCCACAGGGACATTAGTAAACAGGGATTTCACATCAAAAGAAACCATAATGTGATCGTTAAGCTGGATTTCGCGAATTTTCGATATAAACTGGAGAGAGTTTTTAACTGTAAAAGGGTTATCATCCATTAGGGGAGAAAATATGGTATCCAAATGTTTAGCCAATTTATACGATGCCGTGCCAATATTAGAGACAATTGGTCTGAACGGAATGTCGGGCTTGTGGACCTTCGGTAGGGCGTAAAGTCTTGCACAATTTGCAACCGACGGAATGAGAGTTTTTTTAAGGGAATCAGGGATTAAAGCGGAAGATTTTATACCAATTTTGATTTTAGTGAGTTCAGTAGGTGAAGGGTCCTTTTTTAATCAGAAAGAGGCTGCTTTTAATTCTTTTGTTTTCCGAGCTGTCAACACATGCTCCAATAATGATTTACTTAAAATTGAGATAAATTACTTAAAGGCTGTTGCTGTTGATCGTGGCTTTTGCCATACCATGATAGACCGGATACTTGGTAGAATTTTAAAAAAGAACCCTGTTGAATGTACTAAAGAAATCCCAAACAAATTAATTGTTCTTCCATATTTTTCTAAAATTAATTTCAAACTATCTAATATCCTTATAAAATGAGGGTATTTACAGAATATTTTGTGAATGTGGGTTATCCTATGTTGGTCAGACTAGACGCGCCCTAAAATTTAGAATTAAAGAACACATCAATTATGTTAAAAAACAAGAATTTGACAAGTCATCCATTGCCCGGCATGTTTGGGAAAATAACCATACGTTTAACTTTTCTTCCGCTACCCTTATTAAAAACTGTAATTCAACACTTGACCTTGATTTTTTTGAAAGTTTCTACATTAATCAGTTCTCTAATGATCTTGTAAATGACCTGTCAAGTGCACCTTTTTTCTCTGAAATTTGGATGTCGTGAATCACCATAAAATTTTTCTGTATCTGTATTTTCATAGTTTTCTTTTCAATTTAAATATGTTTCTGTATTAACTGTAACTGTGTTTCTTGTTGCCTATATATATTACTGATGCCATGGGTAAATTTTTTCTTACATCGTCATTTCACTGACGAAGAGGGTTCAATACACCCTCGAAACATGTCTGATTTTAACATCTTTAAATAAACAATGTGCAAATGAAACGTCGTTTTTCTAATTTTATCCTATTTTGCACAGTTTGCCAACTATATTTGGTTAAGATACAACTTACCAAAAATGACCCAGAAGCTAAAACCTTATAAAAATGATGATTAGACCAATATCTCTCAATAAAACCTAAAAAAATACTATTTAAAGGCCGCACAAACGTTTAAAAATATGCATTGAGTTCAGGAATAATCATATTCATTTTAAAACACTTAAATTTCTCGGTTAAATACCTCTTACATAGACGTTTCTGCTACTGCTACAAATGTGTAATGGAACTCCATTATCAATGGAGGGTCCATTTACCCCCTTAAAATATGGATAGGGAAAATTTGTTCTCGGGCCCTGTATTCTCACCCAATAAACATCTTTTGGTATGATTTTCATGAATGAACAATAGTTCTACTACGTGTTACGTTGAAAAAACAGTTCCGTCCTTAATTTTTGCACAGCAGTGTATATAAAGCGTAATTTTAAAGCTTTGAAATGAGGAAGTTTCATATTTTTTTTTTATTTTTTAAATCGATCCTACCTTACGAGAAAACCCTAAAACCGAGATATTTTTTAATTCTGATCATTATTTATTTTTTTACTGCGGCTTAAAGTTTGCGCTCTGGAAAAGGCGGGAAAAACAGCGATTTCAGATTTGTGATGTCACTCGGCATGTCAAAACGACTACAACTCGCATCTCTTCCTAAACTATGCAGCCGGCGTAGACAAAACTCGGTACATAGACGTATCTCGAGGCGAGGACGATCATTACCAAGTTTTCCAAGTTCGAAAATCGAATATTTACAAGTAATAAACGATTTTATGGCTAAAAACGCTTATTTCTCCATTTCTCTACTAGAGTGGATCTGCTTGACTCACTATTTTAAATATGAAAACCTCAGGATTAAACATTTTTAATAAGAAAAGCTCTATAATTGCTAATTTAAAAGTTAAATCAGCTATGAAAACACCAAAATAAAATCAAATAATTAATTTTAAAACATTACATTCTTATATTTTAAGATTTTTCCCCTTAAAATTAAAATATTTATGGAAAATATATTATTAAATATTTTTTATTAAGTGGGACTAATCCCCATCTGGTCTAATGAAACTAGACCAGATTCATGAGGTCATAAAGACCTTTTATTTTAATAATGAATAAACATCAACAATGCTTTTTGTTTAGTGTCGAGTGACGTCAAATTTGATTTTTGAGCGTTTGCGATTGCATCATTTGTTTACGACTTTTTTCAACTTTTATTTCTTCAATATCTCAGTAAATACATTTTTGAGGAAAATTTGGATTGCAGATTTGGATTTTTCACATCTTATATTGTATTAATATACCCCAAAATCGAAAATTTAAAAAATATGAAACTTCCTCATTGTTTAATGTGTAGCTTATCAAAAATATACTACAGTACCAACCTATAATCTTTAAAAAAAATTTCTGCGGTAAATGTTTTAAAAATATTGGTGCCCCCCCCAGAACTCAAACCTGTATCTGTCCCTGGTTTTAGTAGACATATACAGTAGCCCCGATTATCCGCGGAATGAGGTATTTGCATGAGTGAGGGATTTGCTTGATTTTATACTTCTTCGAAACATTATGGTTTAAAACTTCTAAATTTCTGATTTTTAAGTTCAAAAATTTGTTTTAAATAATTTAAAATTCAATTTTATTTTTGCCAAAACGTCCGAAAAGTCACGTTATCAGAAAACGAGCTTCTATTGGATGTGACATCACAGCGCATGAAAACCATTGTGTTAACTGTTTTCACGTGATCAGAAAACGAGCTTCTATTGGATGTGACCTCACAGCGCATGATTTGAGATTCGAGAGTGTTTTGGCGCCCAAACAAAAAATGAAATTTCAAAAATTTATATCTCAGAAACTGGGCTACGAAAATACTTGTTGTAAACGTCATTCTTCATGTTTTTTTATCTACTATTTTAATAAAATTTTATCTCAAAACGTGAGAATACCTCATTGGGTGGCAAGGGTACCGCGGATAGCGAAAATCGCGGATAACCCGAAAAAGGACTAAAAATGAGGAAAAAACACGAAAAAAATATTTTAGCATAAAAACTATGTTTTATTGTACAAAAAACCTGATATGTAAAACTTTTTAAATATGTAGCGTACAACAGAAACCTTTGCTCTACAACTAAAATCTCTCTAATATCATCTAAAATTTGCTTTCATCATTAAAAAATTTTTTCGTGGCACTCGCGGATAATCGGGGCTCTACTGTACAATGAAATATTTCATACTATATTCCTTTTATTGTACTCTTGGGATGATTGAATGTTCCCCCCCTGTAAAAAGTGGTTGTGCGAGTGAATGTGTGTGTGGCGCGTGTAACAGTACCTCACCTCCGTGGCTCCGGTCCACAGGTGCACTCTGGGTAACGCTAAGTAGGTACTTCTTAGGGCAGTTCAGTGGTCAAGGTTCAGTAGTACCCGCCCATTAGAAACAAAAAAAAATATTCATTTGATTTAGGAGTCTTGTAATATACAAATCAACTTTATCTTAACTAATGAAATCCCTCAATATTACATCACCAAGTTATACAGAAATCTTGAAAATGAACAAGATAAATGCAAGGAAGAAAACTCAAGCCATAATCTCATTCCTTAAAGAAATTTCATAATTACAAATTGTTCATTAATAACCATTGATAACAAAGAAGACGAACATCGGAAGAAGAAAACCAAGCAGCTCCATCAGAGTTAGCAAATGTCTCTAGTGAACCAACAAGAACTTTATCTTGAACCTTTCTTAGTTCATTCCTCTATTATTTACAAGTAAAAGCCCCTACTTTTTTTTTTCTCAATACCCCAAGGAATAATGCCTTTTTTTAAAATTAAATTCAGATAATTATTAAGTAAATCGGTTATGTTTACTGAAATTTCAAATCAATGTTTGAAATTTTTTTATTCGTTACAAAAGCCAAGCAAAGAAGTAAATAATTATTATATCATTTACTAATAGGATTTGATATAACTAATAATGGTATATAAATTGTGTAATTCAGTAGCACAATCTTGGGTCCTTTTTAAATTTTGTCTCGCCAAATCAAAGGAAGAATATATTTTTTTAAATAAAGTTATTATAATGCCTTAACAACACTGCTTACCACTGCGACCAGCGATTTGAAAAAAAAAAGAGTAAAAGTAATATTTTTATCCTTTATCTTTACCAGCAAGCAAATGATTAAATGTGTAAAGTAAGTTTAGAGGATTATAGTTTTCTTATAGAGGCCGAATTTCAATTCGGAAACATAGTTGCATTTTTCTAAAATAGGTTTTTAAAACGTAAAATTATGCAAACGTATAAAAGTTGATTAAATCAGAAAAGTATCCAGTTTATAACTCCTGTTTTCATTTCCTTTACTATATTTCAATAATCTCTGAATATCGAAATAAAAAATATTCAAAAATGAGATTATATTGTGAAAAGGGTGAGGTTGTTGATATGTTCAGTTTGAAATTGTGAGTTATTTTTTATTTTTTATATGAGTAGGCGAGAAGCCAATAAGCCCAAGTGTAGACTTGAAATGAGTTTACCAAGCGTGGGTGATAAAATTGTAAATTCTGGAAATTGAATTTAGTAAGCTTCTGGGGAGTTTTATATTCTTTACCTTGATTTATCACTGCTCTGAGTTTAACTTTGGATATCAAAGGGAAGAGAAATTTCTTATTAGGAGCATTGGTAAAAAGTAAAAAATACAAAAATTTTTCCAATACACCCACCTCTACTATCCCTTTTCAATATTTATCTCAAAAATAATTCAAACTAATCTTGTAAAATATAAAACATCAAATCTTTAAAAAAAATGGTAAAAAAACTTAATAAAACACTTTAGTTGGTCGGATTTTTGGAAATGGAATGGGTAAATTCTGTATTATTTCTTTCTGAAGGATAAAATATAAAACATCAAATCTTTAAAAAAAATGGTAAAAAAACTTAATAAAACACTTTATTTGGTCGGATCTTTGGAAATGGAATGGTAAATTCTGTATTACTTCTTTCTGAAGGATGTTTATACGTTTTGTAATTATTTTACAGGCTTTCCTTTACAAAGTGTTTCGATTGAAAATTTTCGATGGTTTTGAAATTTCCCGAATTTGATTCTTATCTTTTTGAGAAAAGAGTAACGCTTGGTATAAATGAGAGATAATACCCCCTAATGCTATATTAAGGATAATAAAATCTTCAAATGTGAAATTTAGAAAATAATTTTGACTCAATAAAATAATATAAAGTCCTTGTGGTAAAGGTAAATAGACGAACATCAAGTCAACGGTTTTGAACCACAATATTAAATCAGAAATGCAAACAATGATCAATACCACCATTTATTTTTTATTTTTTTATTCGATATAGGTACCCTAGAGCGGAATATACGCGCAAAAGTTTTTTAGTTACGATGATTATTTATTTTTTTATGTAATTTCAAAGTTTGGCTTTAAAAAAGAGCGTTAAATCGTCCAATTTCCCAATGTGACGTACTTTCACCCTAAAAAAAGACAAATGGCTTGGCGGTATTTGTAATCTTTGCAGGGCATTTTCAGATGAACAATAGAGCGTTTTCAATCACATGACTCGGATCTAGCAACGGCCTTAACAACATATAGTTTGACTTACAGCAGTCAACAGTTAAAAGAAAATAGCTGGTCATATTGGAGCCATGGGCATAGCCAAGGGGGGGCAGGGAGGGGAAGCTGCCCCCCCTAAGTCCTGAGTAATTTACTTTTAGTTAAGTTAAAACCCAGTTTTTAGGGTCAAATTTTTTAAATTTTTCTGGTTGAGGCCCCCCATTTAGTATTAAAACATTTAATATTCACACTTTTTTTTAATAAGTTCATTAAAATCAAAATTCTACCTAAAAATGTATATTTGGGTTTACATGTTTTAAACCTTGTTCTAAGGGTCAAATTTCCAAACATTTTCTGTGCGTGGAAAGCCAGCCCCCCCCCCTTTATTATTTAAACCCTAATTATTCACACTTTTTTATATTAAGTTCATTAAAATCAAAATTCTACCTAAAATTTTTTGTCCGAATTTGGGTTTACGTGTACTAAAAAACAGTTTAAAACCCTGTTATTAGGGTCGAATTTCCACAAATTTTCAGGGGGAGAACCCCCAGACCCCCCTTTGAAACTTGAACTTATATTACTAAAAACCTTTCTTATATGAATTTTTCTTGGATGCAAATTCTACCTAAAAAATTTTTGAAAAACTACACAAAACTTTTACATTAATTTCCTTAAAGGTCAAAACCCCCTCTCGAAACAATACTCTGTGGCTACGGCCCTCTCTCACGGGGCTTTAAAATTGTTCTCCATAAACATAAAAAAATTGACCCTGCTTGCCCCCCCCAAGTGGAACCCTGGCTACGCCCATGATTGGAGTATTTGCAATCACATGACAGCAACAGATACCGCCACCCCTAGCAACGGCCTTAGCAACAGACTATTCGATCTACAGCAAGGGAGAAAATAAATGGTCACGTAATAACACTCTAATAAGAGTAGGAAATGCGGTAAAGAAAGTTATTAAGTGCAATAAAACACTAGTTCTCCAAGCTCACTTGAAGAGGCCGGCAAAAAGCCGTTTCAAAATGATGTTTAAAAATATACGTTACTATTCCGCTATTTAAATGGCTAAAAACCACAAGGCAGTTTTAAACTCCAGAGATAAGACGCATTACCAAAAAGCTCAATCCAACTCATTAATTCATTCATCTGCGTCACAACCTACGTGAGTATATCGCCAGAGCATTCAAACGTCAACGATGACGTCTGACAGCCTTATTTAATATTCAAGATTACCTATATTTATCGGGAAAAGTTTCTGACCTCCCTCCAGCATAATAGAATGAAATTTTATTATTAGAAAAAAAAAGTGGTTCTATAAACTAGTCAAAAGATCTGACCAATTAGATCTTCTGCCATGTTGTAGCCTCTGTCAAGCAAGGTTATCAGGATATGGAGGAGAAATTTTTTCTGATCTGTTCAGAATCCCTAATTATATCCTAGGAAACCTTTTTTGAGACAAGTTAGCATTACATTTAAAAACCGGGGAACTAGTTCCAAAACCTACTGCTGAGAAAACGATATTCTTTTTACCAAAATAAAAAAAATAACAAAACACAAATTTGCATAATTGAACTTACAACCCTCAAGCGTTGCCTCCAGCCATGGACCGGTTTCGTCCTTGTTGGGAGTCATCAGCACGGCATAGGAAGACAACGCAAGAGAGCGGAAGGCAAGTACTAGTCTAGCCGACTATAACGAAAAAAGTGGTGCCCATTGATTAGTCCATGACCGTCCTAACAAGGATGAAACCTGTCCATGGCTGGAGGCGACGCTTGAGAGTTGTGAGTTAACACTTATTGTCCGCTAACCAGCGATAATGGTGAAATACTCCTGTCGTTCTAAATTACTGTTAAGAGGACGATTGTCAGAAAGAACGATACTGGTATTTCGGCAAGTACTATAAGTCAATTCCCCCTTAGTAAAAAATGCATTTTTCTTAGTTGAAACACCACACCTTGGTGTCCGGTCCAGTATTGCAGGGTAGTGTATAATTTTAGAATTATGAACTACAAAAATTGTTTGTTTTGTTGATTTTCAATATGTGATGTCGCAATTCCTGTAACCCCCTCTTCCCACTCCTCAAAAATTGCCTTATTAAAGGCACCTCTTTAGTTTCTATAGAAATGACGTTTTTGTGGTTGCTCTTAAGAGTCAAATTTAACTGATTTTTTTTTGGAAACTGTAAAAATAAGCAGAGTGAGAGAGGATCTGAAACAACTCCCTAATCCAGTGTTTCCCAACCTTTTTCGGTCCATGCCCCACCAAAGCCTTTCTAAATTTTCCATGCCCCCCCGGTCTCAGTGGCATATATAGAAATATATTTTGAGAGGGAGCCAAAATTATTTCTTAGCCCCCTCCTATGTTTATTTAATAAGTCTAATGAAGCTTTGCAGAACATTTTTAGGTAGAATTTGCAAGCTAAAGAACTAAATCAAGTTATGAGTTATTAAGTTCTAAGTACCAAGGAGGGTCTGGGGGTCTTCCCCCAGCAAATTTTCGAAAATTTGACTCTAGGAAGCAGGTTTTTAACTAGTTTGGTACCCCTAATTGGGAAATTTTGGAATTTTTAGGTAAGATTTGTATTTTGATGAACCTAATGTAAAGAAGTTTCAAATATAAGCGTTCTAAAAACAAAGAGATCTTGGGTCATCCCCCAGAAAAGGTTTGGAAATTACTCTAAAAACAGGGTTTCAACTTGGTTTTGATACATACTGGTCCAGATTTCATACATACATTCTTAGATAGGATAATAGGATCAGATTTTGATAAACTTCTTTTTAGAAAGTTTTTTTTTATTTTCCACCTGGATTGGCCCCTTCTGGGGGGCAATTTGGATGAAAAATTTTCGAATTGCCCCCCTAGAAAATGATATTGCCCCCCGGTGGGGCGTGTACCCCACGTTGGGAAAACACTGCCCTAATCTCTTCCTAGTTTATACAACTTACTTCACTGTCATTCTGAGCAGCTCATATCCTAAAATTTAAAATGCGGCCTGCGGGAGTATTGTGGTTTTTCAAAGTGGCCCCCCTCAAGATCATTTGCGTTGGCCACCCCTGAGCTAACAAAAAACAAAGACTCATCTCTAGGGATCTAAAAAATGGTTCGATTCTATTCCGGAATCGATTCCTGAGGTTCGATTCTTGAAGGAATCGATTCCAACCTGGAATCGATTCCTTAGGGCCAGTATCGAAAAAGTAGAATCGAACATATTTATTTCTATTAAAAATCAAGGACAGTAAAAATTTAACTAATAACCGGTAAAATTTTAATTAAATATCAAAATATTAATTAATTAGTGAAAAAATTTTTTATTTTTCTGTTTTAATTAGAAATTAAAGTACGATTCCAATAAGATTCGCTTCCTGCTGGAATAGATTTCTTCAAGGGTTCGATTCCTTGGTATCGATTACAAGGTATTCGATTCCTTGGTATCTATTCCAAGGTATTCGATTCTGGAATCGATTCCTTCAGAAATATTAAAGTACTCTACTCATATCTTCCAGGCCCTCTGTACTTCAAAACAGACTTCCCAGAATGGAAGTCCAGACCTCGACCGACACGGAGCTCTTGAGCAGTGCCGCCACTCAGACCCCCGAGATGCCGCGTCGCCAAGACACCACCCCAAATGACTCCTCTATCATGGTGTACAAGCTGGACACCCAGAAGCCCCTCTCGGAGCTCGAGCAGGAGGCCAAGAACCTGGCCATCCCCGACGTCGTGGTCGAGTATATCAGAGACTCCCTCCAACAGGTATGGGTACGCTGCGAATGCTTGAAACCATTTTGCAACACTAAGGTGCAAAACACACCAGAGGGAAATAGACCCATTAATCAAGATAGGGGAAAAAGCATAGAGTTTAGACTGAGACTCCCCTAACTTGACAGGAATCAAGATCCCTTTCAAGATAGGGGACTAGGCCTTCTCCATGCTTTTTTAATGGAGATTGATCGTTCTCGCGACTGTTTTCTGGCGTAGTGTGTTCCAAGCCTAAGGCTCAAAACACACTGCGCGTCTTCTGAGCTTGATTTCTGGGAGGGCATTCGGGGCACTTGCCCAGGGCCCCCGTTTTAAGGGGAAAAAACTAACTAAACCCCAAAAACTAAGAAAATGTGCTAAAGCTGAGAAAAAAAGCTTATAAAATTTGAAAGAGTGTAAAATAAATTTATTAACTTATGAATTCAAAATAAATAAATAACTTTTGCGAAGTGTTTGCACTTAAATTAAAGATGGTTTCGTTATTTTAATTCAATGGATTTAAATTTTAATTTAAGACTTATCGGGAGCCCCCCAGTGAGTCTTTTGCCCTGGCCCCCCAAACTTGTAAGTCGGGCCCTGCGCGTCTTATAGTCGCTACTGCAATCAATCTCCATAAAAAAGCTAGGGAAAGCCTAGTCCCCTATCTTGACAGGAATCAAGATTCCTGTCAAGATAGGGGGAGTCTCAGGCTCAACTCCATACTGTCTCCCCTCATTGATTGATCGCTGTCGCGTCTTATGGTCGCTAGGTGTGACTTGGCTCTAAGACGCACGCCACACTACTGGGAAGTAGTCGTGACATCGATAAATCTCCATTAAAAAACGATTAAGATGTTATTAGGAGGAGGGGACTTGATGAAGAAAGAAGGGGACTTGAGGGAGTGATGTAGTAGATAACTCCTGTTGCTGATCCACTGTGAGCCACTGGGACGCTTGTCTTGTCAGTGAGGAGTTCTTCCGCCAATCTGCTAGTCCCCTTTGACCTTAATCTTTCTTTCCTCCTCCTGATAACATCTTAATCGTTTTTAACGGAGATTTATCAATGGCACGACTATTTTCCGAGTAGTATGGCGTACGCCTAAGAGAAGGGTCACCGAGAAAGCAAGATCGGGCGTATCACCAGGTGTATCTTATCGGGCAGTGGATATCTACCCCACTTTTATGTTCGCTAATTGACCTCATCGAACGACACTGTTACACTAGATAATTTTTTTTGCGATGAATAAAAATTCCAAAAAAAAATGTTTTCCTATTCTTCATTAACAAAATTTTCATGTCATCATAGGACGGCGGCGGAGTGTCCAACCCAGCATTCGAACCCCAAGAACTCATCGTAGTGAGGACCCCCTCCTCAATCAGCCTTCGCGAGGACGTGAACAAGGAAGGAGGAGGAGGGGGAGGGATGATGTACCTTGAGGCCCTCAACCCTTCCCTGAGGGGCTCGCAAGCGTCGCTGGTGCGCTCCGTGCCCCCCTCCCCCAACTTCGGCTACCGGCCCTTGGAGAGTGAGACGTCGGCGGTCTACACCATCATCTCCCCTGTGCGATACGTGGGGGGAGGAGGGAAAGAGGACAAGGAGCGAGAGCTCAGGCTCATGGAACAACTCCAGGCGCAGATGGAGAAGGAGAAGGCCACGTGAGTGGATTTTTTTGTCCCTGATCATATGTTCTAATAGATAGAGCACCAAATATAACCCAAGGCAAAGGGCACTATACTTCACAGCAGTCTTTCTTGTCCATACTACGTCACTAGGCGCGGAAGAATACTCAGCGCTATGCATTCGTAAAATTTAAAATGAACAACGTTATTCGAAAATTACGACAAATAATCGCTATAAATGAATGGATCAAAGTAACCTGTAGTATTTCTTTAATAAAAATCCGTTTTAAACTCGAAATTCAGGCACCGCGCTGGGAACTACTTGCACTCTGCTCCCAGCATATTTCTCCATGGACAAGAAACATTGCGTTTGAGTATATAGCTCGTGTATTGTATTAGTTTGGTCAACGTCACCGTGAGCTCAAGACCGGGCGTATCACCAGGCGTATCTTATCGGGACGTGGATATCTACCCCACCTCTTTGTGTGGTTAGGTGAGGTAAGTTAGCGAACAAAAGAGTGGGGTAGATATCCACTGTCCGATAAGATACGCCTGGTGATACGCCCGGTCTTGAGCTCACCGTGACCGCTCCCTTTAGCTCATCTCTACTTTGGATACGGTCACCGTATCTTCTCGGGCGCATCTAAATTCCCGGAATCGGGAACAAGGAAGAATAGCAAACAACCCTATTCATGACCCCTTCCTACAAAAGGGGGACCGCGGGAGGTCGTGTTTGACTGACCACTATTGTTGGAGATTTCGAGAAACCCCCTGGTTTGCGGTTGCCCTTTTGTGTGATGGGCGGAGAAGTCAGATTGCGCCTATGATGATACGCCTCATCATCCTGCGCCGCTTAGGGTGACCGTACCCATAGGCAACGGTCATCCAGAGCACAAAATCAGGCGTATCGCAAGCGCAATCTAACTTCTCGACTTCTCCGCCCATCACACAAAAGGGAAATTCCGAGAAAACCCCTGGTTTACTTTTGCCCTTTTGTGTGATGGGCGGAGAAGTTAGATCTGCCTGAGATACGCCTGGCTCTGCGTTTGCCCTGACCGTGCCCATAGATTCTTCCAACGATAGATAGAACTTCCATACTTCATACAACTTCCATAGATTCTTCCGCTTCCTATAGCTCGACCGTAACCGCCATGACCTCTCCCGCTGAAGCTTTTGCTTTGCCCGACTTTCCCTCCCGTATTCCAGGGGAGCCTAATATGTGACTCATGGAATTATTGTATATCACTATACTACACTCATGTCCAAAAATTAAGATAGATTGTAATTTTCAGAATAATGATACAAATGTCTCAGTTCCATTTCAGTGAAATGTATATCATAGAATCTTCTAAAGTGGGGATATATGCCCCCCGGGATCAAGTTGCTTTAACAATAATTTAAGGGGGTACAGTGACCATGAAGGGATTTAGGTGATGAACCCTGGGGGAGGCACACTGGAAAACTTAGGGAGGCAAGCTGTCCCTGATGGCTTTGGAAACAGGATTTTCCCTATAAAATTGGGATTTTCTCTAAAAGTTAGAGGGGCCATTGCCCCCCCCCCAAAAAAAAATCTGCCTATGGTAATGGACCTCAATTGATGATCGAGTTCCAGACACATTTGGAACACTAACAAAAACATCCATGTCAGAAGCATTAAGCAAAATTCCCCTGCTTATTGGTTAAGAATATAGTAACCCTGATATATAAATGCATGATTTTAAGTGCCGGGTAATACCTTATAATATGACTTTTCCGAATGTGTATTTAACTCTATTATTTGGAGGGTATTTGTACCCCCCTTTATTAATATTAGGGTAAATTAATTTCCGGGGCATCTATTTCCCACTCTTGGAAGATTCTATGACATGGATATCATTCATGAGGTACACATCATACAATATTTGTGACATTATTCTTAAAACTACACTGTAAAAAAAACTGTAGAAAAACAGAAATTTTCAATAACAATGACTTTATGTTTACAGAGATATTCTGTCATGTAACATTCCCACCGCACTTCTATTTATTTTATGTAAAATAACAGCTTTTATCTAGTTTTTTAGCTTATCTGTACTTAAACAGAAACTTACTGCATCGAAAATGAATACAGCTATTGGCAAAATTATACTGAATCTTCGTTGGTTCAGTGGTAGCGTGCGTGCTTAGCATGCGGTAGGTCGTGGGTTCTATCCCCGGATATTAATTAAATAAAATTAAAAAAAACTCTACTAAAATAAGTGCATGCGCACAAGCAGAAAATTATTGAGAGGCATCAGAAAAATCTGTAGCTCACTTGACAGAAAGTTTCTTTTTACAGCATTTACCTGTAGGTAACAGCTTTTTTCTGTTTACAGGATTTTTCGGCCTACAGAAATTTTCTGGCAACTTTTGCTGCCAGAAATATTCTGTTTTTTTGCAGGATTATTTTTTACAGTGTACAAACTATCCTGAATTTTTGAACACTAGTTTATTTGGGCTAACACTCATTCATAAAAACTGTTAGTACGCAAAAAAAATCATTTCCATTTCAAGGTGATACCTTCACAATAATACCCAAAAGCATTAAATTCAACGGGTAGTACAAACTCACAAGATTCACAAGGTCCTTTCCAAATCACCATAATAAAATATTTGCTACAATTAAATAAATATTTTCTCCATTCATTTTACCTCTTCCTGTAACGACGAATTCCAGTAAAGGCAATAAAGCTTGAAAAACACACGAAGGAAAACGAAACGAGAGTTCTTTCTTTCCTTGAGGAAAAAGTGTCCAAGCCAAGGTCACTGCTAATCGTTTGAGCGCATTCAACTTGTCTGTGGTAGTCATGTCAAAACCACCGGTTGAATGATGGCGAAATCACATGGTACAGTTGTAACAATGAAACGGAAAAAAACACTTGTCGCAAGAGCTCATATGTTTAATGAATTAAATTGATTCTTGCTAAAGCACATGGGCGCTGGGATAGGTAGTTTGAATGACGAGTTTGTCGTTTTTTTAACGAAATTTCCCTGGACTAGAGTTTAATTACTGTGCATAGTAATATACTTTGAAAACAGGACACTATGTTATTAAAATAGTTCTCTCCTTGAACAACTTTGTTTTCAAGTTATTTAGAAAATCTATTTTTGTGACTGTTTTCAAAATGTATTGTCTAACTAAAATAACTCTGTTTACAAAAAATATAATTTTGTTAATATTTTTTAATTATTTAGATATTTTTGATCTTCAAGAAAATACTATTCATAATTGTTTCTTCTAATCGTTGCACAGGAAAAAAATTATCAAGAAATCAAATAATTACAATTGCGGTATGAATCTTAATTTCTTTATAGTGTAGCAGCACTCGAAAAAAGAAATGACGGCTATGGATTTTTAATTGGGAGTAAAATAAACCTCCAGCTAAAAATCTATAGCCGTCATTTCTTTAATATTAGGTTAATTAAGTTAAAATATGAAGAGACTTAAAAGTAATAGAATGTTCTTAGGTATAGCTTCACCAAAATAAACTTCTCATTTGAGGTATTATAAGTTTAATTAATTCTTATTTTCTAAATTACAAATTTTAGTGAATTGAAAGAACGTTGCTATAGAAAGGAACAATAGTTTCTAAAGGTTGTTTTACTAAGACTCAGGGAATACAGGAAATACTGATGATCACTAGCGGATTCAGGGGGGATCCGAAATTCGGATGAGGCATACCAAAATGCGTTGAAAAAGTGAGATCCTCAAGAAGATCCAATTTTATTATGAAAATTATTAGCCCCCCCCAAAGCCAAATCATGGATCCGCCCCTGCTGATGATGATCCACATTGAGCTCAGGCGGTCAATGGCAAGTCTATAAAAGTTTAAGTGAAGTGTCAGTTAGGGTTTTGTAAATGGTGAGTGCAAGGAAAGAGGCCATTTTTCGGAGGGGGTACGATCTGCAAAATATTGACTATAGCAAAGTTTCCTAAACCCAGTACGTCACTACACGGAAGTAGAAAGTGAATAAAAACGAAGCTTGTTGGGTTGTTAGGAGGAGTTTCTGTACACAAATATTGATAAAATGAAACTATACTTCACAGCAACGTTTCCTGAACCCAGTACGTCACTACACGGAAGGAGAAAGTGAGTAAACACAAAGCCTGTTGGATTGATAGGAGGAATTTCGATACGCGAGTTGTGATAAAAAGACACTATTTATACATGGGTTTAACGAAATAATCATATTTTATAATTGACTCTTTGTTTCACTCGAAATTCAGATAGTGACGTAGTAGGGTCAACTTAAGTCTAGTATAAAAAATGTGATGTCTTCTCACGTCAACCCATGACGTCACTGACAGGAAACGTTGCAACCCAGTATGAATAATTACGAAAGCAGTAAATAAAACTCTACCACCTTAATATCATTATTAAAGTCTCTCCCTTCCTTCCAGATCTCGCAGGTTCGAGTTCGTCCCAGACGCGCCAGAAGACGCGGAACTCAAGCGCAAACGCCTCCAGGGCATCACGGACTTCCTCTCGCTGGTGCTCCTCGTGCCAGGGATCCTGATCGGCATCCTCACCCCCCTGTTCATCATCCCCATGTTCATCTTCCCCCTCAAGTACTACATCCCCCTGATCGGGTGTTTCGGGCTCTCTGGCGGCACGGCAGCTTTCCTGCTGGCAATGTCGGGGCTGGTGGGCAACGTCGTCTGGCACTGGGACACCGACACGAGAAGCGTCCGACCCCGCCTGCACTGCGGCACCGGACCCATCAGACACTTCTTCGGAAACGGATTCTACAAGAACTTCCAGGACGTGCACACGGCCCCCTTGAAGGGGGTGTAGAAGACATTAGGGTCTGGCCACATCCTAATCAAACGGACATAAGTGAATTTTAGATGCACTATACTAGACAGTAACTTAAGTTGAACCTCTTACGTCACTAACAAACAAAGTAGTTCCCATCGCGGTGTCTGAATTTCGAGTGAAACAAAGAACGTCAATCTTAAAAATATATGATTATTTCGTTAAACCCATGTATTTAAATAGTGTATTTTTATCACGATTCGCGTATCGAAGTTCCTCCTATCATCCCAACAGGCTTTGTGTTTACTCACTTTCTCCTTCCGCGTAGTGACGTAATGGGTTCAGGAAACGTTGCTGTTGAGTATAGACTGCAATGTTTCTTGTCCGTATGACGTCACTATGCAGAATGAAAAAGTGAGTAAACAGAAAGTCTGCTGAGTTGGTAGGGAAGAGCTTCAGTACGCATAATGCATGGGTTTAACAAACTAAGTGCATTTCTTAATTTCACTAAAAATTCAGACAGCTTGGAACAAATTTCTTTGTTAACTCTTAGCCAGGGTCTTTGCAAAGACTAACTTGAACATCGGTTTTGGTCAGGGTATCCATGGAGACCCTAGCCAAAACCAATTTTGAGCATCCTTTTACATAAATCAAGGGCTTAAACATTTTCATTACGATCCGCAGTTGTAAATTGGCCTCCAACAGAGTAAGTGAAGCTGTATTCTGACATTTTATATCAAGATGGTCGTGATAAATAACACGAGTCTGCGAAAATACAGCTTTTTCACATCCCGTGTCGTGTCTTGGGCCTAGCAACAACCATATCTACACGTGCTGGAGGTCAAGATTTGGCATCTACTCCACTGTGCACTAGATTTATGTACAAAAAAGGGGCATAACTAAAACATATTTTGATTATTAACGGAATAAATCTACATGGAATGGATTCAAAAAAGGTTATTTAAGATTTTATGTTGATATTACTGTAAAAATTTCAGATGATAAATATCTAGCCTTATATCTCTTTTAGTGCTGAATTATTTTTACTTAAAATTGGGGGAGAACTCTTTCAGAAAGCGTTTAGACATTTCACTGAATGAAAAGCTGTACTAAAAATTGTGTGCTAAAATTGAATTTCCACATCCAAAACATCATATGCCACATTAGCAATTTGCTTCACCTCCAAGTGACGTCATCATGAAAAGATCTAAAGTAAAAAAGACAGATGCTTGTATTGGTGTCTTACGATGCATGGATAATTTCATGTGTGTTGATGGTATCGAAGCAATTCCATTGTTCGTGTAGTGAAGATTGTCCCATGCTTTGAATGATGTG
Source organism: Tetragnatha versicolor (assembly GCA_024610705.1). NCBI lineage: Eukaryota > Metazoa > Arthropoda > Arachnida > Araneae > Tetragnathidae > Tetragnatha > Tetragnatha versicolor. The sequence goes on from JANDEH010000001.1 coordinate 84,023,039, forward strand.
CAAGCAGACTATAATCCTTGTCAGGAAGACATTATTCTTCAAATGTATGTAAAAGTGTATTATGTGATAATATTTATATTTATATAATAAAAATGAACTTATGAATATTTATAAAAATATACTTACTGTGTTCCGAATGACCGGATATCTGTCAGAACCACCTTTCCGAGAAGGAAACACAGAATGATGAATGGAGGGTAGAAGACGCCTACGCTGTCATGGCAAAGGTCCGTTCACGACCTGGTAGAATTTTAAAAAAATTGAGTCAGAATATCAAAACTTTTATTATACCCAACCAATAAAATATGCAAAATAAGGAAGTGTTGCATATGTGAGATTTTCAAAAACAAACAAGTGTTCCGTATGGTTTTTTGTATGGTAAACTGAAATATCTAGTCAATTTTTCAAAAAAAAATTACAGGTTATTAAATATATTTTAATTTAAAAGTCGAGAAAAAAACACGTGACTGAAAACGCTTATTGTGTAAAGATGTCAACAATCATACCATCAACTCCATTGCTTTTCAACAATGTTTATCATATGATGACGTCAACATACGATGATCCCAAACTCTTGGCGTTTTCGCGCGCTTTTAAAAAGTGGATTTTTGTTAATTTTTTTGGTTTTCAAAAAATTCCTCGATTGGCCTCAAATTTTGGGTAAGTCGCTTATTTTTGCAAGAAGAATCGATTAAAAAAATAAAAAAAAATCATGAAACTTCCTCATTGTTTCCAAAATAACGCCTAAAGTATAGTTTTTTATAAAGAAGTCTGCAGTTATTTTGTAGCAAAAAGGACTTTGAAGACTTTCAGCATGTAGTTCTGAAGTCATGCTACAGGAATTTTGCAACCACACACAACCTTTCAGCGGTTATAAAAAACTGTAGATTTTCTTAAAGGAAAGAAAAATATGAATCCGCTTCTTATATCATATAGGTGCAATATAACTGAAGCATAAAGATATCTCCCTATCTAAAGCAAAAAGAAAAAAATAATTATATTCTTATGAATGGGCATTTTAACATCAGTTTTTCCAAAGCAAAAAAATAACTTGGATACTTTTTCTAAACTAGTTTTACATTATATCCATTTATTGCTCAATGAGGTATTCTCACGTTTTGAGATTAAATTTTATTAAAATAGTAGATGTAAAACCATGAAGAATGACGTTTACATCAAGTATTTCCGTAGCCTAGTTTCTGAGATATAAATTTTTGAAATTTCGTTTTTTGTTTGGGCGCGAAAACACTTTCGAATCCCAAATCATGCGCTGTGATGTCACATCCAATAGAAGCCCGTTTTCTGATCATGTGAACACAGAAAACACAATGGTTTTCATGCGCTGTGACGTCACATCCAATAGAAGCCCGTTTTCTGATAACGTGACTTTTCTGACGTTTTGGCAAAAATAAAATTGAATTTTAAATTATTTAAAACACATTTTTGAACTTAAAAATCTGAAATTTGGTAGTTTTAGACCATAATGAATCAAAAAAGTATAAAATCAAGCAAATCCCTGACTCATGCAAATACCTCATTATAACGTTATGTTAATTAATTTGTATTGGATATATTTTTGAATATTTTTCAACAAGAAAGTTGCTATTTCAACATCTTGAGTTTATTTTCTCTCAGCCCACAAAGGTTTTATAGTGTTTTAAATTTTGAGGGCCCGGTGCAGTCAAAATTTTTAAAAAAATTCACATGGAGGACCTGAAGGATCTTTAAAAATGTATCTTGGAAAAAGAGATAGCAGATGTTTGATTATAAAGGGCGTAAAAATCATATATTTATAATTAAAGTCCCCGGACCATGATCACCAGTAAATTAATATAATTTTAAAATATAAAAGCGAAGACTTTTACAGCCGGAGTTATCACAATTGCAGGACATTTTATTCGGGCTATTAAGGGCGTGGTCGAGTGTTCACCACGTCCTTAAGGTCGACTTTTGAAACATTTCAACACTCAACCACGGTCTTATATCCCGGGTAAAATGTTTTATCGTAATAATATAATCTTAAGAAACTCTCAGTTGCTCAGATTTCATAGTTTAAAGAAGAAATCAATTGATATAAACTGAATAGTTCAACGAAGAGATCGTCAAGAAAAAGGTAAGTGTTTTTTTATGTTTTACTAAAATAAGCTGGGTTTCAAATTCGATGATTATGGAAACTGAGAAAAATTCAAAATCAGTTCAATTTTTTTTCGGCAGTGTTTTCCTTCCAAAAGGGATTATCCCTTGGATGAAATCTTTTCGCTTTTTTTACCATCGTTTAGTGATCAGAAAAGAAAAATCACGTTTTAATCATAACTAGTGATGGGCAGGTATCGATACCAAATACTTAAGTACTCGATACCTATAGGTATCGAGTGTATTCGATACCCACAAAAGTATCGATACTTTATTGACATATATTTCGTTTTAAATTTTTCAATGAAGTAATCTTTATAATACCTACTGTAGATCAAACGCAGCCTGTTTCCATTTTCATTTTGCAACGCTCAAACCCAAGTCGTTATCATCCGCGAGAGAAATTTGACGCGGCTAGGTTTTTCCCCCGCCAAATCCTTCGCCTCTATCCACCTCCAGGCCCGTAGCTACGGGGCTTTTTGATGGATCGCTTTCAGTTTTTTGAATATTAGTCTGATTATGGATAGGCCCTAAAAAAATTGTCCCTTCAGGTTCATTTCCCGACATTGAAAAAAAGTACTCGATACCTAAAAGTACTCGATACCTATAAGTATTCGATACCAAAGTATTCGATACCTATAAGTATTCGATACCAAAGTATTCGATACCTAAAATTATCGATTTTGCCCATCACTAATCATAACTATTTTTGATTATCTGCGATAATTAGTTTCTAAATAATGTGTTTTGATCTAAAAAAAATAATTTTGTCCCTTGAAACCTGTCGGTTTTATGTTAGAAATTTTTTGCTGTGTGTAAGATTTTTTCTCTCACAATTTATAATTTTATGTTTCAGTTCGTTTCAATTAGTTTACCCCAATTCATGTTTTTTTCAATAAGAATTATTCTACTTGATATGAGGTTCTTAGGTGTGGGTTGAAAAATCACTGCTAACCTGAATGAGGAAGTTGCATGATTTTTTTATATTTTTTTTAATCGATTCTTCTTACAAAAATAAGCAACTACCCAAAATTTGAGGCTGATTGAGAAATTTTTTGATTGCCAAAAAAAATTAACAAAAATCCCCTTTTTAAAAGCGCGCGAAAACGCCAAGAGTTTGGATGCGACGTCATCTTACAATAGGCATTGTTGAAAAGCAATGGAATTGATGGTATTATTGTTGACGTCATCCTACAGTTTAAACAATAAACGTTTTCAGTCACGTGTTTTTTTCTCGACTTTTAAATTAAAATATTTAATTACCTGTACATTTTTTTGAAAAACTGACTAGATATTTCATTTTACCATACAAAACACCATACGGAACACTTGTTTGTTTTTGAAAATCTGACACATGCAACTTCCTTATTCTTTCTTATGGCCAATATATGACATGAGTGCTACTAGGGAGAAAAAAAACTAGTTTACTTTAAAAAAATGTGATATTCATGCTTTTTTTAATTATTCCTTCTTTTTTTAAATTCAGCAGACTGCATACAAAAACTGCAGACCAAGGGTTTCAATTCCCTGTTTGAAGCAATTTAGCATTTTTTTGCGTTCAATATTTGTATTTCATTTAAAACTTTTTCATAAATGACAATTATTTTTCAACAACTTACATAATACAACAAAAGTTAAGGCTACGGGAATCAAATGTAATAAGTGACAAATTTAAAAATTCAATCAATAATCATAATAAGTGACGGTTTTTTTCTTTATTTTTGACGATTTCTAATATCCTTACAAATAACCTTTTGAACGGTTACTAAAGATAAAATTCTCAATTATTGGCAAACAAAAACGGTTCACATAAAACAAGGCAGAAACATTTTTAACGCCAAGAGGAATTAAAACATTTGAAAATGCTGACTCAGTTTGAAAGAGATATGGTTTAAGAAAAATTCGTTGAGAAAATAGTAGATAAAGCAGCAAAACCATTTTTACTGTACTAAAAAAGTACAACACGCCAGTAAATAAAACACTCTATTTACATTATTCTCAGATTTATAGAAGTATAATTTGATCAAAGTTAAAAATACTGACCTCTGGATATCCCAAACTCTATTAAGCAAAAACAAAAGTTTCTTTATTCTAATTCTAAATATTATTTTTAAACTGTTGCCAACTTAATCTGAAAAGCACAATAAAATATCTAATAAATTTAATTATAAATTAATCCTGCAAAAAAGTTGGTCTACTTACAAAAATTTAACCATGCACTTTTAAAGAAGTTTACTCTGGTTTTTATTTAAAGTAATTAAATTATACTTTCTATAGAAAGTTGGTACTGGTTTTTCTAAGATTCATGTTGAATTTTTATTAAAACTTGAAATAGGTGGAGTATTTCAAACAAAAATTATTTTAATTTTTTGTTTTTAATAAGAAACTTTATTACGCATACATAGCAAACACAGAAAAGTCAGAAATAATTTTATTCACCATTACATAGTCAAATAACACATTACAACAACACAAACTCAAAACTGTATAAAAACAATAACTAAATAATTAAATAATGATTGCAGCAAGCTGGTAAACCATTAACTAAATATGCTTCATTGAAGTGAAAAATAAAGATCCAGGTCGTCGATATTAATTAATGACTAATAAATTTCTTTTGAACTCTGAATATTAATTAATGGAGGTTAGATTTAAAGGTAAACTATTGTATAATTGTGGTGCGAGGTAAAAAAAATGCTTACAAAAAAGTGATTTAGAAAATTCTGGCATTTGATAAGTTGCTATAGATCTAGTATTATATGGTCTTGCTGTAGTGTTAAATAGAGATTTATTACAATAAAGATATTGTATAATACGAAAAAAAGCGTTGTGACGTAGATCCAATAATTTGAGTAATCTGAAATTATTTGGATATGACTGCTGATTTAAATCTTTGAATATTATATTTTTTGAATTTATATGTATATTTATGTATATAGAGAATGATTTTTGAAGAGTTCAGGTCATACTTTTTTAAATGGCGGTTTGAAAAGAAGACTTTAAAAAAAATGGCATCAAAATCAATTAAAAAGCTTTTAGATGAACCAAGTATTCAAAAATAAGCAATACATTAAATTATCCCTGAACATAGGTTCAGAAACCAGTGCGATATTTAAGCTCACAACGTTTTATAGCTTATCAGAATTACACTCACTAATCTTATGAGTAAGTAAAACGCTAAAAACAACTTCTCTTTGGAAATTGGAAATTTATTAAAACAATGATTATAGAAAAAGATACTTTCAATGTTTGAAAAACAAGCGTATTGGTTAAAAAAACATCTGCCTAAATTGGATTTCATACTACCAGCTGCTTAGCGGTGCGAGGGGATCACTTTAACGAACTCGCTGCAGAAAAAAAGAGGAACTTTGACTCAAACACATTAAATAACTACAGAACAAATGAATCGTCAGTTTGATTTCCATTGTATTACCACCAAATTTTTACTGAAAGTTCAGAACTCTATTTAGAAAACCGAGCCATCATCAAAACAAATATAAGCATATTCAAAAATATTTTATAGTCAAAATAAATTGATGGACTTATTCCCTTCTTCCACCTTATGAAATTTTTCTGATGAAAAAACCTTTAAAAACCCTTAAATTCACATTTAAATTATATTTCTCCTTAGATTACACCACAAAAAGGTGAAATAAAAAGAATAAGACAAATAAAATTCAAAATTATAGGGAAACTGAGTTAATAAAGCAGTATCAATGGAGTGAGTGAATACAAATGGAGTCAAACATTACCTGCATAAAAAAAGTTTGAAAAATATTGAAAATTAAGAGAAATTTTATTTTAACTTAGTTTACAGCACAAAGAATATGAAAAGAAAGACAAATTAACTTTAATTCCATATTAACTAAAAAAATAAAATGAATGGACATCGATTTCACAACTTCAAGGGGCGATATCTTCCTATAGGGGTTAGTTATTTTCCCCCTCTTTTCACCCATGTGTAAAACAAAGCTTGGAGATCGTTTTAAGCACAAAAAGTCAATTTGTCATTTTTTGGACTTCTTCAAACTGACGATTCAAATGATCTAATTTATCTTTGTGTTTCTCAAACTTAGAATATTGGCGGCCCGGCCAAATTTTCAATCGTAATTTCATTGCAACCCCTACAATGTATGCAAGGCAATAATATCATTATTTTGACACTAAAGCTAACTTTACGATCTTAGTCCAGGAAATATTTTCTCAGGGAGGAGGGTGAAATCCGGTGCTTTCGCTAGTGAAATCACCGAAAACTTGGTGAAACATGTTACCGATCTATAGGTTGCAGCTAAATTTGAACCAGTTAGTGGTGAAAGGTTGAACTTTTTTTAACGGTGTAGTAATAGCTAATAGTTTGGAATAACCAAAATTTCAGCTATGTATTCGGATTAGAAGTAGATGACCAGAAGTTGCTCAAATTCATTGTAATAATAAAGAAACATTATTTAACACTAGAAGCTCCGGCTAGTGCCTCATACCTCATACCTAGAACCCTCAAATACAGTCATTTTGACCGCTATGCTTTTTTCACCGAAAATAACCTTTAAAGCCAGAAATTTGCATGTGATAGTTATTAGACATCGTAAAGAACATTGATTACATGATATTCAAAAACATTTTTTGATTTTTAAATACCAATTTTGTGGAAAATTACCGAAAATCCACTATTTTACACCATTTTAACACACCATATAAAAGCCTTAGTAAAGTCAAAGAACGTTTACTACACGCATACTTTTAATAATTTTTGCATGTATCAGAAGGTTGTTACTGTCCATACTTTGCATTTTGACCCTGTGGGGACGACTTTATGACGTCACTAACTCATGTTATATAAGAAAAAATAATAGACTTTATATTCCCTATTTCTTTCTCAATTTGAATGCAAATTGATGTTTACCATTTGTATTACTAATTTTATTTTCATGTACAACCTAAATACACAGTATAACTATGCTAAGGTACAAAAAATTCTCACCTGCATTGTCCAGATCCGGCATTTGCTGCGCGTATCCTAGTCGTTTAATTTCGGCATAATCGCTTATAAAATACTCATTTTGAGTCGAACCGTTTTCTAAGCAACTCATATGCTCTTCTAAAAACATTTCTAATATCCTATTAACACTGTTTCAAGTTTCAAATGCGTTTTAATGAAAATCAACCATCTGCTTATTATAAAATGATGTATCATGACAGATATTTGACATGTATCTTTATTTTCACTCATAAAAAGCTTTTGAAACATATTAAATCGATCAGGCCTTGAATATTTTGATCTTCAAATGAAGGAAATAATAAATCTTTCGTTCCACAAAATGATAAACCAGGCGTGGGAATTATAAAAAGCTCTCCTAAGGGATGTGCAACAAAATATTGATGTATTTTATGATTTTCTGGAGTCAAAACCATACAATTTTTTTAATTTTGTGGAGGAACCCTCTTAGGTACCACGTAGAACCGAAAGATAACAAAATTTAAGCGATAGAGTTGAAATAAGAACGTAAAATATTCAGCGGTCAAAATGACTGTTTTTGAGGGTTCTAGGTAGTTCTTTAATTATCTCCGGAACCCGTTTTGCAAACTTAACCAAATTTGGACAGCAGTAATATAGCAGCAAAAGTTAGAAAAAGTCACAAAAGTAGAAGTGCGTAACCCAAATATTTTAGAAGAGAACGCCTTTTAAAAATGCAAAACGGTCAAAATGACCGCCCCGGAGCTTCTAGTGTTAAAAAATAATAGAGAAGGATAGAAAATGTGCCCGAATAATATACAAAAAACAGTTTGACTCAATTAAAAAAATTGTACATAACCCTTTTTAATGGGGATTCATCGTATAACATGGGTTTTTCAAAACTCTCATGTTTATAAACGTGTGTGTAACTATAATTTAATGATAACTATCAGTGATTTCTGATAAAATAATGATAGGTATTAAAAAAATGTGGAAAATGTGTCCTTTTTAAGTTAGATAATATTATTTTGCTTTTATACAAAACTTAAGACCCTTTAGTCGTCACTTTCTAATTAAGGTACAGAATTTAACTCGGCAAGAAGAGTTTTCTCAGCAAATCTAAAAAATTTAGGTGGTAACCTGGCAATTTCAAACACTTTATTTTTTCGCATTGAAAAATTGGCCACCCTTATACACATACACTAATTATTACACATATTATATATTAATAACACATAATAATATAATATAATAATATATTAATAACACAAGGATAATGCATTAGAAATGTCATAGTTCAGAAAGACGGAGCATTTATATCCTTGGCTGGAATCATCCGGTATCAGCGGCAGAAACATATCAGATTGAAAGGAGGGATCATTAACGAGGATTAATTACTGCCGCAAATGGAAAGAGACAATATTGTTATGGAGGTTTTTTCCCCTTCCCTGGTCACCCGGGACCCCTGCGTTATTATCTCTCTCGCATATCGCACAAACGATATTATTTAAAACTCGAAAGCAAACAAGTTTCGATGCGTTATCGAAGGTGTGTTTAACGCTATTGTTGTGTAACGTGAGATGATAAATTTAAATGTGGTGTAAGTCCGCTGCATTTGGATTTGGGGAGCTGAAGCGCTTTTGAAGAAAAACGAACTAAGTCTGACAGATTTGCCTTTGGAGTTTGCTCGTTGTTGCTGTTCATTTGGACGGTTTCTGTAATGTTACATGTGATGTTCCTATATAGGGCTTTGGTTCCAAAAATGGGCGGTACCGCCCCCCCTGTGTGGCGTTGAAGAATTATAGGGGGGCGGTGAGGAGTTGAGAGGAAATTGGGGGGTGTTATTGGAGTAAACGGGGCGTTGACTAATTTTAAACTATCGCTGAATGCCATTTTTACAAGTAAGAAACATTAAAAAATCCAGATAAAAGAGGCTTAAAATTCCTTTTTAACATGTTAAAATTCAAAAATTTTCTAAAAATCTTTTAAATTAGGTAGATTCTTATAAAAAATGGTAGAATTATTTTTTAATTCTTAATTAATTCAAATTAAATTTAAAATGCATAGAAAACTTAATTTTTGAATATTACCATATACTAGCTTTCAAATTTTTTACTTTGTTTGGTAGTAAATTACTCTTTTTACTGCAAAAAGTCTTTATATAAAATATAAGAAAATTAGAGGCAAACATTTTTAACGAGGTGGTGGAAAACTTTTTTTTAAAGTGTGGTAGTCCCAAAAAGTTTGAGAACCAGTGACTAGACTACCCGAAGGTAATTCAGAATCACTCTTATAAATAGGGTTGCTAGGGCACCTAAGACGCTAAGTTATAAAAATTCATTGCACTTTCCTAAGTTTTGAAATTTTTTACCGTAACATTCATGTTATATTTCTAAGAACATTATTTAGAAAAAATGAGCATCCAGCTGACCAGTTTTTCCAAAGAAAGTGTCAGAATTTTTTGCCCCAAAAACAATTTGAGATTATAGCCGTTGTTGGAAAACTGTTGGAGGCAGAATAAACAATTTCTAGCATCAGTTATAATGTTTAAAATTATTTGTGCAAAACTTTTGTCCTTTTAAGTTTTCGTCTTCAAAATACGACATTGACACAGTTTATACTCTATTCATTTAGAATTGGCGCTTGAGAAATAGTGCTTTCCCCCACGCTAGAGCGTAACCATAGTTACGATCTTCGAGCAGCCAATAGTGAGCCTTCTTCGTCACTTTGACGTGGATAGGTGCTACACTGTAAAAAAAAACTGTAGAAAAACCGAAATTTTCAAAAACAATGACTTTATGTTTACAGAGATATTCTGTCATGTAACATTCCCACCGCACTTCTACTTATTTTATGTAAAATAACAGCTTTTATCTATTTTTTTAGCTTATCTGTACTTAAACATAAACTTACTGCATCGAAAACGAATACAGCTATTGGCAACATTATGCTGAATCTTCGTTGGTTCAGTGGTAGCATGCGTGCTTAGCACGCGGTAGGTCGTGGGTTCTATCCCCGGATATTAATTAATTAAAATTAGAAAAAACTCTACTAAAATAAGTGCATGCGCACAAGCAGAAAATTATTGAGAGGCAACAGAAAAATCTGTAGCTTACTTGACAGAAAGTTTCTTTTTACGGCATTTACCTGTAGGTAACAGTTTTTTTCTGTTTACAGGATTTTTCGGCCTACAGAAATTTTCTGGCAACTTTTGCTGCCAGAAATTTTCTGTTTTTTTGCAGGATTATTTTTTACAGTGTATGGTTACCGATCGGTGGTGGGGGAAGGAAATATTTTCAAGCGCCAGTTCAAAATGAACAGAGTATATTATAGTATTTTTGAATACAACCTCTAAATCTGCTTATGCGAAAAAGAAAAGCTTGATAATTGACACTTGAATTTTAGGTTTATCTTAATTATTTGCTCACAAAGAAGGTGGCGTGGCACCATGTTAACTGTTGAACTTTTGATTTACATATAGCTAGTACTAAATAATCTAAAGAGAAACCACTCTTCATCTTAAATGTTCTAAATTTTGACTTATGCCATTGTACTTCTGAAATGGTCATATATGCTCACAACAAGGGAATTCCCCATTTGATGCTATGGAAACAACTCGTTTATGTTCATCGATTGTGGTTATGGTTAGAGTTAAATAAAAAGCATTAATCGGAGTTAAGCGCAAATATTTAATTTTAAATTTGAGGGAGTTTAAATATTTGGTTTGATAATTTAATTACCTTACTTTTTCGATTTAGTAATTCAACAGTTTCCCTGGAATTTTCTCATTTAATATGTACGTAGTTCAATAAATACGAATATTTTTCAAGAATTTTTTTTCGAGATAGTTGTAATTTTGTTTAAACAATTTTGTTTTTACAATGTCTAAAGTTGCGGTTAGTTAAACCCCTCATACTTATGTTTGGTTTAGAACTCAACCGTAAACTCCATTCAATATTTTTTTCAAACTTAGTTATACAGGGTGTCCCATAAATGTTGGGTCACACTTCTAGGGAGATAGTAAGACACTAGACGAGTCAAAATCACACTGGATTTGGGGGTCCCAGACCAAATCCCAGGGAATTAAAAATGGAGCAACACCCCAAAAAAATTATTGAAAAATTCAATTTGTAGAAGAACTACTATTGTTATTGTAGTTAGGGTCTCAAATTTTATGGTTTAATATGATCCTTAAAATTACCTCAAAAGTTTTCACTTTAAAATTTGTTTTATTACGGAAAAAGTTAAGAAACCCCCAAAAATTTGAAATCTCTGCCAAAAATTTATTTTGTATTTCGAAATTCTTTCCTTTGATTTGATAATCTGAAAGATCATAGTTGAAAACTCTAGAGTCCGAAGTTTCACGTAAATACAATCAATGTTAAACCCTTGAGATCCAGTTAAAATATGTTTTTTGCGTGCGAGAACAGCTGTTCAGGAAACAGCTACAGAAGCTAGTAATTATTAAGTACTAGTAATTAGTAACTAAACTAGTAATTATTTGTAAAATTGAAAAAGTATTTTTTTGACAAAAAGTTCCCAACAAATTTCGAGCTCTTCACTATGAAAAAAATAACTTCAATTTTTCCACTTATAAAAACTTGTGAGTTAGTAGAACATGAATAGTTTTTCAGAACTTAGAATAGAATAACTTATAGACCAGGTGTCAACCAGTAATTTCACATGGGGGTTCAAATAATTTTGATATTCTAATTATAGAAGGCACTATAAATCGTTCACGTTGAGAAAATCTCGGGGTTTTTTTGCACTTGATATAGAAAATTTTACTTTTTCAGTATTCTCAAATAAAATTATAAAAATAACTTAATAATATTAATAATAAAACTTAATAAACTTAAATATAAATATAATAAATAAACTTAATATTAAATATAATAAACTTAATAATAAAATAAACTTAAAACTTAGGAAATTAAATTTTATTTCTTCTTTCAACACCATCCAGAAGGTGACGTAAAGTAAACAATGACTAAGGCAGAAGCTGTAAAAACAAAAGTCCCAGCATGCTTAAAACACATTAAAACAGATATAATGATTATAATTGAGGTGCTAATTCAAATCTTGCATAATCACCATAAATCAAATATTGATTCACAATACAGTAAAAAAATTAAGTTGTCTCCGAGTTATTAACTTTATAAATGTCCATCAAAAATTACACACTGAACCAGTAATGAAATTTAATAAGCTCTCCAAGCTCTCAATAATCACTTATTCAAATTTCCATCCATATTGGACGCGTAATTAAGCACTAGGAATATTAATCCTGATAGCGACCATAACTTTCCCGTGACGTATAAGTGACGTCATTTACATATTGAAAAATCTGGTGAATTAGGGCGGGTTTACATGCAGTGGTTCTAGCGACGCGACCAGAAAGTCGAGGGAAAAACGGTGGGAAATTTCCAATCGCTTTCGTTTAAAGAACAATTCCAGTATTTTTTTTGCTCGATAGAGGTTCCATAGAGAGAATTATACACACAAAAATAATTTAATCACGGTGATTATTTATTTTTTAATTTAATTTCAAAGTTTGACTAAAAAGGGCTCGAAAACATCTAATTTCAAAATGTGACGTACGCTTGGGGAAAAAAACTACTCAGTTGCGATTTCTGATGAACCACTTGGGTTAGAAAGACAAAAGAGGGATCGTTTTTCATTAATTGAAGTATTCTTTTACCAAATCAATTTTCGAGTCCTTAGGGGGTCGTCTTCATATTAAACGAACCACTAACTTTTTTTTTCCAATGGGGACCCCGAATTATTATGAGGTTTTCTGAAAGGCCATCCCTTCAGAACCTTAAATACCCAGTTTCATCCAGATTGATTCACAAATAAATAAATTTAAAAAAATAATTTTTTTTAATTTTTAAAATCGTAATGTTTGTATGGTAAGGGGCCATTCATTAATTACGTAAGGGTCCCGAGGGGGAGGGGGGGTTGGAAAAATCTCTACATACCCTTACTTGGGGGGTGGGGGGGTCAAACCAATTCTTACGTAAGATTTTCCTAGTTAATATAAACAAATTCCAATTATTCTAATCAAGAGATAATAATATAATAGTAATATGTAGTTGACAGCAAGAATATTACTTATCTCTGTTGAAAAATAAAAATCTTTGATTTACTTCAAAAGGAGAGTTTTCTAACATTTTATTGTTTGAAAAACATAATGGAATCTTATGTAAGAATAGGGGGGGAGGGGTTTGAAAAATCTTACGTGCCCATACATGGGGGGAGGGGGGTCAAAAATTGCCAAAATCATCCTTACGTAATTAATGAATGGCCCCTAATAGATTCTGGTAGTGATTTTATGTGTAAAGGCAAAACTTCAATCGATTTCATCTAATAATTTTGATAAAAACGAACTTTAATCTTATAGGGCGGTATATCGTTGCCGAATGCATACCGCCGGACCGTGCGGTAGATTTATTCAGTATGAGGCAAAACCTGTGAAAATGCCCCCATAGGCGCCCAAATTTTTTCAATGAGGTATTTGAATATGAGTGAGGGATTTCCTTGATTTTATACTTTTTCGATACATTATGGTCTAAAACTCCCAAATTTCTGATTTTTAAGTTCAAAAATGTGTTTTAAATAATTTAAAATTCAATTTTATTTCTGCCAAAACGTAAGAAAAGTCACGTTACCAGAAAACGGGCTTCTATTGGATGTGACGTCACAGCGCATGAAAACCATTGTGTTTTCTGTTTTCAAGTGATCAGAAAACAGGCTTCTATTGGATGTGACCTCACAGCGCATGATTTGTGACTCGATAGTGTTTTCGCGCCAAAACAAAAAACGAAATTTCAAAAATTTGTATCTCAGAAACTAGGCTACGAAAATACTTGATGTAAACGTCATTCTTCGTGGTTTTTTACCAACTATTTTAATAAAATTCCATCTCAAAACGTGAGAATACCTCATTCTGTATAAGTTTAGTAACTAAATATTTTCCCGAAATGGGGGGCTGGTTTAATATTATTTCTAAATTGCCCCAGACTTTTTAACTTTATAGATTGAGTGTGGTGTTTCTAACACTTTCGAATACAGGCCCGTGCATTGGTTCTTAAGGCTCATTCACACTGTTTCACCTTCACTCTTCGTCCTGAGGGATTCACTTCAGTTAATCTCTTTAGCATAAAAAAGTGAAGGAGTAAAAACTGAAACGCCAATTCTCACATTTTTCACTTTGGGTGATTCCTCCAAAATGAACACAAAAAGTGATAAATCTTGTATGCAAAAAGTGTATGCAAACCAACGATTTACAGAAGTGAATAATTCACGATGAACAGTGAAAGTGAAATGGTCTTTATCGATTTAAGAATATGGTCTTGCCATTGTTGGTTCTTAAGGCTCATTCACCACTGGTTCACCTTCACTATTCATCCTGAGTGATTCACTCCTGTTAATCTGTAGTTTGCATGAAAAAGTGAAGGAGTAAAAAGTGAAACTCCAATTCTCACATTTTTCACTTTGGGTGATTGCCCCAAAATGTGAACACAAAAAGTGATAAATCTGAATGAGCTTGTTTGCAAACCAACGATTTACATAAGTGAATAATTCACGATGAACAGTGAAAGTGAAATGGTCTTTATCGATTTAAGAATGTGGTCTTGCCATTGTTGGTTCTTAAGGCTCATTCACCACTGGTTCACCTTCACTATTCATACTGAGTGATTCACTCCTGTTAATCTGTAGTTTGCATGAAAAAGTGAAGGAGTAAAAAGTGAAACTCCAATTCTCACATTTTTCACTTTGGGTGATTGCCCCAAAATGTGAACACAAAAAGTGATAAATCTGAATGAGCTTGTTTGCAAACCAACGATTTACATAAGTGAATAATTCACGATGAACAGTGAAAGTGAAATGGTCTTTATCGATTTAAGAATATGGTCTTGCCATTGTTGGTTCTTAAGGCTCATTCACCACTGGTTCACCTTCACTATTCATCCTGAGTGATTCACTCCTGTTAATCTGTAGTTTGCATGAAAAAGTGAAGGAGTAAAAAGTGAAACTCCAATTCTCACATTTTTCACTTTGGGTGATTGCCCCAAAATGTGAACACAAAAAGTGATAAATCTGAATGAGCTTGTTTGCAAACCAACGATTTACATAAGTGAATAATTCACGATGAACAGTGAAAGTGAAATGGTCTTTATCGATTTAAGAATATGGTCTTCCCATTGTTGGTTCTTAAGGTTCATTCACCACTGGTTCACCTTCACTATTCATCCTGAGTGATTCACTCCTGTTAATCTGTAGTTTGCATGAAAAAGTGAAGGAGTAAAAAGTGAAATTCCAATTCTCACATTTTTCACTTTGGGTGATTCCCCCAAAATATGAACACAAAAAGTGATAAATCTGAATGAGCTTGTTTGCAAACCAACGATTTACAGAAGTGAATAATTCACGATGAACAGTGAAATGGTATTTATCGATTTAAGAATATGGTCTTGCCATTGTTGGTTCTTAAGGCTCATTCACCACTGGTTCACCTTCACTATTCATCCTGAGTGATTCACTCCTGTTAATCTGTAGTTTGCATGAAAAAGTGAAGGAGTAAAAAGTGAAATTCCAATTCTCACATTTTTCACTTTGGGTGATTCCCCCAAAATATGAACACAAAAAGTGATAAATCTGAATGAGCTTGTTTGCAAACCAACGATTTACAGAAGTGAATAATTCACGATGAACAGTGAAATGGTATTTATCGATTTAAGAATATGGTCTTGCCATTGTTGGTTCTTAAGGCTCATTCACCACTGGTTCACCTTCACTATTCATCCTGAGTGATTCACTCCTGTTAATCTGTAGTTTGCATGAAAAAGTGAAGGAGTAAAAAGTGAAATTCCAATTCTCACATTTTTCACTTTGGGTGATTCCCCCAAAATATGAACACAAAAAGTGATAAATCTGAATGAGCTTGTTTGCAAACCAACGATTTACAGAAGTGAATAATTCACGATGAACAGTGAAATGGTATTTATCGATTTAAGAATATGGTCTTGCCATTGTTGGTTCTTAAGGCTCATTCACCACTGGTTCACCTTCACTATTCATCCTGAGTGATTCACTCCTGTTAATCTGTAGTTTGCATGAAAAAGTGAAGGAGTAAAAAGTGAAATTCCAATTCTCACATTTTTCACTTTGGGTGATTCCCCCAAAATATGAACACAAAAAGTGATAAATCTGAATGAGCTTGTTTGCAAACCAACGATTTACAGAAGTGAATAATTCACGATGAACAGTGAAATGGTATTTATCGATTTAAGAATATGGTCTTGCCATTGTTGGTTCTTAAGGCTCATTCACCACTGGTTCACCTTCACTATTCATCCTGAGTGATTCACTCCTGTTAATCTGTAGTTTGCATGAAAAAGTGAAGGAGTAAAAAGTGAAATTCCAATTCTCACATTTTTCACTTTGGGTGATTCCCCCAAAATATGAACACAAAAAGTGATAAATCTGAATGAGCTTGTTTGCAAACCAACGATTTACAGAAGTGAATAATTCACGATGAACAGTGAAATGGTATTTATCGATTTAAGAATATGGTCTTGCCATTGTTGGTTCTTAAGGCTCATTCACCACTGGTTCACCTTCACTATTCATCCTGAGTGATTCACTCCTGTTAATCTGTAGTTTGCATGAAAAAGTGAAGGAGTAAAAAGTGAAATTCCAATTCTCACATTTTTCACTTTGGGTGATTCCCCCAAAATATGAACACAAAAAGTGATAAATCTGAATGAGCTTGTTTGCAAACCAACGATTTACAGAAGTGAATAATTCACGATGAACAGTGAAATGGTATTTATCGATTTAAGAATATGGTCTTGCCATTGTTGGTTCTTAAGGCTCATTCACCACTGGTTCACCTTCACTATTCATCCTGAGTGATTCACTCCTGTTAATCTGTAGTTTGCATGAAAAAGTGAAGGAGTAAAAAGTGAAATTCCAATTCTCACATTTTTCACTTTGGGTGATTCCCCCAAAATATGAACACAAAAAGTGATAAATCTGAATGAGCTTGTTTGCAAACCAACGATTTACAGAAGTGAATAATTCACGATGAACAGTGAAATGGTATTTATCGATTTAAGAATATGGTCTTGCCATTGTTGGTTCTTAAGGCTCATTCACCACTGGTTCACCTTCACTATTCATCCTGAGTGATTCACTCCTGTTAATCTGTAGTTTGCATGAAAAAGTGAAGGAGTAAAAAGTGAAATTCCAATTCTCACATTTTTCACTTTGGGTGATTCCCCCAAAATATGAACACAAAAAGTGATAAATCTGAATGAGCTTGTTTGCAAACCAACGATTTACAGAAGTGAATAATTCACGATGAACAGTGAAATGGTATTTATCGATTTAAGAATATGGTCTTGCCATTGTTGGTTCTTAAGGCTCATTCACCACTGGTTCACCTTCACTATTCATCCTGAGTGATTCACTCCTGTTAATCTGTAGTTTGCATGAAAAAGTGAAGGAGTAAAAAGTGAAATTCCAATTCTCACATTTTTCACTTTGGGTGATTCCCCCAAAATATGAACACAAAAAGTGATAAATCTGAATGAGCTTGTTTGCAAACCAACGATTTACAGAAGTGAATAATTCACGATGAACAGTGAAATGGTATTTATCGATTTAAGAATATGGTCTTGCCATTGTTGGTTCTTAAGGCTCATTCACCACTGGTTCACCTTCACTATTCATCCTGAGTGATTCACTCCTGTTAATCTGTAGTTTGCATGAAAAAGTGAAGGAGTAAAAAGTGAAATTCCAATTCTCACATTTTTCACTTTGGGTGATTCCCCCAAAATATGAACACAAAAAGTGATAAATCTGAATGAGCTTGTTTGCAAACCAACGATTTACAGAAGTGAATAATTCACGATGAACAGTGAAATGGTATTTATCGATTTAAGAATATGGTCTTGCCATTGTTGGTTCTTAAGGCTCATTCACCACTGGTTCACCTTCACTATTCATCCTGAGTGATTCACTCCTGTTAATCTGTAGTTTGCATGAAAAAGTGAAGGAGTAAAAAGTGAAATTCCAATTCTCACATTTTTCACTTTGGGTGATTCCCCCAAAATATGAACACAAAAAGTGATAAATCTGAATGAGCTTGTTTGCAAACCAACGATTTACAGAAGTGAATAATTCACGATGAACAGTGAAATGGTATTTATCGATTTAAGAATATGGTCTTGCCATTGTTGGTTCTTAAGGCTCATTCACCACTGGTTCACCTTCACTATTCATCCTGAGTGATTCACTCCTGTTAATCTGTAGTTTGCATGAAAAAGTGAAGGAGTAAAAAGTGAAATTCCAATTCTCACATTTTTCACTTTGGGTGATTCCCCCAAAATATGAACACAAAAAGTGATAAATCTGAATGGACTTTTAGCGCTACGACGTAGTACTTACGTCGTCATTCATAGGCAATTTAAAGTTTCCACCAATCTCGTCGTTCAAATTGCTGCATGTGAATTCGCCCTTGAATTGGAGAGCGGTTATATGTATGCCGCTAAGGAAAGAATCACTCTCTTCACTGATGGGCTCTGGAGAGGATGAATCCCAGCGAATCGTGTCAGGGATGCGGTCGTTAAATCGTGATTAGAAAGTCCGGATTTCTCAAGATTGCGATTTGGACGGTCAACGGTGCGGGAAATTAAAGCTTTGCTTGGAAGAAAGGTTACTTAATAATACCCTTTTGGAGGACTTGGTAATTTCGAAGGGAAAAAAATTCTGAAAGTGGAGTTTCACTCGTAATAAAGAGGGAAGGGAGAGATTGATATGGGGATTTGGTATGTATTTTAAAGGATCAAGGGGGATGAAGAAACATCTTTATTTAGTTTTTCTTATTTTAGTTTCTGACAGGTGCAATCAATAACAGCTAAAATCCTTTTTTAAGTCCCCGGCACCTTTAAAATATACTTTATTGTAATATAACACAATCTACTCTTATCTTACTAAAAATTCTACTAACATAATTATGTCATTACTTAACAAAATTTTTACGAAATTGGGCTCAAAACCTTGTTTTCTTGTGTATAGAAACACCAAAAAGTGTTTGAGCATTTCCTTTTTAAATATTTGTTGAAATTAATTTAAAGTTTTTTTATACTCCTCATATTTATAAACTTTGTATAAAAAACTCTTTTTTAAATAACGAAATATCTGCTTATCCCATTCGACTGCATAAAATGCAATTATTCTAATTTAAACACCTTTTGCCTAAAAAAATACTTATACACCAGCAATTTTTAATAAAAATACTAATTATAACAAGGTAAAGTTAAACTGGTTGCTTTCATTTCATTCAAAAGTGAACTAAAAAACTGAATTAATATTGATTATTCCGCTGTATATCCTTGAAACGATTTAATTATTCAATCGATTATATAAGTTTACGAATCCAGTGATTACTTTTTGATCATGTTCAAATAAAAATCTATCATACTTCAAATTCAAATACCCCTTGTAGAAACAAAATTTATTTTTAATGAAATTATTTAATAAATAAGATGTTTTTCCTTGGAAATTTTTCTAATTCTCTAGAATCAGAAAGGTTTATTTGGCACATAAAACAAAACCAAAGAGAAATAAATACATAAATAAATACTACAAAAAAAATTATGTATTGCACCATATTAGATAGATATATAGAATAAAATAAACAAATGTGCTTCTTTATTAACCATTACATAGAATCATGATATATGTCTTTGTAATCACACTTTTTTGTTAAATTAATTGAATTACTTTTCCTCATTTGTTGATAACGGTAGATAATATACTCTATCCCAAACTCTTACATTTTTATTTCATTATAACGCAGAGAATATTTCATGAAATTTCATGAATCCTTGCTTAATTTACTCCAAATAATTGGTTTTCCCCTTCAAGAATAAGATGCAATATATTAACATGCCGTTTGTTACGGAAAAAATTTTATAATCAAGTAGTATTTTCTATGAGGGAGTTTATTGAAAAGAACTGTTGACAGTTTAAGTGATGGAATATAAATTTACATGTTATTTTAGTTCCATTATTTAGTTAGTACATTTGAAATATTTTTGAGAGGATAAATATTTTTAAACACATTTTTTTAACCAATGATAATTGAAACAATGATTGTGTTATTCATCAGAAAATCAGTTCACTAAAATGGTATTGAAAATCTAAACTTGATAGAGAACGTTGCTTACATTTATTCATAAATTTCATTTTCTGAATCTAAAATTCGCTTTTGGAGTTTTAATTGTTTTAAAAGTATACCATTCTTTCATATACAAAAGATGCGGATGAAGATGATAAGGAATATATAATAAGGATATAAGGAAAGGTTTTTTTATACAGATAAGGGTATTGATACGCAATATATTCTTATCAATCTTTTTTATCAATAACTGTATAAATATCATTGACACTATACGTATCTATATCCACATCAATATTATTATTGATATCCTTATCAATATACATATCGATATATACTTGTCAATATCTGTATCAATATCAATACCCTTGCCCATATCATATCGATATGTTTGTCAATATCGATCATAATATCATTTTCCATATTCTTTTCTTATAGATATTCTTAATAAAATATGAAAAAAGAAAAAAACGGAAATCTAAAGAATTACGGCTGTATTCACCATTAAGGTAGCCTAAGGTTAACCTGGAATCAGTTTTTTCGCAAATTCTGATTGGCTTAAAACTTGGAACTACCAATTAAATATTTTGATTCCTGGTTAACCTTTAGGTTAGGTTAGAGGTGAATATGGATGTTAATTATAACTCTACTATAACTCAAGCTATATCCTGTGCTGAAAGTTTTGGTACTATAAAAAATTTCCTCCGCTTAATTTTTAATAATATACTTAAAATATAAAACAGAAGTTGAACGCTATTTGAAACTCAAGAATTGAAACGTTGAAATTTGAACGCAAGAATTGATTCCAAGCTTATTTAAAGGTTTTTACCTTCCTATATATAGTGTACAGAATCGAATATTCATTGTATATCAAATGACAAATACTGCATCTTACTACACAAACCATTGTTTTCATTGTTGCCATGAACTGTTAACACGTTTTTTTCAACATGACATCAGCCGATAACATCCACGTAAAAGCAAGCACACATAAAGGAACATTATAGCGCATTACACTACACTTACAATAGCTTAAGAACTCCACTCTATAGATCTCTGATTGGGAAGCAATTATCGATTATGAGCTTTATGAAAAGCCCGATCTCGGGGAGATGTAAAGCTATTAGGGTTAAATCTCGGCCCAGACATTTGGAGCAAAGAGGACAATGGGAACACAGCTATGAGTTCCTCCCATTCCATGTCGAGTTATCTAAAATTAATCCCATCCGATGACCCCGTTCAAATATACCGAAATGACGAATATAAAGGGAGACTTAGTTCTCAAGAATGGATCTAAGAAGTTGGAGGGGGTTTCAAATTGAGAGATTAAATAGAAACCCCCGTCCATTATTTAAGAAAAAAAATCTCTAATGGGATTAGATTTTTGATGTTTTAGACCGGCTAACCTTTTTTTTGGAGGAAGTGCCACAAATTGTGAAACAAAAACAAGGCAATCCAGTTTTTTCCGATATCGACTAAAAAATAAATGAAACAATTTAAATTTTATTCATAGACTAATTATGAGAATTTTAACTAGTGATGGGCAGGTATCGATACCAAATACTTAAGTACTCGATACCTATAGGTATCGAGTGTATTCGATACCCACAAAAGTATCGATACTTTATTGACCATATTTCGTTTTAAATTTTTCAATGAAGTAATCTTTATAATATCTACTGTAGATCAAACGCAGCCTGTTTCCGTTTTCATTTTGCAACGCTCAAATCCAAGTCGTTATCATCCGCGAGAGAAATTTGACGTGGCTAGGTTTTTCCCCCGCCAAATCCTTCGCCTCTATCCACCTCCAGGCCCGTAGCTACGGGGCTTTTTGATGGATCGCTTTCAGTTTTTTGAATATTAGTTTGATTATGGATAGGCCCTAAAAAAATTGTCCCTTCAGGTTCATTTCCCGACATTGAAAAAAAGTACTCGATACCTAAAATTACTCGATACCTATAAGTATTCGATACCAAAGTATTCGATACCTATAAGTATTCGATACCAAAGTATTCGATACCTAAAATTATCGATTTTGCCCATCACTAATTTTAACGCTAAATACATTGTCGTGTAAGTTTTTGGAACTTACTTTTGGAACCCGAAACTTTTTTTTTGGAATTCTCCCTCAAGACTCAAGGAAGTATAACACATTTAAAATAAGTAGATAATCTGAAAATCCCCTGAATCAATAAGAGGTGGTCAAGTTGGCACTATTTTAGAGTTGATCTGTTGTTGAATGACATCCATCAAATATTCATTGATAATCAAACCAATTGCCAATTTGGCGAACACTATACGGATTACGGATTTTCATTAAAACAAATTTCTTCAATAGTGACACATCGGGTTTTTATGAGAGCTATGTATCTCTCTATTCTAAAAAAAAGTTTTTGGCTAACGGTTTAAAGAGAAAAACTTTTTAATTACTGAACCGAATGACACATAATATATCAAAATGTTCTGATTCTTTCTGGATTTCAGAGTAGGCTATTGGATTTTTAAAATAAATTCTCAACTTTAAAATATTTCCATTATTTTAGATTTCGAATAAGGTCGCAGTTACAAAACAAGAAACTATGAATTTTAAAACAATTGAAAACATATTTCACTGTTTTTTTAAATTTCAAATATATTAGATAATCGTCTTTCTATTTATAACACGAATTTAAAAAATATATTTTTGGATATTTTTAACAATATTTATATTTTTGTTGTTCAAACGGTTTTAATTATATTTAAAACTTATGTATAATTAATTTATCTTTTATTTTTTAAATATCAAATTAATATTTTTATTTTTGTCGTTGTGGCAACCTAATCATTAAAGTAGTAAAATGTAACATAATGTCAAAACGCAAACAACTAGATTACATGGATGAATGTTTAAGAAATAAAGGTAAAAATGTTGGAAGTTTAGACATTCGTGTCATTGCTATGAAACTGACACAACTTCGACGTTTTTTTGTTCTCATGAAGATAAAATTCTAAATTTTCGAGATGTTTACGATAATTACTACATTTTTTACTTCCAATCATTACAAATTTTAAGAAAATTAAATTTATTCCAGAGATGTTTCAGTGCTTCTTAATGGATCTGTGAAAAACATTACCTTGGGGAAATGGGTAAAAGAATTTTTACATTGCTCTGTTGTTAATTTTCTTGGAATTATAAGGCGATCCGTCAAATCATGTTACCATAAAGGAACTGTTAAAATTTTTCTACTGGATAAATATCCACCATTTTTGAAAGAATACCCCAGAGGAGTACTACTCCTGTTTTAAGAATGTTTTATAAAGTGAGTAAGTGCAGTGAACTGGGTTTTGTGAGGAATTGCGAAGCGGTGCAAAAGTTTCTGCCAGTTAACGGGGGTTGGCGAGCGATAGCGAGCAAGAGGCGGTAGCCCCCTAGTGTTATAAAAATTTAAACTAGGTCCTAAATATTTTAAATACCTTTTAATTTTTGTCACTCACCACTAAATAAGCAAAAGTAATTTTTTAATCATGAAAATCACGTACTTTGAACTTGCTATTTATTTCAGACGGTTGAAACTGTGCTGAAAATTCACAATCTTGACAGTTATTCACGGATATGGATAATCACGGATATGGAAAATCTATATCTATAGGTTACTTTTTATCCGTGCTATTGTGGTTTATTTTGAGTAACCACTTCCAAGGGTGTCAGGAATAACCTGTTGAATGCAGATAATCTGGAACTTTTCACAGGTAAAGTTTTAAGGATTTTATTTAGCCTTAGAATTTGGTTGTTACCTCTTCCACTGTACCTTTTTTCCGAAGTAATTGCTTTTATTGCATTTCATGTATTGGTACAGTACTGGAAAAAAAAATCGACTCAGACCCTATATCTCCGGAACGGCTTGTGATATAAAGACAAATAAGGTATCATTTTACATGATTTGAAGTATTCTATATAAAGAAAAATTTTCAAGTTCTTAGGGGGTCGTCTTCATATTAAACGAAGCACCAACTTTCGTTTTTCCTATGGGCGACATCAAAGATTTTTCCAGATTCTGAAAGAGCACCCTCTAAAACCCCCAAAACCCAAGTTTCGTGTTGTTTGGGGGTCAAACAAAGCCAGGAAGGGGGTTTGAAAACTTTGGTAATTTAACTTCAAAGAGGAAAGATTGGCGACAATTGTTTAAAATTCTCTAGTAAAGTTAGAACAGATTTGGCTACTTATCTGTGTTTTGGCAAGATTCCTACAAAAGTTAATGCAGATTTGGCTATTTATCTATAGTTTGGCGCAATTTCGTCTTCCAATTAGAATACCCTTAAGTGGTAGCCCACTTGGTAGAGTCACAAGCTCGTGATCACTAGGTTGCAGGTTCTGCCCCGCAATTCCGCGTGTCTCATTGTTCAAGGTTAACCTATAGGGATACAGGCAAACACAAAGATGAATAGATGTTGAATACTTTTTTAAAATCTAAAGCCTTTAAAACAAATTTATACAATTTTTATTGCCGTTCGTTTACAAATAATAATAATTAATTGAGAGTTATTTAAAATTAACATTTTTTTAATTCTGGAAAAAAGGGAATAAAAATTTAAATAAAGATATTAAATAATCACGCTAAATTATGAAAGTGGTTTTGTTGATAAGAGCAAGAAATTTAACTAATTAATGAAACAATAAATCAGGCTTTTGCGGCTCAAAAATTCCTATAAAAATACTTAAATACAGATAGTTAGATTGATTTTTTGATGTATTTTTAGCATTTAATCGATGTTTCTAATAATTTTCAATTTCCACTTACGAAAACTAACTTATCTTGAAAAATTAAGGCAATTACAATGTTTAAAATTTGCTTATACATATAGGTGTAGAAAAATTTTCAAATACTGATTTTAATGATTCTGCAGTCACTTTTTTAGTAATTAATTACGAGTTATGTTTCATTAGGTTGGATACAGAGTTTATTAATTTTTTAGGATAAACATTGAAGTTTCTGAACCTATGTGCTTGATGAATAAGATACCAAAATATAAATATGAAACATGTTGACTAGTCAATCATTAAATTTGAAAGTTAATAAACTTGATGAATTAAAATTAATTAACTTTAATCATATCGACGATTTGGAGCTTCTTGATATTTTAAACAATTGGGGTTTTAAGGAAAAAATGAAAAATGCATCATCACATAAAAGGCAAAAAGTTTATTTTATTCATCTTTGTAAAGTTTTTAATATACCATAAAATGAGTGAGTGAGTGAGTGAGTGAGTGAGAGAGAGGGAGAGAGAGAGAGAGAGAGAGAGAGAGAGAGAGGGGGGGGGGAGGGGAGTTGGGAACGTTTTTTACTGCCGAAAATATGGGGGGGTGAATGGAAAGGGATATTGGAGTTTTATTTTAGGGGTTGGATATTTTTTTCTGTTTGTGTTTTTAAATTTGAACGTTAATTGGCATGCTGATTTTTCTTGAGCCTCAATAAAAATCAGCATATTAATTAATGTTAAATTTTTCAAAACTCAACCTGGTCAGTCCCTATTTCTATTTAACCTCATCTATCCCACTTAAACTAGTTTAACGTTTTCAAAATTAGTTTCCAAATTCGATACCGGTAAGAACCAACGATTTGATCCATATTTGGTGACAATAGCGGATGGATCCACTGTTCTCCCGATTCCAGGTTGAATGCAAGAAATGAATGACTTTGACTATACGTATAAAAATAACATTAAATTAAAAAGTGGTAGCTAAATTTTTATTATAGTGTTAATTTTTTATTTTGTAGTCACCACTATTTTATTTATTATTAGTTAATTATGTAAGTCAACTTTTATTCCAAACAATGAGCCCTCTGGCTGCGTAGGGTAGATTTAATACTCTGCTTGCCTTAACCCTGAAAACTACTGTAGGGGTAGGCGGCTGGTGCAACCCTTGGATGAGCCAGTTAGGGAACGTACCCATACTACATGCCCCATTTTTACCCTCCTCCCCCCTTGGTGACCATCCGTAGTATATGCCAAGACCCCCTCCCCTTTAGTTTTCACGTAGTAATTCATTAATACGGTTTGACATCGTTTTTTGCAAACAGAAAGTTGAAAAAACTAATTTTGCTTAATTTGTCTAATTTTAATAATTAATTTTGCCTTATTAGTCTTAAGTTGGCAAATTTCAATAATTAATTTGGCTAAATTTTGTCGTATTGACTAGAAGAAATTGACTACGGGACAAACCCTTAAGCCCCCCCTCCCCCCTGTGACCGAGCGTGGTAATTTGAAGACCCCCTCCCTCCCCTAAATGGGTCACGTAGTATGGGTACCTTCCCTTATAGGCAAAGAGATGGTGTTAACCCTGGGGTGCATCATATGGGAAAGATGTATGATCCAAAATTCACAGCAACACGATGATATTTGTGTCATGGTTAAATTACTTAATTCATGTCTTGATAACATTTAATATCAAAGATAAAACGTTGAATTTCTTTTAATAAACAATGCATGTAAGAAGAGACCGTCCTTATTAAGCGACGACTCTTCTTGACCTTAGATTTATATTTAAAACCACAAATATCTGCATAAAATCTGTCATGAATTCGAATCTTTATATCGAATACTCTTTTTTGAAACTTTATTCGCGTAATTCAAAAACATTTCAAATTTAATGCAGGTGAAATTTTTGTCGAATAATTAAGTATTGTTTTTCACTGAAATTAATAGAGTAAAAAATAAGAACTTATTAATTCTAACTCTATCGGTAGTTTAAGTTCGAGGCATACACAAACTTCCAAAAGCAAAACAAGAACACGGAAGCTATGCGGTTCGAACTTGGCTCTAAAGATTTGCGACCAGGCACACTAGCCGTTAGGCCACACGGCTACGTTCAACATCAAGGTTTAAACAATAAATGTGTTGATTTCAGTTAGTAGATTATGGTTACCGTAAGGTTACTGTAATTTTCATAAGTTGTATGTCTTTGGCGATATGAGATAGGCGCAAATTTTTCTAATTGAAATTTCCTACAGTGTGCGTGGGGTTAATGGTTGTAAGGACCAAAATCTATGAAAAACGAGATTTCAACGTAAATTCAACGAACTTCAACCCCCACTCCTGGCTTCATTTGGGGACCAAATGACATGAAAACTGGTTTTGGGGGGTTTTAGAGGGTGCTCTTTCAGAATCTGGATTAATCTTTGATGCCGCCCATAGGAAAAACAAAAGTTGGTGCTTCGTTTAATATGAAGACGACCCCCTAAGAACTTGAAAAATTTTCTGTATATAGAATACTTCAAATCATGAAAAATGATACCTTATTTGTCTTTATATCACAAGCCGTTCCGGAGATATAGGGTCTGAGTCGATTTTTTTTTCCAGTATTGTACATAACGGTAATCTAAGCCGCTAAATTCCTCGACCACTTACAATCCAATTAAATTAATAGCTGTGTATTGCAATATCTTTTTTACATTACTATTAAACAAATTTCTTATAAATTAGATTATTATTTAAATTGTTTCTTATGTTTTAAAATAACATAATACATATACTTAAAAATACTGGCCAACACCACATTCATACAACATATGTTATTCCACGGTTGTTTCTTTCGTTTTTGCCAATGATTTTGTGCTACTCAGGTTACAATGAAACGCATAAATAAAACGTGGGGAAACTTTAACCCAAACCGAATTAATTAACGTTCTGGATATTTGAGTACCAAATATGTTCCGGGCTAAACCGATCAAACTGATGAAGTCGGTGAAGGATTACTTCCGATGAAGAAGATATTCCCCCCCCTCCCTCCCTCGTCTCGGTTCATCAGAACAGTTTTTTGTTCATTAAGGTGAAAGCAGTTAATATCTCCAGGGTGTTATTAGCAAAAGATCCCTGCATCAGGGGGAAAAAGTAATCCGGGCGTTTTGTTGAAAAATATCCCTTTTACCATCATAGGTTCTGGTTTTGCCCCACTTGACCATTCAACGAAAAAAACCTGGAGAAAATTAAATCTCTGAAAAGGAAAAAAAAATTGAAAGTGAAGCACTTTGGAAAAAAGAAAGTAACAATCGCAGGGAATACACCTTTAACTCCTCGCCGCCCGAAAAAGTATATTTTGTCTCATAGACATTTCGGGCGGGTTGGGCTCCAGAAAGATATGTACCCCGCTTTAATTAGCAGATAATGGCGGAAAAAATGAAGATGCATTTTTTTAGGTAAGGACGCAGAACTTAAAAATCCATCCATTAAAAAACGCCCTTTCTTATTACTTCCTTAGAGGGATATACCGTAAGGAACACGCTGTTGTACTATAACGCTATTAATTTGTGGTTTTTAGTGCCTTTCGGTTTTTGTGGTGGAGGAATAACTAATTATTTTCAACGCGTTGCCTTGGCTTTAATGACAGCGGGGGCCACAAAAAGTGCCGCTGCTGCGAATGATGGGGGAAAATCACGCTAGGCAACAATTAAAAGAAGAGACAGTTTATAAACAAAGTGTTTTAAAATGTTATCAACAAAATTGTTATTTCTTTGGGTTGATTTTTTTTATATTTTCCTATAAAACCTGGTGGATAATTAATTTTTCCCTACAGCTCGTGGAAAGAAATAAATGTGAAATGATGAAAGCTTGTTTCTTGAGGCAAACTGTTTAGTTTTAACATGGATGAGAAAACAGTGAATTTAGGCTATCCCCCTTTTAAACGTTTCTTTTGTGACTAGTATATATGTTTGAAAAATAATCAATTGTTGTTGTTTTATTACGATTTTACTGTCAGCGTATAAAATGTTCCTTTTGTTTTTTCGTCCGTGTTTTTGTAACCGTATAAAATGTAACAAAAAAATTTAATTAAGAATTGAGAAATAATATGAACTGCTGAGGATCTAAAAATTAATTGAGTGCCTCAAAATAGAAAAGAAAGTATTGTGAGCTTTAATGTCACCCGTGTTTTTTTAAATGAAGGATTGGTTTTAATTAAATAACATTTATGACAAGATAACACTATAAAATACAGATTTATAGTCTGTACATTTATTAATAAAACCTTTAGCATTTGTTTTGGAAGGGAGAAAATGACAAAAACCTTAAAATGACCATGGGGAGACGGATTTTATGTGACGAAAAAAAACCTTGATATGATTTTTGTAAGTATCACAAAAAGAAACTTGAAATGAAGTACAATTTTTACTTGTACGTACTTGTTTTTAAAGTTTATTCTATTAGTGGTGATTTTATTAAATCTTAATTCTCTTTGCAGAAAAAAATTCATGGAAAAGGCACGTTTTCTTAGACATACGGAAAATTTTTGTGGAAAATAATGAAAAATTTAGTGTAAAAAGACGTATTTTTCACGAGGTATACTTAAGGGTGAAAACTTTTATTTTTTGAAAAAACTGACCTTATATCCGATGAAAACTTAATTATTTGATTTCACGGTGCACCCATGCATGCACAATAGGTGTTTTTAACATTTAGTATGAACATATAAAAAAAAACATGTTAAAGTTTTCTACTACGATTTTTAGCGTTAGTAGACGTGACATCAAACCTTTTTTGAAAGCGATTTATCTCCAAAACTGTGGGTCGTATGGAGGTTTAATTTTTGGATATGTTTTGTGTATAGGATCTTAGCAAAGGATTTGGGTGTGCGCAGAACTTTGATAGACTTTGTTGAAACACTCAGTATGCTAATTTTCGATTGCAATGTTTTAAAAGCAGAGTTAGAAAGCAGAAATATCTACTACCTTTCATAAAAGCTGAAGATTGGCTCAAGCTGATATAAACTCATTTGGTACTTATACGTATTAAATCGTTGACCGTTCAGCATCCGTCAGATTCAGCGGCACAATCTATGAGATTTGGTATAATGCTCTTGGATTCAGCCGGATAATACGTAAATACCACAAATCAAAACTAATAAATGTAAGAGCAAATATCATCACCAGTTTGAAATTTGAGAGGCGATTACCAAACCTCTCTTTACAACTGTTAATTAAACGTAGATTGAGTAGTTATTTACATTCAAATATAGCATGTAAACAAGCAAGAAACCAACTCAACTCGGTATATCTCCATTGTGAAAGGAGATAGATTAGGGCATCGCACACAAAATGGCCTGTTAATCGCACAGATTAAATAAACTGCCGGAGAATTACCTTAATTAATTGGCCGTTTAAACATCGCATCGGCTTTACTCAACTGCAAGCCCGTTAATTGGAAGATTGATTAAGGCTATTATCAGATCAGTAAAACATCTATCGTTAAAAGGTAGTCTTTTTTTTAATTGTTGGATAAACATTTGCAAAAACTATTTCGTGCTTCGTTGATTTCTTTGAAAAAGAGTACCTAGTGAATATCGGCGAAACTTGTTTTTCGAAGTTTGGATTAATATTTTTCCGATTCCTGTGTCTTGTTTTATTTCAGCGTATTTTTCATGTTTTGATTCTAAGAAAAAAATTTTTACCGTTGCCTTATTAGATTAATTCAATATCATAGTAGATCGTTACTTATTTTTTTGCAACCTTGGTAGAAAAGTATCACATTGATTTCAATCAAATTGCTTTTTAAACCTTCGGAAGTGCTAAAATAAGTTTATCAGTTGTAGTCTATATTTTCTTTTTTTGGGGGAGGTTTCTTTTTTTGTTTGATTTTTATTGTATCGTATCTTAAAGCAGAAAGTGGTAAATATTTTGTGATTCTGAAATACAGTTTCAATACCTTTTAGGAAGTTTAACATAATTTGTCTCTCAATTGCTGCTAATAAAAATAGTTACCGTCACCGTCGACGATATTTCAGAAATTATGTAAATTTTTGAAATCTTTGAAAACTTACTAAGCGAAAACTCGGTTATAAAAAGTAGCAAAATCCTAAACATTTGAAGTGAAATGTTTGGAGAATGTTGGGGTTTGGAGGTAATTGCTACAAATATTAGTTCTGGGGTATTTTTAAGGTTAAAGTTGAATTTTTGGGGTGTTTTTTGCCCCGTAATTCAGTTTAGCAAAAACTAATTAGCAGCAGAATTAGGATTTTTGCAGCACGTTGCCCCCTTTTTTTTATATTTCAAATCAGTTTTGAAGATAATAGTAATTTTTAAATTTTTGAAATTTTAGTCTTTGTATAAAAAATCAGTATGATACATGTGTCAAGCTTATCTTATGATGTTCATATGATCATACTTGTTCCCCTCTATACACTGTTAAAAAAACCAGTTCAATCTTTCGCCAGTTTGGGGTGAATAAAGGTTGGGCTGTTTGACCACAAACTAGGTTCAAATTTAGCTGCAACCTAAGGTTCGGTAACAGGTTTCACCAAGTTTTCGGTGCTTTCACTAGTGAAATCCGGTGCTTTCGCTAGTGAAAGAACCGAAAACTTAGTGAAAGCTGTTACCGAACTATTAGGTTGCAGCTAAATTTTAATCAGTTTGTCGTGAAAGGTTGAACTTTTTTTTTAACGGTGTACTGTTGCTATACTCTGTTCATTTTGAACTGGCGCCCGAAAATATTTCCTTCCCCTCCACCGAATCAGTAGCCATGGCAACTATCAACTTCACAGCGACGAAGAAAGCTTACTATTGGCCACGCGAAGAGCGTAGCCATGGTTACGCTCCTAGCGAGGGGGAAAGCACTATTCTTCAGTTGCCAGTTCAAAATGAATATATACTCTAACTAGGAAAATAACAGCTGCGCACTTTTCCGTCTTTTCCGCTATGACAAGGCCGAGAAAACTTTAACCACAGCATAATCCACCGATTAAAAGCCCAGTCATAATATATCACAACACACTGATGAAGCGCAGCCTCGAATTTCTCCTTCAAAAGGCACATACGACGTCGATCGATGGCATTTCATCAAAAACGCTGATGTCATGTTAAACCCTTCACTTAAGCCTCCCAGAAATTGTTTCCAGGAATTTTCCCGGAGTCGACGTCTTAATACTTCATCCTGTGGGTCACTTTAGTGCAGGGTTGGCTGGATTGGACCCAATTGGGTTGGACACAATGGGTTTTTTCAAAAAAACCCATGCGAAAAAACCCACATTTTGGACCCAATTTTGGGTTTTTTCAAGAAAAATCAAGATTTTGGCAGTTCCTTTAAAATTTAATGTGGTTTTTTTTTCAAAATTTAGGATATTTTTAAAATTTTAATGTTTTTTTTTCAAAATTTAAACTAGGTTTTAAAAATTAAATGGTGTTTTTTCAATTTCAGGGAGTTTTTTTAAGTTAAATTTCTTTCATTATTCAGTGCAGTGGGTTTTTTCATTATTGAAGGTTTTTTTTCAAAATTTAGGACGTTTAAAGTTCAAACTAGATATAAAAAATAAAGATAATTTTTTTAAATTTCAGTGGGTTTTTTCAAAGTTGAATAGATTTCTTTCAATATTGAATGGGTTTTTTCAAAGTTTATGATATTTTTTAAATTTTAGTGTTTTTTTTCAAAATTTAAACCAGCTTTCAGAAAATAAGGGGTGATTTTACAATTTCAGTGGGTTTTTTCAAAGTATAAAAACTTTGAAAAAACCCGCTTATCTGTGGAAAAACTGACATTATTTTGACAGAACACATTTAACATAGAAAGAACTCACTAAAATTTGAAAAAAACCACTTACTTTCTAGAAGAAAACCACTTAATTTTGAAAAAACCCACACTTTTTCCGAAAAAACCAAGTTTTACATGGGTTTTTTCAGGGTTTTATTGAAAAAACCCAACCCACTTGGGTTTTTTCAAAAAAACCCGGGTTTTTGCCAACCCTGCTTTAGTGCCTGGTCACTCTGGGCGACTCCAGTCGCGGAAGTCATCGAGATCCTTCACTCTTGAAACGCCATCAGTCTCAAAACTAAATAAAAATTACTTAAACTGGCTCCGAATCAAATGTACTCAAATTTGAAAACATGAATAACTACTCATTTCTGAAAATGTGCATACCTACTCAAAAATGAAACATCAAAAGCTCATTTTTGAGTTAGTGCACGGCATTCTCATGAATCAAGCTCAAGATGTTTCAGTTTTGATTATGCGCATTTTCAGAAATGAGAAATTCAAGTTTTCAAATTTGAGTTTGATTCGGAGTCAGTTTGAGTAATTTTTACTCAGTTTTGAGAATGTCGTTTTAAGAGTGTTGTCAAATGGGGGGGGGAGAAGAAGGGGAGTTAACCCTTCATCTACTGATGGTATTTACAAGTTCCACCAACTTTAAAATTACATAGAATTACCGTCCTTACGAATGACGACACTTTGCACGGGAATACTCTTTTAAGTTTTCTTCTTCCATGATAAAAGGCGGCACATGTTCTATGATGAGTGTTTTAGTAGGAAA
Organism: Tetragnatha versicolor; assembly: GCA_024610705.1. NCBI lineage: Eukaryota > Metazoa > Arthropoda > Arachnida > Araneae > Tetragnathidae > Tetragnatha > Tetragnatha versicolor. Next base: position 84,056,585 of record JANDEH010000001.1, read on the forward strand.
TGCGAGTATATTTTAAACTGAATTTTTGTGCTTTCAGATGCCTTTTAGATCGGATTCCCATGATTCTCTTTAGTAGGAATAGTTAAAGTCAAAAGTAAAGTATTTTTTAAGACTTGAAACTGCGACAAAAAAGCCATGTTTTTTTTTTCATGTTTATTCCTTAATTTTCAATGCATTAGTGTATTCCCTCTCAAGTTCCTTCTTCTTTGGGTGTGTATCGTTAGACCGAAATCCATCAGCCCGAAGCTCCTCTTTCCTGAAGGCCATGGGATGACCAGACCGAATGGGATGTTTGACCAACAGGGCTTTTGACCGAACGAGACACTTGCCAAAACGGACGTTTGACCGAAGGGGATGTTTGACCGAACGGGACGTTTGACCGAACAGGACGTTTTTTGGACGTTTGAAAATTAATGTTGGAGTTGCTAATTGATATTTTGAAATGAGTTTTCGGGACCAAACGTCCTGTTTGGTCAAACGTCCCATTCAGTCAAACGTCCCGTTCGGGCAAGTTGTCTTTCGGTCCGTTGGCATTCGGAAAAGAGGCGCTTCGGTCTGATGGATTTCGGTCTATCGGGCACGACCTCCCTTCTTTCACCCCTCCGTTTCATAATGACGACTTCAAGCGACTCTAGTCTCCCACTGTGGCCAGACACTTTCTCGCAGAGTAAACATTGGTCTCCAGAGACCGATTCCGTGATCTGTTTGAGCAGTGGAATGGGACCGATGGCGTTACGACCAATAACTTATCCTTCACGAGAAGGAGATGATGTCTCTATGTACTTGTATCTTCTCTCTGATGATGATGAGATATGGTGTCCTTATTCGTGTCTAATTTTGCTGTTGGCGACTTTGGGAAGTTTCGAGATTTAGTGTTGGTTTTTATGTGTAAGGCCGTTCCAATATTACGTAAGCACTTTTTTGGTCGTTTTTAACCTCCTCCCCCTTGTTAGCAAAGATAAGCAAACCTCAAATCCCCCTACCATAATTACGTAAGAAACTACCACGGACCTCCCCCCCCGAAATTTGGACATTCCTTTTAGTACATACTGTTTTTTTTCTCCTTGAAAATTAGGTGACTTATACGCAAGCAGTTGTCCTTTTCGGGTGTAACCCTAAGGGCTCAAACATGAGTCGAAAAACTACTTTTCAGGGTTGAATACCAAAATCTTTAGGGGGTCCATCCCATGAAAAAGAGTGCTTACGTCAGATTTCCCAATTCAATTTTTTGTTAGTAAATCTATTTTTGGTTGAGTTTTGAAATTATTTATGCAAGAAACAAGATATTTTCGAAAATTCAGTATCTTACGTAAGCATAACTCATATCCCCCTCCCCCTTGTCAGAAAAAATAAGCAAAGAGAAAACCCCCCTCCCCCTTAGGTTCTTACATAATATTTGAGCGGCCCCTGTTGAGAAATCTGGAGCAGCGGTTTTTAAACTTTCCATCTGCAGCATGCTTTTGGTCATTTTTGACCCCCCCCTCCTCGCTTGTCAGTAAAGAAAAGCAAATCACAACACAACTTTCCCCTTTTTTCTTTTTATGTACAAACTGAAAATTAAAAACATATAGTATTGATTAATTATTTTTGAAATTATTTATGCAAGCAACAAGATATTTTCGAAAATGCAGTGTAGGGTAGGTGGGGGCAAAGCCCCGCAGTTTTTAGTATTTTTAACATTGTGATCGAAAGGGGGTAGATAATCCCGAAATTTCAATTGGAGGTGTTAGATTGAGATGTTACCTACAAAACGAATCCAAATTTATACTCTTATTGATAGTACTTCAAGAGAAATTGACAATTTAGTAGAAAAAAAAATTGCGGGTCTTTGCCTCGAAAAATGGGGCAAAGACACGCACTTTTGAATCTTCGTGTCCAAGTGAAATAAACATGGATAAACAAAATGTTTCATTATAAAAACACTAGAAATAATCATCTTAATACAGTAGAGCCCCTATTATCCGCGGAATTGGAAGGCAAGGGTACCGCGGATAGCTAAAATCACGAATAACCCGAAAAAAGACTAAAAATGAGGTGAAAACACGAAACAAAATATCTCAGCATAAAAACTATGTTTCATTGTACAAAAACATGATATGTAAAACTTTTAAAATGTGTAAAGTACAGTAGAATTATTTGCTCTACTTCTAAAATCTCTCTAATGTTCGTCTAAAATGTACCCTCATCATTGAATTTTTTTTCGTGGCAATCGTGGATCATCCGCTCGCGGATAATGGATTTCCAATGTATTGTTTTAATATTTTTAAGTGAACCAACAATATTAAACATAAATATAATCCGTTTTAATGAAAATTGTCAATCTGTTGTAGCAACTCATTTCAAAGTCCCCAATATCTTTCAAAGGGGAGAAAAAAGGGTTTCAATTTGAGGATTGACATCTCGGAAACCTTTATTCAACTTTTTAGGGATCATGTAGGTTCTAATTTCCTTTTGGGGCGAATTCCCAAAGTTTTGAAGATGCGGGTATTTGCCCCAAAACACCTGCGGGTATTTGCCCCGTTTCACTTTATTTTGAAAAACAAGCCTTATTATTTTTAGAGACATGTTAGGGAAATTCTTTCAAGACGAAAGTAAAGTTCAAATGCTATCTTATCATTGGCTTATTTGTTTGTAATTCTTCTGAAGCCCTATTTTATGTAATGTTTAAGTAAAATATCAGAAAAATTACATTAAAATGATGAAAAACAAACTTACAGCATTTTTTCAACTCGTGAGTGACTTAGGGGTACGAACTTTCGTAGAACGATAGGTCACAGTAAGACAAACCAACCACCTGGTTTTCAACTTTTGAATCGATTATTAACAATTAAAAATCGCGGTGCGTGGTTTTGCCCCGTGCGTGTTTTTACCCCCACCTACCCTATGTAATATCTTACGTAAGCATCACGCGTACCCCCTCCACCCTTGGCAGAAAAAATAAGCAAACAGCAAACCCTCCTATACATCTTCATTTACTTCTTTATTATTAAAGGGAACTTGAACATTTTTAGCATTCTGAAAAGAGCTGCCTAAGACGAAATCCGACTGTATAACAGCGCTAGTTTAGACACAATGCTAAGTTTGAATTAAAGTAATGAAAAATTAAAAATTAATAAAAAAATATGGAACCTGCTGGGAAATATACAACTCAGTGGTGGGTTCTGGGTTACTTTAATGAAAATAATTGGGTTACGTGATATTCTGAAGTACAAAACGGGGGTTTTTTGTAGAAGGTTGGCATTTGGAGGAAAAGCCAACATTACTAGCAGCACGCTCGCCCATAAAACCCCAGCTCTCATTGGTGGAAAGGGAAGGTATGAGGATGGGATGCACGGAATAATCACCCTAGACTAGAGCCCCCCCCCTACTACACCTCCTGAAAAAATCTGAGCATCAGAAGGCCACAAAACCCTAAGAAATACTACAAAATAGCAAATTTTCGGTAAAAAGTCAAAACTTAAGGCAAAAAACGGAAAGGGAAGGGGATTTTAATTGATTGGGCCCAAATTTCACACACAAATTACCCTAAGAAATACCCTAAGAAATACCAAAACCCTAAGAAATACTACAAAATAGCAAATTTTCGGTAAAAAGTCAAAACTTAAGGCAAAAAACGGAAAGGGAAGGGGATTTTAATTGATTGGGCCCAAATTTCACACACAAATTACCCTAAGAAATACCCTAAGAAATACCAAAACCCTAAGAAATACTACAAAATAGCAAATTTTCGGTAAAAAGTCAAAACTTAAGGCAAAAAACGGAAAGGGAAGGGGATTTTAATTGATTGGGCCCAAATATCACACACAAATTACCCTAAGAAATACCAAAACCCTAAGAAATACTACAAAATAGCAAATTTTCGGTAAAAAGTCAAAACTTAAGGCAAAAAACGGAAAGGGAAGGGGATTTTAATTGATTGGGCCCAAATTTCACACACAAATTACCCTAAGAAATACCCTAAGAAATACCAAAACCCTAAGAAATACTACAAAATAGCAAATTTTCGGTAAAAAGTCAAAACTTAAGGCAAAAAACGGAAAGGGAAGGGGATTTTAATTGATTGGGCCCAAATATCACACACAAATTACCCTAAGAAATACCAAAACCCTAAGAAATACTACAAAATAGCAAATTTTCGGTAAAAAGTCAAAACTTAAGGCAAAAAACGGAAAGGGAAGGGGATTTTAATTGATTGGGCCCAAATTTCACACACAAATTACCCTAAGAAATACCAAAACCCTAAGAAATACTACAAAATAGCAAATTTTCGGTAAAAAGTCAAAACTTAAGGCAAAAAACGGAAAGGGAAGGGGATTTTAATTGATTGGGCCCAAATATCACACACAAATTACCCTAAGAAATACCAAAACCCTAAGAAATACTACAAAATAGCAAATTTTCGGTAAAAAGTCAAAACTTAAGGCAAAAAACGGAAAGGGAAGGGGATTTTAATTGATTGGGCCCAAATATCACACACAAATTACCCTAAGAAATACCAAAACCCTAAGAAATACTACAAAATAGCAAATTTTCGGTAAAAAGTCAAAACTTAAGGCAAAAAACGGAAAGGGAAGGGGATTTTAATTGATTGGGCCCAAATATCACACACAAATTACCCTAAGAAATACCAAAACCCTAAGAAATACTACAAAATAGCAAATTTTCGGTAAAAAGTCAAAACTTAAGGCAAAAAACGGAAAGGGAAGGGGATTTTAATTGATTGGGCCCAAATTTCACACACAAATTACCCTAAGAAATACCAAAACCCTAAGAAATACTACAAAATAGCAAATTTTCGGTAAAAAGTCAAAACTTAAGGCAAAAAACGGAAAGGGAAGGGGATTTTAATTGATTGGGCCCAAATTTCACACACAAATTACCCTAAGAAATACCCTAAGAAATACCAAAACCCTAAGAAATACTACAAAATAGCAAATTTTCGGTAAAAAGTCAAAACTTAAGGCAAAAAACGGAAAGGGAAGGGGATTTTAATTGATTGGGCCCAAATTTCACACACAAATTACTGTAATGAGTAGGAAAGTTTTCCAAACTATTACGACTTGGTCCGCTGAAATAAGTGTGGTTCGACGTACCTTAGGGTAGAGTGCACCATAAGGATTCTAAATTGCATACGAGCCCATGGTCCCAGACTTCATTTTAAGGGGGTTTAGGAGCATTAAAACTAGGGCTGCAAGAATTTATCGGGATGGCATCCACCGCAGAATTTAGTGTAACGTACGATTTCTTTCCCGATTACATCTGATCTTATGTGGTAATTCGCGATTGCATCTAGGCGCGGATCCAGGGGGTGGCACTCTGGAAAGTGCCCCCCCCCTTGGAGACCCAAAAAGGCTCTCAAATTGAGTAAAAAACCAAATTTTGCAGGTCTAATTTCAAAATTTTTTTCTGGGGGAGGACACCCCCCATTCATTGTTTATTTTTAGGAAATCCCTAAAATTTTGGCACTTTGGGTCAAAAAGTAAAGGTGAATTTGAAAATTTAAAAGAAATTTGTACCATAATTAATGGGGCACCCTGTATATACAGACGCTCCCAAGAAAATTTCCGGTTTACCTAATAAAACGAATGGACTAAATCCGTCTGACGTCACATTTTCCTCATCATGTGACCAATACTGAGCTTGTATTTGGTTGAGATATACTCTATTGCAACTTAAGTTGAGCCTGACGTCATGGCCACGCGGCAGAAAATCTGAGTAAACAGAAAGCCTGCTGGGTTGCTAGAAGCTCTTATTGGCTGGCGAGTTTGAGAGCGAGTTGTAACTACGAGTTACGCCACTTGAAAAAGTAATAATACTGACATTTTATGCAAATCGGGATGAAAAGACGCTTAAAATACATCGATTTAAAAGAACCAATCATATTTTAAATTGAATCTCTTAATTTCACTTAAAATTCCGACACCGCACGGGGAACTATACTTTCTTTGGTTGCTCTCAGCATATTTATACAGGCCCAAGTTAAGTTGCAAATGAGTATAGTTTGTAGTGAGATATGATTTTATAATGAGAGTTTGTTTTCCCCGATCACGTGGTTTTCATAGTCTGGGACCCAGATCGGCGAATTAGTCCATCGACTAAGGTCAACTTAATCGACTTGGATCGGGAATAGGATATGGGAAGTCTATACCACAGAGTAAAGATGATTCAGAGAGTCCAAAACGCGATTTTACTAAAATAGTTCTACAGTTATCGCATAGTGGCGTGTCGACCCTCCAGCTGTCAATCATTGGTGTGGGAGGGGACTAAAGGAAACGAGTGATTCTCATCGGACTTAGAACTTTGTATGGAGGCTGCATTTGAATTTCTCAATCTCTGCTATTTTTCCCCTGATCAATGAAACTTTTCCCTTATGGTTGCAAACTTTCCCGGACAGTAACTAAACTTTCCCTATTATAAACATTGATATCGTTTCTTCCACAGAGTAAAGATTATTCAGAGAGTCCATTTCCATAGACGCTAATGGCAACTTTTTTAACATGGGTTTTCCCATAGACGGTGGAGTTTCTATGTGATAACGGTGGAACTAACCAGAGAATATGACGTAACGTTGTTGACTCTCTACAATTGAGCTACAGCCGCATACACTCTCTCAATTAACCCCACCCACTTTCAAATCGCTAAAGAGGGAAAAAATTTTATATATTTTCCCGGTTATTAAAACAATTGCGTGTATCTTTCTTTCGAGCATGCGCTGGGGATAATTTCTTAGACATTACAAGTCTCTCTGATGTCACTCTCTCCAGAGACTCACCCAATGTTCTGGCCAGCGGAGATTTCTCGCTGGCTTATATATACCTATCTGCCCGTGACGTCACTATCTCGCATCTTCTTGAAAGTGACGATGGATCATATAGCTCACAGAGTAGAGAGCTTAACAGAGATACCAAACCGCCGTTTTACTCTTAAGATCCTTAATTTAATTCAGACCGCATATTATAATTCAGTTCACTAGCAGCCAATCAGAGAACGCGAAATGTATTTGATTTGATTTTAACACTGATTATAGGCGATTTGGATTTGAGTGACAGCTTCAGTGGGCGAATGACAGAATTAGCAGGAATAGCGTGGTATTAAAGGAGGCGGGTCTTGAGGCCTAAAGTTTTTCAATGGTAAAAGCCCTGTTAAAAAAGTTGCCATTAGCGTCTATGGAGATGAACTCTCTCTGTTAAGCTCTATACTCTGTGATATAGCTACTCTGGAATCTAACTCACAACTCCAACTCCACATTTAATACAATTTAAACATATAACTTCACATTTAATGACAATTTCTGCGACCACAATCACTATAACGAGATATTAAACGACAGAACAAACGATATCAATGTTTATAATAGGGAAAGTTTAGTTACTGTCAGGGAAAGTTTGCATCCATTAGGGAAAAGCTTCATTGATCAGGGGAAAATAGCAGAGATTGAGAAATTCAAATGCAGCCTCCATACAAAGTTCTAAGTCCAATGAGAATCACTCGTTTCCTTTAGTCCCCGCCCACACCAATGATTGACAGCTGGAGGGTCGAAACGCCACTATGCGATAACTGTAGAACTATTTTAGTAAAATCGCGTTTTGGACTCTCTGAATAATCTTTACTCTGTGGTTTCTTCTGTCGTTTAATATCTCTTTATAGTGATTGTGGTCGCAGAAATTATCATTAAATGTGAAGTTAGGCACCACAGAGAAAAGATTAATCAGAGAGTCCATTTCCATAGACGCTAATGGCAACTTTTTTAACATGGGTTTTCCCATAGACGGTGGCGTTTCTATGTGATAACGGTGGAACTAACCAGAAAATATGACGTAACGTTGTTGACTCTCTACAATCGAGCTACAGCCGCATACATTCTCTCAATTAACCCCGCCCACTTTCAAATCGCTAAAGAGGGAAAAATATTTTATATATTTTCCCGGTTATTAAAACAGTTGCGTGTATTTTTCTTTCGAGCATGCGCTGGGGATAATTTCTTAGACATCACAAGTTTTTCTGATGTCATGCTCTCCCAGGGACTCACCTAATGTTCTGGCCAGCGCAGATTTCTCGCTGGCTTATATATTCTTGATCTGCCCGTGACGTCACTATCTCGCGTTCTCGCATCTTCTTTAAAGTGACGATGGGTCGTGAGCTCCTTTGGAATCGAACTCACAACTCCAAGTCCACATTTAATACAATTTAAACATATAACTACACATTTAATGATCCTTTCTGCGACTACAATCACTGATAAGAGATATTAAACGCCAGAACAAACTATATCAATGTTTATAATAGGGAAAGTTTAGTTACTGTCAGGGAAAGTTTGCAACCATAGGGGAAAAGTTTCATTGATCAGGGGAAAAATAGAAGTGATTGAGAAATTCAAATGAGGAGCCTAGAAGCCAAGGGGTACAAGTGCAGTGGTTTGAGTTCTTCAGTGTACGGGGCTGGGTGCCAAAAATATCTCGCCAAACATGGAGGAAAGAGTAAAGAGGAGGCGAAATATGCATGCGCAGAAGCCCATATATGAAGCCAGCGGTCTCGGGCGGTTTTCCTTTGAGGGTATCTTCCCATGATGCCTTGCGCGACCGAGTGATGGGAGAGGAGAGAGTTGACGAAATATACGTCACTTTGCCACGGAGCGAATGACGTTCCTTCTTCGTCTTGCGGAATCCATTTCTCCTCGCGCAGTGCATCATAGGAGGATGCCCTAGCTATGCTGCGCAGAACCGGCCGAATGCCCAATGGTGTCACCAGTACTTCATTTGCCAGTGTTTTGGCGAAATTTTTTCGCCGCCAAAAATGGACAGCCCCGTACACTGGAGAACTCCAACCACTGCACTTGTACCCCTTGGCTTCTAGGCTCCTCAAATGTAGCCTCCATACAAAGTTGTAAGTCCAATGAGAATCACTCGTTTCCTTTAGTCCCCGCCCACACCAATGATTGACAGCTGGAGGGTCGAAACGCCACTATGCGATAACTGTAGAACTATTTTAGTAAAATTGCGTTTTGGACTCTCTGAATAATCTTTACTCTGTGTTAGGCACTGTATATTTGCACGGCTTTTTTTCAACTAAACTCTACTCTAACTTCCACGGCTAGGCGTTTCATTGGTTCCATCACAAAGCTGCGAGACTGCTACGTCATCACGAGACCTACAGCGCATGCGCCACTGGCCGTTTTAGCCGTTCAAATATACACTTCCGTGAAGTTATTTGTTTAAATTGTATTAAATGTGGACTTGGAGTTGTGAGTTCGATTCCAGAGTAGCTCCCGATCCATCGCCACTTTAAAGAAGATGCGAGATAGTGACGTCACGGGAAGATCAAGTATATATATAAGCCAGCGAGAAATCTCAGCTGGCCAGAACATTGGGTGAGTCCCTGGAGATCGTGACGTCAGAGAGACTTGTAATGTCTAAGAAATTATCCCCAGCGCATGTTCGAAAGAAAGATACACGCAACTGTTTTAATGACCGGGAAAATATATAATTTTTTCCCTCTTTAGCGATTTGAAAGTGGGCGGGGTTAATTGAGAGAGTGTATGCGGCTGTAGCTCGATTGTAGAGAGTCAACAACGTTACGTCATATTCTCTGGTTAGTTCCACCGTTATCACATAGAAACGCCACCGTCTATGGGAAAACCCATGTTAAAAAAGTTGCCATTAGTGTCTATGGAACTGGACTCTCTGAAGTATCTTTACTCTGTGGTCTATACTTTACATTTCAATATTTTGACCTGAAACTAAAAAAAATCGTTCAATTCCTGCATTTATTAAAAATTGAAAATTTGAGAGCTAAAATCTCTATTGGTCCAATTGCAATTTATCAATCTCAAGGCTGGAAATAAGCTGAACTTGTTGAAACTTCTATAAAAGCACAGATCATACCAAATATGCCAAATTTACTTATCTGCAACTGAAAGTAAACGAAATTTGGCCGTACGTGACGAAAATAGAACGAATCTTGAACGTTTGTGCTGCTTAGGTATATAAGTCGGTTGGACATTTATTTAAGTTATAGCTTCTCTATGTTTAATGTCTAATAAGATAACTCTGGAATCGAAAGTTTATTCTGATCTAAAATATATTAAAATATGTGTGCATTGATTTGGTTGGTTTTACTGGTTTTGCTCCCGATTTTGTTCAGGATTTTTTTTCCTCGAAAGTCCGCTGGAATAACACCCTCGTCTTCATTTCAAACCTCCCCCCATTACTATTAGGTCATCCCGAAAGTTTTGTCGCTCTTGGGGGCATTTGTTTATAAGATATTTTTGACACTTTTCCATTATGTGATACCAATATAAACTGTAACTTTATCTACCGTCAACTTGGCATCTTGGCTTGATTTTGGGGACTGATCGACAACTGGGCTTTCCTTAAATCTATGATAACATGTTACTTCATTTCTTTTCTGCTCAAAATTTTGCCTTTTTCCTAAAGTTAAGATTTTTAAATTAAAATTAACTGGCTACTTCCCCAAAACAATTAAAGCTTGAAGTATTTTTAACAAGTGTGGGAAAATTTACCTTAGATTGAAATTTTTTCTGAGGCATCCGGGGAGTTTGATCACAATCATCCACATTAAATTGCTGGATTGCTACTCCTAACCCTCTATTAAGAAAGATCCGGATGATCATTTGTAGGAATCTAGATCGCTGGAAATTCTTCCGCCGCTCTATAAAAGTAGTATAAAATGAGTTTCAATTTATTTAATAAAAATGATCTTCCTTACAATCCTAATATGACTTAAAATTAAAGTTAAATTCCTTTGAATTTTAATTTTGAAAGTTTTCAATTAATGGCAACTTGAAGTAAACAAAATCTTATTAATCGTAGAAACTAGGAAAGCTGGAAAAGTGAGCCAACAAAAAAAGAGCCAAAATTCGACAAATTGGCTTTAGATAGAAGTAGAAGTACTTTTCTGGTTTACCGAAATGGAAAAGTACCAAAAAATACATTGTATACAGATGCTACCAAGAGCGACAAAACTTTCGGGATGACCTAATAATATGTGATTCCTAGCCGTCTAGGCGTACCCTGCCGTTTAGCTTTGAATCACTGTACTAAAAAAAAAAATTAAAACCAATCAAGCAATCAAATCTTCGTGGCGCTGTTTTGCACCTTTGCTTTCGTTGTCAGTGTTTCTGGTGGCAATGCCACTAGTGAGGTGGGTGTCTTGCTCTGGAGCAGGAGTGTCACCTGAGGAGGTCCGTCATTGCCAAGTAAGAGTAACAGGAGTAAGAATTTTGTTTGACCTTATTATTTGCGTATAATTCGTCAAGTTTTGATTTTTTTCGGTGTTAATTTATTTGGGTGTGTAGTTTTAGTGAGCAGTTGCATCAAAAAATAATAAGATCACTTGGGTTATGATTCTGATACTTTTTCTCAAATATTTAAAAGCCTGATGTTGCATTCGGTGAGCTTTTGTCCATTTGTTAATTTTGCGGAATTATTTTCATTGCATTGATAAAAAACCTTGCGCACTCGACGTCATTTCACTTTCTCGTATAGCAATCCTAAACACAGCAAGTTTATAACTTCTAATTTTTAAAATTTAAACCATATTAATGATTTATATTGCTATATTTAGCTTCAAATAAAATTTTACTAACCACCTTTCCGTGCTTCAGCCTTATGCAAAATCTTATTCAGTACGCAAACTTTTTAAACAATTTTCAAAAATAAATATTATTTTTGAGAGTTATGGACCAATACTCATCATTTGCCACCACATGGTTTTAACCCGGGAGGACGCGCGCTACTTTCTGTTACACGGGAACGCGCGCGGGGTCTCTCAGACCCCACAAACCGTTTTCCGTTCTAAACGTTCAGTGTATGCAAAATTTTTATCACGGATAGTTTAAATATATAATTTAATTGTTTAATGTGCATTATTAGTTGACTGCTTCTTATTAAGATATAATATAAGACTAGGAAAACAGGAAATGCAATGGAATGTGAGCGGAGTTAACGAATTTCTTTGGCTAAACTGAACCGATGTTTATTTTCTAAAATCCTTTATTTTCTAATTTCTTTTTTTGCAAGAAAAATTATGGATTATAGTTACCTCTTCCTTACTTTTGGAATCCTCTTTGGCTATTTAACTCGCACCAATCCTCACAGTTTTGGAAGCATTTTCCTTAAAAACAACAACCTAACTCGGAAAGTAACATACCTTCTTTATTTAAACTTCATGAGGTGATAGGTGGAAACCTTTTAAGCAGCTACACGGAGTTTCATATATTTTCATTAAAAATTAGAGTTTTTATGAAGGTTTATTTAAGCGTTGGGGTCTCGCAGACCCCGCGCGCGTCCCCGCGGGTTAAATCTGAAAAAAAATCATAATAATCACCCTTTTTGATCACCGAAATCGAGTAAACATTATAGGAACAGCTTTAGAAAGAGTCTTCCAGTCCCCATGACCACAGCTCCCTAAGAAACATGATTAAGTGTTAACAGCATAACGATCTAATAGTACTATTAATATCTCTAATAATAATCCACAAATTATTATTATTTTATGATATTAAAATAATAATATTATTAATAATGGGATCTATTATTTCCAGTCATCATTTGAGCTGTGGGAAAACATGGCGGCTGGAGGACACTTTTTAAAGCTGTACTAACATATTGCGTAAATGCGTTCAATACTGGAGTATCTTCTAAATATTTTTTTCCGTGAATCATTCAGGTTCCTACAAAGGTTTTAGTGCACAAATAAAATTTTCAAACATTTTAGAACAAAAATATCTTAAATCCCTTAAAACGATTTGAAACCTCCGTGTACAGTGTCATAGTGATTCTATTTAAGATCTCTAATTTTATACAATGACCTCTTATTGTTAACTGAACTTTTAATGTAACTTTAAAAGTTCTACATTTTTTGGAATTTTTGAACCCTTTTTCAAAAATTTTATAGGATCTGAACATTGGTGTTCATTTAGGTTTTGATAACAATACATCTCGCGAATCGGAGCCATTTTGATTTGGTGTGTTAGTCACACACTCGAAATAAATTCATAGTGTATACTGTATGTTTAAGCATGTTGCTTAGATCCAGGGAGGGACCATCAGGCTATCAGAATTGTTACCATCAAAGATGACGTAATTGGATGGTAGGCGTTGACGCTTTGACGTTTAACTAAGCGGACTGACCAATGAGGGTTACTTAGGGAAATCGCGTAGCTTCTTCTTGGGTAGAAAGGGATTAAAATAATATGCGGGGAAATATAGAGCTGTAGAGCAGCCACTTAAGGCAACAAATCATAAATTTAAAGCAGCAGCTTCCTGCTGCTGCGTACCACCACAAATAACGCAATCCAGTCAAATTTAAAGCAACGCTTGCGATCTCCATCATAGAGATCTCCATGGGATAATTTATCTTAAACTTATTCTTGGTGTAAACTGATACAAGTTTTACATCATATTAAATTATGAGTATTTCGTTTTTCCTTCTAATTTAACAACGAAATAGTTTCTAGCTAATAAAATAGTGTATTAAATAAAATCATGAAATTTAAGACTAATTAGAAGGATTCATAACTTATTTAATTTTGAATATTTTTATATATAAGGTTGCAAACATTCCTAATACCTTTCTGTTAGAAACTTCTAAATACAGATAGTACAAAAAATCCTTAAAAGCATTTTATTAAAATTTTATTGATGGATTAACTTTGCTAATTGAAGTTGATGGATTAATTTTGTCTTCCGTATGACACTTTTCAATCGAAATATTTTGAAGATAAGAATCATTCGGTTCGGGAACCGATGATAAGAAACAGAATTTCGAGTCTTATGCCAATAGTTTTTACAAACTGAAACAGCGCAACGAGACATTTTACACGTTTTTAATAAACGAGAATCAACAAGTGAGCTTATATCAAGATCCCTTCAAAGATTAAATATTTAGTTACATTACTGATAATATATCTGATGTCAAGAAATCAATCAATAAATTTCTTATGTATCTGGAACTATGTACCTTTTGTGTGCATCTTCAAATTAACCACAGATAATTAACACGGAAATATAATATTTATTCAGTCATTCAATCTAAATCGAAAACAATTTTTGATTTCTCAACTGAAATGCTGCACTTTTCAAACTTGTGTGCATCTTCAAATTAGCCACTGATAATTACATGGAAATACTATAATATTTATTCAATCATTCAATATAAATCGAAAACCCTTTTTGATTTCTTAACTGAAATGCTACACTATTTCAAACTTGAACCTTTTGAATCAAAGATCAAATATCCCTCTTATTTTATCAAAAAATCCCTAACCTATACCGCGCAGAGCAACTCATACCAAAGTCACGCCCATAATAAAAGTGATTGGCTATTGCGGATTGGTCATTATGACTAGGAACTACGTATTTGGATGGAAGAGCATACGTCAGTCGAATTTTCCTCTCTATGTGAAGAGCCAACCTTATCTTATTCTATTAACCTTGGCTTAGATCTCTTAAAACCTAATTATATGCTTTAAATATCGTATTTCATTTATTCAACTTGTAATTAAAGCTATGTGTTAATTGAAAACAATAGTTCTCCAAATATTTAGAGCAAACAATTATGAAGTGGTTCCTTGTTACCTCTGTTTTCAAGTAAATAATTGTCGTTCTGTATATCGATCTCGAATCCAACATTTCATCTCATAAAAGATCAAATGCTTCTAACTTGTAAATAAAGCTATGATGTATTTATTTAGTTTTTGCTTATCCGGTTTATACGAGAAAATGACTTATTCAGATTGTGATGCATATTTTAATATCAGTGGGATTAATTTTAATTTAAGATAAAATAACCTTGTTCATGAAAATAAATAAAATTATGTAGTGTTAGGGGAAGTTGCTCAATGCCCAATCTTTAAATACATCACACCTTATTTTTGATTTCTGTCCTTGTTGAAAAAACAAAAAGTGGCACCGCTTCGATAAGTCTACCAGCCGCCATGTTTACCCACAGCTCAAATGATGATTATTGGATCCTAAGATAATAATATACAGTAGATTGTTATTTTAGGATCTAATAATGGTGATGATATCAATAGTTAGTAGGGTGGGCCGAAAAAACACTTTTTTTTTATTTCGAAGTTGTAATACCGCGGAAAAGTTGCGAATTATATAGACAAAGAGAAAGAAAATTTTTTTTAAATCGGTTAATATCTTCCGATCGCGCATAGGCCCCAAAGTTTGACAAAATATGAAAAAAACTTCATTTTTGCGATTATTTTTTTAACCAAATCAAAGATTAAACTATCAAATATTGTTCATATTTTTTATGTGGAACTAATATAGTTATAGACATAATCTTTCAGGTTCCATTCTTCTATCACTCTTGTTTCGTTAGATATAATTTTTTTAATGTTCATACAAATTTTGTAAAATTGTTTTCCCTGCATTTTTAAACAGCTAATAACTCTAGAACTATACAACTTAAAAACCTGAAATCAGTCCCATTTATTTCGTAAATTTTTTGTCATTGATTTGGTGTGCATCATGATCATCATTTTCAAAAAGTTTTTTGGCGCAAGTTCAGACTTGCGTATGCGCCAAGTTTTTAGCGTTAAAGATGAATAATATGGTAACCCTAACTCATGTTAAAAGAGTCATTTGGCTTCTAAATGTGCCGCTAAACAGCCAAAAATCGCCAAGCATACGCAACTCTGAACTTGCGCCATATTAATAGCCTTTTAACTCTTAAAATGAACATAACTACCCAATTTCAAGTTGAAAATAAAATTTAATCATGCATAAAAAAATAAAAATAACCGTAATTTAGTCAAATCCCTAAACATTCCCTAAAATTATACACCAAGAGCGATTCACCCATGGAAAATTTATCAAATCACTTGAGGGTGTTCATATGACTTAAAACATGTAAAAAATGTCACATAAATTTCAGAAAATAAGACAATTAACAGAATCGATTCAAAATCTTACAGTGCTAGTTCCCAACTCTAAGTTAATTCAATTTGCATGAATTTTACCTGAATATTTCTTAGAAATGTGTTTATATCCAATTTTTTATGTTCTAAAACTTTTAATTTACTTTGATTTGACAAGTTAAAAGTAAAAACAATTAGATATAAACATAATTCTTTACAAAATTAAACAACTTTACAAAATTTGTATGAACATTAAAAAAATTACACTAGCGGAAATAAAAATCCCAACACCAAGAAGGAAAGGAGATATCAAAGTAAAATTTATTTCTATGATTGCACATAGTATTAATGTGAATTGATTAAAAAATCAGCCTTCCTGGATGTTAGGGGGCCGAGAAAATCGGTGAGGAGTGTTGTCTCCATAGGTGTCCATTACCGCCGTCACACGTCATGGTATTGAGTGACAGGGGCTCTAAATGACTTTTGAGGGATTGGAGGACCATGTTGCCTCCTCAGGTAGTCCAAATTCATATGGTGCACCAGCGGAAGTTGCATACCGGGCTAGGTGATTTCTCCTCATTGACCGGACTTGTTTTGTGGGTGTTGGTTCTAGAGAACGGGAAAGACGGGGTAAAAATGCAAACTAGGGGGTTAAGAAGAAAGCTTGGACATTGCATACAACATGTGGTTGTGCATGTTTCTCTTGAAATTTGTCCCCAGGACAGGTCTGAAGATAAGGACGGTCTACCGGCTGCAAAATCTCAATGACGCAGCTCTAGTTGGAAAAAGTACTGGTGAATCATACTCAGGAGTTGGAGAAATGGAATCCAATGCATCCCCACTCCGTTACCTTGCATCACCACTCCGTGGAACGATTAGAAAATCATCAGCTGAGTGCGCTCTCTCCATTGTGTCTTCAAACTCATTCCCAACCGTCGTGGTACTCCAAACCGAATCAGGATTCTCTCATAAACACAATGTCATGAAATTGGGAACTTCATTTCCTTATTTCGTGCACTATTGGAAACAGAAATGCCCATTTTCAGCCCCTTGTTTATAGACAAAGATGTAAGAAGCTATGCGGACCGAACGGACGATCCGCAGTACTGCAAACGACATCCATCCCACTGCCGCTTGTCCTCAGTATGATCTACCGGTATTTTGGCCAACCAAAGCTGCTTCATTGAGGTTTTTTAGCCGGTTGTCCGTCCTTACCTTCAGACCTGTCCTTGGGACAATCTTCAAGAGAAAAAGACACAAACACATGTTTTATGCAATGTCCAAGCTTTCTTCTTAACCCCCTATGTTGCATTTTTACCCTGGCCTATCTGTTCGTAAGAACCAACACTCACAAAACATGTCCGGAGAAAGAGGAGAAATCACTTAGCCCGGCATGCAACGTCCGCTGGCGCACCATATGAATTTGGACTACATGAGGAGGCAACATGGTCCTCCAATCCCTCAAAAGTCATTTAGAGCCCCTGTCACTCAATATCATGACGTGTGACGGCGGTAATGGACACCTATGGAGACAACACTCCTCACCGATTTTCTCGGCCCCCTAATATCCAGGAAGGCTGATTTTTTAAGCAATTCACATTGATACTATGTGCAATCATAGAAATAAATTTGACTTTGTTATCCCCTTTCCTTCTTGGTGTTGGGATTTTTATTTCCGCTAGTGTATATCTAACGAAACAAGAGTGAGAAGAATAGAACCTGAAAGATTTTGTCCAAAACTATATTATTTCCACATAAAAAATCATGAACAATATTTGATAGTTACCAATCTTAGATTTGGTTAAAAAATAATCGCAAAAATTAAGTTTTTTCATATTTTGTCAAACTTTGGGGCCTATGCACGATCGGAAGATATTAACCGATTTTGAATTTTTTTCTTTCCCTTTGTATACAGGGTGTCCCATAAATAATGGATCACACTTCTAGGGGGGATAGTAGACACCTAGACGAGTCAGAATCACATAGAATTTGGGGGTCCCAGATCAAATCCCAGGGAGTTAAAAATGGAGCGACACCCCAAAAAAATTATTGAAAAATTCAATTTGTAGAAGAACTACTATTGGTAAAAATTTAATTATGGTCTCAAAAATTGTGCTTTAATATGATCTTTAAAATTATCTCAAAAGTCTTCCCTTTAAAATTTGTTTTATTATGAAAAAAGTTAAAAAACCACAAAAAAATGTAAAAATTCTACCAAAACCTCTTCGAAATCCTTTCTTTTGATTTTATAATCTGAAAGATCGTAGTTGAAAACCCAAAAGTCCAAAGTTTCACGTAAAAATCATCAATATTAAATGCTTGAGAGCCTGTTAAGGTTTAAGTCCGTTTTTTGCGTCCGCAAAGTGCCGAATATTGATGATTTTTACGTGAAACTTTGGACTTAAGGGTTTACAACTATGATCTTTCAGATTATAAAATCGAAAGAAAGGATTTCGAAATACAAAATAGGTTTTGGCAGAATTTTCACATTTTTTTGTGGTTTTTTAACTTTTTTCATTATAAAAAAAATTTTAAAATGAAGACTTTTGAAATAATTTTAAAGATCATATTAAACCACAATTTTTGAGACCATAATTAAATTTTTACTAATAGTAGTTCTTCTACAAATTGAATTTTTCAATAATTTTTTTGGGGTGTCGCTCCATTTTTAACTCCCTGGGGTTTGATCTGGGACCCCCAAATCCTATGTGATTCTGACTCGTCTAGGTGTCTACTATCCCCCCTAGAAGTGTGACCCATTATTTATGGGACACCCTGTATATAATTCGTAACTTTTCCGCGCTATTACAACTTCGAAATAAAAAAAAAGTGTTTTTTCGGCCCACCCTAATAGTTAGGTCTATGGTTGTCAGTCATAATTTGAGCTGTGGGTAAACATGGCAACTGGTGGACTCTTATCTGTACCAAAAGACCTGGATTCTGTAGATTTTCTTAGAAAAAAGAGAATATTTAATTGACCATTCTGGTCTAATGGTCCGAGCTTCCTTGCTAATTCGAAAGATCCCGATCATCTGTTAGTATTTGAAAATGTTATTTACGCATGATCGAACTTGCACTTGGAACTTTCTAATTTAATTGTTTGGAAGTTTTAAATATAAATTGTATTCAGAATAATGTGATGATTGATCGCCTTAGATATATTGTCATCCCTCCTGTAAATCTAAATTTATTTAGAAATAAGTTAAAATTTTGATTTAATTTCAAGATTTTTTTCCCTTTTATTGCACGTATTAAACCGTCGACCGTGCCGCTTATTCAAAAACGTTATCAAATCCCATTGACTTTTCAATTGATGTTCCGCTGAATTAGACGGCCATCACTGAACGGTCGACAGGATAATACGTAAGTACCGTATGGGTTATTCCAAGAACTGGCCTTATCTTATTTTGTTTTTACAGCTCTTTTAAAGACTCGTGATGTTGGACATTACTTCGCAAAGAATGAAGTTGTGAATGTGGAATTCTTTAATCACAGCAGGTAGTGGTAAGTGATTTTCATATAAATCCATATCAAACTGCACTCAGTTCCCCTTGGGAAACGGCACTGTTTATTGTGCTTGCGCATTTGAGTTGCAAAGGAATATACACAGGCTATTTCAGATAAATGTTTCTACTTCTATACTCGATTGCAACTTAAGTTGAGCCTGACGTCATGGCCGCGCGGAAGAAAATCTGAGTAAACAGAAAGCTTGCTGGGCTTTGTAAGCTCTTATTGGCTGGCGAGTTTTATTCGAACAAATGTACTACTACGCGCTGAGCCACTTGAAAAAAAAATAATAATCAGCATTTTGCAAATCGGGGTGAAAATACGCTTAATATACGTGGATTTAAAAAGTTAATCATATTTTAAAATTGAATCTCTTAATTTCACTCAAAATTCCGACATCGCACGGGGAACTACTTTCTTTGGTTGCTCTCAGCCTATTTCTACAGGCTCAAGTTAAGTTGCAACCGAGTTTAGAAGGAAGTAGGGTACATCTCAAGACAACCTAGGGGTTTTTATACTCGGGCATAGAGTTTGTATAATCCCTAGTTGAAAATGACATGTAACATTTTAAGATTGCACTCTAAAAAATTTGTGTCTTTAAGCAATCACAGATAAATTCCGTAAGCTTGAACACGGCTTACTAGATACTACAACAGGCTGACCGAGATGCGGAATTCTTTAAAATATAGATGGCAATTAATAGTTAACATCTAGCAAAGCAAATCCACAAGGTTGAAGGCGGGGCTTAATGGCTTTATGGCCAACAATCAGCAGTTTCGTCTTGAAAACACGTATTTGTTTTTCCTTATTTGTCAGTGTGTTTATCCCAAGTCTTGTCATTGTCCAATAGTCTTGTCTATTGTTTAGGACGTTATTTAACCGATTTGAGGCGATCCTAGCGGGAAAAGTTGTCAAAATATTTAAATAATTCAAAGCTCGGTCACTGTAGTACTATCTAGTCAGCCGTGGCTTGAAAACGGAATTTTAAACGTGAAATTTTTCATAAACACATCCAGTGTAATCTTATACGCATAGCACGAATGTAAACTTTCCATATTGAGAATACAGAAGTGTTTTTTCAGGGTTAAAAATCTAACCCTTTCTTTCCCAGTGATGCCAATTGGAATCATGGTATTTGGGATTTGTTTCTTCTTTCCTAGCAATATCATAGATTCCAAATGATACAAATACAAATACCAATTAAGTCGACCAACTACAGGCGTAAGCCCATCAAGGTTGGTCCAGTCTTTTTAACCCAAACTACCGGAATCCTAGGATACTATTGGAATCTTCACCATACTCTATTTTTAAAAATATTTTTGTTTTTTCTTACCATTATATTTTAATTTCCCAAGAAATGATCAAAATGGAGCATTATGAAAGAAATACTTTTTTTGGACTAATCTGTGTAAAACAGTTTTAATTTTGAAGCAATTTAATTCTATTAAAATAAAAGAATATTGTGTGTTTTATTTTGTAAATTAATGATTGTAAAGAGTAAATTTATCTTTTAAAATAATATTCCTCTAAAAATTTTTGGTTTTAGAATTTATTGAAAAGTCGATTCCAAATGGCATCATTGGGAGTTAAAGGTCTCTTGCTTGCCTGATGTAGATAATAAGTTTAGAAAATGCTATAAATCAAATATAAAGCTATATTTCTGATAAATTACTTTGGATATTAATTAAATGTAACCATGGAAGTAAAAAAACAAGATAACTACAAAATAATCTCGATATCTCGAAATTCGTTACCTCGGAAACTTCGTTATTTCGAAAAATATTTTACCCCATCCACAAATTACGTGACTGTTAACTAAGAAAATGATTGTTTTTATCTTAAAAATAGAATATATCTATTTACAGTATAACCTCGATATTTTGAAATTTGTTATCTCGAAAACTTTGTTATTTTGAAAAATTAATTTCATTATTTTTGTATTATTTTCTTATGGATAAAAATGTAAAAAAATAGTCTTATAACAATAGTTTATATCAATATTTCACTATATTATCATTTATGAATTATCTGAGGTTAAATATGGCATTAGAATCAGTACGTTTTTTTACCCCTTATCTCCCACAATCTTAAAACGACAGTCTCGAAACTGAGTAAAAATTACTCAAACTGGCTCCAAATCAAATTTACTCAAGTTCGAAAACATGAATATACTCATTTCGGAAAATGAGCATACTCAAAAATGAGCTCATGATGTTTAATTTTTTAGTAGTATGCACATTTTCAGAAATGAGTATATTCATGTTTTCAAATTTGAGTAACTTTGAACCGGAGCCAGTTTGAGTAATTTTTACTCAGTTTCGAGACTATCGTTTTAAGAGTGCAATGATGCCATTTGGACTCATTCAAAATTTCAGTTAAAAATTAAGATTATTTTTTAACCCTGTTATTAGGAAGGTACTATATTTTACACCGATTTCAGAATTTTTTGGATGAAAAATATGAGTTTTGGAATGAAAGGGTTTAAATCATGGGTGTCTAAACTATGACCGTTTGAGGGCCACATTGCAACGAAAAAAAATTTGCTGGGCCGCACATACAATATTTTTTCAACAAATTGAAATAAAAATTTACTCTATGTAGTTTTTATTAAAATAAATTAACTTTTTTTTACCATAAGTTTTACCATAATTTTAATTAGATATGTGTAGGTACCTATTTAATTTAAATTTGTAAAAGTTTCGTTTCATTTAGTTTGGATTCCTTAAAGATAGAAATAATTCAAATTAATGAGATGGATAAATTTGCTTTTGTTGAACAAGCAAATTGATATAGGGTTCAATAGACCAGGTTGTAATTCTTAATGCATTTTCAAGATGTTTGTTCACAAATATAGGTATGCCAAAAGCTGAAGACTTTAATAAAACATGATGGTGAAAATTAGGATATTTATCGCGGGGTAGGTAATCTTGATAAAACTGCAGTAAAGAAACATTCCCAAATTTTTCTTTGAATGTCGCTTTGCAGTTCAATGCACTCTTGAAGGTAATTTATTTACTTCTAGAGAAAATGGGGTAAAAATATGTTGAAATGATCTTCATTTTTTCAAAAATTTTGAAATCTACTTTCAAACTCTTGGATTAAATCACAAATTAATGCAGCATATATTTTGTTCAATTCACAGCAATTCACAGGCTTCTATGCAGCCAAAGTACTACTGAAATGTGTCAAATATTTTACTTTTATTTGATTGTGCCAAAATGTCAACTTTCTTTCAAATGCTGTTATTGTCTGGATTCTGGAACATATCATTAATAAATTGATTTTTTCCCTTGAAGTCTCAAATTTAAACCATTTAAATGTTCTGTTAAGTCTACTAAAATAGCTAAATCTAAAACCCAATTTTCGTCTTTAAATTCAGTCACAGGGGGTTCCCCTTTTGTTTCCCTAAATATTTTTATTTCAGTTTGAATCGATTTATATGAAAAATATTGCAATCATTTATTTTTTAAAAATAAAAATGTGCAAATTTAAATATTTTCATAATTTGCGTTTGGGCCGCATTTTAAAGGCTTTTGGGCCGCATGCGGCCCGTGGGCCGCACTTTAGACAAGCATGGTTTAAATGTTCTTAAATCACAGCAATTAAAATCCACAGAACAGCCTTCTCCTAACCTGCACGTCCATCAAGATAAATAAACTTTTTTTATTATGATAAGTAAAAAATACATTCCCCAAAAATAATTTTAAAATTGCTTTTAAATCCATAAGAACTATGTAGACAGTTTCAGATAATCTTAAATCTTTTGAAGTAATATAAACGAAGAATAAGTTTTTAAATAAAATACTTAGTATAAGATGTTATCACGCAAATGATATAATCTAGAGCAGTGTTTCCCAACGTGGGGCGCACGCCCCACCGGGGGGTAATATCATTTTCTAAGGGGGCAATTTGAAAATTTTCTAACAAATTGCCCCCAGGTGGGGCCAATCCAGGGGGAAATTAAAAAAAACTTTTTAAAAAGAAGTTTATCAAAATCTGATCCTATTATCCTATCTGAGAATGTATGTTTAAAATCTGGATCAGTATTATCAAAACCTAGTTGAAACCCTGTTTTTAGAGTCTAATTTCCAAACCTTTTCTGGGGGATGACCCAAGATATCTTTGTTTTTAGAACGCTTATATTTGAAACTTTTTTTACAGTAGGTTCATCAAAATGCAAATCTTACCTAAAAATTAATATCCAAAATTTCCCAACTAATCGTACCAAACTAGTTAAAAACCTGCTTTCTAAAGTCAAATTTCCGAAAATTTGCTGGGGGAGGACCCTAAGACCCCCTTGGTACTTAGAACTTAATTACTCATAACTTGATTTAGTTCTTTAGCATGCAAATTCTACCTAAAAATATTCTGAAAAGCTTCATTAGACTTATTAAATATATATAGGAGGGAGGGCCTAAGAAATAATTTTGGCTCCCTCTCAAAATATATTTTATATAAGCCACTGAGACCGGGGGGCATGGGAAATTTAGAAAGACTTTGGTTGGGCATGGACAGAAAAAGGTTGGGAAACACTGATCTAGAGTCAAGACGTGTGACTTCAAATCCTAAGCCTACGGATAGAGTCCATCATAAAGCACCAATTATTAGTTTTTTTTGTACGATTTGTGTGGGATTTATTTTGTTTCGTAGTGGAAGGAAAATCTTTCTTTCTACTTTACAAATATTTCTAGAGAAATACTAAATGTAAAGAACTTTTTTGAGGGTAACTGTTTTTTTAATTACTAAATTCGAAAATTATTCGCATAAAAGTTATATAGAATTGGATTAAATTCTTCGGATAAAAATTTATTTAAAATAAAATTATCTATTTAAATTTAAAATATAATTTATTATCTTGTCACCATACATCAGTGTTGGGCAAAATTTATTCGTGCAACTACAGATAACGAATAACGAATAAATCATCTAGATGAACCTTCGAATAACGAATGAATCATTCGTCAATTGCGAGCGAGCACACGAATAACGATTGATTTATTCGTCAATTGCGGAGGAGACGATTGACAAGTAATTCATCTGTAGTTGTGAGAGAACCTACGAATAACAATTAAATCAATCGTTATTCTGATTGCTTCCATGGCAAATAATTAGGTATTACAGGATCGCTTCGCAACTTCATCGGAGTGGTCCGCTGCTTTAATGGATCGCTTCTCAAATTTACCGAAGTGGTCCGAAACTTACCGGAAGTGGTCCGTGAGTCACCGGAAGTGGTCTGTAAGCCGCCGGAAGTGGTTCATAAGTCACCGAAAGTGGTCCGTTTTTAACCGGAAGTTGCCCGAATTTAACCGGAAGTGATCCGTATTCAAACGGAAATGGCCCGTATTTAACCGGAAATGGTTCATATTTAACCGGAAGTTGCCCAAATTTAACCGGAAGGGGTCCATATTTAACCAGAAATGGTCCGTCTTTAACCGGAAGTGATCCATAGCAACAGAAAATGCTCCGCGACTTACCGGAAGTGGTTCGTAAGTTACCGGAAGTTGTCCGCAACATACCGGAAGTGGTTCGGAAGTCACCGAAAGTGGTCCGCAACTTTCCGGAAGTGGTTCTTAAGTCACCGGAAGTGATCCGTTTTTAACCGGAAGTTGACTGAATTTAACCGGAGGTGATCCGTAATAAAACGGAAATGGCCCGTATTTAAACGGAAATGGTTCATATTTAACCGGAAGTTGCCCGAATTTAACCGGAAGTGATCCGTAGTAACAGAAAATGCTCCGCAACTTACCGGAAGTGGTTCGTGACTTACCGGAAGTTGTCCGCAACATACCGGAAGTGGTTCGTAAGTCACCGTTATTGGTTCGTAAGTCTCCGTTAGTGGTCCGCATTTAACTGGAAGTTGCCCGAACTTAACCGGAAGTGATCCGTATTTAAACGGAAATGACTCGTATTTAACCGGAAATGACTCGTATTTAACCGGAAATGATCCACAACTTACCGGAAACTGACCGCAACTTACCGGAAAGGGTTCGTAAGTCACCGGAAGTGGTCCGTAATTTACCGGAAGTGGTTCGTAAGTCACCGGAAGTGGTCCACAACTTACATTAAGTGGTTCGTGAGTCACCGGATGTGGTCCGAAACTTACCGGAAGTGGTTCATAAGTCACCGGAAGTGGTCCACAACTTACATTGAACAACTTCCGGTATGTTTCGGACCACTTCCGGTAACTTACGAACCACTTCCGGTATGTTGCGGACCACTTCCGGTAACTTACGAACCTCTTCCGGAATGTTTCGGACCACTTCCGGTAACTTACGAACCACTTCTGGTAAGTTGCGGAACATTTCCTGTTCCATTTCCGGTTAGAGATGGACCATTTCCGGTTGAATACGGACCACTTCCGGTTAACTTTAAACCACTTCCGGTTAAATATGAACCATTTCCGGTTAAATACGGGCCACTTCCGGTTAAATATGGACCACTTCCGGTTAAATGCGGACCACTTCCGGTGCCTTCTGAACCACTTCCGGTAAGTTGCGGACCACTTCCGGTAACTTATGAACCACTTCCGGTAAGTTGCGGAACATTTCCTGTTAATACGGATCACTTCCGGTTAAAGATGAACCATTTCCGGTTACATACGGGTCATTTCCGTTTAAATATGGACCACTTCCGGTGACTTACGAACCACTTCCGGTATGTTTCGGGCCACTTCCGGTTACTTACGAACCACTTCCGGTAACTTACGAGCCACTTCCGGTAAGTTGTGGAACATTTCATGTTAGGACGGATCACTTCCGGTTAAAGATTGACCATTTCCGGTTGAATTTAGACCACTTCCGGTTGAATTCGGTCAACTTCCGGTCACTTACGAACCACTTCCGTAAATTTACGGACCACTCCGGTAAAGTTGTGGACCCTTCCGTACCAACCCTGAGAATTTTTTTGCACCCCTATATGTACCTTCTGTAATTAATTTATTTGTCTGGTGAAATTATTCGCAATTGAATAATTATTCGACATCCACGAATAAAGTTAGTTGCGAATGAATTTTCAATTGCGAATAAAAATTCAATCGTCGGTGACAGATAACCTTATTCGAAAATGAAATCATTCGCAAATACTTTTCACCCGCAATTGATTTATTCGAAGCTGAATTATTCGTACGAATAACGAATAAATTTTCATTCGCGTGAGTGCCCAACTCTGCCATACATATATTTTTATTATTTTAAAAAATTAATTTCCCTTTTCGTTTAACTTTTATTAAATTATTTTTAAACTTCAGCTATCATCTTAAGTTTAACTTTAATTTTAAGTTTTTAGTACCTGTAAAACAAATTACTTCACATGAGACGGTACCCAACCCGTTTTAGTTAGTACTTTTAATTTTATAGATTTATTGTTATAATTACTATAAATTATTTGCATAATATATTATATCTCTCTATCTCTCATTTATAAGAGTTTCATATAGATGGTAGAATTCAAATTTAGAAAAACAAATCCCGTATGTTATAAAAGCTATTTTCCACACTAAGCAGGAATTTTTTTTTAAACCATTACTCGGTTAAATGCTTCTCTGTGGAGTTTTTAAGATTTCTGTCTAAAATGTTCAATAAATGATATTTAGATGATTGTCTTATGTACTGTCTAAAAAAATTTGATTTTTGCAGTATCAGTGGTATTGAAAGGTGACTGAAGGTGTAAATTAAATGCAATACAAGGCAAGATGAGAATGGAATTATCAGTAAGAACTCAACCAGTGGAATTCTATTATTAACAGGTAGTCGTAACTGATTTACATTTTAATTCAGAATAAATTTAACTTTTTCATTGTGTGATACAATAATGCTAATATTTTGCTGTACTTGTACTTTAAGCTTGAAAAACTATGCATCTTGAAAAGATGAAAGAAACTATACATCTCGTAAATATATTTTTTAAAAATTCAATTTAAAGTTTACTAGATCCGTTACTTGATTGAGGACTTTTTAAGCTCCGAAATTCCATCTTTATAAAGGTTTTGGGAGAGTTTATATTTATACTATTAAAACATGTTACTTGATTTGGAACTGTAAAGTATTAGGTCATCCCGAAAGTTTTGTCGCTCTTGAGAGCATCGTTATATAACATATTTTTGACACTTTTCCATTATGTGATACCAATAAACTGCAACTTTATCTACCGTCAACTTGGCATCTTGGCTTGATTTTGGGGACTGATCGACAACTAGACTTTCCTTAAATCCATGATAACATGTTACTTCATTTCTTTTCTGCTCAAAAAAGTTTGCCTTTTTCCAAAAGTTAAGATTTTTAAATTTAAATTAACTGGCTTTTTCCTTAAAACAATTAAAGTTTTAAGTATTTTTAACGAGTGTGGAAAATTTAACTCAGATTTTAATTTTTTCTGAGGTATCCGGAGAGTTTGATCACAATCCTTCATATTAAATTGCTGGATTTCTACTCCTAACCCTCTATTAGGAAAGATCCGGATGATCATTGCCAGGAATCTAGATCGCTGGAAATTCTACCACCGCTCTTCAAAAGTAGTATAAAATTAGTTTCATTTTATGAAATGAATAAGATCTTCCGTACAATCTTAATATGACTTAAAATTAAAGTTAAATTCCTTTGAATTTTAATTTTGAAAGTTTTCAATTAATGGCAACTTGAAGTAAACAAAATCTTATTAATCGTAGAAACTAGGAAAGCTGGAAAAGTGAAGCAGAAAAAAAAGAGCCAAATTTCGCCAAATTGGCTTTAGATAGAAGTAGAAGTACTTACTGGTTTACCGTAATAGAAAAGTACCAAAAAATACATTGTATACAGATGCTCCCAAGAGCGGCAAAACTTTCGGGATGACCTAATAATAGTATCCATTTTCATAATTACTCTAATAAAAGAAATTACCGATTCTCTGGGGTATAATATACACATTTTACTGAATGAAATTTGTCAACTCATAACCTGTCCTTAATAAGTTGAATAAAGCATTCAGCATAGGACTGCGTGTTAGCACACTTGAAAATTTTTTTTCTATTAATATTTGGCTTTATTTAGTACTTAGAGGGGTTGAATTGCTTAAGTAGTAATATAATCTTAAATATTGGAATGCTTCACTCTAAATACTTTTGTTCGGTTTTTTTAGATTTAATTATAACAAATTAATTATAAAAAATTACCTTATTTATTCGCGTGTTAAAGGATGTGTTTTTAAAATTTTAATTTTAAGATTTTGATTAATGTACTGGTTTTTTTTGTGGGAATAAATACAATAGATTTGAAGTAAAAATGCCACTATTGTCTGCAAGATTGGCAAAACTAGAGTTTTTCATAAAATAAGCAAAATAAGTTTTATTTTAAATTGAAAAATGTCCTCGTAGGGTAAGTTTGTAAAGATTTTTTAATAACTATCTAAACTATCTCTAATCGCTAGCAAGAATATCCAAATAATGACGAAGCCTTTCCTTAATAAAAAACAGGTAATTTATTTACAATCTAGGGTATTATTCCTTTCTCAAACTTAAAAAGTTTACGTGAGATTTTAATCGACCCCCCCTCCCCCCTTGGTGAGATTTTTCCAAACCCCTCCCCCCCTTTTCGACCTCACATAATTTATGGATGTCTCCTTACTGACCAGGCCCTTTCATGAATCCCCGGCTGGAAACCGTTGTCATTGATTCCAAAATTTCTCGAAAAGTTTACAATTTTTTTAAAATTAAAATTCTATCATAAATAATACTTTTCTTTTTTTACAGATGACCCTGTTACAAAAAATAAAGTAGTGATCAGATATCTTCCTTGAATGTTGAATGATAAGAGATTGTTAGACGTTGGACGTTTTGTGTTAAAAAAAGGGACACGAAAACATTCTACCAAAAACTTTTTATTCTAGAGATTTAAGTGACTTTCCAGGTCCAGTGCTGAGTGTTACGGGACTAAAACGATCTGCAAATAATTACAGAATTATCGTTGTAGTAAATTTTATGTTATATTAAAATATCATGTTTCATAAAAATGATTTTTTCAATTGTTTGCAGCTTTATTGTTATCTTAGTTGCTTCGGGTTCACTGATCTAGCACTTCCATGAGAGCGATCGCTGAGTGAAGTGTTTTCCCCCAAAGGTAAATAGATTCCATTGTCAACCAGTTAAAATATCTTGTCATATCGCACCCTTGCTACAAAAGTGCCACAACTCAAAAATTGTAATTTTTGAGTTATGACCGCCACTAGGCGTAGTTTTCACATCTCTACCAATCTTCAAAAGAGCCTGCATTGAAAAATCAGCCGCCAGATGGCAGTTATGGCGTTTTGTTGTAATCAAGATGTCTATGATTCCTTCTACTGAAATGCCACATCTTGAGTTGTCGTCTAGCCGTCGTTAAGTATGAACTACTAGAACAATGGCTAACGATCATAGTTTGAGATGTATCGTTCTTCGTATTGACAAATTCAAAAATACTAAAATGTGCCTAGTCAGTTTTTTGCAATTTCTTGAAAACATAGTTTTTTGAGTTGTGGCACTTTAGTAGCAAGGGAGCGATATGCTAAACTTGATTGATCCTTCATCATCTCTATTGATCCCATAATATAAATCACCAATAATGATCTTTAACTACATACATTTTTTAACTCAGCGTTCACTCTTACTCCATGGAAAGTGTTCTTGGTCAGTATTAGGCATTTCCGATGTTCCATGGGAAGTATTCCCAGATGAGTATTCGGTATAATTCATGGAATGCATTCTAGTGAAATACCAGGATAAGTTTTTCTTGTTATCCTCTATTCATTTAGAATTGGCGCTTGAGAAATAGTGCTTTCCCCCACGCTAGAAGCGCAACCATAGTTGCGCTCTTCGAGCAGCCAATAGTAAGCCTTCTTTGTCACTTTGACGAGGATAGCTGCTATGGTTACCGATCGGTGGTGGGGGAAGGAAATATTTTCAAGCGCCAGTTCAAAATCAACAGAGTATAACGGAGTTTTAAGGAACCTAAGTTTTCCCGCAATAGTGATTGACCTACCTAAGACATTCCTATGTCATAGAGTTTCTTATTTTTGTGGTTTAAAATTGCTATATTAGAAAAAATCTAAGTCATGATTAGAACTTCAATGTTATTTAGTTCATGTAGCTATATTCACATAATGACTTAAATGCCTGTTTCTATTCTTCTATGTTTTAGACTTAGTTTTTTTTTGCTTCATGAAATCAAGGTGACCACTGGAATTCCAATCATAGCAGATTTGCTCATTTAGTACAAATCCAAGATCAATCAAGTGGCAACTGCGCATCAGTCAAGTTTTGGCTGTCATTTTAATTTATGTTTGGCAACGGCTGCTGAGCAGGAATTCCAATGATCATCTGGGAGAAGGCGACAAAAAACTAAGTCCACGCGCAAGCCAGGACTGCGCATCCGGAAGTATGAGTTCGTGTACGAGAACAGCGTTTTGAGGCCCTTCATTGGATGAGTCAAGATTGCCCCAAATACGACTTCATAATGGTTAAGGGTTCAACCACCATCCCTCTATCATAGAGAAGTTTTCCCACAAGTCACCATTGTATGTTTCTTTCAGATTTTTTCTAAGTCCACGCGCATTATAGTACTGCGCATCTATGTGGAAATTGTGTCCTACGTCCTATTTGTGAGTGTTGTGACTAAGTGGCTGTACTAATTAAGGATGTTGCTTACTAGGTTATTTCCCCATAATCTATAAAGCCTATCTAATTAGTGTGGTCTTACTTAGTCTACTTAGGAGAGTAGTAGGAGTACCTTCAGGTAGTTAGACCTGTAATTAGTAAGAAGCTACTTAGTCTTATGGTGTTAGTCTATTTACTAAGTAGACTTAACTCATTAGTCTGTCTAATCAGTAAGCCAGCTTAGTAAGTCTAATACTATAAGACAAAGCAGCTTAAGTATAAGTTCTACCTTAAGCTACTTACCCTTACTACTTAACTCATTAGTCTGTCTAATCAGTAAGCCAGCTTAGTAAGTCTAATACTATAAGACAAAGCAGCTTAGGTATAAGTTCTACCTTAAGCTACTTACCCTTACTACCTACCTGATCAGACTAAATATTACCGATAGGGGGCAACACTGCTGTCCCAACCTGTAAACAGACCGTTTTTGTTTACAAGTTGGGACTTGGCAGAAATAGGGCCTCCCTCTACTTGGTTGCAAGAATGTTTGTTCTGCGGGCGTCTCCAATTGACTGCAATGAAAATTTTGAGCAATGCGATACTTCAGTTACCACTTTGGAAAAATATTTAAACCGTGGAATGGAAGGGTGCTTTAATTAAATCAAATTAAAGTTCAAAGATAAATTTTTCTTCCTAAACACTCCCGAGATAAGTTTTAAATTTAGTTACAGAAGGAAAACGAATTAAACAGTCTTAAAAAATAGCATTATTTTTATGGTTAGTGTTGACTTAAAATAAGAAACGTTAAGACACTACTCGATAAAAACTGGAATTCAATTGATAAATTTAGATAATTTATGTTTTAAAAAATGTTGACAAACATATCTCACAATGATGTACTTGGTTAGTCACCATTCAAAGGATTCCAAGTGAACTAAGAACTCAACGACATGGTTTTAAAAGAATTTCCTGGTCATCGGTTTTAGGTCTATTAGGAAATATATTCTAAGTAAAGAAAAGAAATCTACCTCTAGGCTTGCTTTTACCTTCATAAATTTTTCCTAGTTTTATGAATGGTGACTAAGGCCGCAGTTATTGTAACTTAAAAACCTAACTTATGCTTGTTAAATTTTATGTAACGGTACCTGCGGCTTTAGTCACCTCTCAAAGAATTAAGAGAAATTTAAGATAGGAAAAGCGACGCGAGGGGCGGTGGTCGGGGCTATATTCTAAATGTATTCTATTCTAAATATATTATTATTCTAAATATATTCTTAAGTAATTCATCCTTAAACTTCCAAATAAAACCATCTCCACATACCGCTGGAAGACAATGAGGAACAGTATCTCTGCTGCATTTGAATAATATTCGCCTTAAAATACCAACCAACAAACCAAGTTCGGATATGCAAATTTCAAATCTGAAACTTGCCAACCAAGTCAAAAATGACTTTCAGTCACCACTTTGAAAATTAGGAAAAATTCTACGAGTTAAAAGCCGCCACTGGGTTGGTTGGTGGGGTTTGGGATGGAAGACTCTTATATAACTTATAGATTCTTAAGTCTCTTTAGTGTCCGCCGAAGGCAGAAAGGGTAAAATCTTTGGATTTTTCACAAAAATAAAGAGAAAAGTCTTCAAAAATAGTAGTATTTTTAAAGAAATTGACCCGTACGGTTACAGTTAACTTTGAAAATGAGAAAAATTATGTCCCCCCGTTAAACACGCAGGAACAAATTTATAAATACCCAACCGTATTTATGTCCGTGTGCTATACCCGGGGAGAGGCTCAGACTCGAACCGAGGGAGGTTCGACCTGAGGGCCTTTGAGATGGATGATGGTACGTGCGCAAGCACACCAAGCCATCGGTTCCTGCAACCAGTCTGGTCTTCTAATTAATTTGAAGTTGATACTTCACCATGTAACTTATAAATATATATATATACAATGCATATATACTACATGTAGTATATATACAATGCATATATACTACATGTAGTATATATGCATATTAGTATATACGTATAGTATACAATGAATGCATTTTATTAGTATATAATTAAAGAATGACCAAAAATACTACATGTCGGTAGACGGGGTTCGAACCGAGATCCTTTGGATCTGAAACATGACGCTCTAGCACACTTGGCCATCTGGTCGCATGCTCGATTGAATTTAAAGAACTATTCACTTTCGACATTGTAATCGTTTATGAAAGAGTCTAATCTATTCTTCATCAAGGACTAATTTAACCTTGACAGAATTTCGAAGAAGACATTTAACCAAATCTAACCCACAAGATCCCATATCCATCAGCCTTTCCGTGTTAGCTCTGATTTGTTGAAATTTCTCTTGGGAAAAATGTTTCTTCAATAAAATAAAAACAAAGGGGACAGAACCCAGGAACTGCTGAATGCTAAGCAAGCATCCTACCTCTTCTCCAGTGGAGATTCAGTAACTTAAAAACTTATCATGACATATTCCTTATTGGGTTAACTTTATGACGCAGTGTTGCGAATTGCAAAAACTGCCAGCTTGAGAAAGTAGGCTAGTATAGTAAGTAAATTTCGAATTCAAAATTTCAGGGGTCTTATAATTTTATTATGTTTGGTGGGAATTAGTTTAACTTGTAAAAAGGGTTGGAACAAATCAAATACTCCATCATTGGTACTTACAAATTTTTAAATTAACTCTGTAATTTCCCTTTTGTCCTTGATAAATGTGATCATCCTTTAGATTAGAGTAATGTTTTTATATTAACCGAATGCATTATGTTCAGGCATTTTTATCAGTTAGAAGCTGTCGAGGACTGCGCATCCTAGGTATGTGTTCGAGTGCGAGGACAGCATTTCGAGACCTGGCATTGGATGAGAGCCTGGACAGAATACGCCATTCCCCTGCCTTGTAGTGAATTACGTCCTTTATTGTCTTTATTGTCTGTGTTCCTTTTTCAGATTTTTTATTTAGTCCACGCGCATTATGGACCTGCGTATCTACGTGGAGGAGCTGTCTTACGTCACTACTGGTAAGTGGTTGGACTAAGTGGCTGTACTAATTTGTTTGGCTTTTTAGGTTATCTCCATAATCTATCAAGCATTGCCTAATTAGTTTGGTCTAACTTGGCTCTTAACCACTACTTGGTATAATAGGTGAGTGGTAGGAGTAGGTAGCTTCAGGTAATTAGAAGTTGTACTTTGACTTCTAATTAGTAGGACGCTACTTAGTCTTATGGCGTTAGCCTTTTTACTAAGACTTACTGACAAGTCTAATCAGTTGGTAGTACTGTACTGATTAGTCCCATCAGTAAGCCAGCTTGGTAAGCAGTCTAATACCATAAGACTAAGCAGCTATAAGACTAAGTAGCTTAAGGTCTACCTTAAGGTACTTACCCTTACTACCTATCTGATTAGACTAAGTACTACAGCCAGGGGGCAACACTGAAGTCCCGACCTGTAAACAGACCTTTTTGTGTGTTTATTTACAACTTGGCAGAAATAGGGTCCTCCCTCCTCTTGGCTGAAAAGAATGTTTGTTCTCTGGGCGTCCCCTTTCGAGGTCGCCCTTAGTACAGTGGCTAGAAGGGGATAGTGTGTCGTTCGAAGATGAAAACTAAAAAAAAATTACTCCTCCGCTTGGTGTCGCTGCTGTTAGACGTGCATATAGGCGCCTGCGCATTGCGACTCTCATTCTCAGCGGCTATGTTATTGTTTACGCCGTGTAAACGATAATGTTTACGTTTGGCCGGCTTGGTGCTGAAAGTCGCAATGCGCAGGCGCCTATATGCACGTCTAACAGCAGCGACACCAAGCGGAGGAGTGAAACGAGGAGAAAAATTTTAGCATTGCTGGTATTGGCGAACGACACACTATCCCCTTCTAGCCACTGTACCCTTAGTGTACCTTACTCTTACCTGTGTCCTAGCGTTGCTGAAATAAAGATACATTTATTTATTAAAAATTTGGTCTTTATTAATATAAAATCACACTTAGAAAATTCCATCCAAATGGTGAATTGCCTGAAATGAAAATGGCTACTTTGAAGATTTGAACTTTTTCTTTCTTGAAAATACCTGCTAAATAAACATATTGCGACATCTTAAACAATACATAAGACATTACAGATATGTTAAAAGTAACATCACAATTTACTGGGTTCAAATAAAAGTGAATTTCTAAGAGAGGGGGAGAATAGTTAGACTATCAAGTTTAATTTCAAAAAGTTTCTAAATAAAGCTAATGATGCTGCAAGTATATTATCATGGCTAATAATTTAACATCCTTATAAGTACCCATTTACTTAAGCTAATATTTTTATCAATTATTTTATACACGAGTTACAGAAATCTTTAAACCATGCTCTAAAGATAATCTTGTACAGTGTTTGTTTGCTTAAATTCATATCTTAACTAAAAATATTACGGTCTAAAATGAGACAAAATTTTGCAATAAATGTACTTTTTACCACCAAATTTTAAAAATAACCCTAAATTTCCTAAGCCTTTTCCAGTGTTTATAAAAAAAGAGCATGAGATTGTTTTTTTTTTGGACAAAAGATGGGGTGTGAATAAAATTCCAATCTTTTTCCCCCAATACCTCTGCCAAATTTTGTCTACACTAGCGCCTATTAACTGCTTTGGGGGTAATCCCCCACACCCTAACATTTTACCCCAAGGGATTTTGAACCCCATTTATCTAATATATATTTTCTATTATTTTGAATAAAATTTTAACTTTACTAACTTAAATGAGGGTGGTTTAAGAGATTTTCAAAATAACTTTAATTTTTCTCTAAGGGAAAAATCTATTTATACAAGAGTTCCTAAAATTATCATTGTTGAAATTAATGTAAGGACTGGAGGTTTTTTTTCAGTTAAAATAGGAATTTAAGCTACAAATGTTACTAAAATGCCACAGTAAAAATTTTACAAGATAAATGCACTTTTTACCATCACAATTTTAAAAATGACCCCTAAATGACAAAATCCTTTCCCACTTATCAATAAAAGGCATAGCACTGGAATTTGAATTTTACTTTTGCCCAAATCTTTTGTCCAAAACAACCCATCTTTCCCCCATTTCTTCTGGCAAATTATGTATCCACTTACACTAGTGTCTAGACTGCTTTGGGGGTAATCCCCCTAACCTTTCCCCCAACTGATTTGGAACCCCATTTAATCCAATATATATTTTTTCTATTATTTTGATTAAAATTTAAACTTTTCTTTAAGGGAAAAATCAATTTATACGAGGGTTAAGATTCTTATAATTAACATTATTGAAATTCATGTAATGACTGTTTTTTTAAGCTAAAACAGGAATTTAAGCTACCAATGTTACTAAAATGCCACAGTAAAAAAATTTGCAAAATAAATGAAATTTTTACCATCACATTTTAAAAAAGACCCCTAAATCCTTTCCTAGTTTTTTTAAAAAAATCATGGCACTCGTATTTTACTTTTACCCAAATATTGTCCAATCCATCCCCCATTTTGCATCTGGTAAATTTTGTCTCCATCCACTCTAGCGCTTCTGAATTGCCTTTGGGGGTAATCCACCTCCCTAACATTTTCCCCTGTAGTCATACCACGCTAAAAATAAGGATTGGATTTAATGGAAGCTTCTTCGATCTATATGCACGTGGAACGCCTGATGTCACTATTATTCCGTCAACCTGCAAATATAACACACCATAGACATGCATTCAATTTGAACACCTTACAGTTATGATACTGATTCTTTAATATTGATAATTTAAAATATTTGGTAGTGACTCATGATTTTTCCCATCTTTACTTACATAAATGAATGGTTTAACTTAAGCAAGGAAAATCAATTTCAGCAATTAACTCTTAAAGAGTCATGATTTAATCATTTCCAATAATAGTACATTTAACTATAAATCATTCAAAATTTTAGAATAACAAACTTTAAATTTTTATAATTTATAAAAATAGTAATATGCTATATTTTATACAAGTTTCTTAATTTATCATCTTTATAAAATAACAGGCTTGTTTCACCTAGAAAAATTCAACTCACGAAATATGTGGATCTGAGACTTCATATTTTAGAACTGAGATAATTTCTAACTTTTCGTAGAATCTAATTTTTTTCATAAATTAACAGACTCAAATCATTCGTTAAAATGCAGGCAATTCCAATTTTAGCCATTAGTTTTTATTATTCTAACTTTAGGTGCTATCCTTTAAGGATTTCCAAATGATTGTAAACCTTTGAAATAGTGATTCAGGTCGAAAAAATAATACAATAGTTTCTATTATTTA
Source organism: Tetragnatha versicolor (assembly GCA_024610705.1). NCBI lineage: Eukaryota > Metazoa > Arthropoda > Arachnida > Araneae > Tetragnathidae > Tetragnatha > Tetragnatha versicolor. The sequence goes on from JANDEH010000001.1 coordinate 84,093,865, forward strand.
AGAATCAAATAGCATTTAAATGCGATCATAACGATTCAAACTAAAGTTTTGAGATTGATCTGCATGACTTACTTTAGGTACTTTTAATCTGACGATTTCAATAAACGATTAACCAAGTTGTTTACTTTATGATCATTTTTTGTAAAATATAAATTACATATGCAGAGTTTCTTGAATTTGATAACAATTGTTACATTAACGGGGTCCAGTATTTTTTTAACAAAATATGCCTCGAGATTTCTAAAAATGCCGACAAGGAGAAGTATAAACTTACCCCAATAATCCAACTTCAGTAGTAGACAATTGAACAGGTTGATTCACCAACAGTCGTGGAACATAAAAAAAATGATTATTAGCACTTTGCTACAAGAAACTAAATGAAACAACCTCGAAATGATTCTACCAGCCGCCATGTTTACCCACAGCTCAAATAATGACTGGCCAAACAAAACATAATTTAACTATCAATATCATTATTATTGGATCTTAAGGTAATAAAATTTGCACAACTTCGATAAGAGTCGACCAGCTGCCATGTTTATCCACAGCTCAAATGATGACACACAACTATATAGATATAATTTGAACTGTAGGTAAACATGGTGACTGGTCGACTCTTATCAAAGTTGTCCCTAAAATTTAGTAGATTATCATTTTAAGATCCAATAATAACGATATTAAAAGTTATATCTACATTGTGTGTCATCATTTGAGCTGTGGGTAAACATGACGGCTAGTACTCTTATCGAAGCTGTACCAAAATATCTAGTCTTTAACTCATGGCTGTGTTCCAGTTCTTAAAGTACTCTAATGTTTTTTTTCTAATAAAACTCGCGAAAGTATGACTTTATCCTAAAAATGCAAGAAAACAACAGATTATGATATTGACTTTAACAATTAGGATATAGGCAAGTTATATATAATGGCTAAATAAGTGAATAAGTTTGAGTCCAGTTTAAGTTTGACGTAATAAGGATTAGAGTAAACGCAGTTTCAATTGCTAATAAATAGAGATACTATGTGCCAGTTCATTCTTAAAAAAAATACGTTTTTGAAGTAAACAGAACTTGTGGAAATACTACAGACTTCAGCTGTCAATATTAAACATAACACAAAAGCTATCTTTCAAAAATTATGAATTCTTAAAGAGATGCATAATACCACAGAGTAAAGATTATTCAGAGAGTCCAAAACGCGATTTTACTAAAATAGTTCTACAGTTATCGCATAGTGGCGTTTCGACCCTCCAGCTGTCAATCATTGGTGTGGGCGGGGACTAAAGGAAACGAGTGATTCTCATTGGACTTAGAACTTTGTATGGAGGCTGCATTTGAATTTCTCAATCTCTGCCATTTTTCCCCTGATCAATGAAACTTTTCCCTTATGGTTGCAAACTTTCCCGGACAGTAACTAAACTTTCCCTATTATAAACATTGATATCGTTTGTTCTGTTGTTTAATATCTCGTTATAGTGATTGTGGTCGCAGAAATTATCATTAAATGTGAAGTTATTCGTTTAAATTGTATTAAATGTGGACTTGGAGTTGTGAGTTCGATTCCAGAGTAGCTCCTGATCCATCGCCACTTTAAAGAAGATGCGAGATAGTGACGTCACGGGCAGATCAAGTATATATAAGCCAGCGAGAGATCTCAGCTGGCCAGAACATTGGGTGAGTCCCTGGAGATCGTGACATCAGAGAGACTTGTAATGTCTAAGAAATTATCCCCAGCGCATGCTCGAAAGAAAGATACACGCAACTGTTTTAATAACCGGCAAAATATATAAATTTTTTTCCCTCTTTAGCGATTTGAAAGAGGGCGGGGTTAATTGAGAGAGTGTATGCGGCTGTAGCTCGATTGTAGAGAGTCAATAACGTTACGTCATATTCTCTGGTTAGTTCCACCGTTATCACATAGAAACGCCACCGTCTATGGGAAAACCCATGTTAAAAAAGTTGCCATTAGCGTCTATGGAAATGGACTCTCTGAATAATCTTTACTCTGTGCATAATACTAAATACTAATGCGTTTTTAATCAACATTAAACATAGAAAAGAGTCGACTTACCTTGAGAGAGCTCCAACAGCAACAACCTTCCTCCAGCATGGCCACCTTCCAAATGAGGTGGCACGTGTCGGATTCTGCTTGCGTCCACGCCCCCTCACGTGACAGCTCAAGAGCGCATGCGCAGAAAGATGTTAATGAGTTGCCACCAAAAACGGCAAAACTCCTTGGCTCGATGTACCTGGCCAATCCTTAAAAGGACTGGACGCTCCCGTTTAGGAGGGAGAAAGAAGTCCCCCGGCTTTCGCTTGAGGGGCCCCATGCGCTCACATTCAGTCCAGATCGAACCAGGTACATCTTCATCACTGACCACACTGCCACCTATCAGAATTTAGCCCAAATACAGAATTTTGAATTTATTTAGCCACACGCATTTACCTAGGATCGAACCCGTGAACTTCCCAACCACAGAGCCAAGGCCTGAACCACTGAGCCACAACCGGCTCAACCGGGCAACTGCAAATAACGTACTGCATACTAAACCTAAGGAAAACAAAAAAATTAAAATAAAGAAAATAAGTTCTATAATTTTTTCATAAACTAGGGGGCTCTGCCCCCTGCTCGCTATCGCTCACCAACCCCCGGAACTGCTTCGCAGTTCTTTGAAGATCGCTTTGCGATCTTAGCGAGCAGAGCTCGCTTGTTTCATCTCAACTATCCAGTACAACCTGGAACTTGTCTGCTTATAGTCTGTTTATTTAGAATAGACGCCTGAAACAGGATCAAAAACGCTCAACAATGCTTAATAACGCTCATCAGACAACTTCAATGACCGATTGTTTCTAAAGTATTTTAACTACTTCTGCTTAGGCTGACTTGTCATTGCAGAAGAAAATTTTTTCGACGATAATTAGAATAATAAATGCTTCTAATACATTACGTCTCAGGCGCTAATTCTAAATGAACAGTGTAGTTGATGATCATTTAATATCGAAACTTCTTATCTCTGAAACTTTTCTAAAACTTAAATCGGATCATTACCACGAAAATATCAAAATAAAACTATTTTTGAAATATTCCTTTTTAAATTATCAATAATTTAATGGATAGGGGGCTACCGCCCCCTGCTCGCTTACGCTCACCAACCCCCGTAACTGCTATGCAGCTCTTTACAGATCGCAAAACGATCTGTAATATCTGCAATCGATCTTTAGCAGAGTAAAGCACACTTCTCGAAAATCCTCTTCAACCTTTCATTGGCACAAATAACACTCAAAATAGCTAAATTATTTATTTCTCTAGTATTTCAAAAAATATCGAAGTATCTTTAAAAGATTATTAAACAAGTCTATACTATATCGCTTGCAAAATTAGAGCAAAAATGTGCACCTCAAAACTTTAAATTGAAATATCCGTGCTCGCGACAATCTAGTGAACAGGCAAATATCTAATATAATAAAAGTCAATGTGTGTATGTGGTTGCGTATATTTGTCTTCTATACAAATACACAGTTTTCTTCCGATCGGCACCAAACTTGGTATACCTACGTAAAAGAATCCCCAAAAAAACATAGGCTATGTTTCAAAGTTCTAGAACGACCCCTTGACCCTCTTTTGACCCTTTTTATGGTCATTTTGCTGAAATAGCTTTATTTCTCCTCCAGAAGAGATCTGTTCACCCCATTGTTACAAAAAAACATAATGCAAAATAGCAAGTTTAAAAGAAAAATTAGATATAAGTCTAATTAAAAATTATAACTATAATCTAAAAACATAATTAAATGAAATTTAAAATTTTAAAACATGATATTAAGTATAGTACAAAATATTATTATTTGAGAGTAATTTTTAAATAAAAAATTTGATGGAATAGCATTGTTGTTAAAATAATCTCCATGGAAACGAGGATGAAAAATCAAATGATGATCATATTGTAGCTTTTAAGAAAGTTGGTTAACAGACCAAAAACTAGAGTTAATATTAAAAACCAGAGGAAATATTGTATTTTTGCAGGAATATGTTTTATTTATTAAATTTTATACCAAAGATATAATAAAATCATGAAAATACGATTAATTAAGAGCTCTGATTGAGCATTTTAAGTGATTTTGGAAAGGTTTTTTTAAATATTGATTGGTTTTTTTATGGCACATGATCGACGTCAGGATATGATTTTGGGAAGAATATTTTTCTATTATTTTATTGTTTTTCATGGGAATCATGTGGTAAATGCAGAAATCGTTCAGAATTTAAAATGCTTGATTCGACACCTTTTACTCATCAAAATATAGGCACAGATCCAGCACGCCTCCAAGAGGGGGGCACTTTTCCAGACAAGATTCCCATTGGGGTATAGGGGTCCTCCCCCAGAAAAAATTAGAAATTCGACGTGTAGAAGTAGGGTTTAAACTCGCGTTTTTAGAAACGTTTTGAGTTTATGGGGGGCACTTTTCAACAGTATTATCTTTACTTTTTCACCCAAAATGTTAAAATATTGAGGATTTCCTAAAAATTATCACTGAAGATCCTCTGGTGGTACTAATGGGAGGTATGGGGGTCCTCCACCAGAAAAAAAAATTGGAAAATTAGACCAGTAAAAGTAGGGTTTTACTCCTTTTGACAACCTTTTTGGGACCCCAAGGGGGGGTGCTGTCCAGAGTGCTACCCCCTGGGAGGTAGAAATGAATGATTGATTTAAAAATTTTAAAGAAAAAATCTCCATCTTCACCCGTGCAAGGCCGGGCATATCAGCTAGTAAAATATAAAAAAATTAAACACGTCTGATATAAAGACCTACTAAAACTATGAAAAAAATGAAACTTTCATACTTAATAATTCCAAAACTAATTAGAATTTTTTAAGGAATTAAACGGCAATCTCTTTCTAAAAAATAAGAATATAAGTGTTTAAAAAATCATATTGATACCGTGATTAGTTTTCATTTTAGATAGAAAAAAACGAAAAAGTGTCAAAAATTTCGAAAATTAAAAAATTAATTACTCTAAACCAAATTCGAAATTCGAAAAAAGGGTGACGTAGTGCACATCTTCATACTTCAGAGTATTAGGCTGCAAAAAATCAGAGTTCTGCTGCTAATAGATTTTGCTGAACTGGATTACGCGGCGAAAAAAGAAAAACTTCAACTTTGACCTTAAAAATACCCCAGTTCTAATTATCACATCAGTTAGATTTTTGTTCGAGAATGTGTCCCAAATTTTCCTTTACAAACATTTCAAATTTCATAAATTTCTATCAAGTAGTTTTTGCGATATGAGAGTTCAAAGAGTTGAAAAATTAAATTTTCTGAAACAGCGGCGGCAGCGGCAGCGGTGACAGTAACTTTTTTTAATATAGAGAGAAAATTTATTGCTTTTAAAATAAGATTATTTTAAGTTTTATAAATAAGCATGAAACGTTTTATTTTTCAGAACTTCTAAATGGCTAGAGGTCAGACACATTCAGTGTAGTACAGAGCTGAACATGAACACCTGTACCTCAGAATAATAGGGAACTTTCAGTATAACCAAGAATAGTTGTGACTATTAAGAAATGCATTTAATTTTCGACCCCTGGAACAGTTGACTGTAGAGTAGTTATATTATGTGTCTGTTTTTTAAATTTCGAGGTTTTTTATAGAGCAGAAAATATATTTAAGCCCAAATATTAAGATTGATCATTCGAACACAAACAACAATGTGAAATGCAGGCATGTCCTATGTTTCCTCCAAAATTCGGCCTTTTGATAAGGTTTCTAGAAGTTATTTTAAATCTACATTATTGAAATATACCTAATTACGGATGAACATATTTTACATTGATAGTAGAAACAACCAAACAACTCTTCCTCTCATAAATTAGTTGAAAACAAATAATACCTATAATATGGACAATTTGATTCCTCCTTTGTTGCGCTATGTTAAAAAAACTAAGTATAAGTTCCCCATCTAATTTAAAAGGTACAGAAGGATGTGCATCTCCAAAAATCCTGATGAATTTATTAATCCTTTAGAAATAATTATTTCTTTTAAGTTATAGAAATAGAAGATGAAACATGAAGTGCTGTGCTATGAATACGACCAAAGAAATACAATATAATTTCGATAATTCAAATAAAAATGGTTGGGGACTTAGAGGACTTTCGTAATAACGGGATTTTTCGTTGTATCGGTATTCGATGTAACGCGATTTCACTGTACTGAGAAAAGCAACATATCTGTATAATTATAAAGGACCTTTTCTATACTATCCTCACTTACTCCTTATTACAATCACCACTAATTTAATTAAGAATTATTCAATGAATTTGATTCTTTGCAATAAAAAAGTTAAATACTCAACGCGCTCCCACGCCACAGGTCTGGGAATTAAATCCCGGCCTCCGGGCAAGGCATACTCAGCCTTTCATACCTCCGGGTCGATAAAATGAGAACCTAGGTTACTTGGGGAAGTCCAGACGGTGTTAGCACCAAGCTAGCGCTCTCAGCTGACAGTGACATTCAGTCACACGTTCTGTAACAGCTCTGCCAATGGCCTCACCCAGTGAGGCCAAGTTATACTGGAGTTTAAAGGTCCACCGACCTAGGTACTCCCTCGCGTCCCCCCGTGATAAAGCTCAACGCCGGTTTGAGTCCATATTACCAGGTTGGAAATCTGTAAAAAAATTGAATTTTGAAATTCATTGGACAAAAGGTCATTAAGTGTTCAGGGTTATGATGAAAGGTGAACCGGATTTAATTAACTTCCATGAGCGAGCATGGTTCCGTCGATTTCATCATTGTGCATCATTCTGCTAACTACAATATTTTCGATTAAAAATTCAGCCTTTTTTAAATGACATTCAGTTGGTCAATCCTAACTGGTCTGAATTCTGACATCGAGTACACAGAGCTCCCCATGTACTGCTTATAGCCAACGATAGTGATAAGGGACAAGTGAAAAGGGTCAAGCGATATTTTGCTTTAGTATTTTTTATTTTATTTAAAAGTATACTGATTTTTTATGTATATAGAGGGTCTAACTTAGGTTAGAGGGAGTAAATATATCTTCCTCTTTCGATAAACTGCCCCTCAGTTTCTTCCCTCCTCCCCTCCGAGTCTATCAAAACCACGTGACCCTTTTGCTATCGTTGGTTAAGCAGTAGTAACAGAATATCAAATAAACCTCAGGTTGATATTAAGTTTTCATAATGACTAAAATAGTGGCGAGTATTAACCAAAGCATTCAACTCTACACTATGCATGGGTGTTCCCTATATTATGATTATCAGCAGAAAAAGAAGTTCAAAGCGCTTCTCTTTTTATAAATTCTGTGATTATAAACACCTGACTTTTTGCCCTATAATCTATGTGAAGAACGGATTCTCAAACTACAAGTTTTCCGTAGAAACTTGCACTGTCCAGGCACGGATCCAGCACGGCTCCAAGGGGTGGGGCACTTTTCCAGACAAGATCTTCTTGTGGTACCATTGGGTGTATGGGGTCCTCCCCCAGAAAGATTTTGTAATTTGACGCGTAAAAGTAGGATTTTAACTCTTTTTAGAATCTTTTAGGGTTCAAGGAGGGTACTTTTCCAGACCATTACCTTTACTTTTTGACCCAAAATGTCAAAATATTGGGGATTTCCTAAAAAGTATCACTCAAGATCCCCTTGCGGTACTATTGGGGGTATGGGAGTCCTTCTCCAGAAAAAAAATATTGAAATTTGACCTGTAAAAGTAGGGTTTTTACTCATTTTGATAACTTTTTGGGGTTTCCAAGATGGGGGCACTGACCAGAGTGCCACCCCCTGAATCCGTGCCTGGCACTGTCAAAGCAATATTTTGAAATGTGCAACCTATGATTTATTTCTTATTTACAGGGGCGTAATCAAGGGGAGGATTTGAGGATACTATATTCCCCTTAAAATAATAATTTTCATTTTCTACCATATAAAAAGACTAAACTTATTCCACATTCTCCTGAAATTTGAATATCCTTCTCCGAAACTTTTTTCTGGAAAACATATTCCTTTTTATGAAATAAGCATTAAAACATGGTTTTAAATAATTTTCCAAAATTTGTCAAACATTTTAACAACTTTAGACCAGTATTGAGGTATTATCCAGTATAAGTATTGATGTATCAGTATGGTAATTATCCTTACGTAAGACATTAACATTTGAAAATATCCCGTAACTTGCAAGAAAAAAATTAAACCACAAATTAAATGTAAAAATAGTTAAAATACAGATATAATTTCAACTTAAGCACTGCAGCCAATTCATGACCAAGGATGTCTAAGTGAATGCTCCTAATATAATAATTTTCTTTTAAAATTTTGATAAAAATAAGTATAATACTCTACAGAATATAACTGTTAATGCTAAAAAAAATAACAGAGGTAAGTTACAGAAATATACAAAAGAAGAGTTAAAAATAAACTTTACAAGGAAAACTACCTATTTGTGCAATATATAAATAATGCTTACAGTCACCAATAATTAAATTAAGTTTTATTCTATAAATTTGATTTCTAAGATTAAAAAAAACAAATACCACGAGTCAGAAGAACCGAACTCATCTATACTCTATTCATTTAGAATTGGCGCTTGAGAAATAGTGCTTTCCCCCACGCTAGAAGCGTAACCATAGTTACTATCTTCGAGCAACCAATAGAGCCTTCTTCGTCACTTTGACGAAGATAGTTGCTATGGTTACCGATCGGTGGTGGGGGAAGGAAATATTTTCAAGTGCCAGTTCAAAATGAACAGACTATAGGGATGAACATTTCTTCACCTTTAAAATTTTTTTTTCATCGAAACTAATCTACGGGGTGTCCCATAAATAATGGGTCACACTTCTAGGGGGGATAGTAGACACCTTGGCGAGTCAGAATCACATAGGATTTGGGGGTCCCAGACCAATTCCCAGGGAGTTAAAAACGGAGCGACACCCCCAAAAAATTATTGAAAAATCCAATTTGTAGAAGAACTACTATTGGTAAAATTTATTTATAGTATCAAAATTGTGGTTTAATATTGTCTTTAAAATTATCTCAAATTCTTTCACTTTAAAGTTTGTTTTATTATGAAAAACGTTAAAAAACCACAAAAAAATTTAATGTGAAAATTCTGCCAAAACCTTATTTTGTATTTAGAAATCCATTCTTTTGATTTTATAATCTGAAAGATCATAGTTGTAAACCCTTAAGTCCAAAATATCACGTAAAAACCAGCAATATTACACTCTTGAGATCCTGTTAAAGTTCGTTTTTTGAGTGACTGGTTTCCTATAGCTGTTTCCAAAACGGTAGTTAGCAGACCCAAAAAACGGACTTAAACCATGCTTTAACAGGATCTCAAGCATTTAATATTGATTGTTTTTACTTGACACTTTGGACTTCAGGGTTTACAACTATAATCTTTCAGATTATAAAATCAAAAGGAAGGATTTCGAAATACAAAATGAGGTTTTGGCAGAAATTTCACATTTTGTGTGTTTTTTAACTTTTTTCATAATAAAAAAATTTTTAAGTGAAGACTTTTGAGGTAATTTTAAAGATCATGCTAAACCACAATTTTTGAGACCATAATTAAATTTTTACCAATAGTAGTTCTTCTACAAATTGAATTTTTCAATAATTTTTTTGGAGTGTTACTCCATTTTTAACTCCCAGGGAATTGGTCTGGGACCCCCAAACCCTATGTGATTTTGACTCGACTAGGTGTCTACTATCCTCCCTAGAAGTGTGACCCAACATTTATGGGACACCCTGTATATGCATTTGTCTATCATTCTGCGAATTTTCTTACCAGCTTCTTTATACAGTGGTGGATCAAGAATTGTGTTTGGGATAGCTTAGAATTTTCTGAATATAATTTGAATCTGCTCTTTATAAACATAACATTTAAAAGGTGTGAATAATCAAGTTCCGAATATCAGAATTGTCTGGGAGTGGACACGCTCAAAGCTGATTAATTGGAGTAAAACAAAACTCCACCATAAAGCATTGAACAAAGCGGAGGAAACCATCAAAATCTAAGCAAATTTTGTAAAATATCCTCAAAATTCTGGAAATTCACCTTCAAAATACAATTTTAGCTGATTTGGAGACTGTTTAGTTTGCACTCAAAAATAGGTCCCCTAGGGCTGTGGGGAGCCTAGTGGTTAAGGCATCGGCCTTGGGATCGGAGGGTCCCGGGTTCGATTACCGACACCACTGAAGACCCATCGAGTATATGCGGAGTACGTGCTCGTTAAATCTGTGGGTCCGAAAGTCCTGAGGTCGGTCATGGCGCAGTTTACCTTGGGTCCAGGTGTCTGGAGACTATTTCCCTCCCCTTCAGATACATGACTAAATTGTGGAGGTAGCGATAGATGGTGGCAGTATCTATCATCTCATGAGGCAGAAGTCGGACTCCTGCCATTTATCGGCCTCACTTTCTCAGGAGCCGCACCCCCTTTGCCTTGAATCCTTGTGGAGCTTGGGTATTCCAATTGGCACACGACAACAACAACAACAAATATATCCCCTCTCATTGTTAGTGGCATAATTATCAAGGAAAAAAAGGAGGACGAGTATAAAAAGCAGAAAAATTTCAAAAGGGGGGTTTTTGGGGTCCTACTTCAGAAATATTTTGGATATTAGCCCCTCAGAATAGTGTTTTAAACTCATTTTGTTTTTGAGACCCTTTAGGTTAAACCCAAACAGGAACACGCCTTCAAGGAAAATTAGTACATGACAGTATTATTCAAATTTCTAGGAGGGATGGGTGGGTCCTCCTCCAAAAAAGAAATTTGGAATTTATAGCACCATTGCCACCTATCAGAGAGGACCACTCTTAGTGAGTCACACAGTTTTCAAGAAAAAAAGCACTTTAAAAATTTATGTCACACTTTCGAGAAGGGTTTGAACCCCTAAATTTCCCTTGGTAACTACCCTGCACTGCACGTAAAAACAAAAATGACCTCACAAAGAGCTCGAAAAGTCTTGTGAAAAAAAAATATATTTCTCTACCGAACCTCAATATCAGAAACTCTCGCCTCTTTAAGCACTGAATAATTCAAATGAATGGTGTGGGTACTCCAGACAATAAGCCTCATGACAGACCTAGCTACTCGAAACGCCCGAAGTCGTAAATCAGATAGGGGAGAAAGCATGGAGTTCAGCCTGAGACGCCCCCTATCTTGACAGGAATCAAAATTCCTGTCGAGATAGGGGACTATACTCAGTTGCAACTTAAATTGAGCCTGTAGAAATATGCTGAGAGCAACCAAAGAAAGTAGTTCCCCTCGAGGTGTCTGAATTTTGAGTGAAATTTAGAGCTTTAATTTTGAATAATGATTAGTTTTTTTAAATACACGTATATTAGGCATCTTTTCATCCCGATATGCATAAAATGTTCATTATTATTATTTTTTAAAGTGGCGTAACGCGTAGTAGTACAACTCGCTCTCAAACTCGCCAGCCAATAAGAGCTTCAAGCAACCCAGCAGGCTTTCTGTTTACTCAGATTTTCTTCCGCGTGGCCATGACGTCAGGCTCAACTTAAGTTGCATTCTAGTATAGGCTTTCCCCATGCTTTTTTTTATGGAGATTGATTGCAGTAGCGGCTATAAGCCGCTCAAGTGTGGCGCAACGCTAAGGCTCCGGCCACACTCGCTGAAAATCGTCGCTCGGTCGATCATTATCAAGAGGAGGGGAGAAAGAAGGAGAAGAGATGTAGTAGACTACTCCAGTAGCAGAGCGGTTGAAGTACTCCTCACTCACAAGCCTGGCAGTGGCTGGTTGTTGTCATCTCACCAAAAGTAGTCTACTACATAGCCCCATTCAGATCCTTATCAAGAGGAGGGAAGAAAGAAGGGGACTCGAGATAAGAGATGTAGTAGACTACTCCAGTAGCAGAGCGGTTGAAGTACTCCTCACTCACAAGCCTGGCAGTGGCCAGTAGTTGTCATCTCACCAAAAGTAGTCTACTACATAGCCCCATTAAGATCCTTATCAAGAGGAGGGAAGAAAGAAGGGGACTCGAGATAAGAGATGTAGTAGACTACTCCAGTAGCAGAGCGGTTGAAGTACTCCTCACTCACAAGCCTGGCAGTGGCCAGTAGTTGTCATCTCACCAAAAGTAGTCTACTACATAGCCCCATTAAGATCCTTATCAAGAGGAGGGAAGAAAGAAGGGGACTCGAGATAAGAGATGTAGTAGACTACTCCAGTAGCAGAGCGGTTGAAGTACTCCTCACTCACAAGCCTGGCAGTGGCCAGTAGTTGTCATCTCACCAAAAGTAATCTACTACATAGCCCCATTAAGATCCTTATCAAGAGGAGGGAAGAAAGAAGGGGACTCGAAGGGTGATGTAGTAGACTACTTTTGGTGAGATGACAGCAACCTGCCACTGTCAGACTTGTCAGGTCAGTAAGGGTGCATCTAGAGTTCTAGAGATCTTTTCCCCTCTTTATAAGGATCGGCCACGCCGATTTTCAGTGGGTGTGACCGGAGCATAACAGCGGGGGGGGAGGGAGGGAGGGTTGTTTCGTTCAAATTAGATATTGACACGCGCGGAGCTGATTAATTGGAGGAGAAGCAAAACTTCACAATAACACACCACTGAACGAAACGGAGGATATCGTGGGAAACAAAATCGAATATTTCTGTGAGCGCAGTATAGTGTTCTTATTCTAATGGAAAATATCGATTATCTTGTCGAAAATTTGAACTTGTGTAATAAGGATAAAGTTTTGGAATAAGGAAGTTGGTGTTCTTTTTTTTTGCGGTTCTCTGATTTATCTTTTTCTGCAGTTATCCGTGGTAATGGGAAAGTGCCCTTCTTGCTTAGATGAGTTAAGGTTGAGAAGGGAGGGGATATTATGACTTAGGGTAGGGAAATTGGGGAAATTTTTTTTGGGAAATGATCCATAACTCTTACATGATTCAAATTGAGACGATTGCGGCAACAACGAGCTACATGAATCACCTGTACTTTCACCATTTATCTATACTGACGGTACTTACAAGTCCCGCCAAGTTTAAAATTACATAGAATAATAATCCTTACGAACATATTGACGATAGCGAAAAGAATCTTGTGCAAATGTTAACATCAATTGAAAAACAACGTTTATTTTTGCACAATTTATAAAATTTTTTAAAACTGTAGACAATTGTTTCGGGGATCAATGGATCCCCTTCTTCAGTACAAAAAGACGAAAATAAACATCAAATCAATAATTTAAACATAACAAGAAGGCAAAAAGTTACAATTTAAGTGAAAATACAATAGAGGGAAAACAGTTTGAGTTAAAAATACAAAAGCATGGTTAATTACAAAATCAATACAAAGGTAACCAGATGGGTGAGAAATAAGGAATGCTATTTAAATCATTAACAAGGAAATCTGAAAAGGACCTTGATTTTGTCATACCCTCATTGACCATATTATGCATAAAACTTAAAAAAAACATCATAATGCTAAAACTAAACTAACTGTTAATAATTTAATTGTTTTACCCTTTTACTCTAAAACAAGTTCCCGTATTTCTAATGTTCTAAAAAAGTTTGGCTTTAATACCGTTTTTCCCCACACAATAAAATTATGTTTTCTAATCTTAAAGCTTAATAAATCTGGTATTTATAGAATTTATTGCAACTGTGGGTTATCTTATATAGGTCAAACAAAACGTGCGTTAAAATTTAGAGTTTAAGAGCATGAGGGTTATGTCAAAAAGCAAGAATTCGACAAATCATCCATAGCTAAACATGTTTGGAACCTCAATCATAACTTTGAATTTTCATCTGCTACCATTATTAAAAATTGTAATATACCTAGTGACCTTGATTTTTTTGAATCGTTTTATATAAATAAATTTTCAGATTTCCTTGTTAATGATTTAAATAGCATTCCTTATTTCTCACCCATCTGGTTACCTTTGTATTGATTTTGTAATTTAACCATGCTTTTGTATTTTTAACTCAAACTGTTTTCCCTCTATTGTATTTTCACTTAAACTGTAACTTTTTGCCTTCTTGTTATGTTTAAATTATTGATTTGATGTTTATTTTCGTCTTTTTGTACTGAAGAAGGGGATCCATTGATCCCCGAAACAATTGTCTACAGTTTTAAAAAATTTTATAAATTGTGTAAAAATAAACGTTGTTTTTCAATTGACATATTGACGATACTTTGCAGGAACACTCTTTCAGTTTTCCTCTTTCAGCATATAAGGCTAAACGCGCACTAGAGACTTCTGTCTCGGCGACTTAAAACACTAGTCACTCGAGAGCAATGCATTTCTATGGAGAGATTCTTGGCAATCGACCAAGAGTCTCGTCGCCTGTGCACTCGCTCTAGCTTCTTGCAATAGCCAGGGTGATAATTTTGTCTCTGTCACCGTGACAAAAGTCTCTAGTGCGCGCTTAGCCTAAAAGTCATCACGGTGTTCTAAGATGAGTATTTTAGCGGAAAATGCGAATAGATTTAAATTTAAAAATGTGCTTTTAGCTGCCATTTCGATCGAATTCCAATGATTGTCAATTTTGTTCCTTCTAAAGTAGTTAAAGTCAAAAGAAAAGAGTATTATTTTTTTAAGACTTATAAAACTGAAATTAAAAGCAACATGATTTTTTTATTGTGATAATATTATAGCCCTCAATGTAGTGACAGTACTCAAAAGTATCAATTTAACTAATTAGCTCTAGCGGAGGAAATTTTCCATACATGATTATTTTATTTATGTATATCCCTAAATTTTTAATTTAGTAACTAAAAAATTATATTTGCACGAAAAAAATTGCAGAAAATCATAATGTAGTAGGGGGCATCCATAAATTACGTGAGGTCAAAAAGGGGGGGAGGGGTTTGGAAAAATCTCACCAAATCTCACCACGGGGGGAGGGGGGGTCGGTGAAAAACTCACGTCAACTTTTTAAGTTCGAAATTAAACGATTTTTTTTAAGTTTGAGAAAGGAATAATACCCACAGATAAGATACTGTGGTGATTTTTAAGAGGAATAATGTTCTTTTCCTCAAAATGCAAACGAATTGGATAGAAACTTATTTTTAAAGGTTGTAGGTAAATCTCACTTTGGGGGGAGGGGGGGTCCAGCAAAATCTCACTAAATCTCACCAAGGGGGGAGGGGGAGTCCAGATTTTGGAAAAAACACCTCACGTAATTTATGGATGACCCCTAAAGAGTTAGCTCGTTGTCTCTGAATTCTCTTCATTTTCAACGTACAAAAATCACGATCAATCCGTATCATCATAAAAAAGCCCTATGCCGTCACCTTAGTATCAAAAACTACTATCTCCATTCGGCAAACTTCGGGAATCCCGATCCTTGGTGATCAGATCGTTGGAGAAGCTCGTTTCATTGGTTTGTAAGCACTGACTTGATCTAGCAGAAAAGATCAAACCAATCAAATTATCTTCTCCAACTATCTAAACTCCAAGGATCGGGATTTCCGAAGTTTGCCGAATGGAGATAGTAGTTTATGATACTAAGGTGACGTATCAGCCTTCTCAGTTGAAAATAGTCATCTTTGTGTATCAGCGTAAGATCTATACTTCACAGCAACGTTGCCTGTGTGAACCCAGTACGTCACTACGCGGAAGGAGAAAGTGAGTAAACAGAAAGCCTGTAGGGTTGATAGGAGGAATTTTGATACGCGATTTGTGATAAAAAAGACACTATTTATACAGGGGTTTGTTTACAATACTTTGTTTCACTCGAAATTAAGACATCGCGATGGGAACTACTTTGTTTGTTAGTGACGTAGTAGGTCCAACTTAAATTGCTGTCTAGTGTAACATCTTTATACTGTTCCTATAAATGGATAGGTTAAATGTGTTAACTTAGCAATCTTTAAAGGACTTTTCTTTTTGCTTCTAAAAATGGATTTAAAATTTTCAGAAAATGTATTTACTCTTCATAAATAGCAATGCTTTAATTCATCCCGAACTGTTCAAAATGCAAAAAAAAATTAAAGTTGAGAATGCATAATCTTAAAATTACGTATTTTTAATGTTTCAATCGGAAATTTTCAATATCCCATTATACTAACTATTGAAAATAATAGTTAGTAACCGTTATGATTTTGTAAGGCTACACTTATATGTTTGTAAAGGTTTAACCTCTTTTCAGCATTCTAATATAAATTTCAGAATTTGCTATAGATTTATGGTATATTTTTAAAGTGCAATTCACTCTATGAGAGTTATGATTATGAATATGCCACGCATATTTAAACTCCATTAAAAACTTAATTTCACCACTCACAAATTTAATTAAATCAAAGCTTAACTCCTAAGAAATAAAAAAGTTGCCTTTTCTTAATTTTCAAAAGCAAAAGCCAGTATTGCATTTTACGAAAGTTACAAAAAAAGTGCAAGTCTCTAGAATCCTGATTTTATTTATACATCTAACCATTACTCAAAAAATGCACCACCAAGTTCAAGAAAGCGCAATTTTTACACTTTTTTTTTGCTCTTATTTTTCATGCATTAAAAAAAACGGTGAATTCGGGTTGAGTTTAACAAAAGAGAACAAGTCGCAACCCTTCCCTACTCCAATGAAATGAAATAAAAATGAAAGAGCAGAAAAATGAATTTTAATCTCATGAAATTAAATTCTTCCAATTTCCCGAGAATCTCTTTCGGCTTGCATTTTCCAGAACTTAATTAAATAAATTCTAAGTGTAAAAGGTGGCTTTCCTTTGATTCTCTTTTGGGCGAAAGACATCGAAGGAAAATTTCTCGAATACTTATAATTTTTTTCTACCCCTCGATGCGTTTCTTTTGGTTAGTTAAAGGATTTAATAAGTCGGAATAAAAAATTTTCTGCTGGGGGTTTTTGGTGAATTTAACCAGTTAAAAAAAACAATGCATTTTGGTATTTCATAATAAATTTAATATCATACTTGAAACTTGTTTTGACAGGTGTCAAAATAAATACGATTTTTTTTGTAATTTAATGAAAAATTAAATTACAAAGCAACGGAGAATAAAATTTGTGTTATCTTTTCTTGAAAATTTGGAATACACCCTGCAAGTTTCACTATTTATTCTGTAAAACATTGACATAAGTGTGTTTTTTATATTTTCAGAAACATAACTTTGATGTTATTGATTAATATTTAATACTCTATAGTCTAACTTTTTTGCTGCAATTCCTTTTTTACATTTAAACACGATAGATTTGACAAACATAATGGTTTCTTTTATAAGTTTTACATTTAATTTCTTGATTGCATTTTAGCATTTAAAAATCACATCAAAGATTATAATCTCATTAGAAAACTTGGAGCAAAATATATTTCTAGAGAAATAAAACACTGCACGAAAATATAAAATCTAAGAAATGTTTTGAGAGAAAATAATTTTTCTTGAACGCCATGTTATAAGTATGAAACTTTAAATCTAGAATGTATCAAATTAAAACATTATGTTTTCAGAATCACATTTTCGGTTTAAGTTTAAAATACATCACGAAGTTTTAAATTAACACTTAAAAAAGACTTAATAACATTTGTTAAGATTTAAACGGAAGGACCTGTTTAAATGATAAATTACTCTGATTTCTTTTAGTTTTGTAGTTCTTATGTTGTTGTTTCGTATGTCACTTGTATTATAAAAGCTCCACCCCAAAAGGGTACAGGATTTAAGGCAAAGGGGGCAGCGAAAGATAAAGTGAAGCCTCATTAGGGTTTTAAATATTTCTGAATGAATCGATTCCAGAATCGAATTGGAATCGAATACCTTGGAATCGATGCCAAAGAATCGAACCCTTTAAGGAATCGATTCCGGTAGGAATCGATTCTTTGGAATCGTACTTAACTTTCCAATTAATACAGATAATTATTAACGATTTCGTTCATAAATTATTTTAATTATTTCTTAGTATTTTGATAATTCATAAGTATTTTGCAGAAGGAATCGAATCGTTGGAATCGTACTTAATTTTCTAATACAGATAATTAACAATATTGTTCGCTAATTAATTTGTATGTCGGTAATTAATTAATATTTTACTGGTTAGTGATTAAATTAATAATAGTTGCTTATACCTTTGATTTGTAAATATAAAGTTCGATTCTACTTTTTCGATTCTGGCCCTAAGGAATCGATTCCAGGTTGGAATCGAACCTCAGGAATCGAATCAAAGAATCGAAAGAATTGAACCTCAAGAATCGATTCCGGAATCGAATCGATCGATTTTTTAGATCCCTAAGCCTCATCCGATGCCCCACTTTGCATCGGATGATAGATGCCGCCACCATCTATCTCCACCTCCACAATTATGCCATGTCTCTGAAGGGGAGGGAAATAGTATCCAGGCGACTAAACTGCGCCATTACCTACAACAAGACTTTCGGACCCACATATTTAACTAGCACGTACCCCGCATATACCCGCATATTCATCTTTTAAATTAGTTTTTATATAGTAAATACTGGAATCAAACTATTTTGCTGGTTTGATACAACTTTAAAAGGTTACATGTCAATTTCCACTTGTGATTTTTCAGCTTCTCATGCACACTTAGAAAACAATTAGGTCTTTAGGGGTCCGACTCCCATTCCTAGTTGATTGAGTCGTCTCTATGTGTGCCTTATCCCTCTTAGAAGTTACAAAACATTTATTTGAAACACTCTTAAATTAAGGAGCAAATAAGAAATAGGTATTTAAACCGATTCAATTTAAGTTCAATAGCTCACTGTGACTGCAAAATAGGTGAAAATGAAGACGTTGACCATATATATCCTTTTAAAGTGAACAAAATATGAAATCGAGAGAAATGCTTTCATGCAAGAACTTCAAAAGATAAATAGGAAATGCCTTCCGAAATTCAGCTCTCTGATTTCCCATAAAATGGCATTTTATTTTCTCCTTAAGTTCAGCAAACATGACTTTAAGACATCTATTAACCTAAGCACCCCATGCTACCTTCTCAAAATTCAAACTTTTTTTAGTTATTTTTTTAGTTTTGTTTTTATTTTTATTTTAATTTGTTTTACGTGTATTGTAGTGTTTTTTTGTAATATTTTAATTAATTACTTCTGTAACCCCCATGCTATACATCGCGGTGCACAGGGAGCTTTTTGTTTGTTTAAAAAATAAGCAATAGGGGGTCTGCTAACTTCGACTCAAAATCCCAGTGGAATTCTCCAAAATCCGGAACGTTTGCTAACGTAATCATGCTTAGAACCGATGGTTGGATCTGGATCTTCATAAAAAATATTGTTAAGGTTGAAGCCCTGCACTACTTTTCAATTGGAACTAATTTTACGCTTTCTTGTTTAGCTCGAAATTTTTGAAAATACCCGAAATTCCGGGATCCATCAGGATTTCCAGGGGTAACTGAAGAAGTAGCACCCCCGAAGCCAACTAATTTTGACTTCGTATCCAAAACATTACATCTTCTCCATTTCCTCTTTTACAGTTGAAGTTCGTCACCATGGTAACGAAGGAGAAAACGTAAGCGGTTCTGCTTTATTTTTGCACATCAGTTATAAGGCAGGGCGTGAAATTAAATTGAAACTTTTAATCTTAATAACTATAAAACTAATTCGAATTTTTTTAAGAAACGAAATGACAATCTTTTTGAAAAAAATAATTGTACATTTGCTTAAAATTTGGTACTTCTACCATTATAAGTTTTTCTTTTATAACGAAAAAGGTGTTCCGATTATTTCATTGGCTGCTGCTACACGAGTTACCTAAATTCAATGACAATCTTGGGCGGTTGTGGGCTTGGCGTGATGTGGGAAAAAAATAAGACTGGTGGAAACCATGGCAACGCACAGGGAAAGGTGGGGGAGACTGGGGAAATCACGTGACTTTTCAACCGCCGATTCTAACTACACAGACTATAGCGTGCATCTAGAGTTTTATGATGGCCTCGTCGACGATCCTTCAGGCATTGAGGGAAGATAAAAATCTCTCCCATATCTTTGTGTGGTTAGGTGAGAACAATTAGCGAACAAAAGAGTTCCCCTCCCCTGAAGAAGATGATAAGGAAAACCCCCAAACCACACAAAGAAATGGGGGAGATTCTAATATCCCCTCAATGCCCGAAGGATCGTCGTCTAGGCCATCATAAAACTCTAGTTAGATGCACACTTAAGTTT
Source organism: Tetragnatha versicolor (assembly GCA_024610705.1). Taxonomy (NCBI): domain Eukaryota; kingdom Metazoa; phylum Arthropoda; class Arachnida; order Araneae; family Tetragnathidae; genus Tetragnatha; species Tetragnatha versicolor. The sequence continues at coordinate 84,113,973 of JANDEH010000001.1, forward strand.
TCGGAACAAACAGCTACATTGAGCGGAACAAGGTCCAAAAGGGCCGTAAATCTTGCAACGAAACAAACCCCACGACCTCCGCAATCTCCCCCTCCCTCCGAACTTTCAAAACGGAATGTTCTCGAGATGCGATCGAACCACCTCCATGGCTTCAATCACAGAAAGAATCCCCTTCTTGTTCTTTTCGAAAGTGGACCGACTCAGATCATGGAATGTAGGTAAGACGATTCTGGGTTTTCTAAGAAATTATTTCAGTAAAACATGGCATCTCTCATATCGGATTTACGCAAAAATGTTATGGAAAAAACATTAGTCGCATATATTTTCACACCAATGTATCAAAAGACATCCACTAAGTATTGAAAGCATGCATGCGTGCGGCGTGAAATTAAATAACAAAATTTTTATCGGATATGTCACATTTTTTGAAAAAAAATATGCACGTCGTAGATTGATACAAATATATACCTAAATATCTTTCAATAGAACTTAGACCAGGTATGGGCAACCTTTTTGAATTTGCGGGGCAAACTTAAAGATTATAATGAAGTGGAGGGCCGTAGAGTTGATAACAGGCAATTGTGAAAAATGAGTCGGTTTATTATCATATTTTTTATAAAATTCAATTATTATTTCATTCAAAAGTAATCCCCCCTAATTCTGAATATATACAGAACCCCCTTTTAATGATACCAGGGATTTGCTACGTCCAAGGACATTTAGTACCCCTACCTGAAAATTTCCTATATTTTGATCTTAAAAATAACTTAAATTATTTATATATCCATCCATAGATGAAAGGGGAGTCCGTGGGTCCTCCCCCGGGAAACTTTTTGAGTTTTAGCAATGCTAAAAAATGTATGTATTTTACTTTCATTGGATTTTGGAGCGTTTTTTTTATGAGAAAAAACGACTAAACAATAGTTTTAAAATAGTCAAAGCCCCCTTTTATTTAAATAACTCCCCCAGATTTTCTATCAAACCATCACCAGCCACACTAGAACTCTTGAACGCCGCCTGAGGGGCGATACCACCAACTTTCGGAGCCACTGCTGTAAATTCAACAATTCTTCGAAGTGAAACGAGCAGTGTAAATACTAGTGATGGGCAAAATCGATAATTTTAGGTATCGAATACTTTGGTATCGAATACTTATAGGTATCGAGTACTTTTTTTCAATGTCGGGAAATGAACCTGAAGGGACAATTTTTTCAGGGCCTATCCATAATCAGACTAATATTCAAAAAACTGAAAGCGATCCATCAAAAAGCCCCGTGGCTACGGGCTTGGAGGTGGATAGAGGCGAAGGATTTGGCGGGGGAAAAACCTAGCCACGTCAAATTTCTCTCGCGGATGATAACGACTTGGGTTTGAGCGTTGCAAAATGAAAACGGAAACAGGCTGCGTTTGATCTACAGTAGGTATTATAAAGATTACTTCATTGAAAAATTTAAAACGAAATATGTCAATAAAGTATCGATACTTTTGTGGGTATCGAGTCCTTAAGTATTTGGTATCGATACCTGCCCATCACTAGTAAATACAGCACAGCATAGTTGGGCAGCAAGTTTAACTCGAAAAATTAAGTTCTTTTCGAGGGAAAGCTTCATATCCCCTCTCTCGCTATTATTGACGAAAACCAGAGTGATTTTTCTAGTACAATCTTTAAAATGTTCCGCTGGTCGGAACAAATGGCGAGGAGGGCCGGGCCGTAGGTTGCCCATATCTGTGCTTTATAGGGTTACACAATTCCTCACTTAAAATTTCCTCGCCAACATTTTTTAATATCTAGAATTACGTATAATATACGAAACTACTGAAAAACCAACGACACAATCCCCTCTTGCGACTTGTTCCACTATGCGTCCCCACACTCCCCATGAAACCCGTCAATAGAGAGAGAGACCGTCCATGAGAAAGAAATATTTGATGCGCCCCATACGCCGCTACTGTAATGATCAAACCAGGATAACAACAACGGCGACGCAACTGTAATAGTCAATTGTTGGAGATGTATTTTCTCCCTTGGGGGGGTGGAATGCGGGGGTGATAGAAGACATTTGAATAAATTTGGGGGAGAGAGATGGTTCGAAACGAAAGTGCGCCCCTCGAATCAAATATTTAAGGGGTGGGGCAGTCGGGAAGTCGATTGGAAGGTAAATAAATTCCTTTCGTAGCAAAAAGGAATATTCTTGTTGGGGTTTATTAGAGATATGTTTATTGAGGGGAAAATATTTGGAATCTGGGGCTGATGCATTTCTTTGTAAATAGTAGTTGGAATATTTGGGGAGCGTACTTTTTTTCCATTTTGGTTTTATTTTGTGCAGTGGAATTGTGATTTTGGGGCTTTATATGGAGGTTTTGTTTATAGGTAAGCGAATGTGCTCAAATCATAGTGGTCTTATGGTACATAAGAGTGGACATCACGTGATTTTCGCTGAACCGACAAGGTGCCACATATGTTCAGGCCAGTTTCAATGTTAAGTCTATGGGAAGAGAGGTGTCTCAAAAGGGGGCAAGATCAGGGTTGGCTGGATTGGACCCAATTGGGTTGGACCCAATGGGTTTTTTCAAAAAAACCCATGTGAAAAAACCCATATTTTGGACCCATTTTTGGGTTTTTTCAAAAAAGAAGCAGTTCCTTCAAAATTTAATGTATTTTTTTTTCAAAGTTTAGGATATTTTAAAATTTTTAATTTGTTTTTTCAAAATTTACACTAGGTTTTAAAAATTAAATGGTGTTTTTTCAATTTCGTTGAGTTTTTTTAAAAGTTAAATAGGTTCTTTCATTATTCAGTGAGTTTTTTCATTATTGTATGGGGTTTTTTCAAAATTTAGGACGTTTAAAGTACAAACTAGATATAAAAAATATTTTTTAAAAATTTCACAGTGGGTTTTTCAAAGTTGAATAGATTTCTTTCAATACTGAATGGGTTTTTTCAAAGTTTAGGATATTTTAAATTTCAGTGGGTTTTTTCAAATTTTAAACTAGGTTTCAGTAAATAAGGGGTGTTTTTACAATTTCAGTGGGTTTTTAAAAACTTTGAAAAAAACACATAACTGTGGAAAAACTGGCATTATTTTGACACAACCCATTTAACATAGAAAGAGCTCACTAAAATTTGAAAAAACCCACTTACTCTACAGTAGAAAACCACTTAATTTTGAAAAAAGCACACACTTTTATTGAAAAAACCCAGTTTTATATGGGTTTTTTCAGGGTTTTATTGAAAAAACACGAAAAAACCCAACCCACTTGGGTTTTTTCAAAAAAAAAACCCGGGTTTTTGCCAACCCTGGGCCAGATGCATTCAAAAAACATCATAGTAGAAATATCTCAACAAGGCTGATCAAAATGCAAGTTGAATAAAAAAAATACGTAATTTTACACCAAATTAAATACTTTTAGGGCAGCTTTTTGTTTTTCATTCCGATTTTTTAACCGTAAGATGACTAACATGGCTGAATTTTCATCCATTTGTGTGAGTTTAGAGTGAATCGTTTCCTAGTACAATGGTAAAACTATTCACACTGTCACTGTGTCGAATACTATAATTCAGGGGTTCTCAATCGGTGGATCGCGAAACAAAAATTAAAAACAGTCAAATTTACAGAGTTATTTCTTATACAGACACAGCAATTTTCAAAACTTATAGATTATTGGAGAGAATAGTTTGTTTCATGCATGGACTTTTTTGAATAAGAGTATATATAGGATAGATCGGCAGCGTATCTCGAGTGAAATGAAAACTAAATGGTAGAAAAGTCTTAACATTTTAGGTCTGAGGGAGTCGCCAAAACATTTTCCCTGAAAAGGGGGTCGCGGAGTCAAAAAGGTTGAGAACCCCTGCTATAATTAATACTATAAAGCCTAATTTGACATTGTGCCTATTTTATGAAGCCGAGTGGCGCAGTGGTAGTGTATCTCGCTGCCACCCCACCAACACAAAAAATGAGGACCATGTTAACTTGGGAAAACAAGGCGCTTTTCCTCAGCTGACTGTGGCTTCAGTCGCACGTTCTGTAAGAACTCATATATGCCCATAGCCTCATCAAGTTAACCTGGTTATGCTGGAGTATGAAGGTCTAAGGGAAGGGCACTCTTAAAACGATTGTATCAAAATTGAGTAAAAAGTACTCAAAAAGGCTCCGATCCAATAAGTACTCAAATTTGAATACATGAATGTACTCATTTCTGAAAATGTGCATACTCAAAATTGATACATCTCAAAAATGAGCTCCCGATGTTTCATTTTTGAGTATGCACATTTCAGAATGAGTATATTCATGTATTCAAATTTGAGTACTTATTGGATCGGAGCCTTTTTGAGTACTTTTTACTCAATTTTGATACAATCGTTTTAAGAGTGGGTCATCCTGGGCGCAGCATCAGGCGTAATGGCTGAGGCGTATCTCCAACATCTCCCCATCTAAGTGTAAACTCACAACTCTCAAGCGTCACCTCCAACCGTGGACCGGTTTCGTTCTTGTTAGGACTCATCAGCACGGTATAGGAAGATAACGCAAGAGAGCGGAGGGAAAGTACTAGTCTAGCCGACTATAACTGATAAAGTGGTGATCTGTTCTAGGAATGCCATTGTCATTCCAATAGATGAGTGGAGGACTAATCAATGGTCACCACTTTTTCAGATATAGTCGGCTAGACTAGTACTTGCCCTCCACTATCTCGCGTTATCTTCCTATACCGTGCTGATGAGTCCTAACAAGAACGAAACCGGTCCACGGTTGGAGGTGACGCTTGCGAGTTATGAGTTTACACTTAGATGGGGAGATTGTTGGAGAGGGAATACTCCAATAAATAAAAAAAATATGATTATCTATTTTCTCAACCTTAATTTTCCCTATTTTTTACTTGGCCGGATCTTAGTGTAACTTAATAGGACAGCACAGAGAATAAACACACCAGAGTTACTATTTACATCAAGATTTATTAAATTAAGTATGAAAGATATATATACAATAAAATACAGTTACAATATTAAGAATAATGGTATATTAAATTTTATGCTCCAATCAATTAATATCATACTAATCTACTTAATAATCATTTTGTATCAACTCTTAATTCTTCTTCAATTCATATTAAATCTCCTTGCATTACTTCAATCATGCATTATTCGTTCCAAGGGCACAGTAATAATAAGTTCCAATTCAAATCCACTATATTATAATCAATCATATACATGCTAATGAGAAAATTATCTTGAGAATATACACATATATCATATTATCTTAAAGGACCAAGTGGGAGCTTCTTTTATAGAATGCACATACCATTTGTTGATTCGAAGATACACATAATCCTTATAGGCACTCGCATTTGAGATGTACTTCCATTTGGTTACGTTATTTTATCGCTCTTAGGCATATTGGCCCTCGCGGGCGTTCTTTGCCAAACCGCACCCTCGCACTTCACTATCCGAAAGTTTTTATATTAAGAGCCCCGTTTCCTCGCCCCCTTCAGTTTTATATGTTGCTACCCCCTTCTAGGTGGTGCTTAGGTTAACCATTCGGGTGGGGTATCCACGCCCAAGGCCTGTCCTGGGGGCACATCACCCAATCTTGGTGTTCCCTATTGTATCTACTATAGCCTATGATACGCCACCCTTTTACATTGGTGTCCTTAAATTTATAGGTGACTATCACCCTGCTTGCCGCTTGCCCCCAGGTGCGCGTACAAAATTTCTCATTATTTAATCTAACTTTGCCCTATTATTCTGGGCCGCCTTGTGGCGCCCGCCGTCCGAGGCAACTTTTGTGAATCCCAGACTCTTTGTAGCCCCCTTCTTATTCCTGCGGTCTGCTTGTCTCGTAATTCCATCATCGTGTTTTCGTGCGGCTCCCTTTCCTCTTGTTATCCCTGAGGTGCAGCATTTTGCGCCCTTTCGCGGGGAAGCTTTTTGTGTTCTTTTCGAGGGAAGGTGATGCAGGTGGCCGATGGAATGTATTTTAATTCCAGCTGGCCAACAGAATCTACCCTACTCCCGCCAAAAAAAGGTTATGCTTGAGCAGAAACTTTTTTTTAAAATTAAGAAGATTTCTAAAAGTGCTTGTATCTGTGTTCCCCACTTGGTCCTGAAATATCTGTGCAAATAATACATTAGAAATAATCATAATACATTCAACATCTGGACAACAGTGGTACGTGCAAAAAGGATAAAGTCAATATTATGGTAGCTGAGAATGATCTAATGTAATCAAAAGAAATAATTTATATCCTGCCGTGGCTGCCCATCCCCTGGCGTCCCAGGCGATGGCCTCCACTGGCAAGGCAAAGTTAGGGGTGTTAAACTAATCATCATGTGATGGCCGCCCATCCCCAAGCGTCCTTGGCGATGTGAGTCCATCCATGTCCGGTAAAATTTAGATATGAGCATATTTAATTTTATTCTGAGCCACCTTTGCACCATCCATTTTTAATAACAAAATATTCTGTAAGATTAGATAAGACAGATAATAACAAATATATATGAGTGAGTAAACATATGCAAGTAAGTATACCTCGGCAAATCAAGAAATTGCAATTCCAAAAGCATCATAAGCAGTCCTGAAGGTACTCGTACCAGGTAAAGAATGCTAATATACCAAAGTAAGGAAAGCTTAAATAAAAATGATATAAAATTAGAAGCTGAGTTTTCTTAGCAATGCACCTGTTCAATAGAAAGTTAGTCCTGGGTGCTCAAAGTCTGTGACAGTTCTACGTGCACACATTTTACGGAGAGTAATACAAACCAACGTGACGCTTGTCGGCATAGTCCTAGTCCCAGGTAAGAAACGACCCTTCCATTCACAGAAGTGTCCTCGTCTAGGAGTTGAAAGCAGGTCATGATGATTCGGACGTCAGGTCTCCAGTGGGTGCCATGCCCACCGGGCTGGGGTGGGGCCTGGCCGTCGGTGTGGGTTTGAAAGAGATCCCGAGTTTGGGACCCCTGTCAGGTTATAGCTGTCCCATGGATTGTGGGACGAACCGGTCCGACGACGATTGAGAGGCTCCTGATGGATGGACAGGACCTCATGTTGGGAACTGGGTAGTCCCGGTAGTGATATAGCGTCATACGATGGGTCTGTTGGGGAATTGTGGTCCGTTGGTAGTGTTCAATGTTCTACATTGTGCACGTTAGTGGGGTGGACACTTTGCGAAATTGTAGCCTTAGGCATTTGTAGTCTCAGTACATGCCTTTTGAATAAATTTGTAAGCACAGGCGGTGATCAGCTTGTCATCAGCTAATGTTACTAGTGCGAATACATGTGCGATTTGTATTCTCAGAAAAAGTATTTGAGTTTCAGTACCATTTAGAACTGTTTTTAAAGGGGCATTGCAATCAAATTCTCTAGTGCGAGTAGCATGGGGCAGGTTCCTGCACCCTTTTATAGTCCTGCTTTTTTTTCTCCAGCACTGGCTCTAAGGTGTGTCCCTGTTTCAACTTAGGTTAGTGCACTCATTTTTATAAACTCACCATTGGTCCGTATAAAAATAAATAAACCTAAAAGTTTATGTTTAATTGCTCTACTTTGTTAGGTTAGATACTGCGATTTTTTTTTAATCGCCTTATTCTAATACTACACTTAAACACGTTATACACTTTAAACACATTATCTTATATACCTTAATTTACAGAACACATCATGTCACTCTTTTCGTTCAATTACATGTTAAAACATTTCTTAGGGTGCCTGCATTCTACCATGTAACCATGTTGGAATGGAGTTCCCTGATATGCGATCAAGTGTTCGATGCACTTCCCTTTAGTATGCCCATTCCCATACTTTTTATATTCATTTTAGGAATTGGCACTATCTACTTCTATACATATATATTATATACGCAGCGCTAATATTTACAAACAATTTTACAATTCCTCGATCACCAATTTTCCTTCAATTATTCATTTATTATTTTCATCTCATGTCGATGTTCCATTTTAACGACGAAATATTCCTAAAAATCCGCTTCACTGTAAGTGCTCCAAGTCGCGGTGTATAGTAATTGTCATTACTAATTTTTACTTGCTACAAATTAAGCTATCAGCCATATTATGAATAATATGCAATCATACCATCGAGAATGTATCTATCTCGAGGCCCTAGTGATTGTCTATTCGTAGAGCTGATAGTTTGTCGACGAATAAAACTAATTTGTTCCTTTTACTCTTTTCCATTACCTAGCTCCCTTCGCATTACCATTCAACAATTCCCTTAAACATTATTTTTTTTCTAACTTCATATTACTATCTATCTATCTACCAATCCTTCAAGGTGATGTGAACTCTCATTTGTCGTCTACGTTATAGGTACTTTAACTTTAACGTGGCCTTCTTTTTTTCACTAATTAGCATTTTATATCTCTGTCTGTATTACCAGTATTTACAAATTGCGCTCACATTTATCGGGCTTTCCCCTCTAGCCGTCTAGTATCAGGGTCTGTTAAACTTCTCCGTATTCCTTTTATACCCTCACCTGTCGCTTTCCTTGTGGAGTATTCATTTTGGTGGCGCATACTTTGTGTGGCGTGAATTCGTAATGCAATCCCTCCTGTCAACCCATTATTCAGTCAAAATTTTTGTAGAAAATTAATTTAATTTAAGTTAAGCCTCTTTTAACTACATCTAAATTTCTAATTATATATCTAACACTAACTCTAAAATATTCCAGTATCAAACTTGTATCATGTGGTTATCAATATTAGTGTATCACTCATGTCATTATATCAGTTATTATTCATTTTGACACAACAATATTTCATTATACTTATTACTATCCACTAACATATCCATACAAGTTTTCTTTTCAAATGCAATTAAATTTTTTTCAATACAGTATGCTAAGTTGCTCATATTGGATTCGCATGGTATTTCCAGTAAAATCTAATTTCTGCTTAATTTACAATTTTTACTCTTTAAAACATCAGTATACTTTCTTTGCTTTTACTTTAATTTTTTTTTCTTATCTCAATTCTCATTTTGTCCGTTTATTTCGCGCGCCATGATCCCTTTCCGTTACCATCATCTCTTTTCTATGCGATTTTACATTCTGATTCCTCTCAATCTATCTTAAACAACTCATTTTCACCGTTTTTGTTTTCCCATTTCGCGACTGTGTGGAGTAGGACGAGTTACATGTACCTCTCATTTCTACATATTTGTATCAATCCCTCTTCTCTGTGCATAATTTTGTTACCGAGTACTGTAAGTGTCTCGGATGATGCTCTAAATGTCGTTTGATCGGACCACCCTCGTTGGTGTGGTACTGCCCAATTACCGATTCTGTTTGTCGCGTTTACTGACCCCCTCGTTTTACGATCATTTTGTTCTCGCCTGCAGTATTCCTTTTGTGTATTGGCGCACACCTATTCGACACTTTCTCCTTAGGTGTTTTCTTATTCTGCTTGTCCTCAACTCTTATGGGCTTTGCGTGGGGTTCTATCAAAAGGGATCGTTTTATTCTATTTTGGACAATTCCACCCTGTTTCACCGTGGGACATTTTTTTCTATCTCGATTTTCATTTTTTATGCTACTGAGCATTTCTGATTCGAATTCGATGCAGGACAGACCGTTGTGCCTTTTGCCAGCTTGGTAATTTTGCCGTATCGTTCATTTTTTCCATTTATTATTCCCCATTATTTTCCTCTTTCCAGAAATATTGTTATAGATTTGATAGGGGTTTCTTTTCTTAATTTTAATTACTTCTCTTTTAAAGCATTTCAAACCTATCATTTTTCTAATTTTATCTACTTGTCCATTTAATCCATACATTCCATGCAAAATTTTGAATTGGGAACTTCGTTTTCTTGCGTGAATTATCCTTTTAATTCTATCCTGTGTAACTCGTTTTGATTTGTTTTTAACCTATCTTCGTCTGATATCTGTTTTCATTTTTTTAGAGATTATATTCTAATAGATAGAGATATTTATTCTAAGCATTTCTACAAAATCATATTATTAAACGGTTACTGAAAATCATTAGAAAGCCATTTTATTTGGAATTTCGTCTTTGATGATATTTTTTTCGCAATCCCTTACATTTTGATTCGTTTTGACCTGTCATTTTCTGATCTTTGTTTCCATTTTTAGAGACTATTCATATATTACTACTACGTTCCAAGCTTTACGAAGTCTATCCTTCCCATTAGGATGAAATTATGAAATATATATATTTTGTGCTGCGCAATTTTTAACGCGATCATCTAGGGATTCTACACAAATTGTAAGTAGCTTATTATTACCACTTCGTTTCTTTTACATCTTGTTTTTACTCAATATTTACCTTGTTGTATTTTACACATTTACTTGTTTTATTTTACGCATTATTTATTTTGTTTTAAACAATATTTACCTTTTTTTTTCACCTTTTACACATTATCATATTTACCCCATTCACCCTTATATATGTTACATATTTTATGATTCACTCTCTTTTCTGACACAGTACATTTTGCATTGTTGTTTATTTGTTTTTTATTAACGTTTTTTTTTATTATTTTACAAAATTTATGTTTAAAAATAATTTTTTTTCTTTATTAATTTTACAAGTTTATATTTATATATTTATTAATTATATGATGATATTCGTTTATGTGTTGCTTGATACCAAAAAGAGGTTATATTGTTCCTAAATTTTGAACTACTTTGGTAATTTGGCTGATATTTTTTTTTATGTATATTTCTTGATCTGAGTTTGAAAAGCTAAGTGGTCTTGGTTATCTATCTTTCAAAGTTTCAGTCGCTCCCTCATTGATCGCGCGAAATTAGTTGGTAGAGGATTTATGTTCCTCCCTTAAAGGTATATTTTGGAAAAGAATTGGCCTGAAATTGGATTTACTTTCCATATTTCTTTACAGTGCCCTTATTCTATTCCTTACCCTTCTGACCTTGTTTACACAAATTTTGCATTGGTTTACATGTTCTTGATTCAACTTAATTACGTTTTGCTTAATTTTTACGCTTCACATATCCGTTTTACTCTTTCTATGATTCCCTTTTATTCGTACACAATATGATGTCCTACATTTTTTTACTGCATTACTCGTAACTTATTTGTATCCCTAGTATTTATTACTCCGTAACTTAATAGTAGAAGGGGTTTGGTATTCCTCCCAAAATTAGAATTATTATCATTTTATATTTTTTTTTTATTTTGTTTGTTTTGGAAAAATTTTTAGGGTTTTGGAAAAGTTGATCCGTTTAAATATTTTGCCCTTGTTTATATCTATGATTTATGTAGTTTATATATTGCCATTTAATTATCCAACACTCAAAAAAAATTTCATATCTAATACTTCACATAGTTTTCCTACGCGGTTATCATTTGTGTTACACTTTCATCTTCCTGTATTCAATTTTATAGTGTTACACAATATCATTATATTTCACATTTTTCATAGTTTGCATAATATTTGTTATAGTAATTTTTTTTTTTACTTTTCATTATAAATTTCTCCGTATATTAGTAAAGATGGGTTTGGCCTATGAGTTTTTTTTAATTACTCCTTTTCCTTTATATTTTTTTAGTTATTTTGTTCGAGATTTTAAGCACTTTGTATTTTATATCCCTAAGGAATAATGAATACAACTAACCATTCACTCCCGCAAAGAATTGATCACTTATTAACATCACCATTAATTTCTTATGTCATAGCCCCTTTTGGACTGTCTCCTATTCTTTTATATATATATTTTTCTACCCTATATTACTATTATTAAAAAAAAAATTTCGTGGCTGCTTTTCATATTTTGTTTCACTTCGTGATACCCCTTTCTTCTGATATTTTTCCCAGTCATTAGTCATCTTTAAGCTTCTCCTTCAAATTATTAAGGAGGGTTAAAATTTGAGACTGCGGTCCGTGATTTTCTTCCTCCGTTGGACGGGTGATTTGCTCCGCCCAGTTCCAGAGTCGCGTGCCTAAATTGTCCGTGCTAACTTGCGAAACTGATGTATTGGGTCTTGGCCTAAGCGAAAAGTCCCGACGTGGCTGATCCGCCCAATTTTTACGCGGGATCTTACTCTTTTTACCTCCCGTTTGTTCCGTATCATTATTTGTATCGGCCGCTCCCGTTTGTGATGTAGTTTGTGTATCCCTTTCTTCGTCAAGCTGTGCGTTCATACCCGTACTTTGTTGGTCACCTAGCCTTGCATTTCCCGATATATCGTTCCCCCTCGGTTGGTCTCCCGGGCTGGTATTTGGGGGGTTTAGTATGCCATGCCCCTCAGGTATGTCTGTTCCCTCCACGCTTTGATTACAGGACTCAGTACTTTTTAAGGGGGTTGCCGGGTGATGTCCTCTCGCCTGTTGAGGATTTATGTTCCTCATGAAAGCGAAATAGGCGAGTGGGAAATCTTCATCCCATTCGTCCTCGGGGGGAAGGGTCGGTTCTATGTTCGCAGTCGCTTCTGTGTCAATGTATTTGGGGATAGTGTTGGGTATGTTTTCTGCCAATTGAAATTCTGGGACCCTTTCATAGTGCGGTAGTAGGCGTTCAATATGCACGCGTTGCGGTTTAGCGCGTGGGTTTCGCGTGTCCCTAATCGTATAGTTAACGTCCGTATGTTTTTTCTCTATCGTGTATGGACCGTCGAAAAAGGGTTTTTTTTATAGAGTCTTTATTTCTTTCGAGATTTGGAGTGTGCAAATATACCTTTTGACCGATTTCGAAAGATCTGTGCTTCGCGCCTATACTTAATCTGTATTCCTGTTGTTTTTTCGCTGCTTGTTTAAAATTTTCCTCAACTGCCTTTTGCGCCTGTGCGTATATTTTTAGTCGATTTTCCACATATTCGGGAATTGAGTTATATTCCTCCTCGGACAATTTGTGTTTAATGGTGTAAGGAACATTAGGTTCAAAACCGAACATTAAATAGTGAGGGCTATACTTTGTTGTGCTGTGCCGTTGAGCATTGTACATTAGTTGGTAGAATTCAATACCTTTGACCCAATTGTGGTTATCCCTAGCAAAGATGGCTAATGACGTTTTTAGTTGTTTATGAGATGCCTCGTTCATCCCATTTGTAGAGGGTCTGTAACTAGTGGTTTTAAGTTTATTTATACCTAATTTTTCCGCCAGAGAGGTTAAAATGGTTCCTACAAAATTTGATGCGCAGTCCGACAGTAAATTATCAAAAAGGCCAAAAATAGATATGAAATTAAGCAATTTATCTGCAACTTCTGTTGCTTTTTGGGTCTTAAGAGGGTAAATTTGCATGTAACGAGTAAAATAGTCATTTATACAGAGAATATATTTGTGTCCGCATGGACTTTCATTTAGGGGTCCTACTATATCAATGCTCACGTAATGTAAAGGCTTTGTGGCTAAAATATTATTTTGTAAAGGTGCTTGAGGATATCTCCTGGGAGATTTGTAGTGTGAACAGTCTGTACATGACTTCACAAATTCCTCTGCATCTACGTACATGCCTTTCCAATAAAAATACATTGTCATATTTTGGTACGTTTTTTCATGCCCAACATGGTTCGCATGTGTTAAATGTAGGATGTTGGGTCTATACTTTTTAGGGATTACTAGTAGTGTGTTTCTTCCATTATGTTGTGGGTTGCTTACCCGACGCAATAGTAAATCATTTTCTAAGAGGTAGTCGCGTTCGGATAGTTTTAGGGTTTGGGGTCTGAATTTTATCTTCTCAATGATTTCATTCAATTCTACGTCTTTCTGCTGTTCACGTTGTATATCCGCGATTGAAGGGATTTCTATAGTGCATGCATTTATGGGGGTGATATGTTGTTCTTGGAAAGGATATCTACTAAGAATATCTGGCACAATGTTTTCTTTTGATCTTATGAGTTTGAAATCAATATCGTACTCCTGTAATTTTAAGATTTGCCTCGTCACTCGCGTAGCTGGGTTTTCGAGTGTTTTTATTTGGGATAGGGCTTTATTATCACATTCCACGATTAATTTTCTTCCGTAAACATAGTATTTGAAAGCGCGAAGATTTTCAGTTAATGCGTACAGCTCTAATTCATAGATAGGATATTTGGCTTGCGTATCGTTTAATTTTTTTGAGTAATAAGCTATGGGTCTTTTTATTCCAGTATTCTCATCTAATTGACTTAAACAGCCCCCGATTGCTCTCGTACTAGAGTCCGTAGAGAGAATAAATTGTTTATTAAAATTGGGGTGTATTAAGACTGGGGATTTATCTAATGCGTCCTTTAAAATTACAAAAGCATTCTGTGCCTCTACACTCCACTTGAATCTTCCCTTATTTTTCAGTAAATCAGTTAGAGGGGTTGAAATCTTAGAGTAGTCTTTTATATACCTTCTGTAGTAGCCCGTTAGACCCAGAAATCCTCTTACTTGTTTCAGGTTTTTAGGAGATTTAAAATTTGAGATTTTGATTAAGTTTTCATTTGATGGTTTGGACCCTTGCTCGTTTACTTTATGCCCTAAAAATGTTATTTGTTTAGTCAAGAATTCGCATTTCTTGGGATTGATCGTCAGATTATGCTTCCTTAATTGAATGAAAAATTGCTCCAATTTGAATAGCATTTCATTTAAACTACTCGCTCCAATAGCGAAGTCGTCAATAAAATTGGCAATATTTAAATGCCTTAAGGGTGCTAGTATTTTGTCTGCTAATTTTTGGAGCGTAGCACTGCTAAAGCTCGATCCCATGGGCATAGTTTTGAACTGGAAAGCACCGAAAGGTGATTGAAAAGCAGTAAATCTTTTCTGTTCATCTCTTAATAAAATTTGGAAGAAAGATTGGTTCAAGTCTATAGTTGTAAAAAATTTAGATCCGCTAAGTTTATCAATCTCTGCATTCATTAGGGGTAAGGGGTGGTTTGAGTACGTTACTAGTTTATTTAAAGCGCGAAAATCAACGCAAGTTCTATATGATTGCGGCGTTCCGGGGTTATTTTTCTTCTTCACCATTACTAGTGGAAATGTGATGTAACTATTCGAAGGTTCTATTATCCCTGCTTCCAACATTTCATCTAAATGTTCTCTTAAAATATCCTTCAGGGCATGTGGGACTGGGAAATATTTGGCTGATTTTAGTTCCTCTGCTTTTACGCTAAACTCTGGTTGAACTATATTAGTCCGACCTAGTGTTTTCAGTCTCTTGCTGAAAACATCCGCGAATTTCATTAGTAATTTCAATAATTTAGACTTCGTGGGATTATCTAAGTGTTCCAATTTAAAGTCCGATTCGTTTAGTTCTTCCCTACGGATTTTTCTAATGCTCTTTATGTCGGCGTCTTCTGTGTCAGTGTCTACTGTCGCGATTCTTGTGTTTTTGTTTAGGATTATGTTGTTAGCAGTTAAATTAGTGATTAATAGATGTGTAGTTCTGTTCTTACCGATAGATACTACTGCCGGGGTTACTTCAATATTTTTGTTGTTTAGAGAGGGGTTTAAAATTACGTCTTGATTAAGATCGAAATTCGGTCCTATTTGTAAAGTAATCATGGCCGTTTCATGTGGGCTTAGATTACACTTATTTACTAATTTTGCATATGTATGAATACGTAAGTTGTTTATATCTGCGCTATCTTTGCCCGATATTTCTAACTTTTGTTTATTGTTTATTAGCACATTACGGCCAAAATCTAAAGTAACATTATTTTTTTTTAAGAAGTCATAACCCAGTATCATAGAATAATGGGAGAACCGTTGGTTTACAATATAGAAAGGGTGTTTAATTATCATGTCCGCAATATTTATGGTTATCTCATAACACCCGTGAATTTTTAGAGGCTCGTCATTTACTGACTTGATAGTTACCCATGAAGGGACCCGTTTTATGCTAACCTCATTTTTTATTTCTTCAAATTTTTCCCTAGTGAGCAATGAACATGCTGCTCCACTGTCTAGTAGGGATAGAATGGGTGTTTTTCCGATATTCAGGGTCACTACCGGCAGTAGATTCTTTGTAGCGAATTCTGTGCCATGTTGTGTTGTGTTGATGAATGTGACCGATTTCTTATTCGCATTAGGTGTGTGTATTTTTTGCGTACGGTGTGTGTTGAATTTTCTGTTAAATTTCTCCCCGTGCGCGCGCGTGTTTACCTCTCGTGGTCCCCAGAATTCATATCGACCTCTCTCCCCACTCGTGGCATTATTATAGGCGATGCGAGGCCTGTCTCCCCAACTCTCGTAAATTTCCCTTTCGGTGGGCCACCTGTATTCTCTATTATTATATCGCCTTCTTATATCCCAAATGGGCTGCGGTCTACAATACGTGTATTCGTATTGGTAGGGGGGTATTTCGCGCTCCCGGGGATGCCAACGATGATTTCCGAAGTCATGATACCGTTGGGGTGGGGTGTACTGCGGGCAGTAATATTGGTAGTTACCTACGTATTTTCTCCCTCTCGAGAATTTGGAATGCTCTCCCCTCGACCTTTCAATCCCATACGATCTATACTTTACTTCCCTAGAATTTATATGGAGGTTTGCGATCTCCTTTGTTAAGTTTGTTGAATCTTCGCTGTTGAGTTGAGAGTTATTTTGGGGCAAGTTTACGGTGTTTGCGCCTAGAGCACTCGCAGTCTGCGCGATATATTTTTCATTTGTCTGCAGTAGTTGAATAAATCGGATGCCCTCTTCAAATGAGGAAACATCCTTATTTAAAAGTTGTGACCTATATTGAGGCAGGACACTCTCAAAAAGACGTGCTAATCTAATTTGGTCATATATTATCTGTATTTCGGGGGATTCAAAGTTAATTTGGCCAAAAAATTCTCTGGTTACCTTAGTGAGCCTAGCGGCGAATTTTCTTATGTCTTCCTCCGGCTTTTGCCGACAAAAGGAGAGATTTTGTTGCCTGAGGGCTAGATTTTGATATTTTTGAAAGAATTCCGTAAATTTTGATTTAAATATTTTTAAGTTGGTTTCATGTGCCAACTCCACATTACTTATTAGGTTAGTGAGAGCTTCGCCTTTGACTTTAGATTTTAGTATTGATATTTTTTGAGAATCCGGGATGTTAAGTCCTTCAATAAGATTGTTAAAGGCGTCGAGAAAATAATCGAGCGTAACCGCCGATTTTCCGTCGAAGACGGGTATCCAATTTTGGATTATGGCTAAATTCTCCATTGTGTTTACCAATTTACAGTTTGAGTTATGTTTAATTTACAATTATGTTTCTTATCTAACGCGATATTTTATTTATGTCCCTTAAATACACATCTCATGACAAATCATATCCCCCTTTTGTTAAACAAATATATAATATACACTTGAGTGACATAATGTTTCATATAAAACAATCTATATTTGTTAAAATTTTATGCCATTGGAACTGTTGGACTCTAGTCATGTTTGTTCTCAGAGCTGTCATCATTATACTTGTTTTTTTACTTCTTCCCCAGTTATGTTCGCGGGTGGTCACGGATACCACTTGTTGGAGAGGGAATACTCCAATAAATAAAAAAAATATGATTATCTATTTTCTCAACCTTAATTTTCCCTATTTTTTACTTGGCCGGATCTTAGTGTAACTTAATAGGACAGCACAGAGAATAAACACACCAGAGTTACTATTTACATCAAGATTTATTAAATTAAGTATGAAAGATATATATACAATAAAATACAGTTACAATATTAAGAATAATGGTATATTAAATTTTATGCTCCAATCAATTAATATCATACTAATCTACTTAATAATCATTTTGTATCAACTCTTAATTCTTCTTCAATTCATATTAAATCTCCTTGCATTACTTCAATCATGCATTATTCGTTCCAAGGGCACAGTAATAATAAGTTCCAATTCAAATCCACTATATTATAATCAATCATATACATGCTAATGAGAAAATTATCTTGAGAATATACACATATATCATATTATCTTAAAGGACCAAGTGGGAGCTTCTTTTATAGAATGCACATACCATTTGTTGATTCGAAGATACACATAATCCTTATAGGCACTCGCATTTGAGATGTACTTCCATTTGGTTACGTTATTTTATCGCTCTTAGGCATATTGGCCCTCGCGGGCGTTCTTTGCCAAACCGCACCCTCGCACTTCACTATCCGAAAGTTTTTATATTAAGAGCCCCGTTTCCTCGCCCCCTTCAGTTTTATATGTTGCTACCCCCTTCTAGGTGGTGCTTAGGTTAACCATTCGGGTGGGGTATCCACGCCCAAGGCCTGTCCTGGGGGCACATCACCCAATCTTGGTGTTCCCTATTGTATCTACTATAGCCTATGATACGCCACCCTTTTACATTGGTGTCCTTAAATTTATAGGTGACTATCACCCTGCTTGCCGCTTGCCCCCAGGTGCGCGTACAAAATTTCTCATTATTTAATCTAACTTTGCCCTATTATTCTGGGCCGCCTTGTGGCGCCCGCCGTCCGAGGCAACTTTTGTGAATCCCAGACTCTTTGTAGCCCCCTTCTTATTCCTGCGGTCTGCTTGTCTCGTAATTCCATCATCGTGTTTTCGTGCGGCTCCCTTTCCTCTTGTTATCCCTGAGGTGCAGCATTTTGCGCCCTTTCGCGGGGAAGCTTTTTGTGTTCTTTTCGAGGGAAGGTGATGCAGGTGGCCGATGGAATGTATTTTAATTCCAGCTGGCCAACAAGATGTTGGAGATACGCCTCAGCCATTACGCCTGATCCTGCTGCGCCCAGGATGATCCTCGCCTACCGATCCAGCACGGCTCCAAGGGGGGGGCACTTTTCCAGACAAGATCCCCTTGTGGTACCATTGGGGGTATGGGGGGTTCTCCCTAAGAAAAAATTTGAAATTTGACTTGTAAAATTAGGGTTTTAACTCATTTTTAGAAACGTTTAGAGTCTAAGGGGGGCACTTTTCAACACTATTACCTTTACTTTTTCACCCAAAATATCAAAATATTGGGGATTTCCTAAAAATTATCACTGAAGATCCCCTTGTGGTACTAATTGGGGGTATGGGGGTCCTCCCCCAGAAAAATTTTGAAATTAGACCGGTAAAAGTAGGGTTTTTACTCATTTTGAGAACATTTTTGGGTTCCCAGGGGGGCACAGTCTAAAGTGCCCCCTCCCTGATTCGCGCCTGACTACAAGTACTATCCCCCCCTTGTTTTTTCAACCGTTTCACCCCTCTTGGATATGCCTACCTATGGATTTAGGCCTCGCATCTTTCGATTCACCCGAGTGGCCGGCGGCGGGCGCTTCGGCTGAAATATGCTGATGGCCCAGCGAGGAACAAATGTCTGCCCATGTATTATTCAGGCACCTCGGCCAATTCTTCTGATTTAGTGGGGTGGACTCTCTTTTATTTTGGATGAGCGCGATTCGGGCTGTTTAGACGAGGCGAATCTCTTGAATGGTTTACCTGAAAATTTTTTATACATGTATGCTTGGAAGCGAACCTCTTCCATGTAACGTATGGACTATTTATACACAAAAGTATTATTCAGCTTGTGTTCTTCATGTGACACCTGAAATTCTGGATACCTGGGGTTAGGAAAATCAGCGAAAACAGAGAATTAGGAATGAAAATAGATGTGCCATATAATTTAAAATTGGTTTTGAAGATGTTTTATCGGGGTTTCCCACTCTTGTAAATTCATTAATCTTTTTTACAGGACACAAAAACCTATCCAGGATACCCATATTAATTTTTTAAAGATTTTTTGAACTTGCTCAATATTTGATTACAGCACAATGGGGCCCATCAGGTAAGAAGAGGACATCAGTGTACTTAGGGCCGCCATTTTACTGTGCTCAATCTTCAATATGTATAAAAATCAATGTTTGTATGTCTGTATGTCCTTTATAATTTTAAACTTTTTGAACCTACATTAACTTTTAAACTATACCACGTTTCTCAACTTGCTCCGAGGAAGGTTTCTGAAGAATAATAATTTAAAATCGAAGCATCCTAACCACTTTTTTGTCCGTTTTATGCTTGAAAATCAACATTTCATGCCTAACATCATGGCAAAACCATCAATTGTTCAGTAAAGCACCGTTTATACGTTTCTCATTTATACGACTTTATCATTTATACGTCGTTTTCGTAAAGTCCCAATTCATTCCTATTATTTTTAATATAAAAATTCTTCGTTTATACGACGCGCAATATCGGTTATACGTCGTTTTCGGCTGTCTTAAAATTCGAAAATATCCAGTATCAGTTGTTATTCAGTGGGAAAATTTCCCCAGGAAAGGTTGAAGAGCACTGCATTCCTTGGAGTGGGGGTGAGAAAAAGGGCAGTTCGTTGAACTGATAACGGGATGAACTACACTACAGTTTTATGGCCCTTATCTCTGGTTAGGGGGTCTCCAGCACCCCCTGCAGAGGAGAAGAATTCTTTTGATTGCTAAATGACTCCACAAAGAAAGCGGGACCATAAAACTGCCGTTATATAACCCTATCACTATAAAGGTAGAGTTTCTTTAATTTTTATGTTAAATGTTTTAATATTTTAAAATATTTAATACTATTTTAAAGTTTATTAGTTAATATTTTTCAGTTTATAGACTGTTTTGAAGTAATTTTTTTTCTTTAGAAAAACCTAAAATTTAACGTATTTTTGTAAATCTGCATTAGGGGCGTTATAAACCTAATATATTAAGGACATTTTCGTTTATACGTTTTTTCATTTATACGTCGATTTACGTCGGTCCCTTGAAAGACGTATAAACCGTGCTTTACTGTAAGTATAAAAAGAGAAGTTGTAACATTAGTTGTTGTAGGCATATTATCGATTGTTGTAGATATAACATGGATTGTTTTAGTTTGAATTCAATTGCTACCTTTTTACTGTGCTCAATAATTGAGATATAAACATGCTGTGAAAATGATTATGCCCACATCCTTATAGGAGAGGAGGGTAAGAGTACGCAAAAAATGATTTTGGGCTATAAAAAGGGGATTGCGAAAGCAATCAATAAATCAACCTCAATCAATAAAGGTTATCAATATTTCCGTAAAAAATCATACTTTAAATTTTATTAAAAATGTTAATTGGAAGTTAATTGATAAAAAGAAATATTGTCAGCATTTTTATCCCACTCTTTTAAGTCCCATAAAGACAAAAAAAACTAGTTTAGATTTTGCTCCTTGTAATAAGTATGCGTTCACATGTTGGTTGGTTGGTTGGTGTCGTGTCCAATTGAAGTCAAGTCAAATTGCTCCATGTGTTGATTGCACTTTTTCCATGATTGTTCTACTGTTTGTAAATAATAGAAATACACCTATTGCAGCTCCCTAAAGAATAACATATCAATCTAGTTACATTTTTTTAACTTAAACTTCTATGATCCAAGAAAATTTGTTAAATGGTACTCCATTATAACTCCAAAATTTCACGAGTCACCAAAATCCATAAGCATCTTCTTAATTCTCATAATGATAATATCTTCCACCTATATAAATGCTTTTAAATCATTATAACCATTATCAAACTTAAAGAGTAAATCCTCTCAAAAATAGTGAACCTAGTCACTCTGCCGAGTAAGCCTCATTATTGGATATGATGCAACACGCCTCTCCGAGCAAGATAATTATTACTAGGTATATACCAGAGCACAAAATAAGATTAAAGTCAAAGCGCGTAAATTCATTACCGTGGATTTTCAAGGGCCTCAAAGAATACGGGGTGTTAACAAGTTACGGAAAGGGCTGAAATATTACCCACCGATGAGCATTAAAGTAACCTTTCTTGGAGCTCCGAGGACAATGAGGTGGTGTTTCTTCTTCTTTTTAAGGCTGAAAGAGAGAGAGTATTACGAAATATTAACTGCCTGCAATAGATTTTTAACTTTCGTAACAGTTTTATGGAGTTGTCGTGATTGAGTGCCCCTCTGCTTTTAGTTAGTTGGAACTTGGTGGGGGAGACTCTGGATTTTAAATCACAGTTTTGGGAGTTGAGGTGTTTTGTCCTGTTCTTTTGTGTTGGAGTGGTTTTATGGCTGGGGAATGTAATGGGGTGGTTCGAATTAACCCCTGCTCGAACCAATGGAGTTTCTATTGAGTTTTTATGTTCTCTTTTTTACAAAATCGTTACTACAGGATATAACGCTCTATCTACGATATGGAGGGCTCAGAATAAAAGTAGACCAATTCCACTTTTTGTCCTTTTTGAGTTAGCAACGTTATAAAATGCACCAACTATGTAAAATTTCTGTGCAATAATGAACCAAGTCCTAGTTATATATACAGGGTGTAAAGGAAAGTCCCTTTACCCTGTAATAAGTTGCTAACGGAGCAAGCTAAAGCTGCAGTTATGGTAACGGTATAGTAAAGTGACTATGCGCAATCTAATACGACCAACCGCAGCGCCCTCTAGTGGAAATTTTATAAGTTAAAAATTTTATTTTGAAAACTATTAGAAATTTGTTAAAATAGTCAATTACAAAGTTGTAGAGCAGCATCGATTTAGTAGGAAAAGACACCTTAAGCAAAAAAATATCTTGAATAGAACCCCTAAAACCCGCGCTCAATTAGGTTGAATTTACATCGATTTTACGTCTTAAAACGCTTCTTACGTGGCGAAAATGAGAAATTTTCAATTTAATGAGTTAAGAATACTTTTATTCATTTATTTAAGTCATTAAATTGAAAATTTCTCATTTTCGCCACGTAAGAAGCGTTTTAAGACGTAAAATCAACGTAAATTCAACCTAATTGAGCGCGCGTTTTAGGGGTTCTATTCAAGATATTTTTTTGCTTAAGGTGTCTTTTCCTACTAAATCGATGCTGCTCTACAACTTTGTAATTGACTATTTTAACAAATTCCTAATAGTTTTGAAAATAAAATTTTTAACTCTTAAAATTTCAGCTAGAGAACGCTGCGGTTGGTCGCATTTGATTGCGCATAGTCACTTTACTATACCGTTACCTTAACTGCATAGCTTTAGCTTGCTCCGTTACCAACTTATTACAGGGTAAAGGGACTTTCCTTTACACCCTGTATATACACCAAGTTTAGTTATATTTAAAACTTATGTATAATTAATGTATCTTTTATTTTTTAAATAAGAAATTAATATTTTTATATTTACCTTTGTCGTTGTGGCAACCTAATTGTTACTATATTTACAACAAAATATAAACTCACTTTCGGAAATTTTGAACTTTTGCATTTATTTTTTACAATAGTTATTATTTTTATATCCTTTTGCAAGTATGCTTTTTTAGGGTAGTAAAATGTGACACTTTATTTCATAATGCCAAAACGTAAACAACTAGATAACACGGGGACTGTCTTAGAAATAAAGATAAAAATCGAAAATGTTTTAAGTCTAAACATTCGTGTCATTGTTATGAAACTGGCACAACTTCGACTTTTGTTTGTTCTCATGAACATAAAATTCTAAATTTTCGTGATGTTAACGGTAATTACATTTTTCGCAGCCAATCGATGTAAATCTTTACAAATTTTAAGAAAGTTAAATTTATTCCTAAGATGTTCAATGCTTCTTAATAGATCTGTGAAAAACACATTACCTGGGGAAATGGTAAAGGAATGTTTACATTGCTCTGTTGTTAATTTTCTTGGAATTATAAGGTGATCCACCAATTCATGTTACCATAAACGAACTGTTAAAATTCCGCCACTGAATAAATATCCGCCGTTTTCTAAAGAATACCCCGGATTAGTACTACCCCGTTTTAAAAATGTTTTATAAAGTGAGTAAGTGTAGTGAGCTGGGTTTTGTGAGGAATTGCGAAGCGGTCCAAAAGTGTATGCGTCAGCAGTTAACGGGGGTTGGCGAGCGATAGCGAGCAAGGGGCGGTAGCTCCCTATTGAACTTAAAAAAATGAACACTTTTTATAAAAGTATCATAGGATGAAAAAGAGTAATTTAAATTTTTCTTAAATGTAAATTTTTATAAACAGTTATAAATGGGTTAGATATCTAGAATTGTACGATGATAAGTAATACGATGTTGTAATTCTTAATAATCCCCTATTAACAAATACATATTTCTGCACCATTAAAATAACTACACAAATACTCCAGTTACTATAAACTGTATATCACAACTGTATAACATAACTATTTTATAAGAATAATTTCAGCATATATTTTTCCCAGATTTGGGAACAGAACATTAGATAAATCTTCTTATTACCGAATTGCTGAGTATAAGAATTTTTATGGTTATGTTTCATAACTATTTCACCAGACGAATCCCAACTCTTTATCCATAATATAGATATTTCGTGTAAACATAATAAAATATCTCAGATCACGAGTGATTAAGTAATAAAAGAACTGCTGTCGAAAGTAGTAGATAGTTGATATGTTTACTGGTAGCTGTGTGAAAAATATGGTATTAAATATAGACATTTATATTAAATATTACTAAAGATAGCAATTTATTACTTGTGTTGGAAGAATGTATATTTTTGGACCATTTATGTTGTAAACAGCTCTATTCAAATTCTTACTGGTATGTGTACTCATGTTTGTATCTAATGATGGCTTAATACAATTTTATTTACACTCGTGTCATTTATACACTTTTAAAACGATTGTATCAAAATTGAGTAAAAAGTACTCAAAAAGGCTCCGATCCAATAAGTACTCAAATTTGAATACATGAATATATACTCATTTTTGAAAATGATGTTCATACTCAAAAATGAAATATCTTGAGCTTGAACTCAAAAATGAGTTCACGATGTTTCATTTTTGAGTATGCACATTTCAGAATGAGTATATTCATGTATTCAAATTTGAGTACTAATTGGATCGGAGCCTTTTTGAGTAATTTTTACTCAATTTTGATACAATCGTTTTTAGAGTGTACAACCTCTCATGCCTGCTTATAAAAATCACTAATTTGTTAGTGTAGCATCTCCGACCCAAGATTCTATATTA
The DNA here is from genome assembly GCA_024610705.1 of Tetragnatha versicolor. Taxonomy (NCBI): domain Eukaryota; kingdom Metazoa; phylum Arthropoda; class Arachnida; order Araneae; family Tetragnathidae; genus Tetragnatha; species Tetragnatha versicolor. Next base: position 84,138,791 of record JANDEH010000001.1, read on the forward strand.
TTCTGAGAAGTCTAGGTGTGACATACCTCCCTTAGAGGTTTGTCTCATTGATAATAATGCACCATGTATAGATAATAGATTTGCAATTTACACATAAGGGTACATACATCAAGGGTACTCTTTAAAGATACACTCTTAAATCGACAGTTTCAAAACTGAGTAAAAATTACTCAAACTGGCTCTGAATCATATTTACACAAGTTTGAAAACATGAATATACTACTCATTTCTGAAAATGTGCAGTATATTCATGTTTTCAAATATGAGTAAAATTAGATTCGGAGCCAGTTTGAATAATTTTTACTCAGTTTTGAAACTCTCGTCTTATGAGTTTAGGTTCGGAACTACACCTGAGCGAGCTGAAAGCTTAAAACAAACTATACTAGATATCAAAGATAATTTCTCTAACAACATCATCATCGAACCCATCAGGGCTTAAAACAAACCCCATTCGACCTTGTAACGCGACCTCAAAAGGAACAGAGTCGCCGAGTCGGTGTCAGGTCAAGATTGATGACCGTCTAGAGTCGGGCTTATAGGCCGGTAGCAAAAACCTCCCAGGGATTAAGCATCTCCCCATTCAACGGAAGAGGGATTTGCTCCTGAGCCTCTTTCGCTCTCAGATGAGGTGCATGAGAAGGTAATTAAATTCCACCGTGATATAAGGGTGTAGTTATTGCGAAGCACATTCTTTTTGAATTTCTCTGGCATAACTAAATTTTAATAACTACTCCAAAAAACGATCAGTTTATTTTTTATAGGTAGAATATATATTGAATAATGTGAGTATTTCACCAATGTAGCTGGTTAGCGGAATATAAGTGTAAAACTCCAACTCTTATGCTTCGCCTCCGCACTTTCTCCTATGCCGTGCTGATGAGTCTTAACAAGGACGAAACCGGTCCATGGCTGGAGGCGACGCTTGATAGTTGGAGTTTTACACATTGAATAATGTTTTTGTTAATTTTTTTTCGTAATTGGAAGGTTTTGTTAAGTATTCAGCTGTTGGAAATTACGATAGGTAAAGATAAGATATTATTTGTAGTATAATTTCATGTGATATCTATCCCACTTAAAAATCACAAATCTTTTTAAGAAATGAAATAAAATAAAAATTGTCAAAAACAGCAAACCAGCGCATTATAAATAGTACCCAATAGTATAATATGATTTCCGAAAATACATTTTTCCGGATTAACTCTCATGTAGCCAGCTCTTGGAGTGTTAATTTGTTACAATTTTTTCGAAACAAAATCGATAATTAGGTACGTTGAGGTTTTTAATTACTGGTTCTATAACTTTGTTTTGTCTTTGTCTCGAAAAACATTTTTTTGAGTGTTTTTCTTACAAAATGCAATTGCGCAAATGATAATAAAACACAGTTATCTAAATGCATAAAATATTCATTCTTGATATAAAAATTAGTCTAAAAATATTTTTGGCGATGACATAGGAACATTTTTTTCCAGGAAAACATTCTGAACACCGTTTTACAACCTCCAACACCACATTTACTTCCATATAGCTTCAAACAGCCCCTTAAACGTAAGCATATGCTGCCACGAGACGGCACCTCGCTATCTGTTAGGCAGCAAAAGGAATCGAATAAAAGCCCCTGCTTCCACAAGCACACGCCCCTCGCATTTAAGTCAGGGGTCATGAAAAATGCAGCGGCAGAAAATTCGACCGGAAGAGCTGCAAGCCGCAGCATAAATCTATTATACTATCAATGATTCAGAGTCTGTCTGCTGAATACTGCATCGGTTTACAATGGATCGGCCGAGGCGCAAACAAAGTTTCCGGGGGATTTGCGAATAAAGCCATTCTCGTTAGTGGGGGACTTCTAGTTTTCGAGAGTTGAACGGGAACGAAGATAAGGATAAGAAAACTCCTTGAAAAGTTGGAGATATCATCAGCTTTTGTATGGATGTGGAGTATTACAATGGTGTAAGTTGTACTAATCAGCCATGAAGTTTTTAATGCACACTAAAAAAAACCAGCTGCCAGTTTAAAACCCTAAAACTCATGGTATAAAACCATCCGCTGGGTTGATGGTGCAAAACCGTAACCACACCGGATTTTTATAAAAATAAGTGGATGAAAACGGTAAAAACCGTCGTAGTTAGTACAATGAAAGGATAGTTTTACTCCAAAACTGTCAAAGCATTGTGTGGAATGAAGTCCCAGTATTGCATATTGACCTCTGCAGACAATGATATAATATTGGATTAAATGTAGTCAAGCTACACATTACCCTAAAAACTAGTGATGGGCAAAATCGATAATTTTAGGTATCGAATACTTTGGTATCGAATACATATAGGTATCGAATACTTTGGTATCGAATACTTATAGGTATCGAGTACTTTTAGGTATCGAGTACTTTTTTTCAATGTCGGGAAATGAACCTGAAGGGAAAATTTTTTTAGGGCCTATCCATGATCAGACTAATATTCAAAAAACTGAAAGCGATCCATCAAAAAGCCCCGTAGCTACGGGCCTGGAGGTGGATAGAGGCGAAGGATTTGGCGGGGGAAAAACCTAGCCGCGTCAAATTTCTCTCGCGGATGATTAACGACTTGGGTTTGAGCGTTGCAAAATGAAAACGGAAACAGGCTGCGTTTGATCTACAGTAGGTATTATAAAGATTACTTCATTGAAAAATTTAAAATGAAATATGTCAATAAAGTATCGATACTTTTGTGGGTATCGAATACACTCGATACCTATAGGTATCGAGTACTTAAGTATTTGGTATCGATACCTGCCCATCACTACTAAAAACTTACAAAATGTCGAAAAAAATTTTCTTGCATTTTTCAATGCCTCATGCCATTAGGAATCTATGGTCAAAGTTTAAGACCGAAATTCTATTTAGTTTGGAAGTTATCTTAAGTTTTCCGAGTGACATCAGGCTCAAATATGTAAGTCTCTAGAACTTTAAATGCATTTTTCTCAGACTTCGTTTTCGGTGACAATGACTGGTTTCTATTCCCTAAGTCTTTTATATACTGCTCATGATAGAGTATTGAAATTTTTTGTGTATACTTATAAATATATATTTTTCAAAAGCTAGCTTGTATTTTGTGTCCTATTGTAATAGTTATTTTTTTAAAAATGTCAAAATGTACACTGTAAAAAATAATCCTGCAAAAAAACGGAAAATTTCTGGCAGCAAAAGTTGCCAGAAAAAATTTTTAAGTCGAAAAATCCTGTAAACAGAAAAAAGCTGTAACCTACAGGTAAATGCTGTAAAAAGGAACTTTCTGTCAAGTGAGCTACAGATTTTTCTGTTGCCTCTCAGTAATTTTATGCTTGTGCGCATGCGTGTGGATTTATTTTAGTTGAGTTTTTTTTAATTTTAATCAATTAATATCCGGGGATAGAACCCTGGACCTACCGCATGCTAAGCGCGCACGCTACCACTGCTCCAAAGAAGATTCAGTATAATGTTGCCAATAGCTGTATTGGTTTTCGATGCAGTAAGTTTCTGTTTAAGTACAGATAAGCTAAAAAACTAAAAATAAGTTGTTTTCTTACATAAAATAAATAGAAGTGCGGTGGGAATGTTACATGACAGAATATCTCTGTAAACATAAAGTCATTGTTATTGAAAGTTTCTGTTTTTCTACAGTTTTTTTTACAGTGTACAGATCACCAATTTTTAAGCTTTTTTCAATTTTCTGTTATAAAAACCCTTATTAAGTGAAACAAAGAAAATTATTGTTTAAATACTAGCTAGCATTTAATAAGTAGTATCCAACAATACTAAAAAGACCAAAAGCATTTCTAAAGAACTAAAATTGACAGTTTTATAAGATTTTTTAAAAAACCATAAAAATTGATGTTTTTTTTAACTTAAATTAAAAAAATGGTTCATTTAAGTGAACATTCTTTCATTCTTTTGAACAAAAACAGCTATTTACACAATGTTTAATTGCATAAATAAAGATTTTTCAAAAAAGGTTACCGTGTAGCGTTAATAGAGTATCAAGCTAACTGGTAACAATTAGTTCATGCAAAATAATTTATGATGTTGTGAAACAAACCTTTGATGATTATCGAAGTAAAAAACAATTTAAACAATAATAATAATTTAAATAATAAAAACAATAACGTACAGTTTTAAAATAAGAAACACGACAAAAAACGATCAGGTAGACATAACAAAAAAATCATGACGCAAACGAAAGTGCAGCAGCGTTACAGACATAGAGTTGTTACAGATAGTCTTCAAAAATAATAAGATTGGAGATAAAAATTTTACCAAAATTGTAGAAATTCGATATAAAGTACTGCTGAATATGTATTTATTTTATGATTATCATAATCTAGATAAAAATATTTAGTATTTATTAATTACATTAGTTTTCCATCACATAATAATAAAATACACGATAAACAAAAAAAACTTCTTAAAATCAGCAATTACTTTAATTTACATTCAAATTGGTTTAAAATTCCGTACACAAAAAATATATATTTTAGAAAATATAGTTACAAATTAAAACCAATTTAGGTGGAATTGAAATAATCTAAAACATGAAACTAATTTGAAGTAATACATAAAGGTATTCTCGATTTTTTTACCATAAATGAATTTTATTTTTCCCCTATTCACCTTTGAAATAAATTTTAAACAGTAATTTCTTAGAACTACTGCAATTATTCATATACATTTTTTATTCAAATATTAATGATTTCATTTGTAATTATAGGTATAAAAGAATAATTAAATATAATAATCTTGAAGAGATATATTTCATCAAGATAGTAACATTTTGTGTACAGAAATTATTTATTCATTCTACATCATAAACACCACGTAAGCTTAGACATTATAAATCTAAATAAATATTGTTAAATAAAACTGCTTTCATCACATTATGAATTGAACAGTTGCATTAAATTTCAGGAAGGGTAGCTCATATTTACTTAATTCATTTCTGTTAAATTTCAACAAATCTTAATTAAGGAATAAATAAAAAAAATAGCGAATCTCTAATGAATAATAATTTTGGCTTTAAAATTAAGAGGTACATTGACCAATCTTACTTTCAGTTTTCTTCAACTTCGTTTTATTTACATTTTATGATTTGATATATGAATTATGCGACTAATTAACAACTTTAATTACCTACGCATTGCAAAAATGTTATTTTTTTCTTTTAATTTTGATGGTTAACGTATGAATTATTCAAGTTTATTAGAGTAACGTCATTTGGAAAGATCACGATTTACAAATTAGATACACCACCTACACTATTTTTGAAAAAAAATATAATAACAGAAAGGAATATAAATTAATAAGCATGTGGGGATGAAAAAGACAACACTAATTTAGGTCAAAATTAGTAATTAAAAATTCCTCGTCAAGAATTCAACGATGTAATTACATTTTAACACTTGCTGTTCTTTCTTATGTTGTGGGCATAATGTTTTTTTACGTAAGGAGCATTTCTTTCGTAACAAATAAATTCATTCATGAAAGTATTATTCTTGAAATAGTTAGGTACGATTTAAGGGATGGTGACAAAACTATTTTGCATATTAAATATATAATTTGTTACAAATTGCTGATGTTTAAAAACTAATTTTAGTAATCATTATTTCTAAGCTTTTATGTTTTTTAACTACGAACTTTAAAAAAAATATGTTACTCTCTCTAGAGAAATGTTTGACTAATATCCGTAGTAATAGAAGCTTTCTGTAGAAGGAAAATTTTGAAAATAACAATTAAGAAAGGATCATTATAAACTATTTACAGAAAAATAATTCAAAAATAAGATAGAAGTAGAATTTATGTATTTGTTGTTTAAAAAGTTAGTTTTCCCAGAATATCAAATGGAAACCTTTACAAAACCTGTTTCTGTAAAATGTATTGATTTAAATGTTTCAAAACGATAAAATGTAATACTCATTGTGTTAAAATAAAAAAAAATGAAACGTATTTAACAAAATGAAAAAATATCTTAAAAAGTGCCAAAAACTTTCAGCCTTTGAAATCATTTATTTGAACTTGTTACAGTTAAAAGTTGAATTCTTTTTGGTTAAAAAAACTTTAAAACATGAGAGGATTCATTGAAAAAGTGAAAGAAATATAAGAAGAATAAAAAAGAACACGCAAGAAAGTTTTATCACAAAATTAAAAAAAATGCTTATCTCTTTATGAAAATGTCGCAACCATGTTCAAATTGTTTCATCATTTTAAGGTAAGCAAAATATATTTTTTGATAGATCTAATTTTTTCCTGTTTTTTGAAGCTGTTTACCACCTTAAAAAAGGATTTAATTTTAATTATATAAAGGTGAACTAAGAAAGGTGAGGACGAATGACTATTTTGAAATCTTTTAATTTTCTAGCAAAAATAAAACTATGCAAATATGTTCTCTCTGCGTAAAAAATCCAGACCAAATAACTTCTTGAAAACGCTTTTATCTTAGGAAAAAAACTACCATTTAAATATTTACTGTAGATTAAAAGAAATAGTGCATTTTTAAGGTACAGGGTGCATCATTAATCAGTATTGAAAATAAGAATACAGTGCTCTATAGACAATATAACAAGGTTTACACTTAATTTAATTTTAAAAGATTTTTTTAAAGTTATTTTTTTAGTTATTTTTAAATGGTCATTACAAGTGTTTCGACACTAAAGTACTTCACAAAATTCGTAATTAAAGAAAATATAAATTTGGGTACCGGGTTTTATTAATAGATGAAATCCCATTAAATTATTATTAATTTTCATTTGTATCGCATTGCACACAAATAAAGTTATTATTATTATGATTCAGTAGAAATGTTTGTAGTTAGTAATTTGCACACTGTAAAAAATCCTGTAAAACTTGCGGTTTTAAACAGGCAGCTGGGTTGGTTGTGCAAAACCGTAAAAATTTCAAAGTAAATCATCCACTCTTTTTTATAAAACACCTGTGTGGCTGGTTACGGATTTACTTTGTAATTTTTATGGTTTTGCACCCAGCTGCAAGTTTAAAACCGTAAGTTTTACTCTCTGAAAACGACCGTTTTAAAAACTGATTAAAAAAAGTACTCAAACTGGCTCCAATCCAAATGTACTGAAATTTGAATACATGAATATACTCATTTCTGAAAATGTGCTAACTCAAAAATGAGCTCATGATGTTTCATTTTTGAGTGTACACATTTTCAGAAATGAGTATATTCATGTTTTCAAATTTGAGTACATTTGGATCGGAACCAGTTGGAGTATAGTGCTGTCTTTAAAAAAAAACTACTTTTTCATTTTCTCTTCATTAAAAGCTTAAAAAATAGGATAATTAAATTAGTGTTGTAACGGCTCATCCTCCCCTACATTTTAGTGCTTAGTATTTTTAATTCCAACTCACTGTTTCAAATTGGCAAGCAATTAAGTAAGAATAAAAAAAAACAAATTTCCCTAAAAAAACCTATGTATCCTAAAAAAACCCACGCTTGAAAATACTCAAGAAATTCAGAAAAAATATGATTGAAAGGTTTATTTTGATAGAAGAGAGAATAGTTAAGAAAATTAAAACGAATTTTATTACAAATTATTTCTAAAATTAAAACTGTGATGTTTTACTACTCGATAATTTTGCCTTCAAAATACAACGACAATAGCGTTTTTATTGTTGTACTAGCTGATTTGCCCGGCCTTGCACGGGTGGAGTGTATTAATTCATTTTTTAAAGTTCTCCCAAGTTATATGTCCGATTTTTCGAATCACCAATAACCCCGGTGTCCCCAGTACTTTTTCATATTCCCGATAGTTTCATTTCCGATTTTCATGTTCCCGATAGTTTTCATAACCCGGTTTTCCCGGAAACTTTTTATATCCGGGTGTTCCCGGTACCTTTTCATATCCGGATGTTCCCGCTACCTTTTCATATCCCGGTGTTCCCGGTACCTTTTCATGTCCCAGGTTTCCCGGTACCTTTACATACCCCCGGTTCCCGATAATTTTCATATCCAGGTGTTTCCAATAATTTTCATCCCGGTATTCCCGGTTCCTTTTCCCCATCCCAGTTCCAACTGTGACATCTCATTCCATCAAATATTTATACTTTCCATGGGATAAAAACAATCATATTGAAATCATCTCTTTTTTTAAATCTAGTGTTTAAAATGTACCTTTTAAAGTGTACCATTTCATTTCCGGATGTTCCCGCTACCTTTTCATATCCCGGTTTTCCCGGTACCTTTTCATAACCCGGTGTTCCCGATAATTTTAATGTCCCGGTTTTCCCGATAATTTTCATAACCCGGTGTTCCCGATAATTTTCATAACCCGGTGTTCCTGATAATTTTCATCCCAGTATTCCCGGTGCCTTTTTCTCATCCCAGTTCCAACTGTGATATCTCATTCCATCCCGATTTTTTGTCTATTAAACATTTATCTTTCCTATGTGATAAAAACAATCTACTTGAAATCATCTCTGTCATTTGAAATCCAGTGTTTAAAATCTTAAACAGAATTTTCTTAAAGTATTCCCGCTATCCTTTTAAAATTCCGCAAAAAATAAATTTCAAAATAAAATAAATTTCGAAAATACCTCGATAAAAAGTTATCAAGTAAGCTTGTCTTTTTAATAAAACCAACTTCTTTAAAAGCTTCTCTGAAAGAGTAAAAACAGATTGCTAGTTATAATAAAAATCTAGTGATTATAGTCTAGTAAACCAATTCCGCTATGAAGCAATGAAATTTTAGCTCTGTTTCCTCGGAAACTTTTAAATTCTTGCTATTTATATATATTTTCTCTCTATATTAAAAAAAAGTTACTGTCACCGCTGCCGCCGCTGCCGCCGCCGCTGCCGCCGCCGCTGTTTCAGAAAATTTAATTTTTCAACTCTTTGAACTCTCATATCGCAAAAACTACTTGATAGAAATTTATGAAATTTGAAATGTTTGTAAAGGAATATTTGGGGCACATTCTCGAACAAAAAGCTAACTGATGTGATAATTAAAACTGGGGTATTTTTAAGGTCAAAGTTGAAGTTTTTCTTTTTTCGCCGCGTAATCCGGTTCAGCAAAATCTATTAGCAGCAGAATTATGATTTTTTGCAGCCTAATACTCTGAAGTATGAAGATGTGCACTACGTCGCCCTTTTTTCGAATTTCGAATTTGGTTTAGAGTAATTAATTTTTTAATTTTCGAAATTTTTTACACTTTTTCGTTTTTTTCTATCTAAAATGAAAACTAATCACGGTATCAATATGATTTTTTAAACACTTATATTCTTATTTTTAAGAAAGAGATTGCCGTTTAATTCCTTAAAAAATTCTAATTAGTTTTGGAATTATTAAGCATCAAAGTTTCATTTTTTTCATAGTTTTAGTAGGTCTTTATCAGACGTGTTTAATTTTTTTATATTTTATATTTGCCTGTTCACTAGATTGTCGCGAGCACGGATATTTCAATTTAAAGTTTTGAGGTGCACATTTTTGCTCTAAGTTTGCAAGCGATATAGTATAGACTTGTTTAACCCGTAGCAGGGGACGTGGGGTCTCCCAGACTCCGCAACATTTTCCTCCCCTCCCCCCTACCACATGCTTTGTCAAATTGAATGGATTCTTCCGCTAGCTTCACCTTTCGTGACCTTGGCCCTGACCCCTTCTTATCAGCAAGTTTTGACAAGTGCGACAGTACGGAAATTTCACAAATTCTTTTTCAGGAGTCCCAGAGACCCCACCTCCTCTGCAGTGTAACAGTTTTCGTCCAGAGTTAGTACGCATGGTATTGAAGCTAGGTCCGCGGAGATTATTTATGATTATCTCTAATCCACGTTGTGTGGAAGAGTTTTTTTTTTATAAATAGATGAAATTATGAGTGATTTCAGTGGGGAAGAGACTGTGAAGATGATTTCTGTGAAAATTTTTAAATCTTATGCTTCCAAAGCAATGGTAAAAAACTGATATTTCAGGCACTGTCAAAAAAATTTTCTATTGTTCTACACAGAATTTTCTCTTATTAAAATTTGCTTTATATATTAAATCACAAAAACAAAACAGTTAATTCACAATAGATGCGTTTTTATTTTTAAGTTTAAAGAGTTTATTGCACCATATGGTTTCTATCGATAATTTTAAGTCTATTGGAAAATTGTCTGGAAAAAATGTTTATTTCATCATAAAGTTAAAGAAAATGTTTTTCTATCAAGAGATAAATGTTCAAATAACAATGTACTGAAATATCAGAATCATATCTTAATTAGACGATTTTTAAAAAATATAGAAAGTTGCGGAGTCTCTGAGACCCCACGTCCCCTTGTATGTTCCAATTTTTCACCTCCCCTGTTACGGGTTAATAATCTTTTAAAGATACTTCGATATTTTTTGAAATAGTACTAGAGAAATTAATAATTTAGCTATTTTGAGTGTTATTTGTGCCGATGAAAGGAAGAGGATTTTTGAGAAGTGTGCTTTACTCTGCTAAAGATCGATTGCAGATATTATAGATCGCTTCGCGATCTGTAAAGAGCTGCATAGCAGTTACGGGGGTTGGTGAGCGTAAGCGAGCAGGGGGCGGTAGCCCCCTATCCATTAAATTATTGATAATTTAAAAAGGAATATTTCAGTAATAGTTTTATTTTGATATTTTCGTGGTAATGATCCGAATTAAGTTTTAGAAAAGTTTCAGAGATAAGAAGTTTCGATATTAAATGATCATCAACTACACTCTGCTCATTTAGAATTAGCGCCTGAGACGTAATGTATTAGAAGCATATATTATTCTAATTATCGTCGAAAAAATTTTCTTCTGCAATGACAAGTCAGCCTAACCAGAAGTAGTTAAAATACTTTAGAAACAATCGGTCATTGAAGTTGTCTGATGAGCGTTATTAAGCATTGTTGAGCGTTTTTAATCCTGTTTCAGGCACCTATTCTAAATAAACAGACAAGTTCCAGGTTGTACTGGATAGTTGAGATGAATCAAGCGAGCTCTGCTCGCTAAGATCGCGAAGCGATCTTCAAGAACTGCGAAGCAGTTCCGGGGGTTGGTGAGCGATAGCGAGCAGGGGGCAGAGCCCCCTAGTTCTGAGAAATTAAAATATTAAAGAAAGTAAATTAATTATTTTAATTTACTTCGGTTTTCTGATAACTTTTATAATATTTAAATACAGATATTCACACTGTTATTCTTCATAAATTTTGTTGTAAATAATAAAATATGTATAAATGTTAATCAGTTATATTCATTCAAGTGAGGCAAGACGTCGCCTTAAGATAGAGAAGTAAACACTGCAATTTATGCATTTCAACAATGCACAATGCTATTTCAATGGGTAAAACGGAGTCGAAAAAGCGCCGAAAAGCAGGGAAGGAGTCGTTCGATTTTAAAATCGTTTCTTAGTGCGCGTCTAATGGCTGAAAGGAAGGTCTGTGTCAAATTTCAAGCCAATCGGTCCGGCAGTTTTGGAGATTTCGTGATGAGTGTTATGAATGAATCTCTGGTATTTGGATTATATATATATAGATTTTGATGAAAACGACCTATGAAATACAAATACTTAATACAATTTTTATAAAAAAAGCTTAAAAAACAATAATTGGCACTGATACTTTTATTTTTAAATCCCAAACTATTAATTCTCAAAACCCATTTTCGAGTAAAACTCGGTAAAATGCTATATTTTCATGGAAAATGGCTGTTTTTGGTATCATTGAGTTTTTATCAAAAATACTGAAAAAAAATCAAGAATTACTGAAACAACTATTCTATTTGCATAATTAGTTGTGTATCATAAATAATATTAAATATTTTGCATATTTTTTTGTCATTTATTACAAAAGGAAAAATGGGTTTTTTAGGCACCCTAAGATTTTTTTCACCTCTCATTTCAAAGACTACCGTAAGGTCCCTAATTGGCTGACTGAGCTGAATTTTAGTATTTTATTCTTATAATAATGGGATAACACAAAACCATGTGAAAAATGCTTTAAAGTCTTAAAACATATATTTTTACAGCATCAAAATCTGTATAACTAAATCATATTTTTAGCCAAAAATCGACATTTTCTATTTATTCAAAAAATAAGTAAATAAACGGTTCTTTTACTTGTTTTTACGTTCCCTGCCACTCTAAATGGCATAGAAAGACAGGGCAATGAGAATTTAAAATTATTTCAATTATTTATTTAAAATATCTCGATGGGTTTTTTAGGGTACATTTTGGAGTGGGTTTTTTAAAGGACAGCACTATATTTGTTTACTCAGTTTTAAGACTGTCGTTTTAAGAGTGTACTGTACGGCATTGTTTTACAGTGTATAAGAGGCCATTCATTAATTACATAACAATGATTTTGGCAGTTTTTGACCCCCCTACCCCCATGTAAGGATACGTAAGATTTTTCTACCTCTCCCCCCTATTCTTACGTAAGATTCCATTTCGTTTTTCGAAATAATAAAATGTTAGAAAAGGATCAGTTACAATGAAACTCTCAGTTTGATCAAAGGATTTTAATTTTCAGCAGATGAGTAATATCTTGCTGTCAACTATATATTACCATTATACTATTATCTCTAGTATCTGGAATTTGTTGTATCATAAATTTGGAAAATCTTACGTAAGAATGGGTTTGACCCCCACCCCCCAAGTAAGCGTACGTAGAGATTTTTCCAACCCCCCTCCCCCTCGGGACCCTTACGTAATTAATGAATGGCCCCTAAGGAATAAGTAACTAATATCCCAAAAGCCCCTCATCATACGACATTCACTATCATTTTCCCACGGTGAATCCCCCCATACCTGCAAATAACTCTCTGCAACCACCGCACATCCCCTGATTTTCACCGATGCCCGCTGCACAATATCGCAGTAGCAGAGGCGACGACTGAGTTAACGAGTATGAAAATGAATCGTCGCAGATTAGTCGAAGAAGGATCCGCTCCTCACTCGCCGATATTATTGCCATAAATCATCACGACGCAATACTAGCAGAACCATCGCTCGTATGAGTCTATTTGCAGAGAATCAGTCAGACCGAATGTAACATCTTCGTCCGGGTGGACGGGACACTGATTCGGCGCGCATCTGTTACCGCTGCCGATTTCTCTCATCACGATCGGAGAGGGGGAGGTACACACATTTATTCCGGTTGCATGCTGGTGCCAGATCCCCTTTCTAGAGGTTGACTAACACCTATCGCCCCCTTTTCATTCTTATTTTATGCCTAATTTTAAGGTGCCTGTCTACCTAAAAAACGCCGTTTTGGACCCAAAATTCAAAAAAAAAAATTTATTTTATTTTAAAACGCACATCTTTAGCTTTCCAAATCAGTTTAAATTTTGTCTTTATCTTTCCCAGAACCAAAGTGAGAAATTTTACTCACAGCTAAATAGGCATTTTATTAAGGAAAAATAAAGAAATTCGCGTTTTTCTCAGAATCACATTTTTGCTATTTTCCTTCTCCGCAAAACTACATAACTGAAAATATTATGAATGAATTTCTATAAAACTTGGGCACAGTACTTGACATAATAAGATTTAGGAGCCCTACTATTTTTTTGGTTGTGGGTGTAATATTTTTTATTTTATGAATAGTATAACTTAAAACTTTACTGAATTTTGGTGTTTTTTTTTTCATTTTTCACGTTTGGTTCTGTAACTTTTGATATTATATAAATTTAGGCATAAAAGTAGTAGGCCTCCTAAAATATAAGTTCACGAGGATAACAAAGTTTACAAAACAAAAATATCTTTATATGAATTTGAGTTATGATGATTTGCGGAAAGGCGTTTTTTTGGGGATTTTTATGCATAAATTCTTCAATAATATGAAAATTTGAATCAATATTTAATTTTTTTATGTTATTCATAGTTTTTAGATGCATTTAACCACTGCACCATGCATTAACCACAAATTAGGTCAAAATTTTAATTATTTAAAAAAAGCCTCTATAGGTAGGCAGGCACCTTAATTGGAAGTAAAGTGTAAATAATAAAGCAATTTTATGTCCAGGGTTCCTTCCTCAGAAATTTTTTATAAATAAGACTCCAAAAACAGATTTTTAACTTGTTTTGGTACACATATTTCGAATTTCGGACATATTTTTAGGTAGGATTTTGATTTTGATGAAATAATCCTAAAAACGTTTTGACGAAAAACGATTCTAAAAACGATTTGAGTTCAGTTTGAGTTAAGTTCCAAGTACAAAATGGGGGTTTGGGGGTCCTCCTCCAGAAATGTTTATCAAATTTTACCCAAGAACATGGTTTTAACTTGTTTTGGTACATTAAGTGTGAATACAGTCTGTCAGTACAGTACTATTTTATTTTACCCTTTAATGACACAAATCACCCACCTGGGGGCGATCGCCCCCAGGTTGGGAACCACTGATCTACACACTACAGCAGTGGTTCCCAAAGAGGGTTCAACGAAAAAATTTAGGGGTTCCGTGTGACAAACTTTATTTCATTAAAAAATAAGAAGGTGTAAAAAAATAAGAATGGACAGTGCTACCCCACCTTGGGCCCAAAAAGGTTCTCAATAAGAGTTAAAAACCCTACTTTTACCAGTCGAATTTCAGTTTCACTACTTTTATCAGTCGAATGGTACCTCAAGGGGATCTTGCGTGATACTTTTTGGAAAGTCACCAACATTTTGACATTTTTGCCAAAAGGTAAAGGTGATTGTCTGGAAAAATGCCCCCCTTGTGCTGGATTCACGTTTGGTTTCATTTAAACAGTTATTAAATTCTTAAAAGTCGTTGATTAAAAAATATTCAGGGTTCCGCGATCATCGGCAACAAATTTGGGGCTTCCATGACCAAAATAGTTTGGGAACCAATGCTCTACAGTAAAGAAACTAAGTAAAAAGTTTAATGAGTTTAACTTAATCTGTCATGCGAAAAAATCATTCGATTTTCTTTAGCGATTAATTTCAAGAATCGCCAAAAGTTCTTCAATAATCTTGTTGGTGGACAAGGATTTTTAAAACATCTCCACCAGAAAAACCTGCGAGGTTTTTAAAAATATTGTACGATAATATCATTCTTTGGCCATAAAGCTAAAATTTATAAGTATTTTAGAGCTTCGAAATTACGATTTTTTCAAGAAATTATCTAAGATATATCATTTTATATACTTAATTTTTAGATTTCCGGGGGAACGTACCCCCTGCACCCCCTGCACCCCCTGCATCCGCTACTGGCCGAAATGGAGTGCTTTTTTCGTATAAAAGAAATTTGTCTACCAAGTCAAATTTGGGTTCAATTCCGTTAGCGTTCCCGATAAATATCGCAAATCTCATTTGAACGCTTAAAATATCGACTAATTTTTCTGATTTTTATTGATAAATTGAACATTTATCAATTACTAATTAAGAATTTTAATCTGTTAGTTAAAAACTATTTAGCAATATTGCTTTTTTTAATCTAAAATAGAATGGAGGTATTTAGTGGGAAAGTTAACGGAATTGAACCCAAATTTGACAAGGGCATGAATAACATGGCTATACGTTTCTTTTAAAATATAGAAACGTAGTGAAGGTTATATCTATAGTATTTGACTACGTAAATATAACATGTAATCATCTTAAAAGAAATAGCATGCCTAGGAAACTTGTAATAAGAACTATTTACATAGACTAACTATTCCTATTTACAAAAAAGTATGGAAAACTTGTTATGATCTGCTTCGAAGATACTAAACTATTTATATGACTTTCTATAGCTCTATACAACTATCAAAACGTCCAATAACATTTCTCCGAAAAATTGCTTTAAATATTGGATTTACAAAAGCAGAAACCCTTACAGCAATCCTTTGCGTCCTCCAGACATTTCTTATCGCGAATTTCTCCAAATATTTTGCTCTTAGAGCTAACTAACACGATGCTAAGGGCCGGTTTACATGGAGAG
The DNA here is from genome assembly GCA_024610705.1 of Tetragnatha versicolor. Taxonomy (NCBI): domain Eukaryota; kingdom Metazoa; phylum Arthropoda; class Arachnida; order Araneae; family Tetragnathidae; genus Tetragnatha; species Tetragnatha versicolor. The sequence goes on from JANDEH010000001.1 coordinate 84,154,653, forward strand.
ATTCGACGCGACCAGGACGACGAAGAGAAAACGGCCAAAAATATCCCATCGCTCTTCTGACCGATGTAGCATCTGACCTTTCAATGAGGAAGTTGCATGATTTTTTTATATTTTTTTAATCGATTCCTCTTGCAAAAATAAACAACTACCCAAAATTTGAGGCCGATCGAGAAATTATTTGATTGCCAAAAAAATTAACAAAAATCCCCTTTTTAAAAGCGCGCGAAAACGCCAAGAGTTTGGATGTGACGTCATCTTATACTAAACATTGTTGTAAAGCAATGGAGTTGATGGTATTATTGTTGACGTCATCTTATAGTTTAAACAATAAACGTTTTCAGTCACGTGTTTTTTTCTCGACTTTTAAATTAAAATATTTAATTACCAGAACATTTTTTTGAAAAACTGACTAGATATTTCATTTTACCATGCAAAAAACCATACGGAACACTTGTTTGTTTTTGAAAATCTGACACATGCAACTTCCTTATTGGTTTTCCAACCAAGAAAAATTAGCATGCTAAAAAACATTAAATTTTTAAAAATATAAACTGTTAAAAAAAACCTTTATATATTTTACCGTGATAACCGACTCTTATAGAAAATATACTATCTGTATGATAGTATACCTGTGTAAATGACTTGAGCAAAACTGAAAAAAACAAAACAAGATCGAATAGTCAAATAAAAAAATTGACAAAAAAGGTTATTTATTTCTTATTTTTATGTTGAAAGTTGTTAAAACGTGTTACTATTTACCCCGTTTTACTTAACGTCAGTATTTTTAGGTCCCTTCAAGACAAAATAGTAGAATAAGACATAATACGAGCATGCAATCGTCCATGGTCAAAATTGTTATCTATTACAAAATCTAGACAAGAAAAGTAAAGATTTTAACCAGTGCTCTGATTCACCCTATCGACGAGGTGAATGGTTAAATCACCATTAAAATTAATGAAAATAAGATGCATATTTTTTTTTGAACATTTTGTTTTTGCTCAAAATTAAATCAACAGATCATAAGACTGAATATTTAAATCACCAGAAAATGCTTTTTATTTCTTACTTTAACGTTGTACGAGGGTTGTTTTTTAATTAACTTCCGTTTTTCTCCTGAAAAAAAAGTAGTAGGAATTTCGAAACAATTTTGGTGCTGGTAGTTAGATACATCCTTCAGGCTCAATTTGCCACCTTACTGAATAAAATCGGACATTTTATCTATTTTTTATCGATTTTACAAGCGCGCTCCTCGAACTATTTTCCCGCCAACCCATAGAGAATACGGCTTTTTTTTTTCTCCTTTCGCTCCGTCCGCGATCACCTGCCCACCCATTGTTTAATGTTAATGCCTGCTCGCGGACGGAGCGAAGGGAGAAAAAAAGCCGAATTCTCTATGGGTTGGCGGGAAAATAGTTCGAGGAGCGCGCTTGTAAAATCGATAAAAAATAGAAAAAATGTCCGATTTTATTCAGTAAGGTGACAAATTGAACCTGAATGATGTATCTAACTACCAGCACCAAAATTGTTTCGAAATTCCTACTACTTTTTTTTCAGGAGAAAACGGAAGTTAATTAAAAAACAACCCTCGTAAGTTCAAAATTGTTCCGATTACATATTTATTAAGACTCAAGACTGGGGAACCTCATTAATTGAATCGTTAGTGTGAAACAAGAATAAGTCCAAAATCAAAATTTTGAGAAAATCGCTGCAAAAACTGCGTAAATAATGGAATGTTCGTTGAATAACCTCCAAAATTTTACTGGAAGTTTAGAACTCTATTTAGAAAAAAAAGGGCAATTATCGAAACAGATATAAGTACCTTCAAAATTATTTAACAGTTGAAAAAAGTTGACGGACTTATTCCCATTTTAGTGAAGTTCCCAAGTAAAGTAAAATCTTAAAAACCACTTAAATTGAGGTTTAAATTATATTTCTGCTTGGTTCACAATTCAAAAGAAAGTGAGAAATAAAAAGATGATGACAAATAAATTTTGATAATTATTGTGAAACTGAGTCATTATAGAAGTATCAATGGAGTAAGTGAATGTGAATGAAGTCAAACATTCCCAGCATTAAAAAAAGTTGAAAACACTTTTTAATTAAAAGCAAATTTAATTTTGGCCTCGTTTACACCACAAAGAAAAAGAACAGAAATACAAATTAACTCTTAATTCCAAATTAATTGAAAAAATACAATTAATGGACATCTATTTTGCATTTTATATGTATTCATTGCTATATCAGCCAATAGGGGGGTAGTTATTTCCCCCTCTTTTCACTCATGTGTAGAGAAAGAGAAAGGTTTGGAGATTATTTTGAGCACAAAAAATCAATTTGTTATTTTTTGGACTTATTCCATTTTTCATTCATAATATATTCAGTTAAGGGGGTTCAGTACCAAACGCCTTAAAAATATATTTTGATATTTTAATAAATTATAAAAGAGCAATCATTTTTCTTTCGAAAGGTGCATTACTTTTGCCTGTAATCGGTTTTAAAGCAAAGTACTAAAATGGGCAATACCATCATTTTTTGAAAACAGAAAAATTGCATTTTTCCAGTAAAGGAAATAGATCTAAATCCACATGAAAAGTTTCAAAAAAATTTTGCTTATCAAATATTTAAAATTAAATTCGCCAAGCCCTTTGTCTTTGTTTAGGGTAGAAGTACGTCACATACAGACTTTCACGAGAAACCCAAAAATGACTTTGATTTGTTTAAACAATAAGGAAGTTGCATGTGTCAGATTTTCAAAACCAAACAAGTGTTCCGTATGGTTTTTTGTATGGTAAAATGAAATATCTAGCCAGTTTTTCAAAAAATGTACAGGTAATTAAATATTTTAATTTAAAAGTCGAGAAAAAAACACGTGACTGAAAACGTTTATTGTTTAAACTGTATGATGACGTCAACAATAATACCATCAACTCCATTGCTTTACAACAATGTTTAGTATAAGATGACGTCACATCCAAACTCTTGGCATTTTCGCGCGCTTTTAAAAAGGAGATTTTTGTTAATTTTTTTGGCAATCAAAAAATTTCTCGATCGGCCTCAAATTTTGTGTAGTTGCTTATTTTTGCAAGAGGAATCGATTAAAAAATAAAAAAAATCATGCAACTTCCTCATTAAAGCATTGTTTAAAATCAATGTATAGTAGGGTGGTCCAAAAAAATTTTTTTTTGAAAAGTTGAACTCTCACCCTCCAGTTTGGTGACATTATGTGAGTTAATGCCCCTGTTAAAATATTAGATCATTTAAAGGTTATTTAGAGGTAGCTCAAAGGCTTTGAAGTTTTAGCCATTAGCGTCTATGGAAAAACGCATGTTTTCAGTAAAGGAATTTACATTTCAACTGATATAGCAATAATATGTGTTTATAAAATGTATATTTGTTTTAGTCATAACAAGGTATGTATAATTTAAGTTTTTAACAAAGATTATTCCTTGTCTGGAACTCACATAACAACTTTTCGAACTCTAAATAACAACTTTTCATCCAACTCTAAATATTAATGTCTACTTCCACTCAAAGACATTAACATCAGCTAGCTAAACTGCTGGAGCTTGTAAAAAATGCTATTTACTTTGCCTTCTTGACTTTGTGATTTGAGAAGCAATCACACAAAAACTCAAGATAATTTCTCGAATAAGCATTGATCTATTTGTGTGAAACTTCTGAGCTCCAGGTGCCTTCCATCATATACAGTGGATAATAAAGATTATTTACTGTTTAAAGATTATTTACAGTTTAAAGTTTAAACTAAAACCAAGAGAGAAGAAGGCTTTAAAATAGTTTAAATTGTTTGTAGAACTTTTATACAAATGAAGCACTGGTTCATTGATACTATCTCAACAGAAGCTCCTGTTCATGCTCATATAAAATTGCATTAATTAAATTAATTATAAATTGCATTGAGGAGTGACAGAGACTTCACCGTTACAAGTGGATATCTTTTGTTTCGGCATCAAGTCGTTTTAATAGCTTCTGTATCAGTATCGTTCCTTTTTTAAACCTTGATAGTTATAGTTTAAACTGTTGATGAAACAGCCATATATTTAAACAGTAAATAATCTTCATTATCTACTGACATGATAGAAGGCACCTAGAGCTCCGAAGTAAATACCTTTAGTTATAAGGAATTTCGCACAAAAAGGTCAATGCTTATTCGAGAAATTATCTTGTCTCACAAGAAATTATCTTTGTTCACCAAGTCAAGAAGGCAAAGTAAATAGCATTTTTAACCAGCTCTAGCAGTTTAGCTAGTTGGTGTTAATGTTTTTGATTGGAAGTAGACGTTTAATTTAAAGTTGTATAAAAAGTTGTTATTTAGAGTTCGAGAAGTTGTTATGCGAGTTCCAGACAAGGAATAATCTTTGTCAAAAACTTAAATTATAATTACCTTGTTATGTCTAAAACAAATATACATTTTATAAGCACGTATTACTGCTATATCAATTGAAATGTAAATTCCTTTACCGAAAACATGCGTTTTTCCATAGACGCTAATGGCTAAAACTTCAAAGCCTTTGAGCTACCTCTAAATAACCTTTAAATGATCTTATATTTTAACAGGGGCATTAACTCACATAATGTCACCTAACTGGAGGGTGAGAGTTCAACTTTTCAAAAAAAAAATTTTCTCCATAGACAAGTGGACCACCCTAATGTATAGGGTAAAAGTACGTCCATTGGGAAATAGGACGATTTAACGCCCTTTTTTAAAGTCGAACCTAGAAATTACATAAAAAAATAAATAATAATCGTAAGTAAAAAAATTTTTGCGCGTATATTCCGCTCTAGGGTACCTTTATCGAATAAAAAAATAAAAATAAATAGTGGTATTGCCCAATGCTTTAAAAACGTTAACAAACCGAAATTATCTCGAATTATACGAATTCGAATTATTCGAATGCAAATATCTCAAAACTGTGTTTTTAAACCTTCGATGTACCTTTTCTAGCAAAATAACAGTTAAAACATCATGATTTTTTGCACACATTCCTGTTATGATGTAGTTGTTATACTGAAATGAGCTTTAAAAAATATCTGTAATTTTTTTAAAAATATCCCTTTTATCATGAAAAAAATGCTATATTTCAAAAATTTTAGAGATTCAATGTAAAAAGTTCAAGAAAACGGGTTTTAATTAATTAATTACTTAAAGCTCATTTCAGAAAAATTTAGAATATGTATTTTATACCCTTAAAAAGCTTGAAAGCTGTATTTTCATACTTTCTATAAAAAGGTACATCGAAATATACCTTTTTAACATTGTCAACATAGGGGTTACTAAACCCCCTTAAATAAATAAAGTAATAAAAAATTAGCCAATTGTTCGGCAGTTCTTGAACCTATATAAAATATGCGTTCCGATCGATCCGGTACGGACTGGTCGCGTCGCTATAGTTGCTCCATGTAAACCCGCCCTAACAAGAGTCGTCCTCTGTGAAATTTTTCTCATTCAAAGCAGTCATCCAAACGTCTTGATTGAGTCAAGCGCAAAATAAACATTTTCAACAGGCGATGTCTTCCAGTGATAAAAGAAGTTGCATCGAAGAAAAATACGATAATATGTTTCATTCTGTATTTGAGATACGTTTTGTACAAGAAGCTATTTCTATAGTACTTCTTATGCGGAAACGTTCATAACAGCTTCCAGCTATAGCTTTATGTCACATTCAATAATAATAATGGTTACCGAATACAAAGCAGTCGTAAAGATAGTGTGATTTCGGGATATAAAAATAATTTAAGTGTTTGTGTCCGGGGAATGGGGCTGTGAAATAGATGTTGTGATATTTTGAATTTGGAAATGAAGTCTTAGCTCACGAATTTGAAAAATTTCGCTGTGGAAATGCCCTAAGTAAGTTGGCTTGAAATGTGAGAATAGAAATTTGTGCTTTCAAATTTTCAAGAAGAAAACTGAACACACATTTGCGCTGCAGAAACTTAATATTTTCCCTTTGATTTTTCATTTTCATAAAAATTTCTTAGATCTGTTCTTTCTGTTCGCTATCGCTCGCCAACCCCCGGGAACTGCTGACGCAGTTCCCCTAGGATTGCTTCGCAATCCTGTGCTCGCTACTCTCGCTCGCCATACGGTGGTACAGCCTAGCTGAGATTCATTACCAACTAAATTTGTTGGAGAAAATAGAGTTTTATAAATAGTAATATGCTGCAGGGAAACATTAAATACAGAGTATGTATACAATGCTTATAAAATTCACGGGTACTGTTCCATTAGCCAAGAAAAACCGCCATAAGCAGTATAATATATCAGATAAGTACTATTAACATGTATATGTTATACTTAAAAGTTGATATAGGTGCTTTTACTTCCCCATTATTTCATTACTCCTCTAAAACTTCTTTGTAAACACAATTGTAAATACTCCTGCTTGGAGCTACAACCGTCACAGTTTCTAGCTCTACTTAAATCCATCTTTAGATTGCTTTTGAATTTACGAAACTTAAATAAAACAAACCAACCGTTGTCAACGGGATAAAACAAATACCACCAAATTTCAGCGTCACGTAAGATAATTATACAATAATGTACGGATATTTCAAATTTATTGAATACGATTATAAAATGACACTAAGATTAAGATATTAGAACCAATAAATTCTAAGCTTTTCTGTTTGAATTATATCTGATTTCCGATGAGGTTGGAGAGATCAAAAATATATTATCTGCTTAGTAAAGAGCATTGCGCTACAATAATATCTCTATTCTAAAAAAAAAGTTTTTGGTGAACGGTTTCCAGAGAAAGGCTTTTTAATTACTGAACCGAATGACACGTACACTGCTGGCCATCCAAAATGGTACACCAAGAAGGAAAAGAGATATCAAAGAGAAAATTTATTTCCATGATTGCATATAGTATGAATGTGAATTGATTAAAAATTCAGCCCTCCTGGATGTTAGGATGCCGAAAAAAACAGGGAGGAGTGTTGTCTCCATAGGTGTCCATTACCGCCTCTACAAGCCATGATATTGAGTGAAAGGGGCGCTAAATGGGTTTTAAGGGATTGAAGGACCATGTAGCCTACCCAGGTAGTCCAAGTTCATATGATGCACCAGCGGAAGTTGCCTACCGGGCTAGGTGATTTCTCCTCTTTCACCGGACATGTTTTGTGGGTGTTGGTTCTTAAGAACGGATAGGTCAGGGTAAAAATGCATCATAGGGGGATAAGAAAAAAGCTTGGACATTGCGTTCATCATGTGGTTGTGCATTTTTCTCTTGAGACTTGTCCTTAGGAGAGGACTGAAGGTAAGGATAGAAAACAGGTTTCCAAACTTCAATGATGAACCTCTGGTTGGTTAATGTGCTGGTAAATCATACTGAGGAAGTGTGGGAGTGGAATCCAATTCTTCATTACTGCTTTATCCTGCGTACAGAAAAAATCTGACGATTACAAAATCAACAGCTGAGTGCTCTCTTTTCTCGCTGTCTTAAAGTCATCTCTAATTATCGTGGTGCTTCAGTCAGAATTGGGATTCTCTCATAAACTCAGTACGATGACATTGAGATGATCTTTTCATTATTTAGGGCTCTATTGCCAACGCCAAATCCTGTGTTGAAGAGTGAAATTTTTCTGATGCTATGCGTGACAAATGGGTAGTCCCCTGCACTGTAAATGACATGCATTTCACTCCCACACTGCCTCTCTTTTCCTTCTTGATATCTATTTTCCTTTTTGGTGTACCATTTTGGATGGCCAGCAGGGTATATGGTATAGAAATATCCGGATTCTTTCCGGATTTCCGAGTAGGCGCTTCGATTTTTCAAAAAAATTCTCAATTTTAAAATATTTCCATTTTTTTTAGATATCGGATAAGGATCGCAGTTACAAAGCAAGTACTCTCAATCAATGTTATTAATCTTTATAATATAATGCAGCGGTTCTTAAAATTTCTATCATCTCGGACCCCTTTATGTAGCATCCAAACATTCGCGGACCCCCAACATTTTAAACACAAAAAGCCGTAACCAGACTTTTGTTTTGAGTTTTAGATTAATAAAAATTAGTATAAGTTATAATTAATTTTACAATTACTCCAGAGGCGTATATAGAAATTTATTTCGGGAGGGAACAAAAATTATCCCTCAGCCCCCCATGTATGGGGGTGTAAGCTGTCCCTGATGGCTTTGAAAACATGATTGTCCCCTATCTATATCTATAAAATCCAAATACCACTGACTAACTGACTGACATACACTCATCACGAAATCTCCAAAACTGCCGGACCGAGAGGCTTGAAATTTGACAGAGACCTTCCTCTCAGCCATTAGACGCTCACTAAGAATGAATTTTAAAATCGAACGACTCCTTCCCTGTTTTTCGACGCTTTTTCGACTCCGTTTTACCCATTGAAATAACATTACACATTGTTGAAATGCATAAAATACAGGATTTACTTCTCTATCTGAAGGTGACGTCTTGCCTCACTTGATAAAATATAATTTGAAAACATTTTATAACTTACAATGAAACTTAAGAAAAACAGTTTGAATATCTGTATTTAAATATTATAACAGCTATCAGAAAACTGAAATAAATTGAAATAATTAATTAACTTTTAATTTTCTCAAAAATAAATATATTTATGGAATAGCAAGAATTGAAAGTTTCCATGGAAACAGAGCTGAAATTTCATTGCTTCATAGCGGGTATGGTTTACTAGACTATAATCACTAGATTTTTATTGTAACTATAGCAATCAGTTTTTACTTTTTCAAAGTAGCTTTTAAAGAAGTTGGTTATATTAATAATAAGACAGGCTTTTAATAGTTTTTTACTTGATAACTTTTTATCTAGGGATTTTTGAAATTTATTTATTTTGAAATAGAATTTTTGCAGAGTTTTGAAGAGATCGCGGGATTACCACGAAAATTCTATTTAAGATTTTAAACAGTGGATTTCAAATGACAGAGATGATTTAAATTTGATTGTTTTTATCACATAGAAAGGATAAATGTTTAATAGACAAAAAACCGGGATGGAATGAGTTATCACAGTTGGAAATGAGATGAGAAAAAGGCACCAGGAAAACCGGGATGAAAATTACTGGGAACAACGGGGTATGAAAAAGTACCGGAACACCGGAATATGAAAATTATCGGGAAAACAAGGATATAAAAATGATCGAGAACACCGAAATATGAAAAGGTACCGGGAACACTGGGATAGGAAAAGGTACCGAAAACACCGGGATATGAAAAGATACCGAGTACAGCGGGATATGAAAAGATACCGAGTACACCGGGATACCAGGAACACTGGGATGGGGAAAGGTCCCGGGAACACTGGGGCATGAAAAAGTACCTTGAACATCATGATATGAAAAGCTACCAATAAAACAGAGATACGAAAAGGTACCGGGAACACCGGGATATAAAAAAGTACCGGGAACACCGGGATATGAAAGGTGCCGGGAACACCGGGATATGAAAGGTGCCGGGAACACCGGGATATGAAAAGGTGCCAGGAAAACCGAGATATGAAAATTATCGGGAACACCGGGACATGAAAATTATCGGGAACACCGGGATATGAAAAAAATATCAGGGACACCGGGGTAATTGGTGATATGAAAAATCAGACATACCTATAATTTGAGAGAACTTTAAAAAAGGAAAAAAACACTCCACCCGTGCAAGGCCGGGCAAATCAGCTAGTAAAATATAATTTTCTCAAAAAGTTGGGGGTGCGTTGCATCTCCATGCACCCTCTTAAATCCACCCATGCCTATGAGTAATGAAGTTTTAGCTACCAAAAGGGGGTCTGGGGGTCCTCCCCCAGAAAATTTTTGGAAATTTAACTAAAAACACAGGTTTTTAATTAGTTTTGATACCCTTAGTTAGAATTTTTGAATATAAATTTTTATGTAAGATTTGCATTTTGATAAACTTGATGCAAAAATAGTTTAAACAATAGAATTTTAAGAACAAAAAGGTATCTGGGGGTTATCCTCAGAAATGTTTTAGAGAAATTTGTTCCTAAAAACACAGATGATTTTAACTAGGTTTTGATAAACTTCGTCCGAATTACAGGCATTCTTAGGTAGGATTTCAATTTTGATGAACTTACTTTTAAAAAAGTTTTTAATAATAAAGTACCCAGTACTAAAGGGGGATTGGGGGTTCTCCCCCAGACAATTTTCGGAGATTTTAATCAAAAAACAGGGTTTTAAGTTGTTTTGATACACCAAGTCCATATTTCAGGGAGGGGGCAGGGCCCCTTCACCCACCCTTTTTTTACGCCGCTGGAATTTCTCCAAGTCTCTGAGGTGATGGTCTGAAAATTTCAAGGAAAAAATTATGCATTGAAGTCAAAATTTCAAGGGGGCTGGGGGTTCTCCCTCAGAAATTTGTCTCTTAAAACTAGTATTTCATCTAATTTTGAAACTCTTTGGGGTATTCTAAAAGTAACTTGGGGAATTCCTCAAGGTAACTCACGGACCCCCTAGAAAGGCTCCGCGGACCCCCCAGGGGTCCGCGGACCACAGTTTAAGATGCGGTGATATAATGAATCCCATTTTTTTTCAACAAGAATTCCATATAGTTCTGTAAAGATTTATGTTTAATGTTTTAAAGATTTATGTTATGTTAATTATTGTGTGCATTTTGTATTATTGTGTGCATTTTGTATTATTTTGTTAATTATTGTGTGCGGCATTTAAATTTCATCGGTGTTGTTTTTTTCCCTCCAGTTCCGATTTGAGTGACAGCTTCAGTGGGCGAATGAACGAATTAGCTGGATGATGTAGTATTAAAGGAAGCGGATTGTTTGGCTCGAAGTTTGTCTATGGGAAAAGCCCTGTTAAAAAAGTTTTCATTAGCGTCTATGGAGATGAATACTCTGTAAAGCTCTATACTCTGTGATTAAAAATTAAGACTAAAATATTTTTATTGCTTTTGAAAAAATAGTTTTCCCAAGACTGTTGTTTCCCAATCAGTAGTCACATGAGATAAGTCCTACAACTTTTCCCATGCCCTCTGCTAGCAACGGTCACCTCCAATACCAATTCCTCTTAAAACCATCATTTTGACACACTCAAGATGCATTAATACCTATACCTACCACTCCCCTATATATCCATCCGTCACGGCATTTTCGGAACATTCCATCAGGCCTTCCCAATAGCTCATCCCTAATCCGATGTCGCCCTGAGGAGGCTTAGAACGCACGAGGGAAGTGTTCCGGATTTATGTATCGGAGGAACACTCGGAGGAACACTCGGCTGACTTCGATCATCAGATCTTGGCAATAAGCAGAATTATACTGTTTACTTCCTCGAGCGTAGATTTAATAAACTGAGGCATTATATTCGAGGTATAGATTAAGTTATGAGGTAATGTTGTTGCCATTGGATTGGGGAATTGTGGGGGGTATGATGTTTGGGGGGTTTCGAAATGGTGGTCTTGGGGTTTTCTAGGGAGTAGCAAAATAAAATATAAGTGAATAGTTATATCAGTGTTATTCCAGTAAACCATTAAATCTATCAATTTCATCGAGTTCAAACAACAAAATTTAATCTATTTCTTTGTCACCGGGTGGAATATTTCTTACAAAATGGCTTTCAAAAACACTAGTATAGACAGCAACTTAAGTTGAACCTATTTCGTCACTAACAAACAAAGTATAGTTCCCATCGCGGTGTCTAAATTTCGAGTGAAACAAAGATCGTCAATTTTAAAATATGGTTATTTCGTTAAACCCATGTATAAATAGTATCACAATTCGCGTATCGAAGTTCCTCCTATCAACCCAACAGGCTTTGTGTTTACTCACTTTCTCCTCCCGCGTAGTGACGTGCTGGGTTCAGGAAACGTTGCTGTGAAGCATAGGCTTAAAGAAAATACAGGGTGTCCCACGAGAAGTGGCCCAACCCCTTTAACTTTTGAACCCCTACAGATATAGTCATGAAAGTGGGGTCTAGGTATAGTAAAGTGACCATGCCCTATCCAATGAGACAATTTCTAACGCCCTCTAGCGGAATTTTTAGGAGTTATAATTTTTATTTTAAAAACTATTTGAGGTATGTGAAAAAAGTTAATGACTAAGTTGTAGAGCAGCATCGATTCAGTAGGAAAAGACACCTTAATGAGAATATCTTGAATAAAACCCCTAAAACGCACGCTCAATTAGGTTGAATTTACGTGTTTTTTACCTCTTAAAACGCTCCTAACAAGGCGAAAATGAGAAATTTTCATTTTTATACTTAAGTAAATGACTGAAAGTATTCTTAGTTCATTAAATTGAAAAATTCTAATTTTCACCTCGTGAGGAGCGTTTTAAGAGGTAAAAACCACGTAAATTCAACCTAATTGAGCGTGCGTTTTAGGGGTTTAATTCAAGATATTTTTTCTCATTAAGGTGTTTTTTCCTACTGAATCGATGCTGCTCTACAACTTAGTCATTGACTTTTTTCACATACCTCACATAGTTTTTAAAATAAAAATTATAACTCCTAAATTTTCCGCTAGAGGGCGTTAGAAGTTGTCTCATAGGATAGGGCATGGTCACTTTACTGTACCTAGACCCCACTTTCATGACTATATCTGTAGGGGTTCAAAAGTTAAAGGGGTTGGGCCACTTCTCGTGTGACACCCTGTATATTGTTGATTTAATGAAGAATTTAAAATAAAAGTTACATTACTGCACATCTATTCGAAATTTATACATATCCTGATCTAACTACTGGTACTAACTTCCATACTATTTATTTGAATTAAAAACTATTTTTTGAACATTTTCTGTAAAGTCGCCCTGTAAAATTAGGGTAATTTATTGTGTACTTCGAGCCTATTTTTACCGTGTAATTTTTATTTTGTTGAAAATAAACTGATGAAACCATTGGCATCGTCGGCACCTAAAAATTGTGGGTGACGACCCAAGGATTTGAGATTCTTCTCGAATAGCATTAGAAAAACAGAAAAATGGTTTTTTAAAGTCTATCGTTATATTTATTTTAAGCTCTGAGAACTAAGATGTTCAAACATATACTCTTAAAAACGGTGCTCTTGGCTCTTGCCCACATTAGTTTGGTTTTAATGACATTCCACGCAACTTGATGTATGCAGGTATTCTCGGAAATAAGCTATAACAGCGTTTTCATTTTCCGATGATTTTACAAGAAGTCATTACACATGATGCTTATTTATGCAATACATTCAACTCTCTGGATGCAATTAGCTTAAGTCGCTCGCATGTGCTCCGTTTCGGATATCATTCCTACCAAATTAATTGGATTGCTGATTATTAAGTATCTGGTGGAAAATAAATATCTATGAGTTTCTACTACAGATTTTAGCTGCTTTCAAAAACAACTTTATAAATATCTTCCCTATAATAGTACTACTATCGAGATTCCAAAAGGATGTTACATCCCCCAAAACATCGATGCAGAAATATACATTTTGGTAATCCCGTATACTTCGATTCAGTATTTTAAAACTATTATTATGCGAGATCAAAAATAAAAAACAACTTTAACTATTAAAATCCTTTTACCTTTAAAAGGGAACATTTTAAAAATTTAAGTGAAATATACGTTTTAAAGTGAAACTAGATTTTAAGATTAATTGGTTTACTTTTAACGGCAAAAATAATTCTGAAATATATATTTTATAAACTTAGTCTGTATCTATAATAATACAGTACCCCTGTGATCACAGTATTTCAAATCAAAAACATTATGGTAACATTCCATTTGATTATTTTCATAAAAGTATTTAATTTCTTCTCTTAAATATATACCGGACATATTTTTAGAATTATGATCTAGTTTAGATTATTATTGTACTAGCTGTAGATTGTTTTACTTGTTATTTAGATATTGACAATTTTACTTACAATGAAGTTTAATGGTCTTAGAAGAAAACGCCAAATATGTATAGCAATGCTATACATATCAGTGACGTAATTTAGGTAAAATAAATATTTAAAGATTTCTTAATTTAAAAAGTTATTAAATTTTTGATGTAAAGATTAAGCACTTAATGCTTAATTTTGTTATTTACAAGTTATGATTTTTTTTAGAAGCCCTTTCTGTGGTTTGGCAAGGGTCTTCGTAAATAATCCCATACGTCATAAAAAAGTACTATTACTTAAAATTCCTAAGCGACTATAAACTTTATATCAGTTATTGTGTTTTTGTGATAAAAATTGTGTTTATGTTTAGAATATAAAAGGGGATCATTTAAAAATTTAATTACATTGTATAAAACTAGAACAAATACCTTAAAATACGATCCGTTGTATTATTAAAACATTAAGAGACATTGACATACCGTCAATCAAATACATTTAAATTAGAGTGCGTTATCTTAAATAACCTCATAAATTTTATATTATGTTGTGCATAAATGTTTAATATTATTAAAATGTAAACATTTACATCAAGGTGCACATTACTTTATACCATTTTTGTTGGTATGATTAGCTTGAAATGGAAATCTAACATGCTAGCAACAAAATCTTATCCCAAAATTCAAGGATTCAAGGATTTATTTCAACAAAATATAATTAAAAATTACACAAAAGAGAAAAAAAAACAATGGAATAATACGCACACAACATTGAAGAGACAAAAAAAGACGAACACATACATACAGGGTGCGTCAAAAGTTCGTGAGAACTTTAAAAATTAATAATAAAAAAACAAAAAGAGATAAAAATCTGCCGTCTGCTGCTATGTTCTTGATTTGGCTTTGGATTTTTTTACACCAAATTTTGAAAATTCGTAGTTCCCCGACCTTTATGTAGATGGCAGCACCACTTTTCTTCGAAAATAGGGAATTTCGGCTAGCTAAGTTTCCCCTTTTTCTTCATCGTAGGGATTTATCGAATATTGCGATTGAATCGATTTCCGAATCAAATGAAACTTTAATTCTCGGATTCTAATCGTCAGGGCCGGTTTTAAGCCATGCTGATCTTTTAAACATTTGATTAGAATGTTCAATTAAGATATTTTATGATCCTTTCTTTGTTTCTCGCACAAATTTAAACTTTTTACGAATGAATTTAGTTCGATCGCGTACTGTGATAACTGGTCTTAATTTGTATGCTAGTTTTTTTTATTTATTCAGTCCTTGAGAGTGAGAAATCTACTCTAATCTTAGAAATTTTCAGATTTTTCTTTTTTCCATCTGATTTTCAAGTTTTTCTATAATGTTTCAAATGATCAGATTTTTCGAAATATTTTTAATGTTAATCCCCCATCATTTTAGTAGGTATGGTAAAATAAAAAAATACAAATAAACAGATAAAATTTCCGTTTACAACTTGGCGAGTAAAAATGATAAGACAATCAGTGGTCATTTCAGAGAATCGTTTAGGGGGGCTAATCTTCTGGCCAAAATCTATCGTTTCAGGGAATATGGGGTTGATTCAAACTTATTTCTAACCCCCCTTCATACCAAGCGTACATGATTAAATCATTAAAGTAGATTGTTAGAAAACTTATTGCAATGATTTAAATCATAGAGTATTAGTTACGATTTGGTGTGCAACGAGCTAAGATGAGGGATAAGGCCCCACTGAATAGTTTTGAAATTTTATTCAGGAAGAAATGTCTTAACTTTCTTTCATAAAACCTTTATTGTTTGTCAGAAATGTTTTGTCCTTTTTTTTACAGCTGCGATCATCCCGATCCACCCTTCTTTTGTAACGAGGGATAAATCTGGATGTACTGTGATGGATCAAGTGTACCCCAAGGAGGCGCACAAATAAAAAATAATTCAAACGCAATTTACAGAGAAAAACCAAAAGGGGTTAAGATTAAAAAAAACTTCACAAAATTTTATCATGAATCGTTTTTAAAAATCTATAAATTAAGTTGAAAATCAGATGAGAAAAAAAAGAGAAATCTGAAACCTCCTAAGATTAGATTTCTCTCTGTTAAAGACTGAATAAATAAAAAACCTAACATACAAATAAATACCCGTTATCACTGTACGCGATCGAACTAAATTCATCCGTAAAAAGTTTAAATTTGTGCAAGAAACAAAGAAAGGATCAAAAAATATTTTAATTTAACATTCTAATCAAATATTTAAACGATCAGCATGGCTTAAAACCGGCCTTGACAATTAGATTCCGAGGATTAAAGTTTCATTTGATTCGGAAATCGATTCAATCGCAATATTCGATAAATCCCTACGATGAAGAAAAATGGGGAACTCAGCTAGCCGAAATTCCCTATTTTCGAAAAAAAGTGGTGCTGCCATCTACATAGAGGTCGGGGAACTACGAATTTTCAAAATTTGGTGTAAAAAAATCCAAAGCCAAATCAAGAACATTGCAGCAGGCGGCAGATTTTTATCTCTTTTCGTTTTTTTATTATTAATTTTTAAAGTTCTCACGGACTTTTGACGCACCCTGTACAAAAAGAAAATAGTAGTTTTGAAGTACCAAAAGAGCTCGTAGCTCGTCCATGGTACCCAGTACCAAAAACTCTCCCTAGGCAACAAAGCTGCGCTGACTCTATTTAGTTACCTTAAATAATATTTCTATGTCATTGTGTCCTGCTATGAAATTATGCAGTCCAGATTTATATTCAGATTTATTATTAGTGATTTTAAGGGTTTCATTTAATTTATTCAACAAAAAGGGACCAAGAAACACGTGTGATTTGTGAAAAATTTCTTTGTTAGATTTTGGTACAAAATAATTTCCTTGTATATTTCTAAGAGAAAAGTTAATAGTTTTATATTGATAGAAAAATTTATTATTGAAAATGTAAAGCAGTAACCGAAATATGTAGAGTTCTCTTACAGACAAGATAGGATTTAATAAAGAATTATTTTTAATATGGGATAGGATTTTATTCTGCAAGTGGTTAAGAGGTTTTATATTATTATAGTAATCTGAAGCATAGCATGTTATTCCATAGTTGATTAAAGATTGAACCCAGGCAAAATATATTGAAGTTAAAAATTTATGGTCAATAATACGTTTAAGCTTAAAAAATTTCAAATTAATAAACCGTAATTTGTTTAACAAATAACTTACATGAGTCTTCCGTTTTAAATTACTATCAAATTGAAGTCCTAAGTATTTAATAGAGTCAACGCGCTTAATTTTATCACAGGTAGAGGATGCACAATCACATTCCAGATTACAAGAAGGGTTATGGATTCTTAAACTATTAACAGTGGGTTCAGTAGATTTCAGACTAAAAATCATAAATTTAGTTTTTGAAACGTTTAGCTTTAACAAGTTATTACTAAACCAGATGGAGTGTAAACCTTTTTGGAGTGAAATTTCAATTTTTTTAAAAAGATCTAAGTAATTATCAGCCGAGAATACCAAAACAGTATCATCAGCAAAAGTTATGATGTCACAATTTAAATTTAATTGAATTAAATTAAATTTAATTCTAAGGAGGAAAACCACTTTCTGTTGCCAAAAATAAAATGCAAATTAAATTTTAAAGGTTTATCAGCCAATTCAGGCTCACTAAATTCCATCCTAAACCAACTTAATGTAATAACCCGTTCCGTTGGCTTTAGCTTAACCAAATGGGGGGCATTCCTGCATCTCAACTCAGGTGCTAATGTCTCTCCCTTCCTAGACCATCTGTCCCGACAACTACATATGCATGCGCGCTTAATAATAACCCTGGACACGACCGCTTCAATGTGGTAAGCGATCCGCTCTCTGGGATGTCAAGGTAGTGGGTGTCGCTAATTATGCGGAGATTTGGATGGGGTAACTAGGATGGTTTGCGGCTTTACCGGTTTGTAAAATTACATAGATTTTTTCGTTCAGTGAAGTTCGTCAAAAATTGGGTTTAATTCCGTTAACGTTCCCGCTAAATAGCAGCGCCATGCTCTTTAGGACACCAAAAAGCAGAAATACTGCTAAGTTATTCTGATTTTTATTGATAAACTGAACAGTTACCCAAACCCCTTTCGATATACCCCCCACCTGCAAAGAAACAAAAGCATCACCCCCCCCTCCAATAATGCAGGCAACCGGAACAAACCGGATTATCATCAAAAGGCGCGTAATGAACTAACTTAAAAAGATTAGAACCCTTTTAAAACCAGAAACCTTGTCGCCGGCAAACCAAGCAAGCAAAGACTGTGGAAGAGGATGTTTAATTTGGGTGTGATGCCACGCATATCGAGAGAAAATATCCAAAATATTTTAAACTCTCTCTCTTGCTGAGTCGACTGGGTGGGATGGACACTCCTTTATCGTTTGGGGTTATTGGGATGGAACTAATTCTCTGGTAGGGCTGTTTCTGTTTTGGGAGCTTCAGCGGTTTTGGGGAAATAAGCATTTTCTGAGAATCCCGGGAAGATAGAGTGAAGTGATGATGAATAGTGTGATGGTTGGGGTGTATTTCTTGCTGATTTCAAGGTTCTGAGATTTTATGAAACTTATACGAAGGAGTTTTATAAAAGTTATTGGAATTGTTGGAATAGAGCATTTTCAATCACTTGACTCGTACCTAGCAACGGCCTTAGGGGCCGTTCAAATATTACGTAATGGCTTTTTGGTCATTTTTAACCCCCTCGTCAGCAAAGATAAGCAAACCTCCAACCCACCCACCATAATTACGTAAGAAACTACCGGACCCCCCCGCGAAATTTTGACATCCCTTTTAGTAAGTACTGTTTCTTTCTCCTTGAAAATTAGGCGACTTATACAAAGGAGTTGCCCTTTTTGTATACAAAGGAGTTGCCCTTTTTGGGTGTAACCCTAATGGTTCAAAAATGAGTCAAAACACTACTTTTCGGGGTTAACATTTCAAAATGTTTGGGGGGGTTCCCCAGAAAAAGTGCTTACGTCAGATTTCCTAATTCAATTTTTTGTTGAATTTATTTTTGGTTGAGTTTGGAAATTACTTATGCAAAAAACAAGAGATTTTCGAAAATTCAGTATCTTACGTAAGCATCACTCATATCCACCCTTCCCCCTTGTCAGGAAAAAAACAAGGAAAGAGCAAACCCCCTCCCCCCTTAGGTGCTTACGTAATATTTGAACGGCCCCTTAGCAACAGATTGTTTGACCTGTAGCAGTTAAAATAAAATAACTGGTCTTGGAATGCTTCTATTGGAGCATTTGCAATCACATGACAGCAACAGATACCGCTACACCTAGCAACGGTCTTAGCAACAAACTGTTTGATCTACGGCAAGGAAAGAAAATAACTGGTAGTGATGTCACCAGGGTTGGCCGGATTGGACCCAATTGAGTTGGACCCAATGGGTTTTTTCAAAAAAAACCATGTGAAAAAACCCACATTTAGGACCCATTTTTGGGTTTTTTCAAGAAAAGTCAATTTCCAAATGTGTTTTTTTTTCAAAGTTTAGGATATTTTTAAAATTTTAATGCGTTTTTTTCAAAATTTAAACTAGGTTTTAAAAATTAAATGTTGTTTTTTCAATTTCAGGGAGTTTTTAAAAAAGTTAAATAGGTTCTTTCATTATTCAGTGGGTTTTTTCAATATTGAATGAGGGTTTTTTTTCAAAATTTAGGACGTTAAAAGTTCAAACTAGTTATAAAAAATAAAGAAGATTTTTTTAAATTTCAGTGTGTTTTTTCAAAGTTTAGGATATTTTTTCAATTTTAGTGAGTTTTTTCAAAATTTATACCAGGTTTAAGTAAATAAGGGGCGTTTTGACAATTTCAGTGGGTTTTTTCAAAGTTTCTTAGCTTCTTTCAAAGTATAAAAACTTTGAAAAAACCCACTTAAATGTGGAAAAACTGACATTATTTTGACAGAACACATTTAACAAAGAAAGAACTCACTAAAATTTGAAAAAACCCACTGACATTTTAAGAGAAAACCACTTAATTTTGAAAAAACCCACACTTTTTCCGAAAACACCCAGTTTTATATTGGTTTTTTCAGGGTTTTATTGAAAAAACCCGAAAAAACTAAACCCACTTGGGTTTTTTCAAAAAAACCCGGGTTTTTGCCAACCCTGGATGTCACCTGAAAACACTATAGGATGGTAATACAGGTAGTGAACCAAGTCTTGTTCTTTTTTAAAATCAATAACAAAATAATAGATAAAAATTTGCCTGTTCGTCGCAATTATACCTTGGGTTACTCATAAATTTTCGTACACACATTTTTGAAAATCAGTAGTTCACTAAGTTTTAGATAGATGGCGCCGTGATATTAAGGGAGAGCAATCCTTGAGGTCCCTATTTTCATGCGTCGTTAGGAAATTAGATTTTCCTTTGTGTCTTATTCAGAAAATATTAAAGAAATTTGGTTAATTAGAAATTTTAAACTGGGGGGGCTTGTTAAAATTTAGTTTCCGCATTTTCTTCTGTAGACATCTCATGGAGTTCCAAATAGTGTATAAAATAGTTCATAGGGTGTCCAAAGAAGAACTCCGTGTTTTTAAAATTGAATATACAGTCAAGTCCGCTTAATGTGATCGCAATTGTCCGAGACTAAACTGATAACATTATCCGATCGATAACATTAAGCGATCTCATATCAAAAAACCGCAAACAGTGTTACTAGATTGTTTGCTTTAAAATCAAAATCATGTAATGGTAATAAATGTATTTAGAACTCTATTTTTAAACTAGGAAAAGTTTTAAGGGGAAAATATAAGTAGTTCAGTTAATAAAATTAAAATAATCGCTTAATGTGTATTTTTACAGAAAGGTCTCTCTTTTTTCCGCTGAATTATATCTTTCCACTCCAATAAACCACTTATTTATTACATAATCTGAATTTCATTAAACAAGGGAAAATCAAAATCTCTTATCAGAAACATCTGCAAAGCGTGGATCTTGGTGTTCCTTTAACCAATCACATCACAAGTATGGATTCGGACCCCCCTCCATAACCGTTTTCTTTCAACATAATATGCGGAATGTTTTATTTTTCTTACCCATACTAAATTTCAGAAAAAAGAAGCGCCAGATGTTCTCATGGAGAAGATTTTTACTTGTAAAAATTGACCTTCAAAATGAAACTCGAACCCAAAAGCGGTCGTTTTAAAGAGGATATGGACAAATTTTGATAATATTATGCGGATTCAGGATTCATAGTTGATCACATAAAACGATGTATTTTGCATTAAATTAAATAGGAATGATCGGGACCTGTCGATTCCGATAACATTATCCGATTGATAACATTAACCGTGATCACATTAAGCGGATTCGACTGTATCTTGAACAAAAATAGGTAAAAATATAAAACCAACGGCATCGTTCTTGTAAGAGCATGGAATTTTTTGTGTTAAAATTTAAAAATTTTATTTACTTTAAAAGTTAGCAGATGGCGGCACGTTGAAAATGTCGTAAAATTGTTCAAACTGAGTGCAAGATATCGATTCTTCAATTATTGTCAAGATCGATTCTTTTTATTGAGAATGAGATTGAAGATTGAAACCAATCACCGACAAGAAATATTTCAGGTGGAAAGTTTCAATCTCAATAAAAAGAATCGATCTTGACAATAATCGAAGAATCATTTGAACGATTTTACGACATTTTCAACGTGCTGCCATCTGCTAACTTTTAAAGTAACTAAAATTTTTAAATTTTAACAGAAAATTCCATGCTCCTACAAGAACGATGCCGTTGGTTTTATATTTTTATTGGTACTTAAGTATTATACCGTCGACCGTTCAGTAGCCGTCTAATTCAGCGGTAAATCAATAGAAGAGTCAATGGGATTTGATAACGCTTTTGATTAAGCGGCACGGTCGAAGGTATAATACGTAAGAACCTTTTTATCTATTTTTGTTCAAGAGATATTCAATTTTAAAAACCCGGAGTTCTTTTCTGGACACCCTGTACAAACTAGTACGTATCATATTATTTTTCAAGTCTTAAAAAGGAAAATTTGCAATTGGAATTATGTATTGAGGAGAAATAGTCTATTGTTACACTACTTGAAACAACCTGTATCTCTCTATTCTAAAAAAAAAGTTTTTGGTGAACGGTTTCCAGAGAAAGGATTTTTAATTACTGATCCGTATAACACATATTTGGTATCAAACTGTCCGGATTCTTTTGAGGATGTGCAAAGTGCCTTTAGAATTTATATCTCTCTATTCTAAAAAAAAGTTTTTGGTGACCGGTTTCCAGAGAAAGGCTTTTTAATTACTGATCCGTATAACACATATTTGGTATCAAACTGTCCGGATTCTTTTGAGGATGTGCAAAGTGCCTTTAGAATTTCTAAAAAAAAATCTCAATTTTAAAATATTTCCATTTTTTTAGATTTCGGATAAGGTCGTAGATACAAAGCAAGAAACTATGAATTTTAAAACAATTGAAAACATACATATTTCACTGGTTTTTTAATATTCAAATACGGTTGTTTTTTAATTAACTTCCGTTTTGCTGCTCAAAAAAAAGTAGTAAGAATTTCGAAATAATTTTGCTACTGGTAGATAGGTACATCCTTGAGGATCAATTTCCCTCATTACTGGAAAAAATCGAACATTTTTTCTATTATTTATCGAATTTACAAGCGCGCTCCTCGAACTTATTTCCCGCCAACCCATAGAGAAATCCTCTTTTTCGAAATTTTCCCGTTTTCGATAGTTTAAAAATAAAAAAACAAATGAATATTTAAAAATAAGGTTATAACGGAAGGTTACAAACATCTTTAATTACTTTTCATCTTAATCACCTTTAAATAGACCATTTACCGTACCATTTCACAAGTTTTTCGATTCCGCTTCATGAAAAGTTTGATTTTTCGTTGAGCTTCGCATCGGTTCGGACAGCCGTTTCCCCCTCAGAGCACACTTTGCCTGCGAATCTATCGATATTGCCTTGTTTATTATGGCTGTAACTCCAGAATCCCCAATGCCTGGAACTTGGCAGATGCAAAACATATGGTTTTAAACATCCACAATAGTATGCTGCAAAAATCACCTGCCTGCCGATTGTCTATTGTTAATGCGAATAGAGTTTAAGGGAAGAGAAATTCTCTATGGGTTGGCGGGAAATAAGTTCGAGGAGCGCGCTTGTAAATTCGATAAATAATAGAAAACATTTCCGATTTTTTCCAGTAATGACGGAAATTGATCCTCAAGGATGTACCTATCTACCAGTAGCAAAATTATTTTGAAATTCCTACTACTTTTTTTTCTGGAGCAAAACGGAAGTTAATTAAAAAACAACCCTTAGATTAAATAATCATCTTTCTATTTATAACACGAATTTAAAAAATATATTTTGTGTTATTTTTAACAATATTTATATTTTTGTTGTTCAAACGGTTTTCATTATATTTTAAACTTATATATAATTAATTTATTTTTATTTTTTAAATAACAAATTAATATTTTTATATTTATCTTTGTAGTTGTGGCAACCTAATCATTACTATATTTACAATAAAATATACACTCGCTTTCGGAAATTTTGAATTTTGCATTTATTTTTTATATCCTTTTGCAAGTATGTTTTTTAAGGTAGTAAAATGTAACTCTTTATTTCATAATGACAAAACGCAAACAACTAAATAACACGGGTGAATGTTTTAGATATAAGGATGAAAATGTTGGAAGTCTTGACATTCGGTGTCGTTGCTATGAAAATGACACAACTTCGAAGTTTGTTTCTCATGAAGATAAAATTCTAAATTTTCGCGATGTTTAAGATAATTACTACATTTTTAACAGTCAATCATTACAAATTTTAAGAAAGTTAAATTTATTCCTGAGATACTTCAATGCTTCCCTTAATGTATCTGTGAAAAAACATTACCTTAGGGAAATGGGTAAAATAATGTTTACATTGCTTTGTTGTTAATTTTCTTGGGGTTCAATTCCGTTATAGTTCCCGCTAAATATCGCCAATCTCTTTCGAACGCTCAATATTCAAATGTAAACCAATTTTTCTAATTTTTAATGATAAACTGAATAGTTATAGATCTAATTAAACACTTTAATCTATGAATTTGAAACAATTTAGCAATATTTATACTTTATAGTGTCCAAAAGAGATTAGTGATATTTAGCGGGAACTATAACGGAATTCAACCCCAAGAAAATTAACATCAGAGCAATGTAAACATTTTTTTACCCATTTCCCTAAGGTAATGTGTTTTTCACAGATACATTAAGGGAAGCACTGAAACATTAAGGGAAGGTTCATATATATGAACCTTTCTTGGAATTATAAAGAGATCCGCCAATTCATGTTACCATAAAGGAAATGATAAAATTCCACCACTGAATAAATATTCGCCATTTTTGAAAGAATACCACGGAGAAGTACTACCCCTGTGTTAAGAATGTTTTATAAAGTGAGTAAGTGCAGTGAGCTGGGTTTTGTGGGGAATTGTGAAGTGGTCCAAAAGTTACTGCGTCAGCAGTTAACGGGGGTTGGCGAGCGATAGCGACCCATGTAGCACACGAAAATCGATCGATATTGTATGGACGATATTGGCCTTCATCAAAATGACCCTATCGTGAATATCGGCCAATCGCGATGCTCGACCTTAGATAATATCGAACAACACTGATTAATCTCGTATTTGCGATATTCGTTTTTATCGATATCAGACAATGTCGCGAATAGCATTGGCCAATTTCGTTCAGTATTGATAAATCCTGGACAATAATGATCAACCCTGGATGTTCGATGTTCGTCTTGTACGAGATCTATCGATGTCATGCGGTGTTCGCGACAGAAAAATTAAATTTTTTTTAGCTGATGAATATTTTAAAAAATGCTACCAGAATTCGAAACAGGCTTTAAATATCACTCGGAAATGCAATACACAACTAACTTTTTTTTCATCGCTATAAAAATGTCACTCATTATCAATCAATATCCCACCTACAATAGAAATTTTAGAATGCTGCCAAACATCGGCCAATATCCTTTCTACGACTTTGAATTGACTTGTGATCTTGTTTTTCTGACACCGGTTACGCAACGCCATATAATGTCGATCGAAATCGTCATGGCGACATTGACTTCTCGGATATTGGCCAATGTTAATCAAAATTAGTTCACAGATATCATCTTCAGCAATTTTACCAAAACAGGGGTAAAAAGGTCCAATTAAATATTTACACTAATTTTTCATCCAAATGACGTTAAAAAAATGTTTTTAAATATATTTTTTATCTCTCTCTCTTATAAAAAATTACACAATATCGATCAAAGCTGTCGGATATCGTGATTCCGATGTCCGATATTCTACGATATTCGCGATATTGGCCAGTATTGGTACATCGTTGTCCAATGTCCGTGTGCTACCTGGGGAGCAGGGGGCGGTTGCTCCCTAGTTTTTTAAATTAAAAAAAATAAATAAATGAGAGAGAGAGACCCAACAGAATAGGTAAAAATTAATGGTAGATCAGTTTGAAAATGTTTCTAGAAATAACTTAAAGTCGGGAAAATGAGTTATGAAATAGATAAACAGGCTGTAGGAAACTGTAAGAAAATTTTCAGTCAAACATCTCAAAACGAATTATTCCTTTATGCTGAGAAAACGATACAAACCACACAATTCTTAAACCGAGTCAACCCTATAAAAACCACCTAATGCATTTTGATTTTCCGGTGGCGTTATTCCCAGTCGGTAAAGCATCTCCCACCAAATAAAGCCCAATCAATTCCCTCAAATCCCGAGGTGAGGAACAAAAACTTTCGGAAAAGCGACTTACGGATCTTAATCATTTCGATATTTCGGAAGCGGCACCGCATAGAAAGACA
Source organism: Tetragnatha versicolor (assembly GCA_024610705.1). Classification (NCBI taxonomy): domain Eukaryota; kingdom Metazoa; phylum Arthropoda; class Arachnida; order Araneae; family Tetragnathidae; genus Tetragnatha; species Tetragnatha versicolor. Next base: position 84,180,339 of record JANDEH010000001.1, read on the forward strand.
CTACGAAAAGGGCGAGCTTTGAACACCTCTGCTCCTTATGGAGTGAAAGTATACAGGTTGTTTCAAAAGTCCGTTTCGCGGCTTCATTTGGAAGCAACCTCTCGTAAGTTCATGGAAGTAAGGTCTACCCCAAGGTAAGTGACCCTGGATAATCCGTTTATATGACTTACAGCGCCCCTAGCTGGTGAAATAAAAGATAGAGTTAAACAAATTAATTTAAAAACTAAGGAGATAGAGCAAAAGCCTCAATGAGAGTATTGTTGCCAACGTTATTTATTTATTTATTTATTTATTTAAATATTTACACACACAACAGATAAATCCATTTACAGTGGTGAAAGGGAGAAAAAAAAAACAAGAAAAATTAATTGAATAAAACACTTTCACATAATCTTTTAAAAGCACTAAAAGACACCGAAAAAATATCAATTTCACTACATTGCATGTTGAAAATCATGTAAAATCTATTAATAGGAGAACTGGCAATATAATTAAATTTAGAAAATGGACTGGCGAATAGATATTTTTTGCGTAAATTATAATTATTAACAGAAAACTGAATTAAACAAAAAATGTCAGGACAATCAAATAAATTATTAAGAATTTTATAAAAGAATAATAAACAAGACAGATCCCTACGAGATCTCAAGGATGGAATATTAAAGGACTCAGCAAGACTAGAAGAAGAAATATCATGAGGGTAATAACTATTTTTTTTATAAAAAAGATAACGAAGGAAATTATTTTGCACTCTTTCAATATAAATCATTTTGTTATTGTAATGGGGATTCCATATTATATTGCAATATTCTAGGGTTGAGCGTATCAATGAATAATAAAGAATTATTAAAGTTCGTTCGTTAGAAAAATTAATTGTTTTGCGTTTTAAGTATCCAAGTTTTCTATATGCTTTAGAAACCATACTGTCTATATGAGAAGAAAAATCAAGATTAGATTGAAAAATGACACCCAGATCGGTAATAGTATTTACACGATTTAGAATTGAACTATTTATCTGATACATATACATAAGAGGATTGGATAAGCGAGCATAAGAAATAACCGAGCATTTAGCTATATTGAGATCTAAGCTATTAATTGCACACCATTGTTGTAGATTATTTAGATCAAGTTGTAAATTTAAGGCATCAAGAGTAGTTTTTACAGGTTTCATAATTTTTAAATCATCAGCAAAAAATAAATATTCAGAGTTTTTAAATACATTACAGAGATCATTAATAAATAAAATGAAGAGTAAGGGTCCAAGGTTAGAACCTTGGGGAACACCAGAAGTATTTGTGAACCTACCGGAAATGGCATTTTTAAAGTATACATATAAAGAACGATCGTTTAAATAGGAAAATAGCCATTCAATAAAATTTTCATGGAAACCATAATTATTTAATTTACTCAATAAAATACCAAAATCTATTGAGTCAAAGGCCTTAGAAAAATCCGTGTATATAACGTCAAGTTGAGTCCCGCTTTCAAAAGCAGAAATAATTTTACTGTACAAACAAAGTAGATTAGTTGAAGTAGATCGTTTAGGCATAAAACCATGTTGAAAGGGAGAGATTAGATAACTAACTTGACCAAAAATTTTTTTATACACAATACTTTCAAAAATCTTTGAAAAGTTATGAAGAACTCACAGAAAAGAATTCATAAAAATATTGTGAATATTTGTGGATATATTAGCAAGAGAAAATAGCACTTTTCAGGGGTCGAAGAAGAAAAAGTTCGCATATTTGCAAATTTTTTTATTAAGTTTTGTGTTCTTTAAACTTAAAAAACACAAAACTACAAAATAACTCTGAAAAATTTGCAAATATGCGAACTTTTTCTTTTTTGACCCCCTGAAAAAGTGCTATTTTCTGGTGCTAATATCTCCGCGAATATTCACAATATTTTAATGAAATTCTTTTCAGTGAGTTCTTTATGACTTTGGCAACAATACTTTCTATGAGGTTTTTGCTCTATCTCTTTTATTTTATAAATTGATTTTTTTAACTTTTTAATTTCGCCACTAGGGGTGCTGTAAGTACTCTCAATGGATTCTCCAGACTCTTTACCTAGGGGCAGACCTTACTTCAGTGACCCTAGGAGGCGTTGGTTCCAAATAAAAGCCGTGCAACGAAATTTTGAAACACCCTGTATGTATGTGCATGTGCTGTGTATATTGTTTTGGTTAAAGCCGTATCTAACATTCTAACTATGACCAATTCTACGAAATGTACCTAGGAAGCCCTAAATAGAGACCCCTGGCGTAGTTTTTAAAATCGTGATTAGTGATGGGCAGGTATCGATACCAAATACTTAAGTATTCGATACCTATAGGTATCGAGTGTATTCGATACCCACAAAAGTATCGATACTTTATTGACATATTTCGTTTTAAATTTTTCAATGAAGTAATCTTTATAATACCTACTGTAGATCAAACGCAGCCTGTTACCGTTCTCATTTTGCAACGCTCAAACCCAAGTCGTTATCATCCGCGAGAGAAATTTGACGCGGCTAGGTTTTTCCCCCGCCAAATCCTTCGCATCTATCCACCTCCAGGCCCTTAGCTACGGGACTTTTTGATGGATCGCTTTCAGTTTTTTGAATATTAGTCTGATTATGGATAGGCCCTAAAAAAATTGTCCCTTCAGGTTCATTTCCCGACATTGAAAAAAAGTACTCGAAACCTATCAGTATTCGATACCAAAGTATTCGATACCTATCAGTATTCGATACCAAAGTATTCGATACCTATAAGTATTCGATACCTAAAATTATCGATTTTGCCCATCACTAATCGCGATAGACATCTCTTTCCCTACAACTCAACTCCACTTTGAAATCTTCCATGCTCCATGCATGTTTACAGATCTCTCTCAATACAATAGAAAATATTATCAAAGACAGATATGCCTCACCTTTTGAAAGAACTATCAAATAATAGTGAAATTGAAACAGTGTGAACGAACCTATGTTGATACACAGATTTTTGTCGTAGAGGACTAGTCCTTTGACCGATTTTAACCCTTTATTTACCGACGGAACTGACAAGTACCGCCAACTTTAAAATTACATAGAATAACCATCCTTGCGAATATATTGACGATAATTTGCAGGAACACTCTTTCAGTTATCCTCTTCTTTCAGTTATTAGTATTTTAGAGGGAAATGCGAATAGATTTAACTGAAGTTGTAAGTTTGGCTTCCATTTCGATCGGATTCACATCATTGTCATTTTTGTTCCCTCAAAAAAGTAGTTAAAGTCAAAAGTTAAGTGTATTATTTTTTAAGACTTATTACTGCGATAAAAAAAGCTATGTTTTTCTTCTATTGTGAGAATATTTTAGCACTCCGTGTACTGACAGTACCCAAAAGTATCAATTTAAGTAATTGGATCTAGCGGATTCAATTTTCCAAAGATGATTATTTTATTTATGTATATCCCTTAATTTTCAATTTAGTGACTCAAAAAAAGTATTTGCACGAAAAAAATTGCAGCGAATCATAATGCGGTAAATAAAGGGTTAAGCTGAGGCTAATTGCTGAGGCGATGACTTCTCCGCCAATCACACAATATGGCAACCCCATACCAGGAGGTTTCTCGGAATTTCCCTTTTGTGTCATGGGCTGAGAAGTCATCGCCTCAGCAATTACGCCTGGTCCTGCGCTTGCCATGACCATGCCCATATACCAATGTTGCGCTTGCCATGCAATACAGGGCAGACTTGTTGAAACACCTTGTGTACTTTCGGTGTTACTTTTTTCTGTCACTCAGTGCTTTGACTAGTGTCTCCTGACAACTATCAATTGAAGTGCTTCGTGATCATGGTTAAAAATTTAAAGATGTGCACACTTTCAATGGGATTTTCTACCTGCTTGAAGTTATGAAGCATGTGCACTAAGCACTTCCATAGTAATTGAATTTTTTAAGGAGACACTATAGTCTGCTCATTTAGAATAGGCGCCTGAAACAGGATAAAAAAGCCTAATAACGCTCATCACGCAACTTCAGTGACCGACTGATTCATTTACAGTATTTTAACTACTAGTTCTGTCATTGCACAAGAAAGACTTTTTGACGATAATTACAATAGTAACTGCTTCTAATACATTACGCCTCAGGCACCTATTCAAAATGAACAGAGAACATATACAGGGTGTCCCACGAGAAGTGGCCCAACCCCTTTAACTTTTGAACCCCGACAGCTATAGTCATGAAAGTGGGGTCTAGGTATAGTAAAGTGACTATGCTCTATCCGATGAGATAACTTTCAACGCCCTCTAGCGGAAACTTTAGTAGTTATAATTTTTATTTTAAAAACTATGTGAGGTATGTGAAAAAGTCAATGACTAAGTTGTAGAGCAGCATCTATTTAGTAGGAAAAGACACATTAAGCAGAAAAATATCTTAAATAAAATCCCTTAAACGCACGCTCAATTAGGTTGAATTTACATAGATTTTACGTCTCAAAACACTCCTCACGAGGCAAAAATGAGAAATTTTCAATTTAATGAACTAAGAATACTTTTAGTCACTTACTTAAGTCATAAAAATAAAAATTTCTCATTTTCGCCTTGTGAGGAGTGTTTTGAGAGGTACTCTACGTAAATTCAACCTAATTCAGCGTGCATTTTAGGGGTTTTATTCGAGATATTTTTCTGCTTAAGGTGTATTTTCCTACTAAATAGATGGTGCTCTACAACTTAGTCACTGACTATTTTCACATACCTCACATAGTTTTTAAAATAAAAATTATAACTCCTAAAGTTTCCTCTAGAGGGCGTTGAAAGTTATCTCATCAGATAGAGCATGGTCACTTTACTATACCTAGACCCCACTTTCATGACTATAGCTGTAAGGGTGCAAAAGTTAAAGGGGTTGGGCCACTTCTCGTGGGACACCCTGTATAATATACACGTCAAAATGGTTCGTGATCTTTTTGTTTAAAACGAAGATAATCTTCTTTCAGCTTGGTGTGTAATGTTTGCCGTCGCAATGTCATATGGATCTATAAAATAAGTTATAATTATATTGATTGCTATAGAGAAGCTGCAATCTGTAACTATTTTAAAGAAGTCTGAAGTTTCTTAAAAAATAACGGAAAGTTTCCCTCATTTGACAGAAAAGAAAAACAGATATTTCCTCCACAAGTACAGGAATCAACCATCAACAATACTGCTGGTTAATTTCGGTTATTTAAAGAATTTCCGAATTTTTTACAGTGGTAGCTAAACCAGGCGCGGATCCAGCACGGCTCCAAAGGGGGGGCACTTTTCCAGGCAAGATCCCCTTGTGGTATTATTGGGGGTATGGGGGTCCTCCCCCAGAAAAAAATTTAAATTCGAGGTGTAAAAGTAGGTTTTAACTCATTTTTAGAAACGTTTTGAGTCTAAGGGGGGCACTTTTCAACACTATTACCTTTACTTTTTGACCCAAAATGTTAAAATTATGTGGATTTCCTAAAAAAAACACTGAATACCCCATTTTGATAGTAATGGGGGTATGGGGGTCCTCCCCCAGAAAATAAATTTTAAATTAGACCTGTAAAAGTTTGGTTTTTACTCATTTTGAGAACCTTTTTGGGTCTCCAAGGGGGGACACTTTCCAGAGTGCCACCTCCCTGAGCTAAACGCTATAGTGTGCTCTTAGCCACGGTGATTGTTCCACCGATGCTCCCTCTCCTCCTACCTCCCCTCACGCTGTTCTCCCCTTGCATCTGGCACTTTCGCAAATTGCTCACAAAACGAAATCGTCTCACTTCAACGCCCACTCACCCTTATCAGGCTTAACAAACGCATTTTTACCCGCTCTATACTCTTTTGATTTATGAAGCTCTCCCAGAGTATAATCTTCTTTGACTGCGGATCCTAAGACGTGTTGCTCTGCAAGGATATCTCCCTCAAGAGATTAATTTTTTTTTCCACGCCAAAGACGATTCGTTTAACTGGCACTACTCGAATTACGCATGGGGGTGGGAATCCTTTTCGGGTGTTCTTTTTTCTGACTGTTTTTACGTATTAAAGGCTCGAAGATTTCGCCTTTTAGAGAAATTTTTGGGGTATTTGTGGCTAAAAAGATGTTCATACAGATTCAGGCAAAACAGGTATATAATGTTTTGTATTTAAGGTATGATTCATAAGCATTTTTTTTAGAGAATAAATGAAAAGTGTGATGTAATCAATAACAATAGTAGCCGTAGTTGAATTTCTTTTAGTTTTTGTTACATGTAGTAATTCTAAATCATTTTCCAAGGTTATAGGGAAACCATTTTTAGAACTTAAAAAATATGTATACTGAAAATGATTCCAAAACTGTTCTGCTGTGCAGTAAAATAGTATTATAAGAAATTTAAGATTTTTTTTGTAAACAAAAATTGTTTTGTTTGTCAATATGGGACCCCAGAGCGGTACAACCATTGTAATGTCCAGTGTATGAAATCCAATGAAAGAAGAAATATTTTTAATTTGTTTTAAAATTATATCATTAATTTTAAGAACTACTTCGTACGGTTTAATTTTGAAATGTATGAATTCAATATTCCTTTACATCCAAACACCCAAAATACGTTCTTAAGAGAAACTTACCTTCTGCTTTAAAACCGCTTCTTCTTCCTAAACAGAAGTTGCCTATACAATATACATCAAAGACTTCATCTTTTTAACAAAGGTGCCTAGTAAAGAAAATACTTTATAATTGAAAAGTTAAAAAAAAAACAGTGATTTGATATTCACCAAAATATACATTAAACTTTCCTTTTGAGTTTAAGACTTTTAAAGCTGTACTAAATCTAAATTATCTAAATTTTTCTCAATCGGTAATGTTGGTTAGCATGTCAAACTGTCCATTGGAACAAGGAATGATGGTGGTCATTCCTAATGACGTCTCATAGTTCCCGAAAAAAATATCTTTTAATAATGGTCCCGTCAGAAGCAGTACACTAACGTCACATTGGCAGCAAAAAATATTCATTGCTAGTTGCCACAAAAGCTATATAATAAAAAGCGAAAAACTATTATCAGTTACTAAAAAGACTAAGTGCATTCTACCTCATGTACAAAAGTAAAGCAAAAGTCATGTGCAAAAATGAGGGAAGGTGTAGACTACTGAAAGACAATTCAGAATCAGCCTGGTAATCAGGGTTTCTAAAGCAATGCTGAGGGCATCAGTTGCCAGAAACAATGAAAAATGGGTTACAGTGGGACATCCATTACTGACAGAAATAAAATTACAGTGCCAATTAGTATCATGCCTTGAATTTTTTTTTATAAAACTGATTTAAGTTTTGTTCTTAAGGAAGAGAAGTCAACTTTAAAATCAGACATTTAAAAAAAATGCGATACTAAAATAATATTTTTTACTGTCGAATTTTGACATTATTACATACTTAAGTCTTAGTTGGAAAGTTTAGGAGACATATGCTTACTCTAAGATTAGGCGCTTCTTCTCTATCATTATTTATTTATTTTTTGCTTGGATGATAGATGCTGCCATCATCCCAAATTTTGCCATGTCTCTGAAGGGGAACCATACCTTTATTTCTGGAGTGGTTTTGACTCAACGTCATTTCTAAGGTACTCCCTAATGAGTACATTTATGTACTAAGAGTTTTTTTTATAAAAAAAACAGTATTTGATGTCACACATTAGCCAACATTTTACTTAGGGCCCCTCAATAAAAATTTATAACGTTTGCTAAAAGTAAAGTTTATACTCATTTTGATACCTTTTGAGTTACATCCAAAAAGAACAGCTCTTACTAAACTACAGAATTTTCAAGGGAAAAAAATGTTATATGTTAATGTGTAAGGTGGGCTGGGTTCCTTCCCCAGATTTTTTTTTAATTTGCCCCTAGTTTGACCTCATTTTAAAACTCTTCGATAACACCCAAACATATCGTTCCTTGTATAACCGACATAATTTTCAAAGGAAATACACTGAATAACAGACTTCGAAATTTTGAGAGGGGTGGGGTTCCCTCCCTTGAAAAAATATTTTGAAATTTAAAACCCTCAAAAGTCGCGGTTTACCTTATTTTGAGACCCTTTTTGTCACACCAGAAATGGATTCTACCTTGTAAATTACAAAATTTTCAGGGAAAAGCAATATAGAATCGATGTCAAAAATTTCGGTGGGGACTTAACCCATAAAACCCCTTGGATACGGCCCTGCTTCAGCTATTCCATTTAACCCAGATTTCGACTAGGCATATGCATATCACATCCTTCCTTTTTTCTGTAAAGAATCAAAGTTTCATTTCCCGATGCTAATTCGCAATCTCCTTCTTTGATCTGGCGCGTGCCGTCGGCAATCACGAGATGCGCGATCCTAATGACCCGCTCCCCATAAATTAACACGATCGAACGCAAACGATAATTGTCCCGCACACTTCAAACGACGACGATCAATGCGTTCCATTATCGCCACCCACCTGGGAGCCCATGTCACCTCTCATCTCACGTCACCGCCGACGTCATCAGCATTATATGCCGGCCGGAAAAACATTCATCAACGCATGGAGGAATAGGATGCTTCCGCCGGAATTGGTCCCCAAGATGACTGAGGGGAGAAGTGGTCTAAGTCGACATTTTCTAGGTGTGGACCTTCCGTTGGGATACCCAGTGGCGTAGCCAAGGGGGGGTCCCCGGGTCTGGACCCCCCCCATGGGCCCGACCCAAAATGTTTGGACCCTTTTTTAGGCATTAAATATTCCAGTGGCTACTCAAAAGAGGGCTTTTATATTCCTTAAAAGTGCCTAAAATCCACTTTTTTGCATACTAAAATCTAAAATTTTCCGGGGAAACCCCCGGTTCGCCCATAACAAACTTGAGGGGCGATCAGGGGGAGGCGGCATAGGGTACCAAACGAATAAACCCTGTTTTTAGGGTAAAATTTCCAAAAACATTTTTGGGGAGCACCCCCAGACTCCCTTTGGGAATTGGAACTTTATTATAAACAACTTTTTTTATGACGAGTTCAAGAATACTCAACTCCTACAGCAAATAATAAATTCCTGAAAATATGTTTGAAATTCGGATTAGGTGTACCAAAGCGAGTTGAAAACCTGCTTTTTAGACTTGAATTTCCGAAAAATATCTGGGGGAGAGCCCCCCAAAACCAAATCCTGGATCAACCACTGCCTCAGAAATTTTGACGTGCTCCTAGGTTATAACTTCATAATGAAGTAAAAAACTCCTTTTAAAATTCAAATTTCCAAACGTTTTCTGGGGGTGGACCCCCCAATCCCCTTTTTTATATGGAGCTCAAGCTACTGAAACCTCTTAATTTGTTTTTTGATGGTCTCTGTACCTAATAAAAAATTATGCGGATGAGAACTCTCTCAATCGAAGTAATACTTAATCTTGATTTTTCACTAATTACTAATAAATTATTAATTAAAATTGATAAGAAATTAAAAGTAATGTGAAAATTATAAATTTATTTCTCCAATTATGGAAATCTTTTGATGTCCAATAGTAAATTTTTCCCACTGGACCCCCCCCATAGGAAAATCCTGGCTACGCCACTGGGGATACCTGCACCACTACTATTATATAATGTTTACCTGAGTACCCAGGCCGTGGGGAGCCTAGTGGTTAAGGCATCGGCTTCGGGATCGGATGGTCTCAGGTTCGATTCCCGACACCGCTAAGGACCCAGAGAGTATATGCGGAGTACGTGCTCGTTAAATCTGTGGGTCCGAAAGTCCTGTGGTCCGTCATGACTCAGTTTACCACGGGTCCAGGTGTCTGGAGACTATTTCCCTCCCCTTCAGATACATGGCAGAGTTGTGGATGTGGCGATAGATAATGACAGCATCTATCATCTCATGAGGCAGAAGTCGGCAGACTCCTGCCATTTATGGGCCTCACTTTCTCAGGAGCCGCACCCCCTTTGCCTTGAATCCTTGTGGAGCATGGGTATTCCAAGTGGCACACGACAACAACAACAACCTGAGTACCCACGGATGTTAACGGTTGAGGGGAAAAGGAGTATAACTCAACAAGGCCCGTATCTGGACTTACGCTTCCATTAAGGGGGGTTGGTTCAAAATTATCTCCAAGACTCCCATCAAGCGTTATACAAGGTTTGTCAAAATTCAGATTCAGTTTATCGGCTTTAATTTGGAAACATCGTATTCTAGGGTCAGGAAAGAAAAGTCTGCCGCACCAAGGTTAGTGACCCTGGAGAATTCATTGAGATGACTTACAGCGACCCTAGCCTAACCTAAAATTCTGTTGGTTCAGATACCTGAACTGCATGGTGGTTAAGGAGATGCCAGAACAGGGGTTTGTGGAAATATTAAAGGGCACACACCAATAACAATTGATGATTGATATGCTCCACCAAAAGACCCACCATTGGCATATCAAACTTTCACTTTTGGTTTTTCTTTGATTTTCAAAGAGCTACAAAAGTTTAATAAAATGCCATGAAGATACAAGGAGATTCAAAGAAAAACATATACGGGGTGTTTTAAAAGTCCGCTTCACAGCTTTTATTTAGAATCGACGTCTCCTAGGGGCAAGGAAGTAAGGTTTACCCCTCGGTACGTGACCACGAAGAATCCATTGATATGACTTACTAGGGGCGAAATAAAAAAGTAAAAAATAATTAAAAATCTAAAGGAGGTAGAACAAAACTTCAATGAAAAATTAGTTGCCAATATCATAAAATATGTACAGAAAGATTTTCATTAAAATATCTTCAATGTTCGAGGAGATATTAGCAAGTGTAAATAGAACATATTTTGCCACAAAAAATACAATAATAGTAATAATATGCGTTTTGTATAGCTAATTAAAGATAAATTTTAGCTAAAAAAATAAAAAATTGCGAATTTTTTTGTAGAGGCCTGAAAAATTTTTTACTCTATGTAATATTTCTTCAACTATTGAAGATATTTTCAGGAAATTTTGTTACAATTTTATCACTGACGTTTTTTTTTTAGATCTCCTTTTTTTTAAAACTTTCTTATTTCACCGCTAGGGGGGAGGTAAGCCATCTCAATGGATTCTTAGTGCTCACTTACTAAGGGGTAGACCTTACTTCGTGACCCTAGGGGACGTTGTTTTTAAATAAAAGCTGTAAAATGACATACTTTTGAAACGCCTTTTATTATGTACGCTTGATGAGGGTTTTGGAGACAATTTTGTGAAAACCCCCTTGTGGAAACTTAAGTCTATAGGTACTAGACAGCAACTTGAGTTGAACCTACTACGTCACTAACAAACAAAGTAGTTCTCATCGTGGTGTCTGAATTTCGAGTGAAACAAAGAACGACAATTGTAAATTACGATTAATTCGTTAAACCCCATGTATAAATAGTATCACAATTCGCATATCGAAATTCTTCCTATCAACCCAACATGCTTTGTATTTACTCACTTTCTTCTTCCGCGTAGTGACGTACTGGGTTCAGGAAACGTTGCTGCATGAAGTCCAGTAATACCCCGTTCGCACTGGTCTTTATTTTTGCCTCTATTTTCGTTAGCACTTTGTTGTCATGGAAACACACTAATCAATTCACTAGTCAATTAATAATCTTTTATGTATTTTTACTTGTATTTTTGGTGATTTTATTCATTAAGTTGTATTGAGAAATTAAATTTTTAATTATTTTACAAATCATGCTGTTATTGTTTACACACAGTAAAGTGCTCATTTTCGCCCCTTGTCAGTGCAAACGCCGTTTTCAAAAGATGGGGCGATTTTGCCTGTTTCCATGACAACAAAGTGCTAACGAAAATAAAGGGTCTTTTTTCTGCCAGTGCGAACGGGGTATTACCGACCTTGTGTTGACTTGCACTCCTTTACCTCTGAACGAAAAATATCCTCCCCCGGATTCCTCCCGGAGCCAGTCTGGATTTGAATTTTTCGGCGGATTTCAAAGGACCAACCGGATTTTTGCAATCCTTGATCAATGCATCATCAGGATTTGCATATGGATTTGGGCAATTTCTCTGTACTGACGAAGAAAAAAATAAATTATTTTACCAAATGGCATTTATTCCCATTTCTAGCCTTTAGGGACTTGATTATGAGATGACTTTGAGAGGTATAGAGAGATATTTAAATTAGCACAAGGGGGGATGGGTGATTATTTGAGATCCAGTTTCTTTGGTTGATGATGGTGCTCTATATATAGACGCGAGGGGGGGAGTTACATTATTCATAACTTACTTGGAAGTTCGTCTGAGGGAGAGATATTCCAGGGAAAGGAGCGATGAGATAATTTTCGGTTTCTCTTCGTAAATTAGACGAGCGAGAGATAGTATTGTGATGTGGTTATATATTGGACAAGAATGCTCTGAAGGTGGATGGGGCAAAATCAGTGGGATGGTAGGATAAATTATGAACGATGAAATGAACTGCGGTTAACAGTTAGGGGCCGCTCAAATATTACGTAAGGGGACTTGGAATTACGTGAGGCGTTTTTTCCAAAATCTGGACCCCCCTTGATGAGATTTAGTAAGATTTTGCTGGACCCCCCCTCCCCTTCGAGTGAGATTTACCTACAACTTTTTAAAAATAATTTGCAGTATCTTATCTGTGTGTATTCCTTTCTTAAAAAAAAAGAAAATCGTATAATTTCGAACTTAAAAAGTTGACGTGAGATTTTAATCCACCCCCCTCCCCCCTTGGTGAGATTTTTCCAAACCCCTCCCCCCCCCCTTTTTGACCTCACGTAATTTATGGATGTCCCCTAAGCACTTTTTGGTCATTTTTAACCCTCTCTCCCCCTTGTCAGCAAAGATGAGCAAACCTCAAATCCCTCCACCATAATTACGTAAGAAACTGCCGGACCCCCCCCCCCCGAAATTTTGATATCCCTTTTAGTAAGGGGGCATCCATAAATTACGTGAGGTGTTTTTTCCAAAATCTGGACCCCCCCTCCCCCCTTGGTGAGATTTAGTGAGATTTTTCTTGACCCCCCCCAAGTGAGATTTACCTACAACTTTGAAAAAATTTTTTCCAAAAATTATTTGCATTTTGTGCTTTAAAAGTTGACGTGAGATTTTAATCGACCCCCCCTCCCCCCTTGGTGAGATTTTTCCAAACCCCTCCCCCCCTTTTTGACCTCACGTAATTTATGGATGACCCCTAAGTACTATGGGTTCAATTCCGTTAGAGTTCCCGCCAAAAATCGCCATGCTCTTTTAAACGCCATATATTCTAATATCGGAATAATAGCGGAAACGGAATTGAACAAAAAAAAACCCCAACTAGTCATTTCATCTCTATTAAATGCTTTTAAATTCTCACATAATTTCCATCTACTACTATAGTCGAAAAAAAAATTTAAGACCATTATTCTAAGAAACGTCAAAAATCTCTAAAAAAAAAATAGGAATCGTGGGACACTGATAAGAAAAAAAATGACAAGATAAAAATGTCGTTAAGTATCAAGATAAACTCGATCATCTCGTCCGGTGACGTGCGCTTTGCATAATAGATACATCAATACAGCTCATCATCCCTACTGAAGAGATGATACTTCGTTTTCTTGTAATCAGACGACACGAAATAATACGGAAGTACCATTTCGATGATTGGAATGAAACGAGGCAGCACGTAACAATGCAATTAGGGTCGACCGTGCTCTTTATATAAGCATGGAATTCGATACTGTGCATTGAAACCATTTTTAGGGTTGTTGCAAAGTTTTTTGGTTTTTGAATGTAGTCACTTTGTAAGATGCGATTCATTCATTATTACATGTTTTGCTGTTTTTCTATTGAAAACAAATTTGTGTTATCTTTACATTTATTGATGATGATATGATTGGTATGTGGCTTATTTTTTTTTCATTATAAATAATGTATTTTATTTTTCGCGAGGAAAACAGTACAGTAGGATTATATTGAGGAAATACTCATGACTTCAGTACTAAACCAGATATTTCCTACGACCTGAAAACTCCCCAAAACCAGATTAAAACACTTTTTAGCTAGCTGAAATTCAAAACATTTTCGGGGGAGGACCCCTGACCCCCCCCACTCACCTCTTAGGTGCCGTTGGCCGTTCAAATATTACGTAACAACATTTTCTTGGTCAATTTGGACTCCCTCCTCCCCTTTTGTCAGCAAATCCCAACCGCCCTTATAATAATTATGTAAGGAAACTGAGCCGTTAGAAAACAAAATCATGGATGCAAAAGGAGCCTGATTACTTTACGCAAATGGGGGCGAAGGGGCACTGCCCCCCTCTGAAATTCGGACAAGGTATACCAAAAGAAGTTAAAACCCAGTTTCTTTGGGTAAAATTTTCAAATATTTTTCGGGGGAATGCCCCCAAACCCCCCCCCTTTTCTACTTCAAACTTTTTTATAATACTCATGAAAATCAAAATCCTACCTAAAAATGTCCGAAATTCGGACTTAGATGCACCAAAAACTTGTTCAAAACCCTGTTTTTAGGGTCAAATTTCCAAAAATTATCTGGAGAGGACCCCCAGACCCCCTTTACTTGGAACTTCATTATTAACATTTTTTCTTAGATTAAATTCTAGAAAATGCAAATTCTACCAATCTGCATTAAACCTATTAAAGATACATGGGAGGGACTGAGGAATAGTTTTTGGCCCCTCCCGAAATAAATTTCTATATACACCACAGACTTTACGGCCCACCACTCACCACTTGAGCACTTTAAGTTAGAAACTCCTGTTCTAAACTATCGACCCTCAAAGGAGGATTTCATTTTCCAAGGGTTTAGAGATAATTTATTAAAAAAATAACAAGTGGCACACTTGACACCTGAAAATCCTAAACCGTAATATAAATGGCACACTGATCGAAAAAGGTTCGCCATCCCTGTTCTAGGATATTTTTATCATCGCCATTTTCCAGGAAAAGGGTCAAGATGGGGCGAAACTCAGAAAAGTTTTACCGAGTGGTTAATTAATATTCCACTCGACTAAAATATTTTCCTCTCAGACATATGGCAAAGAAAACCTGATCAGTTCATGTCCAGTCATCGAAAACCGCAACGTAATCTGCCTAACGAGCCATTCAGCTTAATGAACACCGCTTTTGCCTTATTATTATTATTACTATATACAGGGTGTCCCAAAACCAACTGAACGATTTCAAAAATTAATAAAAAATAAACTAAGAATGATAAAAATATGCGGTCTGCTGCAACCTACTTAATTTGCCAAATAATTTTTTCACACCAAATTTCAAAAATCCATAGTTTCCGAACGTTTTAACAGATGGCGCCAATAAAATTTCAAAAATAGGGAATAACAATGGCCCAAATCCCTCTTTCTAAAACGTCATAGGGATATTGAAATCGGTGATAAAATCGATTCTTGAATCGAATAAGAATTATTGAATACTTGATTTAAATCTTCATTCCAGTCAGAAGGGCGAGTTTGAAAACAATTTGACCGATTTTAGATGGATCGCACACGTTTCAACGCACATTTTTCTTAACACTGAATCCAGCATGTTTAATTTTTTAAAATTTTACATTTTGTATTAATTTAGTTTGTATCGTTAGGAAGACAGTGATTAATCATTTCTTTTAAAAATTTATAAACTTTTTAACGGTCTAAATTTCTTCATACTGTTCTAGATTTTGAAGTCTACTTTTTTATTACAAAAGCAAACTGATTCAATTAGACTGCAAGATTGTATTTCAAGAATCCCTTATTTCTACAAACCTGTTGTAGAAATAAGGGATCGTTAGCTAAACAGATTAGTGATTGAGAATGATTGTTAGGTTTGATTTACATGTATCATTATTGAGCGATAAATACGACGAACGTTCCTCTCGTTCATTCCTCGCGATCAACATGATTCGACACTCTCTCGTAACGGCAAGATCCGGGACGCGTAAACCCAACACCAAGAAAGCTGCCTTATTTAAGAAAAGTTGAGATATTTTTTCGGGCGTTTCGTGCGATTTAATTCATCAAGATTGTGTTCTGGGGCGTTTGACACAAAGCTATTGGCGCGTTCCAGCCCTGTCATTGATTCTTTCCATTTAATACACGAGGAACCAATGGTCAGACGCATCATGTTTGTCACGTATACGTGAGAACGAGACATATAAATTATAAATTTTTTAACCTGCGCGGACGCGCGTCGCGATCGCTCTAGAGTTGAAAAGCCATAGGGATGACGTGTATCGTGGTGATCAGTGATCCCAAGGGTTTTACTTTTTTTTCTGGTGCCAGTAACTACACCCTTAAGATAATAAAAAATAAATCCGCAGGGGTGACGTGAGACTCAAATCACCGTTGCATTTCCAATAGAAAAATGCACCCTTAGAGATTGGTAGAAGTGATTGACTGAGGGAGCTTCTTAAACGATTCGACCTCACCTCCAATGTCATGCCAACCCGCGTTGATCCTCGATGTTAAGCATTCAAGTCCCATGCTTGGTACTATTATTAATGCTCATCAACCCGGTTTTACATTCTCTGTTAATCCTGAGTGATTCGCACCTGTGAATCGCTAGTTTCCACAGAAAAGTGAAGGAGTATAGAGTGAAACGCCAACTCACACAAATAGTGATGTCAGAATGAGCCTTTAACTCCCCCTCCATCCAAACGAAAAAAAATGTAAAACAATTAAGGGCTTGAATGAAAGTGTAACTTCGAAATTCAAACAATCAGAATACAGAAAAGTGTGTGTTGGCATAGCGATCCATCTAAATATCAATTTTAAACAATAAATCAAAGATCATTTTTGATGGGTCAAAAGAATTAATTTTTCAAAAAGTAGCTCATTCTAAAAGTTTATTCAAAAATCTAATAAAAGTTTAATCGGTCAAATTGTTTTAAAACTCGCCCTTCTAACTGGAATGAAGATTTAAATCAAGTATTCAATAATTCTTATTTGATTCTAGAATCGATTTTACCACCGATTTCAATATCCCTATGACGTTTTAGAAAGAGGGATTTGGGCTATTGTTCTTCCCTATTTTCAAAATTTTTTTGGCGCCATCTGTTAAAACGTTCGAGAACTACGGATTTTTGAAATTTATTCTGAAAAAATTCTTTGGCAAATTAAGTAGGTTGCAGCAGACCGCATATTTTTATCTGTCTTAGTTTATTTTTTATTAATTTTTTAAATCGTTCAGTTGGTTTTGGGACACCCTGTACCTCTCTCTGTTATAACTCAGTGTCTGTCAACTGCTATTACTATACAGCAGCTAAGTTACTAAACTATTACGTGAGACCGCCAACAAGCCGTTTGTGCGGAAAGTAGCAGTTTAGCTCCCCAACGCAAATTGAGAGTGTTGCGGAAAGCACGAGCTGTTCATGTTCATCCTCTCGTTAAATAACTGGTAATAACCGCGTGATGTTGTACTAGTTTAGGGGATGTTAATTGTTTCGATAATATGTTGAACGCGTTCATTATATTGAAAGTAATGAGGATACAATATTTTTGAATAATTCAGTAAAATTCGTGTTAAACTATGCATGAGAATATTTTAATTCCATACTACTGTAGTATCGTATTAGTCATCGATTGATTTTATAGTTTCAGGGTTCAAATAATCAAAATGATAAAAATTGAACGCTTTTTAAAATATATATTTTAAGTATCTTATTTACATTATTAGTATCTTTTATTTTGTATGTTTCTATTTATGTTTTATTTTAGTATATTATTTTTCTTCAGCATATAACACTTTTTAGAATTATATTTTTAGTAGTTTAAATTCCCTTTCTTAATTTATGTTAATTAGAAATATTTTTTTTAATTTTCTTAATTACTTTCAAAGTTTCATTATCATCGGAATATCTGACCTTGTTAGTGCCCCAATCTCCAAGATTTGAAAAATGACATTTTTACAAAAAATAAGGTAAAACAATTAATAAAATAATTACAAATAATAAAATACAAAACGTTACTGTAAGGCAAAGTAAGAAAAAATATATAATTTTTCCTGTTTAAGTATAAAATTTGAAATTATTGTATGCAAAATTAAATATAAAATGTTTACTAATAAGTATAAAAATGGTTCTCGTCTATAAGTTATTCCTTCATATATAGATATTCCTCCATAAATAATAAAAAATACTTAAATTCTTATGCAAAAGAAATATAATTATTTTAAACATTTTATTGCTGAAGTATATAAAAACATAAATGAAAAAAGTAAAATAAAAATCACCATAAGCGTTTAAAAAGGCAAAAATATTTTTTCACATTGGACATTCTTCCTCTTTCCAACACAACCCAACCAAATAAAAATAAATGCTTTAAACGTAAAAACTGACTACACCCCAAAGTATCTCTTTACCAAAGCGAAGCTAAATTTAATTTTCGGGGCAGAAATGAAGCCTCAGCAGAAGAAGAAGAAAAATAAACATAAAATTTTCACAATCCGAAAACTTTCATAGTCTCTAAACAAGCACAAGGGCTAACGAAACGTTTTTTCTTGTCTCTCCGCATCTCAATGTCGCATTGTATTTGGGGGACCTGAGGTTAGCTCATTACTTATTCATGACCGCAGTTAGAGAGAGCTCTCCAAGGGGTCCGTCTCACTTTCTTCCATTTCGGCGCAGTAGAAAAATCAAGTGCTGCTATCCCTTCTTTTTCATGCCCCCGCTATTTTTATTTAGGCAAAGGTTTTTTTATCTAGGGTTATACTTTATGCACTCTTTTTTTTCTACTATTGGGTCGACAAATAGAAAATTCGCTATCCAGATCCTTTTTTATGCATACGCTTACGGACTATCCACAAGTTGACGCTTAGGAATATATCGACTGTCTTAGAACGGTAGTGGTGTAAGTCCGAAAGCGTAAAATTCGAGAAAAGTAAGGGTTTAGGGTTCGTTTTAATTCCATTTAATTTTATGTGGAAATCGTTTATGTCAAAATTTTAACTGTAAGGCCATCTCTGTAGCATTGTATAAAAACAGGGTAGTACACATTGAGGCATTCTCACGTTTTGAGATTAAATTTTATTAAAATAGTAGATAAAAAACCATGAAGAATGACGTTTACATCAAGTATTTTCGTAGCCTAGTTTCTGAGACATAAATGTTTGAAATTTCGTTTTTTTTTGTTTGGGAGCGAAAACACTTTCGAATCACAAATCATGCGCTGTGAGGTCACATCTAATAGAAACCCGTTTTCTGATAACGTGATGATATTGCACCGTTAAATATCGCCAAGCTATTTTAAAGGCGCCAAGCATTCAAATAACTCCAGATTTTTACAGCTGTCACATTATGTTACATATTTTTAATCGGTTAGTTCGCAATATTTGGTGATATTTAAAGGGTCAGATAATGGAATTGTACCAAAAACGGAATATCTCTGGATAGGGGATGTAAAATATCTAGAGCATCGACAAAAGTTTCAAGAGTCAATGAAAAATTGGCCATTGAGGGCAAACGATAGAATTACAATTTCAGTATTATTTTTATCAAATGTTATAACTTATTTATCAAAACTGTGTAATATGTTTGTTCTGGAGGTAGTATTCAAAATACAACAGAAACACGGTAATTATTGTCGCGGTCCTTAAAGTCAAAAGGCAATACACAGTTTTTATAAATTTGTCACCTCATTTAAATTGACAATGGAATTTTTTCCCACCCCATATCAATTCTCATAGTCCATCTTTCACTGTTATTAATAACTTCCAAGCCAGGTTGCTTTAGATATTCGGCAGGTTCTTCTAAACCACTGACTAAAGTCTTGGGGATTGGTTGCAAAAATTGCTGCAGAAAACTGCTAATTTATATTATACTCTCTATACTGTTCTATTACTTATATACTATATACTTTACTATTCCTTATACTATATACTTTACTATTCCTTATACTATATACTTTACTATTCCTTATACTATATACTTTACTATTCCTTATACTATATACTTTACTATTCCTTATACTATATACTTTACTATTCCTTATACTATACAGGGTGTATCTGAAATGGTGCAACAAACTTTCAGGGATGATAGTACTCATCAAGACGAACAAGAATGGGTATAGAAAGGGGGTCCCAGACCAAATCCCAGGGTGTTAAAAATGGAGCGACACCCCAAAAAATCATTGAAAAATTCGAATTGTAGAACAACTACTTTTGGTAAAAACTTAATTATGGTCTCAAAAATTGTGGTTTAATATGATCTTTAAAATTACCTCAAAATTCTTGACTTTAAAATTTGTCTTATGAAAAAAGTTAAAAAACACAAAAAATGTGAAAACTCAGCCAAAACCTTATTTTTTATTTCGAAATCATTTCTTTTGATTTGATAATCTGAAAGATCATAGTTGAAAACCCTCAAGTCCAAAGTTTCACGTAAATACAATCAATATTAAACGCTTGAGATCCTTTTAAAGTTTGTTTTTTGGGTGCGCAAGCAGTTTTTTAGAGCTGTTTCCAGAACAGCTGTTAGCGCACGCAAAAAACAAACTTTAACAGGATCTCAAGCGTTTAATATTGATTGCAGTTACGTGAAACTTTGGACTTAAGGGTTTTCAACTATGATCTTTCAGATTATCAAATCAAAAAAAATGATTTCGAAATACAAAATAAGGTTTTTGCTGAGTTTTCACATTTTTTGTGTTTTTTAACTTTTTTCATAATAAGACAAATTTTAAAGTGAAGACTTTTGAGGTAATTTTAAAGATCATATTAAACCACAATTTTTGAGACCATAATTAAGTTTTTACCAATAGTAGTTCTTCTACAAATTGAATTTTTCAATGATTTTTTTGGGGTGTCGCTCCATTTTTAACACCCTGGGATTTGGTCTGGGACCCCCCTTTCTATACCGATTCTTGTTCGTCTGGATGAGTACTATCATCCCTGAAAGTTTGTTGCACCATTTCAGATACACCCTGTATACTGCATTATTCCATTACTTTAGTATTCCTTATACTATATATTGTATTATTCCTTTACTTTACTGTACTGTACTATAATATTTATACTATACTGCTAAGTTATATTATAATGAAAGGCTTCAAAGTCCTATTGTTAAAAAATAACTACAGACTTATTTGAGAATTCTACAGGATGAGGTTTTGTCTAGATCCTTTCATTTTCGCTCATGAATTTTGAATCACCCTTACGAAAACCTACAATTCCAAACTGAAGAATTTTATCGACTTAGACCACCCTCACTCTAAACATCTCGTATTCAGTAACGCAAACCGATGCAGTTTCGTTTGAGGGTGGAGAGAATGGAGAGTTTCTCTTGTGAGAGAGAAAATACAATGAATCGGCATAAATGCATTTTGAATTGGATTAGCCCGAACTGAGTCTGTTCTAGTATTTTGATCAGCCAACAATGGGGGATCTAATACTATAAACTCTGTTGGGTGAAAAGGACCTATTCTCAACGGATCTCTGAGGATACTCCTTGGATCCGTACTCAAAGGGTGTTAAGGATAGAAATTGTTCGCTCCAATAAAAATATTTAAGAATCGTATGTGCCCGTCTACAGTTTTTTTACTTCGTAAGTATTTTTGAAAAGTTTTAAAGTCTACTCGATTCTAACTAAAGGTCATACCACCAGGAGAAAAACGTTGAGAGAACAGAACTCTTAAAGGAAGTATTCCTTTTCCATATAAAAGTTTTTGTGACGGTAATGACAACTATATTCATGAGTCTGAGGCGGCTTCAGTAATTAATTAATCAGAAGGTTTAATTATATAACGTTTTATTTACAAGAATTATATTTATGATTAAACGTTAAAACTATTAAGTTATTGCATGAGCTACCAATTTGAATTGAATTAAGTATCAATTCAAAAACAACGTTTATTTTTACACAATTTATAAAAATTGTGTAAAAATTTTTATAAATTGTGTAAAAATAAACGTTGTTTTTCAATTGATGTTAACATTTGCACAAGATTCTTTTCGTTGAATTAAGTAGTTATGATTTTGCTGAATGAATTTTCTGGCGTGCTGTGATACTGATTCATGCTATTGAATTATTGCGTTGCTCTTATTGCGTTTTACCGCACTGCCGTTCGCCACAAGTCAATTTCGTTTACATGAAAGTTTTCACTTTTCATGGTCACAGTGCGACTCCCAAGTAAGTCACATTTTGGTCACTGAGAGACTAGTGACATGTGCGACCCTCAGTGGCTTCAAAGTGTCATCCCTGTGACTTTTTTGTTGTTAGGGACCCAGAAGTACCTAAGGTGACCTGCACGTTGCTTTTTAATTTGGTTTCGGTTCTTTGATCGAATGAAATGACGTCATTTTTTTGCCTGTTTAATGGGATTCGTCATTTGGTTAATCCGCATTGCAATAACGCAAGCGCAAAAGTGGAAACGGCCATTAACTGCTTATGCGCCCTTCTTGATCTGAACCCTCCAATATCACTTACTTTATAAAGAAATGTTTTCAAATTTCCTCGGGTGTGAAAAGGAAAAACTTGAAAGAAAGAATAAAAATATCCACAGTTGGAATTTGAAGTAGACTTCTATTAGAGACCACTACCTTTCTTCAAACCATAAACATTTCAAATAGTTTACCCATGTTAACCGGAAAAAAATGCTAAGTGTTTAAATAATATACGTAATACTCAATGTTTTTATGTTTCAATCGTAGAGTTAAGTAGGGAAACTTAAGCAGTAAATCAAACTAAACTTCAACTTCGAAAAGTCTGAATTTAGCGTCTCTTTTCATCCTAGACGAGTAGCAAAAGTTTAAATCGAAATTGCAAATTCGAAAACACATTTATAACACATTAGCCATAACAACTTTTCCGAACTACATTACATCACGAAACCTTCTAAAACCCATCACGGTAAAAACAAAAAATAAGGGTTTCATGCTTTCAGAGCTAACTTCACTTAATGCACTAAATTTAACAACAAAAACGCTTAGATACTCTGTTTTTTTGCACATCAACAACTAGTTTATCTCAATTCATAGCACTCAGGGCCAGCGACGCACTAAAGAGCAGTAATGCTCTACTAAATAATGCATATACCCAGATATTCCGACTGTCCCCTTGCTTTCGTTTTACATTTTGGGAAATAAATTCAGGGGGAAAACACGATTAATATTTAAGAAAGAAGCCAGTTCCATTATTCAGTCAACGAAACCTTTCGCTTTAGGGGGACATCCATAAATTAAACGGCGCATTATTTAGAAGGGGTGTCTCGTGAGGAGAAGGTTCCATCCGTAGGAAGACATGCTTGAATAATTCTTCTTTTAATCAGGAAAACATTTTTCATGCCGTGTTGCCTAAAATTAATCGATTCCGTGTTTAAATTTCTTCCAAACGTGCTTAGATTTAATCTTCACTAGAAGCCACAGGTTATTACTTGCTTCTAAACCTTAAAATGGTTCAATGTGGGAAAATATTTGCTAAAGCGATCAAGTAAAACATGCTATTAATAGTCAACTCAAGAACTTAACAAATTATTATGCAAACTTTAAAAATGTTTTTTGAAAACTACATATAACTTGAAGATGATGTACTGAAATAGTCTCAACGTAATACATAGAGCTAATAAAGTTGGTAATAAAAAATAATAAGTAAAATTAACCATTTTAGTAGCATATGGCTACTAAAATGGTCAAGGGTGTATCCAGTTTAAGTTATGAGGGAAGATTAAAGAAGCTAAATATGTTCACTCTGGAGAAAAGAAGGATTAGAGGGGATTTGATTCAACTTTTTAAAATGGTAAAGCAAGGGGACACAGAGGGACTAGATTTCAATACGGGTAATAGAACAAGGGGTCACAAATTCAAATTGAATAAAGGAAAATTTAAGACGGATTGTAGGAAGCATTATTTTTTTAATAGGGTAGTGGATAGATGGAATGCGATGCCTGAAACAATTGTAAATTCAAGTGGGGTAAACGAGTTCAAGAGGAAAATTGACAGATACTGTGATTCCGGTAGTGTGGGTTAAAAAGACTGGACCAACCTTGCTGGGCTTACGCCTGTAGTTGGTCGACTTAATTTGTATTTGTATTTGTATATAAGTAGTTGGTAAGAAAGTGAAATAAAGTTGATAAAGCGTAGTTCCAAATACAGTCGAGTCCGCTTAATAAGATCACGGTTACTGTTATCAATCGGATAATGTTATCGAAATCGACAAGTCCCGATTATTCCTATTTAATAATATCAAATGCACCGCTTAATGTGAGCAATTATGGATCAACACGCCGCTTAATGTTATCAAATTAGTCCATATCTCTTAAAAACGTCTGCTTTCAGGTTTTGTTTTTATTTAAAGTTCAATTTTTACAAGTAATCATCTGCCCCACCCTAGAGCATATGGTGCTTCTTTTTTCTGAAACTAATGAGTAAGGAAAAGAAAACACAGATTCCACATATTATTGAAAGGAAACGGTTAAAGGGGGAGAGGGGTCCGATTCCATGCCTGTGATTAAGAAGAACCATCGGCGCCTTGCAGATGTTTCTGATAAGAGATTTGATTCCCTTGTTCACAGGAATTCAGATTATTTAAAGTGATTTATTTGATTGGAAGGATAAAATGTAGCACATACAAATATAAATAAAATTACAAAAGAGTTATTTTATTTTATTAATTGAACTATAAGATTTTCCCCTAAAAGTTATAAGTTGCCGAATGTAATTTTTTTTATTTACAATTATGTAATTTTGATTTTAAAGCAAGCAATCTAGTAACACTGTTAGCTGCTTTTGGATATAAAATCGCTTATTGTTATCAATCGGATAATGTTATCAGTTTGATCTCGGACAGTTGCGATCACATTAAGCGGATTCGACTGTATAAGATTTTCCCCTAAAAGTTATAAGTTGCCGAATGTAATTTTTTTTTATTTACAATTATGTAATTTTGATTTTAAAGCAAACAATCTAGTAACACTGTTAGCTGCTTTTGGATATAAAATCACTTATTGTTATCAATCGGATAATGTTATCAGTTCGATCTCGGACAGTTGCGATCACATTAAGCGGATTCGACTGTAGTAAACTAAATAATAGTGAACAATTTAATGCTATAAGTTTATCGCAATTCACACAAAACTTACTATAACATGTTTAATTTGAAGACAGATAAATATGCATTGTTTTACAAATAGCTTTAGCTTATCTGTTCCAGATAAAGAGAATAAGGAAGTTGCATGTGTCAGATTTTCAAAAACAAACAAGTGTTCCGTATGGTTTTTTGTATGGTAAAATGAAATATCAAGTCAGTTTTTCAAAAAAATGTACAGGTAATTAAATAATTTAATTTAAAAGTCGAGAAAAAAACACGTGACTGAAAACGTTTATTGTTTAAACTATAAGATGACGTCAACAATAATACCATCAACTCCATTGCTTTACAACAATGTTTAGTATAAGATGACGTCACATCCAAACTCTTGGCGTTTTCGCGCGCTTTTAAAAAGGGGATTTTTGTTAATTTTTTTGACAATCAAAATATTTCTCGATCGGCCTCAAATTTTGGGTAGTTGCTTATTTTTGCAAGAGGAATCGATTAAAAAAATAAAAAAAATCATGCAACTTCCTCATTAAATTAATTCGAGATCTTATTAAAAAATTGCATCTTTTTAATCGGAAAATGTGCAAAAACTAAAAATTAATACAAAATGGAGAAGAAATACAAGGTGTTTTGAACTTCTTGGACGGATAGAGTACACCTAGACTACTCAGAATCACTTAGGAAATGGGGGTGGTTGGAAATGCACCCCTAACGAACAAGGGGTTTTTATAAGTGAACATCGGAAATTTTAGAATTCCCAGTAGGAATTTGCTCGTAATCTTTAGAGATTTGATTCAAACCAGCAAAACTTTTCGATTAAGGCATATTTCAGTGGTAATTTCTCATTTCTTGAGATGAGATGTAAAAGACTTTGGGACATTTGCTTGCTCATAGAAAGCTGCTTCGTCCTCATGGTTCAAATGCCATTACCGATAGAGTAAGATTTAGTTGTTTAGGATTCTACTATCTGTTGAGCTTAAAAACAGTCATGACCTAGTACAAGATTTTACGATTTATTAATTGCGATAAGTCTGATTAATCCTCGGTTCAATTCCGGCCTAGCCCTGGGTGTATTTTCTCTCTTTCTGAGTCAGTAAAATTTCTGTTTGTGTCTGCCTTACTCGATGAAGGTTTATAAGCGGATCCTTGAGATAAAGCACACAGACCTGAAGATATGTGTTAACACCAACCAAACCAAAAAGTCATGTTAAGCATTTACTATAATTCCAACTCTATTAAATTGGTCTTCAAGTAAAAAAGGGCTGTAATCAAGCAATTTTGCTGGTTTTAATCCCAATATTAAAATGTTATGTTTCAATTTCCACTGAGGGTTGTACAACCTCCCACATGCCTACTGCTAAACGAACGATAGTAAAAGGGTCACGTGATTTTGACAACGCTGGAACTAGTATTTCAGAGGGGGCACAGGTGGAAGTTGAGGGGCAGTTGATTGAAAGAGGAAGAGACATCTATACTTGTATATAGAAGCAAGACCCCAACTATCACCGGTTACACAACTATCGGCCGTGCAAAGTCTGTAAAAATCACGTGACCCCTTTACTATCGTTGGCTGAGCAGTACTTATAACAACTTAAGTTCGTTAGGGGTGAATTTGCGACCGACCCCTATGTGATTCTGAGTCGTCTAAGAGCCAAGTCAGACCACGCGTCTATAAGACGCGACAGCGATCAATCAAAGAGGGGGAAAAGCATGGAGTTAAGCCTGAGACTCCCCCTATCTTGACAGGAATCTTCATTCCTGTCAAGATAGGGGACTAGGCTTTCTCTATGCTTTTTTATGGAGATTGATTGCAGTAGCGTCTATAAGACGAGTAGTGTGACGAGATCCTATGTGTGCCCCATCACTCCTAGAAGTTCTGAAACACCCTGTATGCATTATTTATTGTGCTAAGAAATAAGTATGTCGTAAGTTATATACAGGGTGTATCTGAAATGGTGCAACAAACTTTCAGGGATGATAGTACTCATCAAGACGAACAAGAATCGGTACAGAAAGGGGGTCCCAGACCAAATCCCAGGGAGATAAAAATGGAGCGACATCCCAAAAAAATCATTGAAAAATTCAATTTGTAGAAGAACTACTATTAGTAAAAACTTCATTATGGTCTCAAAAATTGTGGTTTAATATGATCTTTAAAATTATCTCAAAAGTCTTCACTTTAAAATTTGTTTTATTATGAAAAAAGTTAAAAAACACAAAAAAATGTCAAAAATCTGCCAAAACCTTATTTTATACTACGAAATCCTTTCTTTTGATTTGATAATCTGAAAGATCATAGTTGAAAACCCTTAAGTCCAAAGTTTCACGTAAATACAATCAATATTAAACGCTTGAGATCCTGTTAAAGTTCGTTTTTTGCGTGCGCTAACAGCTGTTTTGGAAACAGCCCTAGAAAACAGCTTGCGCACCCAAAAAACAAACTTTAACAGAATCTCAAGCGTTTAATATTGATTGTATTTACGTGAAACTTTGGACTAAAGGGTTTCCAACTATGATCTTTCAGATTATCAAATCAAAAGAAAGGATTTCGAAATACAAAATAAGGTTTTGGCAGAGTTTTCACATTTTTTGTGTTTTTTAATTTTTTTCATAATAAAACAAATTTTAAAGTGAAGACTTTTGAGGTAATTTTAAAGATAATATTAAACCACAATTTTTGAGACCATAATTAAGTTTTTACTAATAGTAGTTCTTCTACAAATTGAATTTTTCAATGATTTTTTGGGGGTGTCGCTCCATTTTTAACTCCCTGGAATTTGGTCTGGGACCCCCTTTCTATACCGATTCTTGTTCGTCTTGATGAGTACTATCATCCCTGAAAGTTTGTTGCACCATTTCAGATACACCCTGTATATAGACACGACCCCTGGCGTCGAAATGCTTCGTTTGGCGCCTCGGAGCCAAATCTGGCGATCACGCGATCTTTCCTTTCTGTGTCGACGAAGTAAATGCAATTAGCAGGATATGGCGCTTGAATGTTAACACTCCGCAGTGTCGCAATTTAGAGAGGGGCAGCTTTTACTTCTTCTTCTGCCCATAATAAGGATTCACCCTGCGTTTGAGGAGGATCCGGTAAATATTTTAGCGCACTGTGGATAAAAGTAATTTAGGGTGGTGCGGAAAAAAAAGCGGTGAAAAGTTTACGAGGGATATTTTTTTTTACTTATTGGGAATGTCTCGCACGAGTTGTTCCGTTTTAGATTGCGTTGAAAACTTGTGCAAACATGTAAAATTTATGGGATAATTTATTTTAAAATTCATATGCTTTTGGGAATGTGTTAATGTTTTGCACAGATTCTAGGGGGAATAATCATTTTTCATTATTGAAGATAATATTTTATTGATTGAGTTTATTTCCAATGAATGTAAATTATTTCCCATTTATTAAAGGGTTTTCATTTTCGGTATTGTAAAAACCAGATCATACAATAACAAAATTGTATCCATAGATCAATCAATCTATGAATACTTACTTCAGAACTCTACAAATTTTAAGCAGAATGTCGCCGGTGAACATTTCCCTGAACTCCCTTGTCATACATGGAATTCTTCTTTAGTAATCCATTTTTATTAAACATTTTTAAAGTTTTTGTTTCTATTCTTAACTCTTTTTAACATGTTTTGTTAAAAATCAACCAACATGGAAAAAATTTATAAATTTATCTAACTTTGTGAAAAAAAAATAACATACTTCGGATTCTACCAAAATGGCCAAAATACTGAAAATAACAATGAAATCAATAAACAAACAAAACTTTTTATCCTACGCATAATCTTTACACTCGTGTTTCTTCTGTTAAAAATTTACATTTCATAAAATTTCACTGAGGAATATTTTTACGCAGAAATCATACTGTTTACAACTACATCGCATTTTTGATAAAATCAATTCATCATATAAGAGCAAAATAACGTCCATGGACCAACCTATAGGCACCCCTGACAGATACAAACTTCACAAAAAAACCCACAGATCAATACCTGAACGTCAATAGGTAAAACCCAAAGTTCAAATACACACAAGGAACAAGCGAAACCTACAGAGAATCGTCGAAAAACTCCCCCCCCCTCCAAAGAAATGACGGATCCCCCTGTCGTGCAGCAACCCCCACCAGAACAATATCAAACAGCACAGAAGAAGATGAAGAAAAATCACTCCGGAGTAGCGATCTCGAAAGAAAATATTTTCCCTCTTCTCGACAGATTTGAGATTTCTTCTTCTTCTTATCCCCTATGCAGCAGAAGCTATAGTTGCCGAGGGCAGCAAATACAATTGAATTTTATGCCATCAGCCATCCCAATCTCTCTCTCTCCCAAGGTTTCTTTTAAGGGTATTTTAATGTCTTCCGCGTTTAATCTCGCCAAGGGTTGCCAAAAGAGAGATAATTTCGACGCCAAACTTCGCATATTGTATTGTGAAACCGTCTAATGCAGATCCGCATATTTACAAAGGATCAAGACTGGGGAACCTCATTATTTTTTTTAATTCATAACTGATTTTAAATAAGTAAAATGTTATCAAAACCAGCTTATTCCATTTTTGGAAATTTTACAGGATAGACAAAAAAACTTCTCACGTCCACAGTTCTAAAGCTAAATTTCTTTTTAAAATTTATAATTGTTGGTATAACCTCCTAGAATTTGAATAGTTTTTCATTTTCATTCCGGGTTCATTACCTTGGGTGTAATTACTCTAATTAGGTTGGAATGAGCTGATTTTCATGCAAAAACACGATTTTTTATGCTTTTTTCAGTTTTTTTTTGTTCAATCAAGGTGTGCAAAATAGGTTTTTCCAGTTTACCAGTTAATATTTGTGTCTTTACGAGTTTTAAATAAATGGCATCCACTTAACTTTTTCAAGTGATCTGAAATTTAACAACTGAGATCACAGTTTTCACCTTTTCATCTAATTTTTGGTTGGAATGAGTTGGATTTGAGCTATATCCCTTTGTCAGGTTATGAAGGACCCTCTAAACTTTCAAAATATGCAAAAAAGTGGATTTCAGAAAAATATGGAATGAGCTGGTTTTGATAGCAAACACCTCAAATAAAACAAATTAAAAAAAATTGCTATAGGTTGGTTCCCCAGTATTTGTAAATATGCTCCCCTTTAAATGATGGTCTCATCAACTTGGAATTTATAAGATTACTTACTTAAACTGTTTACAAGATTCTTCAATTTGATTTTAGCTATTTACTCTAGTTACTTGAATAACGCTATTTTAAAGCTATATTTAAACATTTAAAAATTATATCCAAGTAATAACTAAGGAAATATAATATTTATCTGGATTTTATGTATTCAAAGTGATGCCGGATAAAAGCTGAAAAGAGATAAAAGTATTTCTAAGAAACTTTTCTTCATATAACGCGCAAAACTAATTTATTTAACACAAAAATAGTAATTTTTTAATTATTTTAAAAAGAGTTTTGAGGCTTTTGAAAGGTTTATTTTGAACAACACCTTAAGCTACAATATTTCTGAGCACTTTTCAGGAAAATTTTATTCAAGAATATTTTGCATACCTACAAAAACTAATTTTCCCTACAACTTGAAAAATATGTCATTATTTACGAAAGATAATCCTATGGACCATATCTTTAGGCGTCTTATACCTACCTTGAAAACCTGTTACATTTATTTCTTCATATTCAAAAAGTTCTTTGAAAATGCCTGCTCATTTTTTAAAGCAATTTTAAGCATTTTATCGATTATAAGCTCAATAATGAATAAAAAACAGTTTAATTTGATTCTGAAATAATAAAAATAACAAAAATAGATACATATATAATTTAAAAGCTTTTTTCCCGAATCAAAAAATCCAATTCGGTTGTTTACATTTATTTTCGCAGCAAAATAATGAAGTGAACTAAAATGGTAAGTAAAATTCAGTAAAATTCTAAAAGGTAAGGTTACACACAATAAAATGAATTGTATTGGAATATTGACTACAATTTCAATATTCTATAATTTGTGAAGAAAAATAATCAATAGTTTCTTATGAATTTAAAACTTGTTAGTATAGTTAAGTCTAAAATGTTTAGTTTAGTTAAATTACCTAATAAACTTTACAAATTATACCATCTGAAGGTGCAATATTATTACACCACTCCTATAACTACAGTAGTTAGTAACAGTAGTTCAATATTTTCTGTAATAAAATTTAACTTTTTAATAATAATGTAACTTAAAACTTCCCGCTTTAAAAAGTATCCTTCACGAAAACCTATTTTTCCTTAAAATCGTTAACTAGCCAAATGTGGCAAACGCGACTACTAACTCCGTTCCGAATGATCGACACGGGAGTAAGCTAAAAGAATTTTCAATCACTCCCCCTAGAACATTTGTTCGCAGTTGAATTCTCTCAAAGTTCACCATCAGAACGAGAGAAAAAAATGGTTTCGAGCCCTCTACCTCGGAATTATTTTTTGCTCTATGCGTTTTTTACAACCTTCTGTTGGTCCGAGCGGTCTCCAAAAATCTCTAGAAAATTTGGAGTGGTGGTTTTTCTCTGCTTGAATGTGGCTATTTCCTGGAATGACCACGTTTATGGCCTAAGATTTGGGGTAAATGCTGAGCGAGATTTTTTTTCGTTGGAGTAGTAAATTTTTACTACATCGGAGACCAGCAGAAAGTGGGGTAGTAGAAAAAATGATTATCTCTCTTTTGAGACATTAGAGGTGGTGGAAAGAAGTTAATTTTCGCATTAAAGGATGAAATTTCTTGTCGGTGGCCGAGAAACTGAGCGATTTAATGTTGTTTACGGATCGGAAGACAGTTTTTTACGAAACTAATGTTGACAAGCACAAGAAAAAAACGTCATTTATCAAATAAAATATTGCTTCAGTGAGGCTTTTCCCAAAAAAAACCCATGAGACTTCCATAGCGTAAATAAAATAATTTGCTTAGAAATGTTTCTATACACATACTACAGGGTGTCCCAAAAAAGACGGACACATTTTAAAAATTTTTAATTAAAAAACTAAAAAAGATATAAATACGCGGTTTATTGCATCCTACTCATAAGACCTAAGAATTATATGACACAAATTTTCGTAAATCATTGTTCCCAAATCCCCCGACAGGGCATAAAAGTATCAATCTCCCCATAGGAGATAATAGAAAATAGTGTTCCCACCTGTCGGGGGATTTTTGAACTACGATTTACGAAAATATGTGTCATAAAATTATTTGGTCTTTAGAGTAGAATTCAAAAACCGCTTATTTTTATCTTTTTTAGTTTTTGAGTAATTGATTTTTAAAATGTAATGTGTCAGTCTTTTTTGGGACACCCTGTACATGGAAATAATCGTAGTACTGGTAATGGTAATAAAAACGACGTTTTAAAACATGGAAGTGGGGAATATTAATAGTTTTTTAACGAATAATATTATAAAAATTATTTGTTTTACCAACAAGGTTTTGGGTCACTATACTTTGAGGTTCAAGACATTTTTTGAAATTGAGATAATTAAAACTAATTTTCCAAATATCCTAACGTCCTAACCTATAATCACTTTATGAAAAAATAACAATCAAACAAATTGTTATTTCAAATACATAATTATTTTACCATTTAATTTCTATGAGTTTTTTGCATTTAATATAATTAGTTATATTCAATTAAACAATCATGCTGAATACCCTTACCCCTTACCATGACAAACTATACATCTCAATAAAAAATATAGGTAATAAATAAATCAAATAAAACTATCCATAAACAAAAGTAGATAATTAGTTGGGTTAAAAAAAAGTATACTATATTCGACCGTGTAACATAAATATTTAAATCTTTAATATGAATATGCAGGAAACGCAAATAAAAGAAGATCTGCCTAATCTAGAAATGCAGATGCAGTTCGTTTTTTTACGACACCACCTGAATTTTAAAGCAGTTTCATCTGGATCACGTAGTCCTACATTTCGATGACATTTTAAAGCACTACAGAAACCATGGGAATTCCAAAGAACATTAAAGCAGACGACACGGGGTACTTTCAAAACAATAAGACGAGGCTAACGGTATAAAAATCTCCCACATTACCAACTCTAAACTATGATTAACTTTTATTTTTTTTTCTCTTCCATCCTATTCCTCCCGCGTGGAATAATTATAATAATTTAAATAATATCGTTTCAAAAAAAAAGAGGAGACCATCTCGCACGGAGGAAATCCTAATGACGTGTCGCTTTTGTTAATTACTGTTGCCACAAATGTTGTGGAGGTTGGAAAAAGTTAAGCGCTGTTCATCCCCAACAATAATTAACGGCGGACTTTCGCTTTTTGTTCTTCTCTTCTATTAGAAGAGGATTTTGGCGAAATCATTTGGGAATGCTAAAGATCCCGCCGAGGCGATTAAATACTTAGGGGGTGGTGGGTACGTGCACTGGATGGGATATTAAGGGAATGTTTTATAGTGTTTTTAAGACCCTTTTAAAAATGCCGCTGCAGTGAATCCTATAGGAATATGGTGTTTTTTTGTGTGTTTCTGGGCCTTAAAGTTTTACTCCACTTAGAGGAGTGCATAATGGCTCTAATGGTGAACCTTGATTGCGTTTTTGGATATATTGTCTCACTCTTTGTAAGTAAACGATCGGGAAAAGGAAGGTATGGAAGAGCTGTTAGAATGAAAGTGACGTAAGTCTGAAAAGAAGAGTTCTTCACCAGTAACCTCTGGTTAGAGAAATGTGTGAGAAAACTCCAGCTCTCAAGCGTCGCCTCCAACCGTGGACCGGTTTCGCCCTTGTTAGGGCTCATCAGCACGTTATAGGAAGGCAACGCAAGAGAGCGGCGGGAGAGCTTTTAGTCTAGCCGACTATAACGGAAAAAGTGGTGACTATTGACTAGTCCTCCACTATCTGCCGGAATGAACTGCGCATTCCCTAGAACAGATTTAATTCCCGTAAGGCAATTAAATTCATTCCGGCAGATAGTGGAGGACTAATCAATGGTCACCACTTTCGTGATCTCGATGTTTTTTTTAGTGTACAATTTGTTGTGTTTTTTTTAAAGGACAGCACTATAAACCATTGCAAACCAACTCATATACACTGTTGAAAAAACAGTTCAACCTTTCACCAGTTTTGTGGTGAAAGGTGGGGCTGCTTCACCACAAACGAGGTTTAAATTTCGCTGCAACAGAAATGTAGCAACAAGTAGCCAAAAACATGGTTCAGCAGTTCATGGTTGCAGCTTTTGTTGAACCGCTTTTAGGTGAAAAGGATGAAACTTTTTAACAGTGTTTGTACTTATCGAATGGCGTTACCCATCCTATAAATGTATTTTTCTTCCCCAAAACATTCCTTCAAAGAGTGTTCCTTATTTAAAACAATAATTTCATGTATTTTTATTGGTGGTCATAAGTGGTTCTCGAAACCTAGATTTTCAAGTGCATTTTTTGCCAAGTTTAAATTATCCACTTTCTAATCTACTTTCAAAATACAAGATAGATTTAAAAACAAGATGGATAATTTTTAAAAAAAATTAGGCACCAAATATTTTGGATTCTGTTTAATGGTAACTGTAAATAGTGAATTATCAAACCCCTTTTTATATTCCATTATCAAGAACGAAAATTTCAAATAAGGAGATTTTCTTAAGAAAAACAACTAAACTACCCTGCCTCGTAACGCATGAAAAGCCATCAGCCTCTTGTAAATAATTTTAGAAGATGAAAAGAACATTCTTCATAAAAAGAGCGAACACATACACGAACATCTGAGAAGAAAATTGGCATAAGTCAACCGAGCTTAGTGTTGAGTACGCTTCAATTACATGAAAATTTTTGCATAAACAACATGATAATAAACACTTCAAACCAAATGAATTTCGATTGTATTCCGATGTCGTTGCTATTGTGTGAGAAAAAAAAAGTATTGTAAAAGTGTTGCTATTTTGGAAACGCTCCACACAAAAATTTACACACTTAAGAACATACTTCTTTTTATCCCTAAAATAACAACACTTCAGTTCTGTTGTATACACTTCCGTTGCAACACTTCAGTTTTCAGTTCAGGTATAACACTATATTACCTTATTGTGCTGTGAAGTGTTCTGAATGTGTTTGAAAAGTGTTCCAAAAATAGTGCTGTAAAATATGCTTAAAATCTGGAAGTGTTCTTAAATTTCGGTCGCAATACTACATTGTCTGTCTCTAACAACACATTTACAACAATATCCTTTTCTCCCACAACAACACGTTCTCAACACAATTGCAACACAAACTCGAAAAAAAATCAATCTAGCAAAACGAATCAAAACTCTTTTCGGTAAAAGTGTTGATATGATTATTGTGTTCAATTAGTGTTGCGAAAGTATTCCAAGTTCCCATAATGCTTTCATCCAAATTTAAGAACCCCCTAGCACAGTGTTTCCCAACGTGGGGCAATATCAATTTCTAGGGGGGCAATTTGAAAATTTTCAACCAAATTGCCCCCCAGGTGGAGCCAATCCAGGAGGAAAATTAAAAAAAACTTTAAAAAAAGAAGTTTTTCAAAATCTTATCCTATTATCCTATCTGAGAATGCATGTCTGAAATCTGGACCAGTATGTATCAAAACCAAGTTGAAACCCTGTTTTTAGAGTCTAATTTCCAAACATTTTCTGGGGGATGACCAAAGATATCTTTGTTTTTAGAACGCTTATATTTGAAACTTTTTTACATTAGGTTCATCAAAATACAAATCTTACCTAAAAATTCCAAAATATCCTAACTAGGGGTACCAAACAAGTTAAAAACCTTCTTCCTAGAGTCAAATTTCCGAAAATTTGCTGGGAGAGGACCCCCAGACCCCCCTTGGTACTTATAATTTAATTACTCAAACTTGATTTAGTTCTTTAAAATGCAAATTCTACCTAAAAGTATTCTAAAAAGCTTCATTAGACTTATTAAATATAAATAGGAAGGAGGGGTTAAGAAGTAATTTTGGCTCCCTCTCAAAATACATTTCTATATATGCTACTGAGACCGGGGGGGCATGGAAAATTTAGAAAGGCTTTGGTGGGGCATGGACCGAAAAAGGTTGGGAAACACTGCTCTAGCAGATCCAAATATAACTTACTTTTACACTATTTGTAACATATTTTTCTGGATAGAACACGTTTCTTACACTTTTCAAACATCATATTCCGAACACTGTTTAAAAATAAGGTGTTAACCCTTTGTCTTCTGCATTGTGATTATATGCAATGGAATGACATCAAACAAAAAAATAAAAATCCCATGCTAATGACAATTTTTAAAAACTTTTTGACTTACATCACTATCGCTCTGAACAGTTCACGTGACGGCCATTTAGTGACATATCAGTCATTTTCTTTGATAAATACATGTCGGAGGAGGCGGTGTGTGTTTTTCTTCAAAGTTCTTTCTTCCCCTATCTCCTCCCCCTTTTTCCTCCCCTTTTTTTTATCTCGAAACAGGAGACGGTTGCAGTTAAATGTAATGGAAAAACATTCTTGTCGTATTATTTAAATGAATCCGGGCGCGAAATTTGATTAAGATAGCGAGGGGATTATTTTCAGTTTTTACGAGCTACGAATCAAGCTAAGTAGCTTTATTATGAGCATCGAATGATCTTTTTTTATTCTTACTCTGGGTAAATGATAGATCTGACAGGTTGCATCATATCTGGAAAGCTTATTATAACCCATATGTAAGGATTTTTCCCTTATATACGGGATTTTAACGATTTTCTTTTTGTTTTTCAAGAGAAAATGAAGATGTGATCGTTTTTATTTAAAAAATGAAGGTTTCCCTTTACGCAATTGAATCAACAGTTAAAAGTATTTAAAAATTTATTCCCCGTCTTATGTCAGTTTTTGTGTGAAATACAAGGTGTTTCAAAATTGCGTTGCACGGCCTTTATTTGGAACCAACGCCTCCTAGGGTCACGGCAGTAAGGTCTACCCCTAGATAAGCGAGACTGGAGAATCCATTGAGAGGATTTACAGAGTCCCTAGCGGCGTAATTAAAAAGTTAAAAAAATTAAGAAAATTATTCTAACATTAAAAACTAAAAGAGATAGAGCAAAATCTTCAATGAGAGTAATGTTGCCAACGTCATGAAAAACTCACTGAAAAAAATTTAATCAAAATATCTTGAATATTCGCGGAGATATTAGCATGTGAAAATAGTAGTTTTTCAGGGGTCAAAAAAGAAAAAGTTCGCATATTTGCAAATTTTTCAGTGTCACTGTGTAGTTTTATGTTTTGTTAGTTTAAAGAACACAAAATTTAATCAAAAAGTCAAAAAAAATTGCAAATATGCGAACTTTTTATCTTTTTTGACCCCTGAAAAAGTACTATTTTCACATCCTAATATCTCGGCTAATATTCAAGATATTTTGATCAAAATTTTTTCAGTAAGTTCCTTATGACGTTGGCAACAATACTCTGATTGAGGTTTTTGCTCTATGTCTTTTAGTTTTTAAATTATTGTTAAACTTTTTTATTTCGCCGCTAGGGACGCTATAAGTAATTTCAGTGCATTCTCCAGGCTCACTTACCTAGGGGTATACCTTACTTCCATGACCCTAGGAGGCGTTGGTTCCGAATAAAAACCTTGCAAAGCAATTTTGAAACACCCTGTATATTAAATAGGTTATATTGATGGGAGCAAAAGTTAAACGATATACAGACACATTTTATACTAAATAACCTATTCTCTGTAAAATATCGAAATTAAATCTCCTTTTTTATGACAGGACACTTTCTGCTCGTGCATAGTGAAAAGTTCATCCCTTCAACGAAAAGAGAATTGCCGACAAAGTAATTAATCTTCTCTAAGGAAGTAGTTTAATAATGAGGTATTTGCATGAGTGAGGGATTTGCTTGATTTTATACTTTTTCGATACATTATGGTCTAAAACTCCCAAATTTCTGATTTTTAAGTTCAAAAATGTGTTTTAAATAATTTAAAATTTAATTTTATTTATGCCAAAACGTCAGGAAAGTCACGTTATCAGAAAACGGGCTTCTATTGGATGTGACGTCACAGCGCATGAAAACCATTGTGTTTTCTGCTTTCTCGTGATCAGAAAACGAGCTTCTATTGGATGTGACATCACAGCGCATGATTTGTGATTCGGAAGTGTTTTCGCGCCCAAACAAAAAACGAAATTTCAAAAATTTATATCTCAGAAACTAGGCTACGAAAATACTTCATGTAAACGTCATTCTTCATGGTTTTTTATCTACTATTTTAATAAAATTTAATCTCAAAACGTGAGAATACCTCATTATTAAAATTAGTAGAAATGAGAAACTATAAATATTGCAACGTCCAGGTGTAATCGCCTGGTTAGCCCAGTGGATTGAGAGTCTTGGACAGCAAAAATGTCACGAGTTCTGTCATCGCTCGTCTTCATCTTCCTATTAGTATTATTATTGGAATGCTTTATTGTTTATTTTATAGGATTTTCTATACTTGACAGCAACGTTACCTGAACCCAGTGCGTCATTACGCGGAAGGAGAAAGTGGGTAAACACAAAGCCTGTTGGGTTGATAGGAGTAGCTTCGGTTCGCAAATCATGATAAAAAGACACTATATTACATGAAATTGACGTTCTTCGTTACATACGAAATTCAGACACCGCGATGGGAACTTCTTTTTTGTTAGTGACGTAGTAGGGCCAACTAACGTTGCTGTCTAGCATAGAATGTTCTAGCATCTAGCACCCTTTTATTTCAAGGAACACGTCATGGTCACGAGGGAGGCTTTATGTTATTTATAGGATGAATGTTTATAAGCACGTTGACTTAGTTTACTTGTCTTTAGTGATATCACTGAATACAGAAAATTATATAAATATATTTTAAGAAAACTTTAAAATAATTAATTTATACACCCCACCCATGCAAGGCCGGGTATAACAGCTAGTGATTTTATAATTTGAATATTTTGACAGTATGGACTTTATATTCAAATTTCTCCGATATTGCATTCTTCGATCACTGAATGGTTAGGATTTTACACTTTACATACACACACACACATACACACGCCCCACTTCAGGTAATTTTTAATAATCCCTTGTTTATCACTTAGCCAGCCCGTAACAAATATATTTCTACTGCAATGCGAAAAAGAACATTTCAACGAGATCAAAAATGATATAATGCATAAGATGAACAGAGAAAATCATCATTCGGAACAGCTTTAGAAAGAGTCCTTCAGTCACCATGTGTAACCACAGCAACATAATTAATAATTGTTAGTATATGGATCTAATAGTAATATTAAATCTGTAATAATAATCTACTCATTATTATGATTTTTGGGATAGAATAATAATGATTAGACCTCAATGGTTGCCAGTCACCATTTAAGCTGTGGGTTAACACAGTAGCTGAATGACTCTTTCTAAAGCTGTAACCATCCATCTTAAATACCAGAAAAACTAGGATCTTCCTAACCCAGGACAGGAATCAAGGAAAATCAGCAAATATACGTAATTAATTACAATCCGTATATTGATAATACGGAATTTCCAAGAAGCATAAAGAAATATTAGAGCTTCGTTAATAGTTAAAAACAGCGTTGCCACTTAAAAACATAAATTAATGACATAATAGGTCAATTTACTCAAATGACTTGAAAGAATAATGAAATAGAAGGGAATCGATCCCACAATATTGACTATACTAGACAGCACAACTTAAGTTGAACCTACTACGTCCCTAACAAACAAAGTAGTTCCCCATCGCGGTGTCTGAATTTCGAGTGAAACAAAGAACGTCAATTTTAAAATATGATTGTTTCGTTAAACCCATGTATTAATAGTGTCTTTTTATCACAATTTGCGTATCGAAATTCTTCCAATCAACCCAACAAGCTTTGTGTTTACTCACTTTCTCCTTCCGCGTTAGTGACGTACTGGGTTCCGGAAACGTTGCTGTGAAGTATAGGGCAGAGTTACGCAACAGCTATCAAAATTCATTACTGTTTTACCCAATACAAAGTTAAGTTAAATATTAAGTATTTCATCTTTAACGATACAAGAAAACAATCCATAAAGCACACACATGGAAGAAAACTTGCACCATCAATCTCATAAATCGTATAGAATTAAATTTGTGGGCTCAATCATTAATCAGGACATATTAAATTTTCCAAAGTTTCAGTAGACATTAAATATGGCACTCTTCTGATGAAAATTGATAGTTTATTTCGTCGGGTCAAGAGATAAACGAGAGAAGCCTTTAAGACAAGGGTGACTGCATGGTTCAATTCGGATATAAAACAATGTATTAAAGTCAAGATTTATAAATTATTACCCTTATATTAAACTATGAATTGAGTGAAATATTGCTCCGGAACTACATTTATGTTGTTTGGTGTTTAGGTTAAAAGTATTGAATCGGGCAAACTATTTTTTAAAAACTTTGGAGAATCAGTAATGTCTTTGATGTTTCGGTTTCTTGAATTTTGATATTTTTCCGTTTCTTTTAACCCATTAACGCCCATTGATCTATTTTTAGATCGCTAAACATAGGGTCAGAAATGGTCTTTTAAATTAATTTAAATTTACCCCACAAAAACAAAACTGCTCATATGGCAAGAGAAAGCCTTCCTTAAGAATAATCTAATGTGTTTTTTTCGTTTGCAACATTTATTTTGTTACAGTGATGGGCAAAACTTTGCCTTGGGGTTTCATTTTGCAGTTTTTTCATCTTGGTTCATGTTTTACGAGAAAACTATAAAAGTATACCACCAATTGAATCCTTTTCAGATTTTATTTTATCTTTATAGATGTAGCTATTAGGATACAATGCAGAGTTTTGTAAAAAATAATTCATTTAGTGAAAAATTAGGTCCCAATATTGCTGATCTAAAAATAGATCACTGGGCGTTCGGGCGTTCATTTTTTCTGTGTTGCTTGTGATACGATTGTTCAGATTTTTCGACTATAAACTGTAAAAAATGAAAGTGAGAATACTCAGTAATGTTCAGGATGGTCACAAATATTGATTTTCTTAAGAAATTATATTATTGTGAGTTAAATTTTATAATTTCTTCTGGTGGATGAATGGAAGTAGACAATATTGATTGATTACTTAGTAAATCACAGGATTGCAAATAGTATTATGAACTCAAGTTTATTCACATTAATTTATTTGCTGATACAATTTAAGTCAATACAAGCATTTCGTTTTGAAATACATTATAGGTAAAATTATTAGACAATAATTAAAGGTTTTTGAGGAGATGTAAAAATCTCAAATTGAAAATTGTAATAATTTTTTCTTTAAATTCGCCCTAAGACTGCTTTTACAACCTTAAAATTGACGTAATGGCAGGATAGTAAGTTAATTGGATAAGTAGTTAATAGGAATAGGCCGGCGAAAAGCTTCAACAGGTAGCAATTTTGAATGTTGCCGAATAAGTTACATTTTATTTCAAGACTATCATTATTTTATGATAAAACTAATCCATAAAATTTACAAAAAAATTACCTAATGCATTTTATTTAAATTAAATACACAATTTTATTAAATATTATTTCTATTCACGAAATTCCTAAATAAACAAACAACCAACGGAAGTGACGTCACCAGGTAACTCAATCTTCCGGTTTGTCTGATATTTACATTGAACAACATTACACTACGGCGCGTTTGGTTTTTTATAATTTTTCTTTTCTTATTTTAAAGCGTAATTTAAAGGAGAAACTCAAAATATGAGTTCTCCATACTTCCGATCATTATCTGAAAATTGTAAAAAGAGATATCTTGATACGTTATCTGTGAATGGGACGATTGATTTACCTGATCCATTGGACGAAAATCTCAGCTAATACAATCAACGCCATTGCAACAGATCGTTGATACATCAGGATTAATTGGGTCCGATATTATTGAAATTCATTATTTAGTTTGTTTTAAAACTTATGAATACAATCACCCACTTATTTAAAAAAATACGCATAAAAATATTTAAAAAGATAATTAAAGTGACAGACGATTTTAAGAATACTATTTCTGAATCTCAAATAAAAATAAACAAGCTGACTGGAATGTAGTAGGATCATTAAAGGTAAATGCACTAAAATTTTGAATAAATCCATAATTAAATTAAATTAATTAGTTCTTAGATTTTAGCCCGTTGTTTTCCATATTTTTATGTACTTTATATTTTTAAGACAATAAAAATTCAGTTTCTAAATAAATAAACTGCTTTGATACAATGGATATTCAAGTTTGACATAGCAGAACAGCGATATTAATTTTATCACAACAAGAATGTTCTGAAAAGTTTTCATGATTGAATATTTGCTCAATGTTTTGTTTTCTTTGTATCAGCAGCTGTTTTAATTACATTTAAACAAGTTAGTAATTAAAATCAATAAAAGGAGAGATTGAAGCACATCGTTGTAGACCTCAAGGTTCATATTTTTGATCGGTTATTATTGAGTTAAAATTATTTTTCTAATTCAAAACACTTGATAACCTATAAACATGTTCGTAATTGTGTCCAGTATAAACTGTTTTAAAAGTTTCTTTGGCACTTATTTTAATAAAAATCACCAAAAATAAGCATTTTCCCATGCTGTGAATAGGAATAGGAAATGTGTGGTAAATCAATCCCATTCACAAATAACTTATCAAGATATCTCTTTTTACAATTTTCAGATAATGATCGGAAGTATGGAGAACTCATATTTTGAGTTTCTCCTTTAAATTAAGCTTTAAAATAAGAAAAGAAAAATTATAAAAAACCAAACGCGCCGTAGTGTAATGTTGTTCAATGTAAATATCAGACAAACCGGAAGATTGAGTTACCTGGTGACGTCACTTCCGTTGGTTGTTTGTTTATTTAGGAATTTCGTGAATAATATATAAATTTAAAGTTCTTGATTCAACTCCCACTTTTTCATCTATTATTACTTTCAACATAGGCTATTCATGTAATAAATCTTGGGTAAGTTATTTAATTTTATAATTATTTAATTATTTTTCCACATATTTATAAATAAATACGCATTTTTTAAAGAAAAATACTAATAGGTCTATTTATTTTATATTTTTTAATGATCTTTTGAGGTTCTACTATTACTTAGCTCTGTGACAAAAAATATCCTCCGAACGCCCAGTGATCTATTTTTAGATCAGCATTTTTTAACGAAAGTAATGACTGTTTTCACGAAATTTGTTCATAATATCCATATTGAAGGCAAAATACACCAGATTCATGATTTTTATTAAATTCGCCCAAAAAAATAATAGTTTGGGCGTTAATGGGTTAATATGTTACTTTAGAAATATTTTTGACATTTACCAATTTAAAATAATGGTAAATAGAAGCTCTTATAAAAAAAACTAGCCGTCTCACCTTTTTTGAAAAAAAAATTGTTTTGGCAAAACACCCTAATGGTTGCCAAATTGGCCCTGGTTTATTACCAATGAATATTTGAGATTTGTTTTGTTGATCGGCTATAAAATAATGCCAACTAATAGGCTACTGTGTTAATTACTTTGCCTAAGTCTTTCAAAAGGTGACAGAGCTGGTTTTTATGAGAGATTCTACTGTAAATGAATATGTGCTTTTTTGAAGCGAATATTACAAGGATATATCAACAGTATTTGGGGAATGAATTTCACAATGAATTTCACGAAATGATGTCTCAGTATTTTAGTATTTTATGGTTTAGTAATGCCCGAAAAAATTGCTAATCATTTCCCCTTTCCTACGGCCCTAACAAATTTATACAAAAATAATATTCTATATTTTCACTTTCTGAAAAAATTGGTATTCAACTTCACCACAACCTCAACTTTCAATTTTCTGTATACATTTGATGTCCGGAATATTGCTGCTACTGCTGACGAAGGAAAAATTTATATCCCCAAAATAATTATACTTTTAATTACATTTTTAAAGATTTTATGTGAAAATAAA
The DNA here is from genome assembly GCA_024610705.1 of Tetragnatha versicolor. Taxonomy (NCBI): domain Eukaryota; kingdom Metazoa; phylum Arthropoda; class Arachnida; order Araneae; family Tetragnathidae; genus Tetragnatha; species Tetragnatha versicolor. The sequence goes on from JANDEH010000001.1 coordinate 84,224,197, forward strand.
CGTGGATCTTCAATTTTATCTTCTTAATATCTCTACAGATTTTTTGAACCTATCGCTTTTAATTCACGATAAACACGATGAAAGAAAAACACATCTTACAACACGAGTACCCTCCCCTTTAAACATTGATACGATACTAAACACAAACAGTCCCTAACAACCTATATACACCCCTGAATACTCCATGTTCGAGAATAAATCAGGCATGCTCGAAAAACTCTTCTTAAATTAGCCTGTATCAAATTATTACTCCAAAATAAGCTCCCTTCATTGAAATGCTAATTCTTGGCATAAACAATGAATCCTCCTCCCTTTCCTAAAAAAAAGCAAAAAACTACATTCCGCTTTTGGTGAGGGGATTGGGGGGAGTTTTTCTTATGGTGTTTGTTCTCGTCGCATCAGTGGTTTTTAAACTTTTTTTTCCCTCTCCACACTAACGACCGTTTATCGTTTTTTTCTTTCGTCGTAGAGAGAAAAAAAAACAGCACATGCGTATGCCGGCATAACGTATTTTAAAAGTTTGGATTTCCGTTTGATTTAATTCATTAAAATTATTGTGTCTAACAATACGGAATGTTTGGAGGAGCATGTTTTTTTATGTTGAGGAGATAGTTTTTTAGGGTTGCCATTGAAATCAAATTTACTTTCTTATGTCGATAACAAGATTTGTCCTTTTTTGTTGAGATATGAATTCAAAAAATATTTTATTGTTTATGTGTAAGTTGATGGATTGTTTCAAATGTGTTTTTTATTGTATCATGGGATGTTGTTTTGGCGCAAGTTCAGACCTATGGTTCAGACTTGCGTATGCGCCAAGTTTTTAGCGTTAAAGATGACTAATATGGTAACCCTACCTCATGTTAAAAGAATTATTTGGATTTTAAATGTGCCGCTAAACAGCCAAAATTCGCCAAGCATACGCAACTCTGAACTTGCGACGTTGTTTTGGTAACAAGAAATGTGGAAGTGATATTTTATTAATTAAGCTCCATGTACGAGAAAAAAAGTATTCTAAACATAAGTTTGGGATTTTTTTTTGAATACGTGCAATTTTGAATTGAAATTGGGAATTTTTTTTAAATGATACGGTGTTGTTAGTAAAAAATATTTATAAAGATTTTCTTTAATAAATCATTTGATTTTATATTTATAATAGGTAAAGACTGATTTTTTGTGATATAGGTTAAATTGTAATTGCAAGATGAATATTTTTATGTTTTCCTTCATCTTCTTTAGTTTTTTAATTAATTTAATTTTCGTATTTTGCCTGAAGGGGTGCTGTAAGCGGTATCAACGGATTCTTCATGGTTACTTACCTTGGGGTGCAATGTACCTTCCTTCCATGACTGAGAGACGTTGGTTGATATGGACCAATGAAACACCCTGTACAGAAATAAAATTTTGTCATAACTGAATTTCCCAATTGTTATCATCATCATTTTCAGAAAAATACACGAAAGATTATATCCTAATCCTATACTATTTTTATTGTGAATGTTTGTCTGTATGTTTGTTACTCTTTCACGCAAAAACTACGGAATGGATTTTAATGAAATTTTACAATAATGTAGCTTATACATCAGAATAACACATAGGCTATAATTTATAAAGAGAAAATCGGTCCTTCATTCTTTTTTTCCCATTTTTCCTGCTTTTTTTCACTTATTTTTCTGTGTTTGAAAACCTGTTGTACCAGTCATGCAAGCCAATAATAGGAAACTTTAGTACCAGTGTTGTAGTTACTAGGCAATTTTATTAATATCTATATAAATAAAAACGTCTGTGGCTGTGTGTTTATGTGTGTTCCGCATCTCCTTTTAAACGACGCCGAAGGCGTGAACATTTCCTCCATTTCAAGATTTTTTCCTTTGAAATAAATATATTTACTGAAAAATATAATTTTTTGCATGGAAAAAGAGTTAAAAATAAAACATTGTTTCAAATTAGACAGATCACTAGACTTTTTCATTTACTAAATTAGCGGGAAAATTGGGATAGGAAAAATTACCGGGTTATAAAAATTACCGAGAACACCGGGATAGGAAATTTACCATAAAGACACCGGGAATACCGGAATGTAAAAATTACCGGAAACACCGGGATTAGAAAATAACCGAGAACACCGGGATAGGAAAGAGGCCCCTGGGATACCTGGAGGATTTGTAATATTGCTAATTTACAAAATTATAAATGTATATTAAGAAAACTTTTAAAAAATTAATTTATACATCCCACCCGTGCAAGGCCGGGTATAACAGCCAGTATCATATAAAACAATGATTTGATTCCTTCTAAAACAACACTTGAATCTTATACTTGCCTTGATTTGAATTTTATTTGCATTTGTTTAATATGATTTTGCTTTTTAGACTAGCAATACTTTCTCTCACTCGAAGATGAAAAGCGATAAAAACTTTATATTATAAGTATAACTAATTAAATTGTTTTTTAAAATAAATTTTTACTGAAGCAAATCAGATATATCTGTACAGTTTCTAATACATATGGTTAACACGTTTTTCAAAAATATATGCATGTTTTCATATTTATTTTCCTACCCCTTTAGTTTTTTTCAATACCCAAAGACTATAACATTTAAAAATGCTGGACACATAACATGAGGGACCTAGGCATGGCTCCTAATATATTTTAGGCAATACTTTACTGATATTTCTTCACATAAGAACAAAATATACCTTTTTCAAAAACTAGAATATCCCGCATTTACCAAAAAAAGTCAGCCCATAACTTGAGACACAATTCCCAGGGTTCAAACATCTACATACGATCTTTAATACCTGCTTCACACAAAAGGGAGGGGAAACGCTTAATTTTTGTTATTCATGAGATTTAATCTCCATATCTCTCTGCGAACTTTATTGCTCGTGAGAAGCCCCTAAAGGGTCTAGCCACCCTGTGCGACTAGAATCGCTCGCTGTCGGAAAGAAACGGAGGGGAAAAAAGAAGGGGGTTTGAGGGGCGATGCACTAGATCCGGAGTTTCTAACTTCCAATTACCCGAGGGCCACAATCGAAATCACAAGTCAAGTGGCGGGCCGCAAAGTAATGTAACTTCTTTTTATCCATGATAATTTTTCAGGGGGGGGGAATACTCAAATAAGGATTTCGAAGGATATTAACATATTGTGAAGGCACTACTTTATTTTCAAAAATTTCATACAATGTATAAAAAGTAGTGTTTTACCTAATTTTTGGATACTCCATTTCTTCCCTCCTCGTTGACCTAGCCTTCCTAACTCCTTGCTTCCTAACTCCTTTAAAAAACGAATTTTAAAATACGATTATTTCGCTAGACCCATGTCATACAGTGTCTTTTTATCACGATTTACGTATTGAAACTCCTCCTAGCAACCCGACAGGCTTTGTGTTTACCCACTTTCTGCTTCCTCGTAAAGACGTACTGGGTTCAGAAAACGTTGCTGTTGAGTACAACTTTGGTTGTTTACTATGGAAAAAAATTTTAACTTTTCAGAGGGAGGTTGTATACTCTGAAATTCACCCTGAAATTCACTCTGAAATTTCAGAGTATATACTAAGTACTAAATATACTAATAATTATATAGTAAATATACTAAGTAATATATAGTAAATATACTAAGGGTGAATTTCAGAGTATACAACCTCCCTCTGAAAAGTTAAAATTTTTTCCATAGTAAACAACCAAAGTTGTACTCAACAGCAAAGTTTTCTGAACCCAGTACGTCTTTACGAGGAAGCAGAAAGTGGGTAAACACAAAGCCTGTCGGGTTGCTAGGAGGAGTTTCAATACGTAAATCGTGATAAAAAGACACTGTATGACATGGGTCTAGCGAAATAATCGTATTTTAAAATTCGTTTTTTTCTTCGTTTCACCAGAAATTCAGACTTCGCGATGGGAACTACTTTGTTTGTTAGTGACGTAGTAGTGTCAACTAACGTTGCTGTCTAGTATAGTCCATAATCTAAGAGGTATATATAAGGGTTCGGGGGTCCTCACCCAATTTTTTTTTTAAATTTACCCTAAAAAGTGTTCTGAAGATACTTTTTGGGGGATTTTCAGGGAGCTTCAGGGGTCGCACAAAAATACCCGGCGGGCCGCATGTGGCCCGCGGACCACCAGTTGGAAACTCCTGCTCTAGACTACTGGGGGACTTTTGATTAAACAAAATATTTTTTTGAAAAACAAAACTTTTGGTAGCATATTTTTGGTAGCCATGGGTCGTTGAGGGTTAATGCATTAGAGCGATTCATGTCGCCTAGTGTGGAGAGGAACAAACCCTTCTCCCTCCAAAGTCCCAGATGTGTTTTATAGCTCCGCGAAGCGACGGACTCGAGATATAAATCGCCGCCATTTGCATTTACAGATGTTAAAAGATCTCGACGCCAAAATGAAGTGTTTAAAAAATGGCGGAGGCTTTTTTTTCTCCCGAAATCGCTCCTCAGAGTGAAATAAAAGCGTTTCCGACGATATTTTACGGGTTATCTCGACTTAAAGTTGAGGGGTATTTTTTATGGGTAATATGAAAGTTTTTTTGTATGTATTTTTCGCGAAGAAAAGTTTTTGGCATATTTTTTGAAATTATGGGGAAAGTTTGGAAATTCTGAGAATGAATTAAGTCGGTAATTTATGTGAAGTACTTTCATTTGTCTAATGTTATCCTTTCATAGTTTAGAACTGCTTGATTTCAGATAAATAACAGATTAATTCAGATATCCATAAGGAATGTTCGAACCGGGAATTTTTACTCGTTAAGATACTGTAATAACCTTGAAAAAATGGCACAGCAAGGTTATGCTTCTACATTTAAATAAAAAAACATCTAAATTTTCTTTGTCGCTAATACATTTAAATTAATTCAGTTTCAAATGAAGCGTTGTTGGCGTTGGAAAACTGTTATACTTATTTGGACTCCGAGTATTTTAAGACTCGCGAATACAAGTCCATTTCAAGATTTGATAGCTTTATTGAACGAGCCTAGCAGGCACTAACCTGCCCTCATAAGGGTCCGTTCAATAAAGCCATCAAAAATCTCGGAACAAACTTCAAATCTGGGCCTTAAGAATAAGACTCTTCCCGAGACACGACGAACTTGTTTTATGAGGCGTGTGAACCCACGTTTAACAAACGATGCCCCCGCCCAGCCATCAGTCAGCGATGCCACCGCGGGTGCGAAAGTTGCCAGATAAAACTCTCTCTCGCTCACCCCCCTTAAAATATAAAGACGTTTCCGTGCGAAGCGAACACTCTTCTTTGCTGTTTGGTACAGAGTAGGGGGAGTATGAGAATAGAGAGAGCATTGAACAACTTATCCCATAGTAGTGAGCGTGGCCTCTTCGGGTGTCATCAGGTATGACAGAGAATTATCAGGTTGGAAAAATTAAGCAGGACCGTATCCAACACGGAAGTTCAAACCAGTGGAGGATCTACGGTCGTCTAATATTTATTAATAATATATTTCTAATATATTACCAAAAACGTCTAATATTTTACTAAGTTTGTCAAAACGCAAAAAATATATATCCGAAATTCGGATGCGGCGTACTAAAACGAGTTGAAAAAGTGGGGTTTTTACTTAACCCTCTCGCCACCAAGGTCCTCATATGAGGCTCCTACTTATAAGCTCAATTTTTGCATGATGTAAACACGCAAATTTATTTTCTTTTCATCAGAGACTTCACTGATTCATGTAGATCACATATGAGACTTCTACATGGTTTCTGAATTCGTTCCTAAATGGCAGCAAGATGATTTATAATTCAATGTTTACATTTAAAGCTGTGATGCTTAAATATATAACTCATATAAAATGCATCCCCCAGGGAAAAATTTCAAGTACCTTTTTTAAAGTAGAAAATATTTACAACAATTTAAGACTATTCCCATGTTTATACGTCCAATAGATCCCGAGTTACATCTCTTCAAAAATGGGCAATTTTTTCTCAAAATTCAAACATTTGAGCTATGAGAACAATGAGTAAACAAAGTCGTCTTTGTAGCAATTTATTGCCTATAATACCTATACCTATAATTTATTGCCTAAAGAGGGAAGTAACCTTATAATGCAGTTATTTTGCTTTAATTTAAGCCCAAAACCAGGTCTGTGTGGGATCAATTTTTCTCACGCTATGTTAAAAAAAATTGGAAAATATAATTTTTCCTGGAGTGGAACCTGGTGGTTTGTGGGCACAAGTAAAAGAGAAGAAAGTCATATAACTCACTAGAACAATATTGAAATTCGTATTTATTCATTAAAGTTTTAAAGTTACACTGTATAAAATTTTTTACCACTTTCCTTGGATAAACTGGGCAGCTGGGTTGTCCATTTTTTCCAAGTAATGTCACTGGAAAATACATTAAATAACCGTAAAATATTGGCATTTTGGTATTTCTTTTTTATTTTACTCTAACGTTCCTGTTATTTTCCAGGACCGCCCAGTTTTCCCAAAGAAATATTTTCTTGAAATATATAATCCTAAATCAGCCACTTTACAGGAGTTTCTCTGCTGCTGATAAATCTTAGCCACTCACTTTTTTTCGCCACAAGAGTTGCCGTACCAAAGCTCCACCTATTCGCAATACCCTCACGTCCGGTACTTACTTAAATGGCTTTCCAGTAAGTGAAAAGGGGGCCACACGCGAGCCAGTACTTTGGGCCCGTCAAGCCCTACGCCTTTTGATCGGTCCTGATTTATCACTTTATCGAAGCACCCCCCGGAGAGATTCTAACCAAGAGTGAGTTAAATTAATAGCAGCACAGCCCGTGCGGGAACAAAGGGAGACCCCGTGTTGTTGGAAAAATTAAAAATGTTCGTGGAAGGGAAAGTTTGAGAATCAATTTTGGCAGTCTCCGTTTGTTTTGAGGGGGGCCTCCGGGCGCTTTCTTAAGATTCTTCTGATGGAATGTTCTCTGCTCCAGAGTTCGAGAAATGTTTGTTGCCGCGCTCTGAGGGTTGAAAGAATACGAGAGATGAGTTTAGAACGATTCAACAACGAGCGAGTTCGCGGGAGATGCTTCATGGATGGGAAGTAAATTATTGTGGTAAACTGTGTTGTTGAATATTTGGGCCCATGTCGGGAATAAATCTTGTACCTTATCATAATGCATTCTAATGTTATGTACTAATTTTAATTCTCTGCCACTGTCCTGTCTATTAGGGGACATTCATTAATTACGTAAAGGTCCCTAGGGGGAGGGGGGTTGGAAAATTCTCTGCATACCCTTACTTGGGGGGTGGGGGTCAAACCCATTCTTACGTAAGATTTTCCAAGTTAATGTAAACAAATTCCAATTATTCTAATCAAATTACTATTGAATAACCCCGGAAAAACTTAAAAATGCTGACAATCTCGGTATATTATGAAGCTTTAGTTTTAAAAAATGAAGGTATATCAGATGTATCTTTTTTATTGGAGTAGCATTAAGTTAAGATAAAAATAAAACTGTTGAATCCATCTTCCAGCAGTCAAAAGTCGAAACAAAACAAACGCAAAAAGAGAGAGAGAAATCTTTATTACTTTAGGTTTCAATTTTTTTTTATTACCAATTGTTTCTGAGTGGACAACATGGCTACCTAACCCATTCAGTCCAGACGATTTAAAATAGTTATTGGTTTGAAAAGGGAGTACTTTACCACTACCTCTGGTAAGAGGAATATGTGAGAAAACTCCAGCTTTCAAGCGCCGCCGTGCTGATGAGCCCTAACAAGGGCGAAACCGGTCCACGGTTGGAGGCGGCGCTTGAGAGCTGGAGTTTTCTCAGTTATTGGTTTGTTTACCTAATTAATGTTTAAGACTATTTAAAAACTTACTTTCAAATCTCTACTGATAAATAGTATGCCAAAGACTAGAGATAATAATATAATGGTAGTATGTAATTGACAGCAAGAATATTATAGTTATTTGTTGAAAAATAAAAATATTTGATTTACGTCAAACTGAGAGTTTTAGTGTAACTGATCTTTTTCTAATGTTTTATTATTTTGAAAAACGGAAAAGATGGAATCTTACGTAAGAATAGGGGGGAGGGGTTTGAAAAATCTTACGTACCCTTACATGGGGGTAGAGGGGTCAAAAAGTGCCAAAATCTTCCTTACGTAATTAATGAGTGCCCCTTAGGGGTCATCCATAAATTACGTGAGGTGTTTTTTCCAAATTCTGGACCCCCCCCTCCCCCCTTGGTGAGATTTAGTGAGATTTTGCTGGACCCCCCCTCCCCCCCACGTGAGATTATTTAAAAATAATTTTTCTCCTTCCTTCTTATATATTCCTTTCTCATACTTAAAAAAGAAAGAAAATCGTATAATTTCTAACCTAAAAAGTTGACGTGAGATTTCAATCGACCCCCCCTCCCCCCTTGGTAAGATTTGGTGAGATTTTTCCAAACCCCTCCCCCCCCTTTTTGACCTCACGTAATTTATGGATGACCCCTTATGCGGCTAGAATGGAACTGCTGGAAGCCACTGCCCCAGGTTCATTAACGGGAGAACTATTTTCGGACTACAAATCAAACTATTACAATAAACAAAAAGCTCTTGAAAAATTCCTGATTACGGTCGATTCCATTAAAACGTAAAAAGAAAAAAAACTATAACAGAAGAACAATAGTGTCGAAGCCGGGTTGATACCTGCAGCAAAGCAAACATGACAACTAAACTCAACACAACTAATTTTAAATTACTTGTTCTAACCCTTTATCTACTGACTGTACTACAAGACGGTACTTGGAAAATGCAAAAAAATTCTTATTTAGAATGTATTAGCACGCTTCCTTATCGAATAGTCGTGATGTTGAAAGTAAAGTAAGAGCTAGTATTGTGTTTGGGGACTTGCTTTATTTAGAACGGTTTCTACAACATTTTGTTTTATTCAACCAAGGGCCGTTGTTTTATTCGACTAACTCGAAGTCAAAACAAAAATTGCATTTTTATTAAAATTTATGAAAATCTGAAAAGAGGGGTTAAGGTGGTCCAACTTAGAAAACTTTGATGGTACTTCAGAATGAGTCGAGTGAAAGCTTAGAGATTTATGCAAAATGGCTAAGAACAACTAAATTTCAAAATAAAACACCCACTAAATATCTCGATTGGCAATGTCTATATTTATTTTTGTTGCACTATTTTTATGTGTAAATATAATAAAAAATTTCCCAAGATGTTTAGAGATATTTTTGAGGCTAATCTTAAAATACCCCCTTTTTAAAACACTTCCCTGAAAAAGGCTTTTATACACGCAATTCTGAATCATTCCAACCCCTTTTTAAACATCTAAATAGGTATGTATATCTAACATCAAAGCATCTGAATATGTATGCATCAGTATGATTTTGATTGCTAATGGGATCGACCACTTGACCCCCCATTAATAACGCCCACTGACCCCTCTCCCCCTCCAGACATGACAGAATTAATGGACGGCCCCCTAAATTACCAGACTCGGATATCATTTTTCTCTTCCACCCCCCAAGAAACTGTCATCGCGCCAAGACAGGTCAGTAAATTCGAGCATGAGAATTTAATTTCCCACGCGCGCGCTCGAAATCCATATCATCAGATATTTTTATTCTTCCAAAAAGTAGCCGGTTAATTAAATGGCCCTTCTCCCCCCTCGAGGCATAATTAGAAGACTCTCATCCCACGATAAATCGTCGCCAAAAAATCGATAAATCGCCAAAACTGGCGACGCGAGAAATCTCCGTAATTAAATTCGAGCGAGTTAATTTTCTTGCATAAAAGTAATCGAATCAATGGCGGCGATATATGTGGCTGATATATCTCCGGTAATTTGAAAAGATCCCGTTCCTCGGTTATCTTCAATACCCACGAGTGGGGGTGTTTATAGATTCCCTCCCCTCTCTCCCATCAGGGACAAAAGTTTCGTTCGGAGAAGGGAAGTTTTAAAGAGAGAGAGAGAGAGAGTTGCAATTAAGAAGAAACCGGTGGGGTGATTTTTTGGTTCACAACAAACGAGTCATTAATTGAAACACTGCTGTGATTGGGGGATAAGGCTTGGGATAAGGACTCGGTATATATTTGATTACTTATCGGTGGCGGTGGAAAAACTTATTTCGGTATTAAAAGTTTTGCTCGTGGGGATCCTTATCTGATTTTCTTGAGGACTTCACTCATTTTGGGGTGAATGGCATTGATTAATTTTTCCATTGCAAATATTTCGGTTGAGAATAATTTTTTATTTCTGAAAATAAAATGGTTATTTTATACAAGAGATAACCTATGAATTTGAAATGTTGTTTAATGAGGGACGTGAACTCTTGAAGGGTTATATTATACTCTATTCATTTAGAATTGGCGCTTGAGAAATAGTGCTTTCCTCCACGATAGGAGCGTAACCATAGTTACGCTCTTCGAGCAGCCAATAGTAAGCCTTCTTCGTCACTTTGACGAGGATAGTTGCTATGGTTACCGATCGGTGGTGGGGGAAGGAAATATTTTCAAGCGCCAGTTCAAAATGAACAGAGTATAGTTTATTTAGTACTTATGATAAAGCTTATCGGATATTTTAACCTTGGTGTTCTCAAATAATTATTAATTTTTCTGGGTTAATATTTTGTTTTTTTTATCGGTAAATAGAAACAATGCAACCACACTTGGAAAAATCGACTCAATAATTAATAATTGTAGTTAATTGACATTAAAAGGGGGCACATAACTTTTAAAAGTCCAAAATGGAGGGGACAAATGGTCATTTTTAAAGGGATGTTATTTTTTAAATATTAAATACCTGGATTAGATTTCAGGTGATATGATTAATAAAACATTCTTTTATTGAATATATGTTCAACGAAAAAAAAATTATTTTTATTTTTTATTAAATAGAAGTTATTGTAAAAGGTAATTTATAAGTCCATTTTTTACTCAGCGCAGCTTTTTGAAAAAGTAAGTAGTATTTTTACCCAATTTTTTTGTTTAACATATATTCAATAAAAGAATGTTTGATTAATCATATCACCTGAAATCTAATCCAGGTATGCAATATTTAAAAATAACAGCCCTTTAAAAATGACCATTTGTCCCCTCCATTTTGGACTTTTAAAAGGTATGTGCCCCCTTACTAGCCAAGGGAAATTTTGTAAATACTCAATTCTGATCACAAACGTTGTATATGTAAGTTTTTAATGTTGTAGTTTGGTTTTTGGTTTTACTATTTACTCCAACATCTTTGAAAAATGTTCGTAGTTATTCTATATCAGTTTAAGGGGACAGGGGAACGAATGTTTCTCTAGGAAGTATAGGGTAGGTCTTAGGGAGCTATTCTTATAAAACGAAAACACATGCCTGCTCATTAGGGTGGAACAAAAAAAACTTTTTTCGAATATTGAATTCGTGATAGTGCGGAAAAGTTGCCTTAACACATCAGTGTCAATATGTGAAAATCTGAAATTTATCAAAAAATATCTTGAGGTGCCGCAAGGCCTTGAAGCTTCAAAGAAATTGTCACTTTTTTTTACAAAACAACAAAAGAAAACAAAGATTAAACACTCAAATTTAGTTCATGATTTTGTATGAGAAACTACTACTGTTAGAGATATAATGCCACAGGTTTCGTTTTTTTATCACCCTTCTTTTGGGAGAAATAATTTTTTTAGAGTTACGCAAATATTGTTTTACTTGCATTAATAGAAGCCATAACTCTGGAACTATTCAACTTAAAAACATAAAATTGGGCTCATTTTGTTTATAATCTTACTCTCTTTGTTTTGGTATACATCATGACTACCTTTCTTCAATTTTTTTTAATTTAAAAAATAATATTTGAAAAAATTTTTAACCGAACAAAATTATTAACCTGGAAAAATTTAATACCAATCAAGAAATGCTTTGAGGTTATTACAAATTACTAAAAAATTGTATAATCCTTGTTAATTTCAACTATAAGTGCTTCATTAATAAACATTTTTCAGTTTAAATTTTTCTTTTAAAAGCATTAAAAACTGTTCAAAAATACTTATAGATTGTAGTTTTAGTCAAATAATTGTTTAGGGGTCTGCAAACTATACTAAATATGAATTTTTAACAATTAGGGTAATGCTTTTACTGTTTTTGTCTTATTTTACTTTAGAAATTTTATATGTAAGTTATGGTTCTGCAACAATAAGTTGACACAGATTAAAAATAAAAAGCATATAATCAATTAAATTTTAAAAGAAAATTTAATTGAGTTATTTATAACCTTTTGACTTCACAATGGTAAATTATAACAACTTTGGAAAACAATCAAGAACTAAAATAACAAAAACTATTCAAAAAGTACATAGTGATTTAATTTACATTTAAGTTAACATAGATTAGAGATAAAAAGCATATAATCAATATAATTAATACATAACATTTTAATTGAATTATTTATGACTTCTGACGACACGATATTAAGAAATTATAACAGCTTTGGAAAACAATCGAGAGCTTAAATGAAAACAACTGTTCTTAAAAGGTATATAGTGATGTATTTTATTTTACATTTAAGTTGACATAGATTAGAGATAAAAAAACATATAATCAATTTAATTAATACATAACATTTTAATTGAATTATTTATGACTTTTGACGACAAGAGATTAAGAAATTATAACAGCTTTGGAAAACAATCAAGAGCTAATAAGTATTTTTTATATAATATAAGTATTTTTTATATAATATAAGTATTTTTGAACAGTATTTAATGCTTTTAAAGGAAAAATTTAAACTGAAAATGTTTATTAATGAAGCACTTATAGTTGAAATTAACAAGAATTATACATTTTTTTAGTAATTTGTGATAACCTCAAAGCATTTCTTGATTGGTATTCAATTTTTACAGGTTAATAATTTTTTTCGGTTAAATTTTTTTTAAATATTATTTTTTAAATTAAAAAAATTGAAGAAAGGTAGTCATGATGTATACAAAGAGAGTAAGATTATAAACAAAATGAGCCCAATTTCATGTTTTTAAGTTGAATAGTTCCAGAGTTATGGCTTCTATTAATGCAAGTAAAACAACTTTACAATATTTGCGTAACTCTAAAAAAATTACTTCTCCCAAAAGAAGGGTGATAAAAACGAAACCTGTGACATTATATCTCTAACAGTAGTAGTTTCTCATAAAAAAATCATGAACTTAATTTGAGTGTTTAATCTTTGTTTTTTTTTGTTGTTTTCTAAAAAAGTGACAATTTTTTGAAACTTCAAGGCTCTTGCGGCACCTCAAGATATTTTTTGATCAATTGCAGATTTTCACATATTGACACTGATGTATTAATACAACTTTTCCGCAATATCACAAATTGAATATTCGAAAAAGGTTTTTCGTTCCATCCTAATGCTCATACCGTTTATCACAGAATTTTTTTGGTGGTAATGCAATCCAACATGGCGTCTGTATTTAAATGACTGATAATTTATTTGAGCTTCAGATAATTCCTATACACATCAATATCGTCTACAAATGGTATTTAGTTGAGGAATTATGCAGTTCTAAGTTATTTACCACTGCCTTTTGATTCATCCATTCACAGTAGAAAATAGACAAATTTGATGATTTTAAAAATGATGGCTAGGCCAAAAACTGGGCATTTTCGCCTAGATAATAATGAAAAATGGTCAAATAAGAATGTTTAGATGTGTTAGGGCCCTATTATACAGGGTGTTTCAAAAAACCTGTATTGATAGGCTATTTCCTAAAATATTTCCCCTAGACCCATACTTCCAATGGCGAATTTTCTTCAAATGAGATGAAGAATTATATGAGACCAGTTTCAATTCCATGGGGGGTCTATTTTAGAAGATGCAGAAAATAACTTATTATACGGCCCCCGTAGACTGAAACTTCCAATGGAAAAAATTTTCTCCATTCACTTCTCAATCAGATAGAAAAAATTCTGTCTCGATATCTTCAAAATTCACTGAGATACGCGGGTTTATATTTTTAAGGGACCGTCCTTAAGTTAAAAAGCGCGTCATTCTATTAAACAATAAAGCAGTGTTTGGCTAAATCGGAACTTATAGGTATTGATTCCTGAGTATCAAGTGTTTCTGGGAGTCACACACTCGTGCTACGATTATTTTTTACGTAGCTAATAGGTATGAAGGAGTACCTGATTTCGGGGCTCCAAGAAATAATTTATAATCTTTTCGATAACTCAAGGTAATTTATAAATAAGTATTGATTTAGGTATAAGTATTGATTGGTAGGAGGGTTACTTTCAAACCAATGACGTCACAAATCTGAACGCAAAATGAGAGCTGATGGGCATCGCTGATATGAGTAGCAATGACAGTGGTATCTGGATTAGCGTAGTTGAGCGAGCTCAACACCATGGCTGATTGGAGTTTTTCCATGTAGTCCTTGTCACTTCAAAAAATCAAAGCTTTACGGTAGCTTGGTTTCTAAAATGTTCAACTGTAGTTTGTGGATGGCCCCTATTTTGCAGTAAAAGTATGTCACTCATAGGTATGATAAAGTGGTGTAAGTCACAAATTTTAGCTTTTAATACCTTGGTGAATTTTGAAGATATCGAGATGAATTTTTTTGTATCTGATTAAAAAATGAATGGAGAAAATTTTTTTCATTGGGGGTTTCAATCTACAGGGGCCGTATAAAAATTATTTTCTGCGTCTTCTAAAATAGACCCCCCATGGAGTTGAAACTGGTGTCATATAATTCTTCACCTCATTTGAAGAAAATCTTCCATTGGAAGTATGGGTCTAGGGGAAATATTTTAGGAAATAGCCTATCGTTACAGGTTTTTTGAAACACCCTGTATAACAACATAATATTTTAACATATTTTTAAAAAAATTCGAAAAAATGATAAACAAGTCAAAATTTTCTAACTTTAGGCCGTTTGGGGCATGTGTTGATATTTTCTGATCGATTTAAGATTTTGCACACTTTCTTAGGGTACCAAAAGGAAAAAAATTAGGGGGTGTCGCAAAAGCTTACCCGACTTTCGATTTTTAAGAGACACCCTTGGGTTCAATCAAAGTGCAGTATGGCTATACGCGGCCCTGACATCATTTATGGACGGCCCCTAATGATTAGGAGCGATCGTTAGAGGCTGAAGAAGAGATTAAAAAGGAACAAAACATGCAAGGGGTGATTCGCCCATTTTTGTTCGCCTTGCTTAAAAGGAAGTTCCGAAGGCAGTTGGCGCATTTTTGAAGAAGAAGGGGTGAGGGTAGAATAAATTAAAGTGGATCACGCGCTGCGGTTGAGTTGACGTGGGCTGCCAGGTATGCATATGATTGAGGCGCTCGAGAAACGCGCAAATTTTCTTGGGGGATGAGGATAATTAGAATAAACTATCGTTTTGATTGACGGAAATGTAAAGAGAAAAATGAAATTTTTGAGGAGTATTAGGAGGAAGTTTAGCGATAAAAGGAGCTCTGGATTTTTAGGTTGTATGGTTGTTCTTTTTTTTCTAGGATGTTTTGAGTAAAATGGACGTAAAAATTTCTATTTTGCCTCGATCGTGTATGAAATTTTGGAGAAAATTGCCTTCATTTAAAGCAAGTTATTTGTTGTGTTGTAGGTGAGGTAGAGTAAAAGTAAAAATAAAGAAAAAAAGTGGACGGTTTTGAGTGCTATTAATATGCAGTTTGAATTGTACAACAGAGTTATTGGAGTATAACTATATTGTGTGAGTATTTGTGTAATGTAAACATCCATGTTTCGGGATCACCTTCCTAAAAGTACAGCTCCCGCAAAAAAAACCGTTACAGTGGGGTTTGCGGGCGAACCACTTGGGTTAGGAAGGCAAAAGAGGTGTCATTTTTCATTGTTTAGAGTATTCTTCAACCGAAAAAAATTTCGAGTCCTTAGGGGGTCGTCTTCATATTAAACGAAACACTAACTTTTTTTTTCAATGGGGACCCCCAATTATTATGAGATTTTCTGAAAGGCCATCCCTCAAAACCCTTAAATACCCAGTTTCATCCAGATTGATTCACAATTAAAAAATTTTTAAAAAAATAAAAAAAAATTTAATTTTTAAAATCGTGAAATATTTTTATGGTAATCGATTCAGGTAGTAATTTTATGAAGAAAGCCAAAAAATTTCAATCAATTTCACCGAATAGTTTTTGATAAAAACGAACTTTAATCTTAAGGGGCCGTATACCGTTGCCGAATGCATACCGCGAATGTTCTTTCTCGTTCGTTTTTATCAAAAACCATTCGGTGAAATCAATTGAAATTTTGGCTTTCTTCATAAAATTACTACCTGAATCGATTACCATCAAAATATTTCACGATTTTAAAAATTAATTTTTTTTTTATTTTTTCAAAAAAATTTTAATTTTGAATCAATCTGGATGAAACTGGGTATTTAAGGGTTTTGAGGGATGGCCTTTCAGAAAATCTCATAATAATTGGGGGTCCCCATTGAAAAAAAAAAAGTTAGTGTTTCGTTTAATATGAAGACGACCCCCTAAGGACTCGAAATTTTTTTTGATTAAAGAATACTTTAAACAAGGAAAAATGACACCTCTTTTGTTTTCCTAACCCAAGTGGTTCGCCCGCAAACCCCACTGTAACGTTTTTTTGCGGGAGCTGTACATAGAAAAGGTATTAAATATTTCATTTAAAAACAGATTTTTTTTGTGTGTTTCAGTGATGTGTATGGAAATCATAAAATTGACAAGTTTAGACTGGTATATGCAGTAGAAGTTAAACAATAGCATTTCCAGTGTAATTAAAGTCAAATTCAAATTATTTATATCAAAACAATATAAATGACCATACTTGAGCATAATCTACGGAAGAGTTACCGAGCACAGCACAGTATGGATATTATTCCGTCTAGGTTTTACTTAGCGAATTAAAGTGAGTATAATATAGTAGATAGAACCATTCATTTCAAATAAATGAGGTAATTATTTACATTTTGAAAGTATCGCTTTACCTAAGTCGTAAATTTGAAACTTTTCCGCCCAATCACATATCCAATTTGTTTCATTTCCAGTCTTTATACGTAATTTTCTACAATAACCATTACTCAAATCCCTAACTATATAGTAATATTATTCGATAAAATACTTCTTAGAAATAATAACAATAAAATAAAGATTACTACTGGCTTCGCAAAGCTGTTAAAAAAAAAGCGACAGCATTTCGCTTGATGTAATAGCGTATAGCTTCGTCTTGTTTTTAATCCGTCACACAGAACAAAAATTCGTATCTCAAGTATGTTATTTCTATGAGTGAAGTATTCGAAAAGTCACTCCTCGCAAGAGACAGACAATTTCAAAATCACTCTATTAAAGCCTTTGGAATAACTCGCATGATTTATTAGACTTTTTTTGCTTCTTCTCCTACGTTCCAGGCTTCCCCTATCATTACCAATTCCCATTTCAGATGTATCCAACGTTACTCCTTTTCACGGAAGAAATACGGCATAATAGCAAGATCGGCTGAAGAAAAAAAAGCTACAATGATATCTTTTGGGAAGGAGACAGAAAAGGAGAAAAAAAAATATTCGTATTTTTCCGGAGTCCCTTTCCCGATAGCGCGGGGGTTGAAAAGAACAATACATTCAATGACGTTATGACGATGGAAAAAAAACGAGACAAGGATGGCAAAAACAAAGAAAGGGACGTAAAAACCGAAGACGTGGGGAAAAAAGACGTAAAAACGTCGATAGAAATCAGGGCTTTGAAATGAGTTGCTTTCTTTTCGTTTCTAATAACTTTAGCATTGATTTCTTTTTTTTTGTTGTTGGGGGGGGTGCTTCTTTGGAATATTTAAATGCGCGAATGCTGTTTGAACTTATCATGAAAGGCAATAAAATTATTCCGAATGGAATGTTAAAATTTTTTTTGTTCCCATCCGTGCAAAAGGAATCGTGTGAGAAAAAGGTCACTGAAAACATCGCGCGAATTCGTTTTGTTTTTCTTCGCTCTCCATTCATAAGGTTGTGTGGAGATTCTTTGGTACATAAAAGATTTATTTCTAATCAATTGGAAATTGGGAAATGGAAGAATGTCTTTTTTCATGAAATTGAAACTCGGTGTTATTTTGCGGGTATTTTTTGAAACCTTCTTTCAAGCTTTTTTTTATAGTAGTACTACTTGGAATGGGGAATACATCGATTTTTCAAATTTAATTTATATCGATAGAGCTTCCTTAAAAAGTAATTTTAATTTTCTTTTTTTGAAATCTGATCATTAATTAATTTGTTTTAAATTAAAATCTACAATGCGCAGAATGGTTCTTGGTTTGTCGCATGACATCACTTCTGTAAATGAAAGGAGAATTTCACCATTTATTGCTGGTTAAGCGGACAATAGGTGTAATCTCACAACTCTCAAGCGTCACCTAAAACCGTGGACCGGTTTCGTCCTTGTTAGGACTCATCAGCACGGTATAGGATGGTAACGCAAGAGAGCGGAGGGAAAGTACTAGTCTAGCCGACTATAACTGAAAAAGTGGTGACCATTGATTAGTCCTCCACTCATCTGCTGGAATGACAATAACATTCCTAGGACAGATTTAATTCCAGAAAGGCAAAGCATTGATTTAAAGCCTATTAGCATTGATTTGCCTTTCTGGAATTAAATCTGTCCTAGGAATGCCATTGTCATTCCAGCAGATGAGTGGAGGACTAATCAATGGTCACCACTTTTTCAGTTATAGTCGGCTAGACTAGTACTTGCCCTCCGCTCTCTTGCGTCACTTCTGTCTTCGGTACGACACGCTTGTGCGAAAGCGTATTCGGCATTGGTTAAATCCTTTCCTTTGAAAGTGTTAATTGGATGAAGGTTCTGCGAAAGCAGAGGTGACGTCACTTAGGCCACACCTCCGATTCAAGCAAGCGTAATTTTTGAAAATTACTTTTAAAAAATCTAAAAATTTGAAGAAATGTGTTTTATAACACCATCAATGATTTCCAACAGTCGAAATCTTGAATTTCCACAACTGTTTTTATTGAAGAAATAGTAAATTTAATTACACAAAAATACTTTTTGACCCATTTCATACTAACTTTTCATAGGATTGAAATTAAAGAGAAAGAGAAACATGATAGATCATCCATGAACCATACTACTGTTTTAATATTTTCTCTAAGTTAAAACATTTTTATTCTTTTTTTTTCATATCAAAGAAACTGGTTTATATCACAGTAAATGGTGATGTCCTGTTTCAGCTCTTCCTGTTTCGTCTCCTTGTCAAATATTCTCCTGTTTCATCCCCTCGATAATTTACGACTGTTTCTTAGTGCTGTTTCGTCTCTTCCTTCAAATTTGGCGCAATAAATACAGTTTGGCTTCAAAAAAATGTTCCGCTCCCAGAAAGCCGCATTAGGCCGATATCCGTCCATTTTTAAATATCAATCTTAACATTTAAAAATTTAAAGAGTCTCGTTTGTCCTTCCCTGCATTCATTTGCCCTAATATGTATCTTCCAACTGACCAGTGGTCGCGGACAGCAATAATATTAAAGATAATTGCAACAATTTCATTGTATCAGATAATGATAATACAGGGTGATACAGATATAATCATCAATAATTTGGGGGGTAGGTAGAGGGGCCCTAGACAAGCATTTTTCGAATAGGGATGGTGGGGTGCAGCCTTACCGTTTAAGATCTAGGACCTAATGTAGTGCAAGGGCGTTTCAAAAGGCCGTTTTTAGAAGGCCCGTGTGACGAAACAAAACATAATAAAATGAAAAACATTATTGCATGAGGTACAGGAGTATGCGTACTACTTAAATCCTCAATGTGATAGAAATTGAACCACTTGCTAAACCGTGGGATGAGTTAAAACCAGGGATGTTGCACCACATTGAGCATTTTGTAGCAGTTTTTGTAGCAGCTAAATTTAAAATTTGTAGCAGTTTGTAGCAGCTAAATTTAAAATTTGTAGCAGTTTGTAGCAGCTAAATTTAAAATTTGTAACAGTTTGTAGCAGCTAAATTTAAAATTTGTAGCAGAATGAACCATTTTTGTAGCAAGTAGAATCAATTTTTTGCAGCAATCAAAAATCAAAATTAAAATACATAGCAGGGTTAATAGTTCTTGTTACTAGAATATATACTGATAAATTTATCCCAACTATTAACCTTAAAACTATGCATGATTAAGTTAATTAAATATTAAAAGTTGATGACGAATTACGCAAAACAAGTGTTTGAACAGCTAGAGATCTGTAAGCAAAATTGCAACTTTTTAAAGGTACCTTCGACAAATTCAAAAAAGGGGGAAAAGTACCATCACAAAATAGATTTAAAAACCTATGATAAGCCATTTTATCTTAAATCAAAGGTTAAATGGTAATTCTGAACAAACTTTTAATTAATTTATGATGTTTTTAAAACAAAGTAATTGTTAAAGATTATTGTTTTTAATAAAATTTTTAATTTTAATAACAAAAACGCCAAATGCAGGGTTCATACAAATTTCAGAAATCAAAATAAAGGAGTATTTTTAAAAAATTCAAGGAGTAACTTTTTACATAACTTAAGAAAGAAAAAATTTTTACACAGCTTCAAACACACACTATGCCAGTTATATTCCTGAATCAGATTTTAAAACCACTTTAAAAGTCAAAATGTAACTAAAATGAAATAAAAAATTAAAAGAAATTAGTTAACAGAATTATTTAAGAAATAATTAAATTGCAAAAACGATAGTCAAGAATTTTTAGTTAAGTAGAGCAAAAAAGTAAGAAATAAGTACTTTTAAAGGTATTTTTAGAATCTTAAATCAGATAAAAAAAAACACTAAAATCTTCCAATTTAAATTAAGTTTCTACAAAGCGACCTTTCAGTAAAAATTTACAACTTAGAAAATCCACTAAGTTGAAATTACTAAATAAAATAGAGAAAAAATCATCTTATTAGACTTCTCAGGCTGCTCTGACCAAAGTAAAGTTGTTTTTTCTGGACCACCGTTGAAGCTAACTATACATAAGCCCGTAGGAAAAGCAGTCGCGGAAAAAACGGAACTGTCGCGGAAAATCACTATTTTCCCCATTTCGGGAACACCAGATTTGTTGGCTTCTGACCACGGTAATATTGTTTTGTTTATATCGCAAGAAAGACGCAAGAAGCCAACTTGAATCGGCACCCGCGCGGCCATCCACGAAAGTCGCGGGAAGAAAGGTACACTCCGCAAAAAAAACCTCGAAACTTCCAGGGAAAATTGCTAATTTTCCGACTTCCGGAACATCGGACTTGTGGGTTTCGGACCACAGTCAAGTTTTTTTTTTCTATATCGCCATAAGGGGTCATCCATAAATTACGTGAGGTCAAAAAGGGGGGGGGAGGGGTTTGGAAAAATCTCACCAAATCTCACCAAGGGGGGAGGGGGGGTTGATTAAAATCTCACGTCAACTTTTTTTAACTTAATTAGGTGCTATGAAGCACAAAATGCAAAAAAATTTTTAGAAAATAATTTTTAAAAGTTGTAGGTAAATCTCACGTGGGGGGAGGGGGGGGGTCAAGAAAAATCTCACTAAATCTCACCAAGGGGGGAGGGGGGGGGTCCAGATTTTGGAAAAAACACCTCACGTAATTTATGGATGACCCCTAACGACGCAAGAAGAAGCCATTTTGAATCAGCACCCGACCCGCGGCCGTCCACGAAAATCGCGGGAAAAACGGAACACTCCGCAAAAAAAACGGTGCAAGTTCAGAGTTGCGTATGCTTGGCGATTTTTGGCTGTTTCGCGGCACATTTAGAAGCCAAATGACTCTTTTAACATGAGTTAGGGTTACCATATTAGTCATCTTTAACGCTAAAAACTTGCCGCATACGCAAGTCTGAACTTGCGCCAAAAAAACGAAACTTCCGCGAAAAATTGCGATTTTTTTCGACTTATTAACGGACTAAACGCAGCGAATTGAAACTTATTTTATAAAGGAGTTAAATTTACAAAAAAAAAAATGTTATATCTGGTTTCGATGGCTGACGTCATCGGTTTTGACTTCAAGTGGTAGAA
The DNA here is from genome assembly GCA_024610705.1 of Tetragnatha versicolor. NCBI lineage: Eukaryota > Metazoa > Arthropoda > Arachnida > Araneae > Tetragnathidae > Tetragnatha > Tetragnatha versicolor. The sequence continues at coordinate 84,246,129 of JANDEH010000001.1, forward strand.
ATGTGGGAAAGATTCCATCCATAGACGATTTGAGTTTTTTTTTCCTGAGGATGAAAGTAATTCGTCGCGTGAGAGGAGAGTTTGATAATTTCATTTCAGGAAAATCGTTAATTGGCGCAGCTTTGGCGCAATTTTGCTCAAAATACGGTATTTGTAGCAGTTTAGCACATGAATTAGGATTTGGCGCAGTTTGGCGCAATTGGCGCAGCCGCAACATCCCTGGTTAAAACGTACAATATTAATCTCTACAATAGAGTTCCCTTAATGATATTTGAAAAAATAATGATCGGGGAAGGAATTTTCAATGATCAAACAGTTTCAATGATCACTGTTACGATCATTGAAAATTCCTTCCTCGATCGTCATTTTTCTAAATACCATTAAGGGAACTCCATTCTTTGACTAAAAGATTAATAGTGCACTTTTGAAACTCACTCCACGGTTTAGAAAGTGGTTCAAAGTCTATGATCAATGTTACGATTATTGAAAAATCCATTTACTATGTATTTAGGAATAACCCAGTTTTGCATTTAAATTCATTCATTAATCAGTAAACACTTTAAAAAGAAAAACTGATGGATGATAATTTTAGTAGGATATCCAAGAAAAAACTGAAGCTTAACTAGCAATATTTGAATATTTCACCTTTTTAGCGGTTTTATGCCAATTATGGTAAACTAAACACCCAGGGGATCAAACAGGAATAACCAAAAAGTGCTTTTAACCCTAAAGGGATGAAACAGAACAATTTTTGACAAGGAGACGAAACAGGAAGAGACGAAACAGGACTAAACCCAGTAAATACCTACTAATTTTTTTACTAACTTAAAGACAATTTATAATGGACAATTCCCGCATCTTTTTTAAAAAAATTATTAGATAGAAGTACCCAAGAAAAGAATATTCACGTATTTTTTTAAAATTATGATGATTATTTATTTTTTAGTATAATTTCAAAATTTTCACTCTATAAAAGGGCCCGAAAACGTCAAATGTTAAAATGTGAATCCTATACTAATTCAAAGTCATTGTTGGTTTTCACTTTAACCCTTTATTTGCCAATGGTACTTGTAAGTACCACTGGCGCAAGTTTAGAACTGCTGATGGTTGGCGAGTTTTGGCTATTTGGCGCCATATTTAGGTGACGTACTTTAATCCTAAACAAAGACAAAGTGAGTGTCTATATTTACTTAAAAATATTGAATTAACTAAATTTTTTTGAAATGTTTCATGCCGATTTTTGAATTTAGATCTATTTCCTTTACTGTAAAATGCATTTTTTCTGTTTAAAAAAATGATGGTTATTGCCCATGATATTAATCACGCATTGGTTTAAAATGTATTCAATGTCTTGTAGACTGCCGAAATATCTCCTAATTTAATTTCAATACAGTCTCCCTTGAAACATTCGGATACAGTGTCTCCTGGGTACCGCCCACGTCGAGAAACATTGTTCTATATAACGGAGATTTTAGCTTAACGGAGATTTTAGAGGAGATTTTTTTAGTTAGAGATTTATAACGGAGATTTTAGCTTAAAGTTTAGCCATTAATAATATCCTAAATGATATTCAAGTTCTCCATTAAGTAGACGGATTTAAACAGGGGCGTCATTTCAATTTTTCGTTGGGGGGGCAAGGAATTTTTTTTAAATGGGTCTGGACCCTGCTGTAACTAGGTTTTTTTGCCTCAACTTCATTTTTAAGGTAATATCATGTCAAAATTTGACAACGTGAACTCCAAAGAAAAATGGGAGGTCTGGGGGTTCACCCCCAGAAAATTTTGAAAATTTGGATCTTAAAGTAGTGTTTTAGCTCGTTTTAAGACCCTTGGGGCTGCATCTTCTTGGGAGAGGAATAGTTTTCAAGTGGAAATTTTAGAGGGGGGCTGGGGGTCCTCCCCCAGAAATTTTTTGAAATTGAACCCTCAAAAGTAATGTTTTAACTCCTTTTGAGACGTTTTGAGTTGCACCCAAAGATCCTTCTGGAAGTTACAGAATTTTCAAGGGACTTGCAGCTATTTTTCATATTACAGTGGAAAACTTGGGGGGGGTGGTTGCCCCCCCTGACCCCACTTAATGACGCCCCTGGATTTAAATGTAAGAGTAAATATTCGAAATTTAGGATTGTAAAGGTATACAGATGCAAATTTGAAACATGAGCGCGTAAATCTCAATAGTACACGAATTTTACGACTTTAACTCAGTTTATCTAATAGATCTAAAGAACCATGCAAATAAATGAAACATGTTATAGTGTTTGATTGTCTACGTTAAGTTGTAACATTTTAGCATTCTAAGTGATTTGAATGTTACTTGGAAGTCATTTTATGAAAGTGCATCGTAAGTTAATCAAAGCTATCACTCCGAGAGATTATCCTTTGTTTACACATTTCTTTAACTGAAAAAGCATTTTTTCTGTTTTTAAAAAAATGCGATTAATGCCCTTTGCATCAACTTTTTTAACGAACTGTAAGTATACTTCTACAAAGCAGCTACATAGTTTCACCCAGAAACATAGAAAAAAGGCACTTCCTACATAAAACAAAAAAAAAGCAACCTCGATAGTAACCTGTAGAAACGCACTACATATTTCAGTTCCCTCGGTAAAAGCGGCTTTACAACGTGATTTCTTTCCGAATGTCCGACCTCCCTTTTACGTATATGGAAAACGGCCATTAGGACCTCTGACCACGTCTGGCCCGGCCCAAATTGATTTTTTGAAAAAATCGAAGGCACCGGAACCATAACTGCATAAACCAGGGGAGAGAAATTTCCAGCCGTCAAACAACATCCCTGAATATCGCGAGTGATATCTTCAATGTCTGATCGGCCATTTGGAGATTATTCAGTGGAATAATGCAGGAAGCATATAGAGGTGGATCCCACTGTGGGTCGAACGCAAAACGTGCCAAACTTGTCATTTGGCGATTTTTTTGCTCATTTGATGAAAAATAGCGTGCAGTGAGGTTTTTTTAAATTTATGAATGTATGAAATGCTTTATCTCTGGTTCGCTTTAAGTGATATTGATTTCTTATGAATGTATATTTTACTTCTAAGGCTAAGCGCGCACTAGAGACTTTTGTCTCGGAGACAAAGACAAAATTGTTTCCCTGGCTATTGCAAGAAGCTAGAGAGCGCGCACATGGCGACGAGACCAAGATCACTAGGCCAAGAATTTCCTCATAGAAATGCATTGCTCTCGAGTGACTAGTGTTTATAGTCGCCGAGACAAAAGTCTCCAGTGCGCGCTTAGCCTTAAGGTTCACATTTAAATAACTTTCATTTTTATTTTGGAAGAATCTTTCAATTGTTGGAGGAATCACCCTATTGAAATGGGCAATTCCAGCATTTTTATTTCATTTATATTTATTTTATAGAGATACATACCAAAGAGAAAAAATTGCAATGATTTAATTGCGATGTTAATTTACTTTTTAATTTAATTTCAAAGTTTGGCTTTTTAAACAGGCTGGAAAACAGCATATGATGTCATTCAGTCTGAAAAATATTGATTTTAAACATTGAATAGTTAATAGAACTAGGGGTCACAGATTCAAATTTAACAAGGCACTATTTAAAACATTATCTTTAACAGGGTTGTAGATAGATGGAATGGGTTGCCAAAATCGATTGTAAGTTCCAATGGAGTAAAGTAATTTAAGGATAAAGTTAAATACTGGGAATTTTCAGTAGTTTAGGTTGAATGTACTAACATTGCTGGGCTTATTGCTGGTCGATATTTCGTCGCTTAATGCGCAAAATGACATAACTGACATTTTGGCTATTTTGAGTTATGCATCAAAATTTATGCAAATCCCGGCCCCGGATCACCTGGCACCAACGATTTTGCGAAAAAATGACTCAAATCGCTGCAATCGTCAATTTTGTCATTTTAGCATAACTGCATTCATAAGGCAAAATGACATAATTGCACGCCTTTCATTGATATTGTTAGGGCCACAGAGAAGCGTTTCATCTCAATCCCCGGTCAAAAAGGCCTAAAATGAAGGTTTAAAACTATAATAATATGATTTTCTTTAATTAATAGCCAAACTGTTTTTTTCATCTCCTGCAAAATAGGGAAAATGCAGTTATGTCATTTTGCGCCTTAAGCGACGATTTGTATTTGTATATTTGTATTCAAACAAGTTCAAAGGAATTGTCTATTTTTATTTTAAAATATTGAATTTACCCTAATTTTTTTAAACTGTTTATGTCGATTTTAAATTTAAATTCGTTTTGTTTACAGGAAAAGGGAATTTTTTATGTTTTCAAAAATCCTTGAATTGCCCAATGTCTTTTTCCACTACATATTTTCCGATTTCTAATAGAAACGGATGAATTCTCGGTAAAGAACACTCAGATTTTTTTTAAAAATATTTACAACAAACTCATAAAAATGTATAAAATGCAAACAGCACACAATTAAGGTGAAAAAAGTATAGAAACATAAATACACTCATTGCCTTAAAAAATAGCGCACCAAGAAGAAAAAGAGATATCAAAGCCAAATTTATTTCCATGATTACCCACAGTATGAAGGTTAGTTGATAAAAATTTCAGACTTCCTTGAAGTTAGGGGGCCGAGAAAATCCGTAAAAAGTGTTGATTCCATAGGTGTCCATAACCGCCATGTCATTGAGTGAAAGGGGCTCTAAATGGGCTGTTGGGGATTGGATGACCATACTGACTCCCAACGTAGTCAAATTTCATCTGGTGCACCAGGGGACGTTGTATACTGGGCTGGATGCTTTCCCCTTATTGACTGGACTTGTGTTTGGGGCGTTGGTTCTAGAGAACGGGAAGGACAGGGTAAAAATGCAACCTAGGGGGGTAGGAAAAAAGCTTGGACATTGCAAACAACATGTTGTTGTGTATTTTTCTCTTGAAACTTGTCCGCAGGACTGGTCTGAAGGTAAGGACAGACAACCGGCTGCAAAACCTCAATGATGCAGATCTGGTTGGTAAAAAAACTGGTAAATCATATTCAAGAGTTACAGAAATGGAATCCAATGCATCACCACCCGCAGGACAACCCGCAGTACTAGTTAGGTGGCTTATTACATAAAAATGCCCTGAAACTGCAAAATGTGATACTTTCATGAAACTTTCAGGGATGTTAGATAATCATATAAGAACTAAAAAATCGATGGGAGCCCAAAATTTTGGGGCGTGGTTTGACCGTTATGACGTCATAACAAGATGACGACCAAGGGCCTATATTCGGTTCTTTTAATGACAGAAAGACATTTTTGGGGACAAATATTATGTTTTAAGGGTTAAAAAACATGATTCTGATGACAAAACGTGCAATTTTTTTAAAAAAGTTACTAAAATTTAATAAAAGCACGAAATAATAATACAGTCTATCGCCAGTTGCGCCAAAAAAAATTTGTAAAAAAATTATTTTTTTCGACGGTTTTATATGTTTTTTGGGGTGCTGATTCTAAATATTTAGTTCACTTCAACGTAGAAGGTCGGCTTCCTATCAAAAAACGCAAAAATATGTGAAAAAATCGCCAAATTTTTACTCTTTCTTCGGATTTTCGCTTATATTTTAAAAAATATTAGTTTCTCGAAAATTATTTAAATTACAAAGTTGGAGTAGATAAAATTTACTACAAAATGCACTATTTAATTTTTGTTTTCCGAATAATAGTTTAGACTTTATAACACACTGAAAAACAGAGAAACAAACATCATCTGTTTAAATTATGCTGTGTTAAAATTATCTGTTTTGCAATGCGTTATAACGTCAAAACTATTCTTCGGAAAACAAAAATTAAATGATCCATTTTGTAGGAAATTTTATCTACTCCAACTTTGTAATTTAAATAATTTTCGAGAAACTAATATTTTTTAAAATATAAGCGAAAATCCGAAGAAAGAGTAAAAATTTTGCGATTTTTTCGCATATTTTTGCGTTTTTTTATATGAAGCCGACCTTCCACGTGGAAGTGAACTAAATATTTAGAATCAGCACCCCAAAAAACATATAAAACCGTAGAAAAAATTAATTTTTTTACAAATTTTTTTTGGCGCAACTGGCGATGGACTGTATTATTATTTCGTGCTTTTATTGAATTTTAGTTACTTTTTAAAACAAATTGCACGTTTTGTCATCAGAATCATGTTTTTTGACCCTTAAAACATAGTATTTGACCCCAAAAATGTCTTTCTGTCATTAAAAGAACCCAATATAGGCCCTTGGTCGCCATCTTGTTATGACGTCATAACGGTCAAACTACGCCCTAAAATTTTGGGCTCCCATCGATTTTTTAGTTCTTATATGATTGTCTAACATCCCTGAAAGTTTCATGAAAGTATCACATTTTGCAGTTTTTTTGTAATAAACCACCCAACTATACTGCAAACGACATCCATCCCACTACCGCATGTCCACAGTATGATCACCGATACATTGACCAACCAGAGCTGCGTCATTGAGGTTTTGCAGCCGGTTGTCCGTTCTTACCTTCGGACCTGTCCTGCGGACAAATTTCAAGAGAAAAATGCACAACTACATGTTGTATGCCAGGTATGGGCAACCTTTTCGAATCCGCGGGCCGGATTCATTGTTTATAATGACGTGGAGGGCCAGAGTAGATAATAGGTAACATTTTTTAAATTAAAAAATGAGTAGTTTTATTATATATTTATTTACGAAGTTTAATACTAAAGTTAAAATTTAATCTGGACTTAACATATTGATTACATACAATAATTGTTATGAAGTTACATTAATCTGGACTAGAATAATATTATATACAATAATTATAAAGTTAAATTAATATCTTGATTAACTACAATAATTATGATGTTTAAGTTACATTAATATGAGCTAAAATAATATTCTGAGCTCATAGTAATGAAAAAATATTTCAGGGCAGACTTTTAACAATTGTCATTACATGATACAGGAGAATTAATGGAGGAGGAATTGATGTTCAGGAGGACAAATTAACTTTAGCAGCATTGGGAAAGGCAGAGAATGAATGCAGTCCGTATGGTCAATCGTCGGCGATCGTCCGTCGTGAAGTAACAACTCTCCCACGCTTAAAGACGCCTCCTAAGAACAAAATATAGTTGTACAGCACGTTTTAACTGCTAAAATTAAGTTATTTTTGAGGAAAAGTTCTGTATCCCCTCTTTCGCTCTTGTTGACGAAAACCAGAGTGATTTTTGGTACAATTTTTAAAATGTTCCGCGGGCCGGACCAAATGACGAGGAGGGCCGGAGGTTGCCCATCGTTGTTGTATGCAATGCCCAAACTTTCGTCTTACCCCCTAGGTTGCATTTTTACCCTGTCCTTCCCGTTCTCTAGAACCAACGCCCCAAAAACAAGTCCAGTCAATAAGGAGAAAGCATCCAGCCCAGTATGGAACGTCCCCTGGTGCACCAGATAAAATTTTACTACGTTGGGAGGAAATCTGAATTTTTTATCAACTAACCTTATTACTATGGGTAATCATGGAAATAAATTTGGCTTTGATATCTCTTTTTCTTCTTGGTGCGCTATTTTTATGGCAATGAGTGTACATAACATGGTAGCATGAAAGAAATAAAAGTAAAATGAAAAAAAACAATGCTTGTTTGATACACACAATAAGAGCAAAAGCTTTTACATCATATCAATAACACAATTCGAATATAATAAACTATTTCCCAAAATAGTTAACTATAAGTTAACTAGTCATTTTTATTTCATAAACAATTGTTTGCAAAAATTTTACAATTTATATATTTCCTTATTTATATCACAAAAACACGTTTTATTTATGCTTCGTGCAAAAATGATTGCTGATGGTTATGGTATTTGTTTTGAGGCTTTGCTCAATGAAGAAGCGGTTTTAGAAACATCGGAGTTGATTCACAGTAAAGGCCCGGTGAGGAAGTTACATTATCAGGAATGATGAATGAAATGAAGAAAACAAATTCAGGCTAGCTTTGCCTTTTATAGCAGTTGATATTAACATAGTTAAACATAAAATAAGTTTAAAACCAAGGCTGGGCAGATAGGCACAAATAAAGATATAAATAGAAAGTTGGACTCTTGGAACACTTGTCGCAACAGTATTTCAACTGGGTATAAAACAAAACTACTTAATGCATCAGAAATTTGAAAAAATCTCATTGGATATTATTTCTCATCAAACTAGTAAAGAACCGCCAAATGAGACTATTTTTGGCACGTTTTGTATACGTCCTACAGTGGGATCCTCTTGCATGCCGGACGAGGTAGTATTATACATATCTGAGGAAGCCCGGTGCGGTTTTTATCTTGACTTATGTCGTTTTTCTTTTGTTTCGGGTCGTGATATAAATGACCGAGTGTTCCGCTTTGGATGTTTATGGTCGGAAGGGGGATCTCTTGACTCCTTATCTGTTTTTGGAATGGTTTTGTTATAAAGAAATGCTTTTGGAATGGTCAAGTTTTTCTCTCTCGATTAGATACCGCGTTTCTTGTTGAACTTTTGTTTTTTGAATGATCTCTTTGGTAATTGGTTTAGAAATAAAAAACTGTTTTAATTTAAAATAAATATAGTCGACTCCACTTATGCTCACAGTTAATTTTATCAAAGTGTTATCCAAAGGGACCTGTCCCGATCACTCCTATTTAATCTAACGCAAAATGTATTTTTTATGTGATCCATATAATCGCTTTATGTTATCACAACCAGATGAAATCCCTTTAAAAATACCTTTATTCAGTTCAAAGGCCAATTTTAATACATGATCATACAAAATGAGTCATTAATTTATTAGTGTTATATATATGTTCAACACTCGTATGTTTTTTTTAAGAATGCAAAATTTACAAAATACATATACTAGGTTATCGTTTTAAATACTTCAAAAACGACTACCTAGTTGTGATTTTAAAGCAAACACACAAATTACGCTGCTTGAAACTTTCTAGTATCAAATCGCTTATCATTATCAGTCGGCTATTGTTATCCTTCTACTTTAGTACTTCTACTTTCTACTTTTTTAATTACTTCTACTTTCTACTGTTACATTGTTATTGTTATCATCTGCTATTGTTTCATTGTTATCATCTACTATTTTTCTTATTCCTATCTCCTACTGATCAAATAAACCGTAGACTTTAACAGCCGTATCGACCATCTCGAGTCAAATCCAAGCTAACTCTAGAGTAGGATGTCTCTAGAGTTAAGCTAACTCTAGTGATAAATGTTAAGCTTATCGACCAACATCGAATTAAGATACTCCAGAGTTAAGGAGAACTGTATTTATAAGGCCACTTCTGATTGGACAGCAGTACCCACGTGACTAAAAGCATGTAAAGAAGGAAATAGGGCGCGAAAACATCAAACAATTTCTTGTTGTTGTTCCGATTATTTTAACTTTTAATTCGGAATCAATTCTTTTTTATTGAAAAAAATGACGAAGATAACAGCAAACTTTACAGCGTTCGAGATGGAAGTGTTGACTTCCATTTTCAATAAGAACAGATCCATTATTGATTGCAAAAAGACAATGCGATATTTAATTTAAAAATAAACAGACCTGATAGTCCAATAACCAGGTGTCGAAAAAGGGCAATTTTAAGAAAAAAAAATCAGCAGCTTTTCTTTTCTCAACGGTTTTTAAATGTTTTCGATAGTGCTGAACCCGAATCTGAACTTCTCATACGAAATTTCGAATGATATTATTGTGAAAATTCGGAAAACACGCTAAAATTTTGCCCAATTTTTCGGCTTTTTACTTATAGAACGGAAAGCATGGCTTTCTCGTGAAAAAGTTAAGTACAAAAAATCAAAATGAAGAACCAAGCTACAAAATTGTCATTTAAAACTTTCTTGTCAGACTAATATTTTGGTCGCTAGAGCTCGCTGAAAGTCAGGCAAAATTCACCCTTGAAGCGGAAAATCTTGAATATGCCCCACATTTTTGGTAAAAACGTAGTTTCTATTTAGGTAATTAGGAAACACTATTTTAAAAACTTTTTATACAATTTTATCTTCCTTTTTATGCCATTGATAATCAATGAAATGAAGTACTTTTCAGTAATTTTCCGCAGAAATACAGGTTGTTAAGCAAAGAAAAATTCAGTCTCCAAATTTTTATTGCAAATTATGTTAAGCCTTTTTTATCAACAAATTATTTTTTATATGAGCATAACTAATCTAATCATTATAATTTAATTTTTTATTTTAATACTATAAGCTGTAACACAAACATCTATGAATCATTCTACTTTCAAGAAAAGAGCCATGTTCTTTGAGGGAATGTTCACTCCTTCGCATATGACCGATAAGGGGTTTTATGTTTGAAAATGGGGGAAAAATGTAAATCAAATTCAGTTTAGGTAGTTTTGACTAAACATGTATCATAGAAAATGTCTATTTGTCTCTCAGTGGCTTTTTCTTTTATGTGATAAAACTGAATGATAGAAAAAAATTGATGATGGTGAAGGGAATATATTAAGGAATACTTACATATTGAATTTTTTTGCGACCGTGTAATTCTAGATTTAATCAAGTTTTTCTTAATTTTATCCCTAACTCATATTCCTTTGTTCAATAACATATTAATAAATATTTTAATTGTTCGTGTAATGAAGTTGAGGATGAATTAGCCAGACATCTGTACAATGAAATTTTAGCAAAAAATCATATTGAAAAGGATTAAAATTTAAAAAATTAAGATTATAAATGTACATACAATTTTTTTTATAATAATGTAGTGATTATAAATATTTTTTTATTAAAATGTAATAAAGCTAAATTTATTTAGGAAGAAGTTGTATTTAATTTGATAAGTTAATAAATAAATAAAGAATCACAAACAATTTCAAGTTTTTTGGATTAAGAAAAGCATGAAAATTTATTTGAAAGAAGTACATCAATTTAAGTACACAATAAACACTGAATCAAAATGTCATGTTAATATAAAACTTACACTGCAACTTTGATAACTCTAAGGTCTTTAAATAAAGTTAATACATTTGTGGACCTGGATAAAAGTTAAATAAATATTATTCCTTAATGCAAAGCTTTTAAGTGGACCCTTCAGCTTTGAAGGATCAAAGTTATAATACATTTTTAATTTTAAGAGAAAAGAATATAAGTTCTAAAGAAGTTACAAAAAAATATCATCATAACTGCTTCAAGTAAGCTCAGTGATGTCTCATAACAATTAAAATTTGTAAAAACTATACAATAAATATTTTCAAGAAAAACATTTTGAGCCACCAGCTAATTATATTTATGGATGAAGCATAGTCAAGATGATCAATTATCTTTAACATTCAAAACATTTACTTCCATGTACTTCACATGGGTTACTGCTGTCCAATCAGAAGTGGTCTTATAAATAATGTAATGACTATGAAGATTTAGATTTAAACTAACATACTGAAAAAGATAAAGACTATTTCCCATTTGAAACAACAGTTTAAATGGTATAATAGTCTTTCTTAAAAGGTACAAGTTTAGTAAAAGTACAGTTGAGATGATGGTGGTGGTAGAAATAGTCAGAGTTATAATCACAAGCTATAGAAATAATGCAGTTTCTCCATTTATTCAACTAGAGCACAGTTTGGGCAGATATGAAGAAGTTATCGAATCAGAAATACATTCACATAAAAAAACATTGGCGCAATTGCCCAGTGGGTCAAGGCCTACTATAGGGGAGAGCGGGGATGAATGGGACAAATTTCACATTTTTGCTAATATTGAAAAAAATATAAATTTTTCAATCCTGTAACAGGTTTAAAACCAATAATTGAACTCTTGGTGGGTATGAATGGGACAGTTAAAAAAAGTTCAAAAATTTTCAAAATAACAAAGTTATTTTAAATATTGAACAATGTTTAGCTTTTTAAAGGAACAACACACTTCTATTTTCCAAGGAAAAAAATTAAAAAGGCAAAAAACAGCCTACATATATTCGGCTTTATGACGAGTAAAATTAACACATAAACTAGCAAATAATTTTGTTCTTTCAGCTCAGTGGTTAAAGCTGGTATTATTTCTATTAACACTACTCGCTTTTTATGGGTTTGTACTTTTGGGAGTGCAAATAGATAATTTTTTATGCTTGGACCTAACCCCCAAAGCATTCCTCTCCTGCAGTAACATTTTCCCTGCCATTTTGAAGGAACTTTTCATAAAAATAGAGCATAAAAACCTAACTTGTTTGAATAACTGTTTGACCATGACATATTTGAGATGACAGTTCCAACTATTTGCTCATTAAGACTTTGCATGTTCACACATGAGTTTGGAACATAAAACACAAGTTTAAACATAAATTTTTGCACCCTATTTTAATAAACTTTACCAGAAATTACTTAAATGAGTTGAATATAGCAAGCTATTGATGGAAAGTTTTGGAAACGGGAAATGAAGTGATGATGGAACTGTCCCATTCATACTCGTTCTCCCCTACCCATCTTCGTTTTCATGACAGTGGGGCCTGGGGTGCTAGGCAAATAAATGTCCAGTTAGATGGTCAGCCTAACGCAAGACCCCCAGTGTTTAGTTCGTAAGCATACTTGTTCCTCATTTTATAGACCCATTGAAGGGACAAAAGGCTGAATGGACCTTGCCCCAACCCGAGACCCATAAATTGAACCCTAGGCCTGTAGCGTGTTGCACTACCACTACGCCGCTGGCCGACATATACATTCACATACAAATATCAATTATGGCATCTCTTTTAAATATTGTGTAACACAGTAAAACAATGAAATATAATTAAAAATGCATAGCAATTAAAAAATTTTGCAACAAACTTGGTTTAGATAATTGACATTAGAAACTTCAAGAATGTAAATAATTTATCTAAAAAATGAAAGCATATTTATAAATAGGGCTGTGATTTCCATGTAACTAAAAATATATACAAATATGTATGTATTACAGGTAAATACGTAACAAAAAGTGCAAAATATGTATTTAAAAATAGGAAGAAATTTTGTTATTTTAAAGATTTTTAATGAATTATTAAAGAAAAAACCCTTTTAAACGCTAAATTTCAAGCTTGGAACAAAATTTCGAAACACTAGTTGGAAAAAAAACCCAAAATTGGATATGAATATGTATTTATAACTTAAATGTACAAAAACATGTAAATAAACTGAAAGATGTAAAAATTTATAAAATAAAAATGGTCTGAATCAATCCGAAATCCCTTGAAATGTGTAGAATTTGAAAAATCAATGCAATATCAGGTTTCCGAAAAGATACATTACATGCAAATTCCAGCCCTATTTATAATACTAATTTCGGAGAAAAAAATTCAACACAATGGAATTCTTCTGGGCAATTCCCACTATCTGCAGAGAGGTATTGATGAAGCCATCATCATCAGGGGAAATTTCTTGTTAATCAAAAGCATTTCTCGGTGTCATGCATAACCGGCATGGCAAGGACCATCTTTTGGGCATTCTGCAGACGGCAGCACAAGGGAATCCCGAGGCAGGCAAACTGTGGCTTCCAAACCCAATACGAACTCTTGACGACATTCCTGGCATGGATCTGTGCAGAGATATACCTGTGAAAAGGCCAAATTTAAAAGGATAATTTTGGTAAACAATAAAAATTGGAAAGACAAAGGTAATTAGTATTTTTAACAAAAAGGCCAAAGCCTCTGTAACAGACCTTAATTGTAATTCATAAGTACGTACCTTCTCTGATTGGCAGGATATTCCCAGCCTCCTAGACAGGTTATATCAGTCAGCGCCTCTAATACAGAGGAGAAACCACAAGCATAAAACATTTGAACCTAAAAAGAAGAAAATAAGTAAGCATGGTTTGTTCATTTAAATATATAGAAATGAAACACATTTTTTTTCTTAATTTGCTGAGCTACGATAAACTGCAAGCTTAGTTATAGATCCTCTATTGTTTGGTTATAATAAAGGCAAAGTTTCTAAGGAATAGCAGGAATTGAATTCAGAAGTAACATAACCAATAATAATATTACACCGAACATCTCAGAGGCAATACTGTTACTATTTATGTATCCCACATGAATAAAATCCTGCAAGCATTAGGGATTACTATGAATGGCAGAGAATTTTAAGCGAGCAAATGCCCAATTAGTTATCATAGGATCACATAGTTGGATAACACAAAAAACATTCTGTACACAAAAATTTCTTCAAATTTTTATGCAAACTAAGTGTCCTAGTCGTTTAAATTTAGGCTTAAAAGATAAAAATGTGCGATATCTGGTCCTTAAAAAAACCTGCAGTAACAGCGGCTTAAATCTTGAAGTGGGTTGAAACGCCAAGCAAAGTAGTTGGACCTAAGAATCAAAGTCAAGTTGGAGGCTAAAAATTTGCCAATAGGCGCCAACCCAAACCCACTTCTTGATTTTTACCCTTGACAACAAGCCTGGTTCTGTTCTACGTGACAACGCGACACCCCATGCATGAATGAAAACAAAAACACAATTATTTCTCCTTCCAAAGAAAGCTTTAGCTTATAGCCACGCCATCTAGTAGTGACCCTGGATATTTATACCAGTGATATTGTTCACTATTACTGTAATAATGATTTTAAAAAATACAGTAAATAAAAATCAATGTAATAACAATTAAAAAGATTTTCTGCAAAATTCGTAACATTTCAACACTGTGTATGAAGTGTACTTCTACATTTTTAAGTTTGGTTATTGGATATAACATTTTACACATATTTATGGAAATAAATGTTTCTAGTTTCTAAAATAGGAGGAGGGTATTAAAGATAATTCATAGCATGAAAAATAAATTGGATATGTGATTATGCATTTATATTTGATGTGATATTTTTTTATTTGATTTAAATTTTGTGTTTCTCTCAGCTGTTTTTTTAGTAGTAGTTCTGTTGCATAAGCAGGATGCAACTGCCAAGAGTAGAGTGAGTGCAAAACATATTGAAGACTCCAATAGTTAATATTATGCTTTTGGTTCAATTCCGTTAACATTCAGATTTTTGTTGATAAACTGCATAGCTATTGATCTAACCAAACATTTTAATCAATGAATTTGATATTAATTAGCAATATTTCTACTTTTTGAGTTCAAAAGAGCTTGCCGGTGTTTGGCGGAAATTTTAGAATTGAACTTTCTTTTAATTGTTTGTCATACATGTAATTTGTAAGACGAAGCAAATATAGTCCTATTGACGAAATTTGCACCTGGCTAATGCAACAGTACTACCGTTTATTCTCAAAATACTTCATAAAAATATATAGCATAAATCTAGATGTCACGATTGCGAGAGCTGAGAAGTAAAAACGAAAGAGATTTAAAAATCCTAAAAACTTACCTCATGTCATTGTCTAACCTCCTCCGACTTTGGCCGTAGTTTCCCCCACCATTTCTTATAGCTTATCCAGGCCATTTATGTTATTTTCGGGAAATACGTCTGATCTGAGCGATACAACACCTCCGGCGTCCATTTTGTTTAATGTTAACTCGAGAGTAACTCGCCAAAGTTGAGGAGTCAGCGGAAGTACTGCTTTTCACTCGAGAGCTAAGGTATTCTGGTGTGGTCGATAACGTTAACTCCAGAGTACGAGGTTTTACTCCTAACTCCAGAGTAACTCGTGTTGGTCAATACGGGTGTAAGCAGATCAACTACGAACAGAGAAGACAAGTAGATATCCCGTCTGCGAAGTTCAAGACACAGTCCAAGATATGGTTGGGACGGGAGTAGACTGATATAGTTGTTGACAAAGGGGGAATGTTTTCTCGCCACCAGAGAATATCAAACACTTCAGGTAGCCGAGGAATGAAAGGCAGGTTTGGGAAGATCTATTTCCTGAGAAGGTGAGAAAGAACACTGGTTTCGTAGCTATGTACCAGTTGTTAGCGGGAGGAATACTTGTGCGGTCTCCAGTGGCGGATCTACGGGGGGGGCTTTCGGGCTGAAGCCCCCCCCAAAACGTCTAATATTTTACTAAGTTTGTCAAAACGCAAAAATCTATATCCGAAATTTGGATGAGGCGTACCAAAACGAGTTGAAAAAGTGGGATTTTTGACTTAAATTTCCATAAATTTTTCCCCAGACCCCCCTTTTAGTGTTTTGAGTTGGATAATTTGCTACTTTTTCCGTATTTCCTTTAACAAGAAGATTAAATTGGATTAGGAAAATTCTTAGCCCCCCCCAAAACCCAATCCTGGATCCGCCACTGGCGGTCTCCAAAATGTTACCGATCTTTTAGATGCTGGAGTGAACTGCAACTATCTGTCAATATTCACATGTCTCTAAAGCTGTTCTCTTCGGAAATTACCTCCAGTCCCTTTTCTATTGCAACGAGTTCGCTTCTGAAGACAGAGCAAACGTTCTACTATTTTTATCTATTGTTATCATCTAGTAATGTTATCTATTGTTATGATCTACTATTGGTATCATTCTATTGTTATCTATTCATAAGTGATCACATTAAGCGGAATCGACTTAGTTTGGAGAAGAAGAAAAAAATTCGAATCTCACTGAAGTTAGGAATCAAGATTCTTAGATGATGTAATTCAGATCCAATTAAAACCACGAGTCAAAAACTTTGGAGTAAAAGCTGCTCCAAAACTTCTCCTCCACCTGACAGGCGACCGTAATTCAAACTAGCCTTCATGACGTCACACCTCCCAAAACTGCCTATTACCACCCGAAACTTCTCAACTCCATAAATCAGGGGTGCAAGGAGAGGGAGTCGTTAATTATTCATAATAAACAAAGGAAGAACGGGGGGGGAGCTTTTCCACAGCGGATAAAATCAGCGGTTCCACGTGATTAACCAGCCAAGGAAATCTGCGTATGCATAGTATGTGTCAGATGGAACATGGCACATCGCCTATCTGTCCGGAAGAACGGCGTTTTTACAATACGCGACAATACTCCTGGATGGTCGCCGAGGTAATTTTAACGTACAGAATTATCGTAATTAACCATTCAAATTTCAAATTAAAGGTTCTGATTTTTGGCTTAAATGGCTTGCTTCAACATTACTAAAACTATTCTAAACATTTTTTGGCTGAAAAAGGATGTTCCCATTTGGGAACATCGGCGTTTGGGGTTAAGTTTTTAGGGGGATTTCCAAAAGGCACATATTTTACAATTAATTCAAATAAAATGATTGAAATAGGTTTTAAGAACATTTTTATGATTGTGGATGATTTTTTCATTTTTATTATCCATACTTGGACGATTGAGTAACATTTTATAGATTTTCATAAGAAAAAATTGACATGTTATTGCGTACACGAAGCTTTTTCGTAAATTTTTCTTGCACTATGGGTAATATTTTGGTGTAAAAAATACATAAGAGTGATCCCATGCTCTTCAAAGCTAAACAGTTACGTTTCTATGAGAAAAATTAGTTATAATTACAGTTCTATACGGATATCTAGCATAAAATCCACTCATTGCATTCAAATCTAATTAGCTTTCAAAATTGATAATCATAATTATCTCCATTGATTCATTAAAGCTGTGTTTCTCATGGAAGATTCTGAACTGAACCACATATATCTTACATCCAACTTAGGTTTGAAGAGTGTTTTTTCCTTATTTCACACTTTCCTTTCCTTTTCACACTTTTCCTTATTTTCAAAATTCTTCAATTTTATTCCTAAAATTTTTATGTAAAAAAGTACTTGAACAAAAATATATTCGCAAATCCTCAGAAGCACTCCAAATATGCTCTTTGCATAACCCCTACTGATAATTACTGAAAATTAATCGATCGGGGAGTTAGAAAAATATACAAGTGTAAAAATCTGCTATAAAGATTTGGAATTTATATCTCCATAAATCAGGTGAAAAAAAAATACATATTTTTGAATTTCAAACGTCATTCTTAACCTGTTTAGATCCTTTGAGACAAAAAAGGTTTAAAAAATTAAAGAAAATAGGAAATAACTTGAATTTTTGCATGTTATAAAAATCCCCTCAAATACTATACCCCAAACGCCGATGTTCCCATCTGGGAACATATACTTTGTATTGGTAATAACCCTCCAAAATTGGAATATGAAGTTATTTTGTCAAGCCAAATGGGAAGATGTGTACTTAAGCTACCTAAACACAGCAAAATTATTTAAAACTAAATTTATTTAAAATTTTCACAAGTTGAAACTTGTGCAACTTTTGGAAGGGCCAAAAATCTCTAATTTTGATGTAAATTCAACAAAAAGGATTAAATTGCATGTGAAAAACTTTTGCATGTAAAATAACTTCATATCTTTGAGGTGATTTCTACCAAGTATCGAATTCCTGCATGAAAAATTAAGTGGTGAAAAAATTCTTTAAAATGATGTTCCCATTTGGGAACATCGGCAGGTAAAAGGTTAAAGTTTAGATTTTAAAAGAATGTAGAATAAGAGAACTACTTGTTCGCGACCACAGGGTATAGAGCTTTGAGAGATTCCAAACGGCAGTTTTCCTCTTTATAGGTACTTAATTTAATTCCTGCTCCCAGATTATAATTAATTTCACTAGCAGCCAAATCAGAGAAGGCGAAATACGAAACTGATTCCTGATTGGATATGAAGCTTCTATCAATCGGCATTTAAATTTCATCACTGTAGTTTTTTCCCCTCCAGTTCCGATTTGGATTTGAGTGACAGCTTCAGCGGGCGAATGACCGAATTAGCAGGAATGATGTGGTATTAAAGGAGGCGGATCGTTTGGCCTAAAGTTTGTCTATGGGAAAAGCCCTGTTAAAAAAGTTGCCATTAGCGTCTATGGAGATTTGTATACTCTGTTAAGCTCTTTATACTCTGTGTTCTCGACGGTCTCTCTCGCTCTCCGAGTCATTTGCGGGTTTGTTACAGTTTGTGCATCTTTGTTAGGCAGCCACTAAGCTATAAAACAAACTGGAGAGACGAGACGAGTGAGCGTGCCGAAACGTTTGAGCGCGGTTAACATTTTTTAACTTCCACTACGGTTAGAGAGATAACCGGCGATGGTGAATACCGAGTTTTACTGAAAAGACTGAAACCGTGGTTTCCTGACTGAAACCGTGGTTTCCTAACGAAACCGGCGGTCAAATTACAGGTGAATACGGCCGTAAGTGAATATCAATGGAGTCAAACATTCACTGGATAAAAAAAAGTTTAAAAAAACCCTAAATTAAAATCAAATTTTATTTTGGCTCAGTTAACAGCACAAAGAATAAGAAAGACATTGAAGGATATTGAAGACATAAATGTACATCGATTTTGCAAACTCAAGGGGCTATATCTGCCAGGGTTGGTTGGATTGGTTGGATGTGAAAAAAACCCACATTTTGGACCCATTTGTGGGTTTTTTCAAGAAAAATCAAGATTTTGGCAGTTTTAATATTGAAGAAAGACGTTTAACGAAATAACATACCAATATCTGCAGTTGAGTGGGTTTCAGTAATTAAGGTTTTTTTTTTTCATAATTGAATGGGTTTTTTCAAACTTTAGAAAGTTCAAAGTTTAAACTTTATAAAAAAATTAAGGAGGATTTTTTAAAATTTCAGTGGGTTTTTTCAAAGTTTAATATATTTCTTTCAATATTAAATGAGTTTTTACAAAGTTTAGGATGTTTTTAAATTTTAGTTGTTTTTTTCAAAGTATATAAAAAGTTTCAACTTTGAAAAAACCCACTGAACTATAGAAAAACTGACATTATTTTGACAGAACACATTTACGTAGAAAGAACTCATTAAAATTTGAAAAAAAAACACTTATTTTATAGGAGAAAACCACTTAATTTTGAAAAAACCCATACTTTTTCTGAAAAAAAAAGAACAGTTTTATATGGGTTTTTTCAGTGTTTTATTGAAAAAAAACCGAAAAACCCAACCCACTTGTTTTTTATAAAACAACCGGGTTTTTGCCAACCCTGATATCTGCCAATAAGAGGTAGATATTTTTCCCTCTTTCTACTCATGTGTAGAGCAAAAAGCTTAGATATTCAAGAACAAAAAGTTACATCAAAAAACAAAAACTATGCAAAGTAACCTCGGTCTACTCTATTCATAAAAAAGAGAAATAAACATCATACATAAAGAAAACGAAATAAAAAAAAGCAAAAAAGGGGATTTTATAAGCCAGCAAACTTTTCAAATCTAAACTATACCACGTTGATCTACTCGCTCCCGGGAAGGTCGAATAAAAATAATTTAAAATCGATGCATCCTAATAACATTTTTGGTCAATTTTATGCTCAAAATCCCATATTTCGTGCCTAACTTCATAGCAAAACCACATTGTTGTAAATATAACAAGATATAACATTAATTGTTGTAGGCATAACATCGATTGTCAAGTATAAAATCGATTGTTGTGGATAGAAATTAATTGTTGTAGTATAAACATAAAAATGGCTCCTTTATTTGGCTAATTCCACATTTGGACAGGCGAAGCTCATCTGTAACACACCAGAATAAATTAAAAGTAAATGGATTGTCCAAGCCCATCTGTAACGCACCAGGTGATATTTATTAAAAACTGAAAGCCAGGCGAAGCCCGGGTCTAGGGCGTCAGCGCTAGTTGTTGCATAAAAACCAATTTAGGAGCTAAAATTTCAGCTCTTTAATTGGTTTTATGGAATAAATACCTGAATTGTTGGTTTCGATTCAGAGTAAGAGGCAATGAGTAATGGAGGTAAGAGGTAATGTTTCAGTTTCCACAGGAAATTTTATAACTTCTCATGCTGGCTTATAAAAACCCCTTGCTCTTTAGGTGTGCATTTCCAATCCCCCATTTCTTGTTGATTCTGAGTCATCTAGGTGTTTCCTACCCACCTATAAGTTAGGAAACACTTATCTGAAACACCCAGTAGATCAAAACCACCCTTCAATGGGACTCCTCGGACTTTGCCACTAACTACTACATCGGCCACGGCGGTGCCACATACCATTGCTCCCTCTCCACATACTCGCTCTACTTGGAGCTCTTTCATTAGGGCATAGAAGCGTCGAGTGTTACTTGAACCCTAATTATGTGGAGCTTCTTTCGCAGATGCGGTTGTGTAAATAAACGTGTAATTACAACTCCGCCAACTCGGATTACCAGGGCGGCGGTAATGGCGTCCGATTTCTTCTTCTTCTTGCGGATTTTTAAGCGCCGAGGTTTGCCAATCACTGCGAAATGATTAGTTAGTTGGCAGACGGATAGGCTGAGGGTGGATTTATATGGATGGATACAGCCGACGCGATTGTAACAATGTGTAAAAAATTACTTTTTTTGTAGTGCAAAAACTTTCATCATCGAAAAAAAATTGTGAATTTTTAAAAATCGTCATCTTTAATGTTTTTCTTTAGTAGTATATATGAGACCACAATTTTTTTTAACAAATTCATATTTTTTTACTGTATGAGAGATTTTTGAAAATAAGTCGTTATTAATATCTTTACGTACGCATCATACGTATAATTTCAATTACCCCTATAGTTAGCAACCTCATTTTATATTTTGGATTAATGGGGACACACACTTACCTCTGTATTCACCGGTAACATGACCGGTGATTAACAACAGACAGTCAAATTTCTGATTGGCACTTAAAGAAAGAAAACTAGTTTTCCAACAATCATAGGTTTGACTCCCGGTTAACCACCTGTCAGGTTAGTATTGAAATAAGTCTGTTAATCTGACCAAATTATAGGACGGTCTCCAGTCTTTTGTTTCTGGGGTTGACTCAACATCCTTACGAGTACGTTCATATACTCCAAGTTTTAGGTGACTTAAGCATAGGATTAAAATTTTGATGCGCTAAATTACAAAATTGTGTTGGAAATGAAATCTCAAGTAACTTTATTTTAACTTTATTATAACAGAAACTTTATTTGCTTAGACACTATACACAGTTGCAACTTAACTTGAGCCTGTAGAAATATGCTGAGAACAACCAAAGAAAGTAGTCCCCCGTGTGATGTCGGAATTTTGAGTGAAATTAAGAGATTCAATTTTAAAATATGATTAGCTTTTTTAAATCCACGTATATTAAGCGTATTTCCATGCCGATTTGCAAAATGTGGAGTATTATTATTTTTCAAGTGGCGCAGAGCGTAGTAGTACATTTGTTTGAATAAAACTCGCCAGCCAATAAGAGCTCACAAAGCCCTGCAAGCCTTCTGTTTACACATATTTTCTTCCGCGCTGCCATGACGTCAGGATCAACTTAAGATGCAATCGAGTATTAGTTGCCCCTCAAAAAATGATTATAGCTAGCTTATTTTGAGACTCTTTAGAATACATTCAAAGACCACTGCTCGTTGTAACCCATATAACCGCGGACTGCCTGGAATTATTGACCAAATTCTGTGACCGCTGAGAAGGTATAGTTGTGACAGGTCACTCAAGGACTTCCCTGTGACAGCCCAGAATTGTTACTCATTACTGGTCACTTTGTGACCTTCAAATTAGGTCGCATTTTGGACACTGAGAGTCTTGTGACAAGTGTGACTCTCAATGACTTTATAATGTTATAACTGTGATTTTGTGTTGTTAGGGAAGCGGCAAAATTTTCCATAAATTAATTTTTTTAACTTTTTTATTTCACCGCATTGTAAGTAAAAGATGTTTTAAAGAAAAACCGGCAGGTTCATAAAATACTTCAAAAATTTTTTGGGGGGGTCAGGGGCCCTCCATTACGAAAACTTAAAAGTAGTGTTTTGTCTCATTCTTGAATATTTTGCCTGACACCCAAAGACCCTTATAACCTTGCCAAAGATATTGCACTTTATCAATCAGACAGACAATCAAACATTCAATCAACCAATTTTTTGATCAAATTCCAATTACACAATGAATAAGGAAGTTGCAACAATTACAAGTTACAAGTAATTAAATATTTTAATTTAAAAGTCAAGAAAAAACACTTGACTGAAAACGCTTATTGTTTAAAACGTACGATGACGTCAACAATCATGCCATCAACTCCGTTGCTTTCCAACAATGGTCACCGTACGATGACGTCACATCCCAAACTCTTAGTGTTTTCGCGCGTTTTGAAAAAGGAGATATTTGTTAATTTTTTTCGCAATAAAAAAAATTTCTCGAAGGCCTCAAATTTTGGGTGGTTGCTTATTTTTGCATGAGGAATCGATTAAAAAATTTAAAAAAAATCATGCAACTTCCTCATTCCAATATTATTTTTTTATTTTTTCTTCGATAGAAGTACCGAAGAGAGGAACATTGCGCCTTTTTTTATTTACGATTATTATTTATTCATTAATTTAATTTTAAGATTTTACTTTAAAAAAAGAGGCGCGAAAACGTCAAAATGTCAAAAAATGACGTCATTTAATCCTAAACAATGATTCAGTCAATTGAAAAACAACGTTTATTTTTACACAATTTATAAAATTTTTTAAAACTGTAGACAATTGTTTCAGGGATCAATGGATCCCCTTCTTCAGTACAAAAAGACGAAAATAAACATCAAATCAATAATTTAAACATAACATGAAGGCAAAAGTTAAGTTTTTGCCAATATCAATAATCAATAGTTTATCAATGTTTAAATTATTGATTTGATGTTTATATTCGTCTTTTTGTACTGAAGAAGGGGATCCATTGATCCCCGAAACAATTGTCTACAGTTTTAAAAAATTTTATAAATTGTGTAAAAATAAACGTTGTTTTTCAATTGATGTTAACATTTGCACAAGATTCTTTTCGCTGAATGATTCAGTCGTTTAAACAATTCAAAGTGATTGTTGGTTTCCACTTTAAAATAAGTCCAAAACACATCTCTATCGTCATTCAGTTCTAAACAAAAGCAAAGTGATTGTCAATTTTAATTTTAAAATATCGAATTAACAAAACTGTTTTGAAACTTTTCGTGTCCATTTTCAAATTTAGATCCATTTCTTTTCCTTTAAAAATGCATTTTCTTCTGTTTTCAAAAAAGTGTTGGCCTTACCCATTAATACTACATTAATACCAAATATCCCATGTATATGGTCGATCGCGTCGCATTCACCGATGCATACAAACTCACCCTAAACGTGGTTGTATGGTAAACGTGGTCAGGTTAGGTGTGGTTTTTTGCAAGCTTCTCTGAGATATATGGGAACGCCTCGATGTTTATTCGAGAAAGTGGTTGCCCCTTAATTATGAATGTCAGCATGAATTTCTCGCAAATGAATTGGCGGGGGATTCTGGGATTATTTTTAACCCAGATCGTGTTATGAAGTTATGCTCCTCTCTTTCGTTTTGGCGAAAGGTTTATGGCCCTTCAGTTAGTAGGTTAGTACTTATTTTTCCGTGTTTACTAAAATGTTTGTTGAAGCGGTAAGTTTGAGTTTCTTGGATGGATAGCTTAGTACGGATTGTAACGAAATTTCGAAAGAGGGTCCTATTGCTCCAATACACAGGAAGTAAACATAAAAGGTTATGGATTTAATGACAACTAAGACTATTTACAGGAAAATGGATTAAATGTACAAAATAAGAGTTAACCTATTTAATTTAAAACAAAAAACTAGCGTAATTTGAATCCTTCTATATTTTTTAAATTCAATCTAAAGTTATGGACGGTGTCAACCTGAAGTAACATACCGATGGAAACTCCGATTTCATTGTTGAAATGCATAAATTGTAGGGTTTATTTCCCCATCATAAGGTGACGTCTTGCCTCACTGACAAATTTTATTTCAAATCATCTTAAATTTAAAACGAAATTTAAGGCAAAAAAACATAAATTTATATTTATTAAACAATGAAACTAGCTGTTACAACCCGGCAAAGCCGGGTTTTACAGCTGAAGCGAGATTCACTCGTTACTACCTGTTCGTATTTATTCCTTTCCTATCATTAAATATGCAGTTTTAATTCATTATTTTCGAAAGGGGTTTGTCTCCGATTTCACATGGCATTGTCACAAATTAATTACATTGAAATAATTGTCATTTTATTTTGACCGGTCGTCAGCCCAATCCACCGAACCGGATCTGTACAAACTTATTCTTAAATGAAATCTTACTACCCCGATATAAACCCATTTTAAGTGTCCTAAAACCTTCCACTTTAAATTATTATTTGATTTTAATTTGTCTCATTGTTTGAAGTTAAATGTTTATCCCTTTCTGTGTAAAGGGAAAGAAGAAATACTTCAATCAAACATGTATACCATATTTTTTTATAAATTCAATACGGCTCTAGTATCCAGTTGGGATAAATCTAGTGAACCGTCAAAACTTAGAAATTTTTCAATGTAGATTTTCTTCACGCTCTTTCAAGGACGTTTTGCCTGTGTTGGTAAAAATATTGACTAAAAACAATGGGGCAAATTGAAATCAATTTGTAATTAAAAAATGGAATGCTTTGAATCTGACTTTTTCGTGTACAAAAAAGGAGTTATTTTGTGTTCTTTGTACCCACCAGACAAAAATCAGAAGTTACCAGGATGAACTGAGTGTCAGATTTGAAGATGTGGAGTGATGAAATAGAGCACCATCTCTATCTATGGAATAAAGACCCCCCACCGGTAAAGGGGCCGTTTCTGGTGGTTCAGGATAATAAGGTCAATATCCTTACACATCTGGTTGCCCCTCATGCAGGAGAAATCGGTGATAATTTAACTTTCAGGGATGGTAATTGCAGAAAACATTGTGCTACCTTAGTTAATGATTTTCTTCAGGATGGAGAAATCGCTAGAAAGGGATCGACCAGCACGTTCTTTCGACATTTCGTTCTTTCCAATAGAACAAGTCTAGGACATGCTTGAGAAACCAATTTCTGACCAACCAATATCTCCCAAACAGCTCAGGTGTTGAAAAATGCTCTAAAAGGGGAAAATGGAGAAAACACCCCAGCCCCTCAAAAATAAACAAACAAACCTGGTGGCAAACAGTCCCACAACGTTGTTTTAAGTCAGGAGAAAGCATACCCCAAGCGAAATGGGGTTTCAATTAAGTATTGATAGATTTTTCAGTTTTTTTGCTTAACGTGCATTAACATTGCAAAATGTGCATTTTCCAATTTTGATAAAAAAAAAGTAAAAATAAAATTTTATTTTGATAACTGCATGGATTTAGCTTTGAAATGGCCCAAAGTTTATGAAAAATGCTTGAACCACTGCAAATTTTTTATTTGCTTGTCAATATGTACCAAAACCACCAATATCCTTTAATTGTTGTGAGCAGTGTATTTAAGTATAGAATTTCACACACCAAAATCAGTTGTTTGTAGACATTGAGAATAATGTAGGTTTTGTCTCTTATTATTTTCACTAGCTTAAAATATATTGTTTAAAATGTCAGTGTTTAAACAAAAGCATGAATTATAAAACACTAGGCGTTTTGACGAGTTACTGGGCAGGCACTATATTAAATTTAACAGAATCATCGGTGAACGTTTTCAAAATATAAACTAACAATTAATAGTTAAGAGCAGACTTGATGGCTATTTTCAAGGAAAACATGTTGATTAAATTATTGATAAGTTAGAGTTGATAAATATTCTAACTCTTAAGAGAGTGTTATTCATGTACATGGCATGTGTGTTTTTGGAAAGTAAGTTGACATTTCTTCTACTACTTATGGAGAATTGCAGCAAATCTTAAAATTCTAAATATTCAATTTTAATTTATTAAAAATTATCTCCTGATTCCAAAAATACGCTTGTCTTTCCCCGCAAATTTTTTAAGGTAATTATGACATATTTTAATACAGAAAGCTCCTAACAATGTGACGTCACATGTGCCAGTGGAAATGTGGGAAACACCGTTTTCATCGATACACTAGTCTGTAAAAAAACTAGTGCTCATTGTTTCAAAGCGGGATTATAGCAATAAGCGGGAACAAAGCACATTTCACGTCACAAGCTGTTTCAGCTCAGACACAAAAGAGACTGTTTTTAATTGAAAATAACTAAAAATTTAGGGCTTTGAAAAGCAAATGAAAACATTTTTTTGAGGTTTTAGGCCATTCTGAACACATTAAGATTAAAAAAATTTGACTGCCTTTATCCATTGTTTTAACGAATGTTTTATAAAATAAATAATTTCAGTGAGCAGGGTTTTGTGGGGATTGCGAAGCGATCCAAAAGTCCCTGTGTAAGAAGTTAATGGGGGTTGTCGAGCGATAGCGAACAGGGGGCGGCAGCTCCCTAGTGTTGTAAAACAAAGTAAAAGTATTGCTCACATATTTCCTTATAAAATTCTGGGCATTCCATACAACCTTTTGTACTAGGTGTCCACCAGCAATGACGAATGATGTAACGTATAGTAGTTTTTTGTGATTGGATATCTACACCTTCAAAACCGTATTTACCAACCAAGAGTGCTGGTGGTTTCCTTCCTTTATTACACTAGCGGAAATAAAAATCCCAACACCAAGAAGGAAAGGAGATATCAAAGTCAAATTTATTTCTATGATTGCACATAGTATCAATGTGAATTACTATAAAAATCAGCCTTCCTGGATGTTAGGGGGCTGAGAAAATCGGTGAGGAGTGTTGTCTCCATAGGTGTCCATTACCGCCGTCACACGACATGGTATTGAGTGACAGGGGCTCTAAATGACTTTTAAGGGATTGGAGGACCTTGTAGCCTCCTCAGGTAGTCCAAATTCATATGGTGCTCTAGCGGACGTAGCATATCGGGCTAGGGGATTTCTCCTCTTTCTCCGGACATGTTTTGTGCGCGTTGGTTCTTACGAACGGATAGGCCAGGGTAAAAATGCAACCTAGGGGGTTAAGAAGAAAGCTTGGACATTGCATACAACATGTGGTTGTGCATGTTTCTCTTGAAATTTGTTCCCAGGACTGGTCTGAAGGTAAGAAAGGACAACCGGCTAAAAAACCTCAATGAAGCACCTCCGGTTGGCCAAAATACCGGTAGATCATACTGAGAACAAGCGGCAGTGGGATGGATATCGTTTGCAGTACTGCGGATTGTCCGTTCGGTCCGCATAGCTTCTTACATCTTTGTCAGTAAACAAGGGGCTGAAAATGGGCATTTCTGTTTCCAATAGTGCACGGAATAAGGAAATGAAAATCCCAATTTCATGACATTGTGTTTATGAGAGAATCCTGATTCGGTTTGGAGCACCATGACGGTTGGGTATGAGTTTGAAGACACAATGGAGAGAGCGCACTCAGCTGATGATTTTCTAATCATTTCACAGAGTGGTGAGGCAGGGTAACGGAGTGGGGATGCATTGGATTCCATTTCTGCTACTCCTGAGTATGATTCACCAGTGCTTTTTCCAACCAGAGCTGCGTCATTGAGATTTTGCAGCCGGTAGACCGTCCTTACCTTCAGACCTGTCCTGGGGACAAATTTCAAGAGAAACATGCACAACCACATGTTGTATGCAATGTCCAAGCTTTCTTCTTAACCTCCTAGGTTGCATTTTTACCCCGTCTTTCCTGTTCTCTAGAACCAACACCCACAAAACAGGTCCGGTCAATGAGGAGAAATCACCTAGCCCGGTACGCAACGTCCGCTGGTGCACCATATGAATTTGGACTACCTGAGGAGGCAACATGGTCCTCCAATCCCTCAAAAGTCATTTATAGCCCCTGTCACTCAATACCATGACGTGTGACGGCGGTAATGGACACCTATGGAGACAATACTCCTCACCGATTTTCTCGGCCCCCTAACATCCAGGAAGGCTCATATTTTAATCAATTCACATTAATACTATGTGCAATCATAGAAACAAATTTGACTTTGATATCTCCTTTCCTTCTTGGTGTTGGGATTTTTATTTCCGCTAGTGTAAAAGGGAAACTAAAAACCTCATTCGATTAAATATTCAAACAGTTGAACCATTTTTATATCCAATGTTGAAAACAGTTCAGTGGGGTCGTATTTCTTTATAGAAGTATGGAAAATCTTAATATTTTTATGCAGGGCTATATCATTCATTCTTTTAGTGAATTCTTGACTGCGTTGGTTACTTATTTTAACATTTATCTTAATCTACAAAACATTTATAACATAAAAGGCTGAAAAATTACAAAAGTGGATAAAATTTTAAAATTCAATTATTTTAAAATTTTCAATTTTTTCAATAGTTGTTTATTATTTTCCAGCTTAATTTTTGTATAATATTAAAAAAAAACATAAAAGACGGGATTTAAGGAAAAAATAATATTTATGGCTCTTATAGTTCACCTGTAATCACCATTTTTGAAAATCTAAAATGGCCGACTTCTTTTTCAAAATGGCGGAAAACCCGTCACGGGATTTTTTTTAAATTTTCATATTTGGCTTCGTTAGACTCTTCTAAACAAATCCCATCTCATCCTAGCCTGTTGTTTTGAATATCTTATTCAATAAAGAGAATAAAAGATCTACAACTAAAAAAGACCAAAACATTACTGTTTTCCCTCATTTCTGAAACGAAATATTTAACCCTGCTGTTCTGTTAGGGTCTATTTGACCCAAAAAATTTTTCGGTCGCGTATTAAAAAATATTGAATAGATGTATTTTAATGAAACTTCATGACTTTGTTGGAAAGTCATATAAATATCTACATCTGAAAGGAATTTTAATTATTTTAATTTGCAAGGGATATTTTTCAACATAGTCTTAATGTACTGTTCGGGTCAATATGACCCGATTCTAAATTTTTTCGTTTTACTCCAACCATTTCATATTTTTTTTGGGAAATATTTCAGCAGAAAAGAATAAAAACTATTATAACATCCTTTTTTTGTATTTTGGTTTTCTTTTTTCTTGTTTTTTTTTTCATTTGACTCTAAAGCACGTGGAAGGTCAAAAGGTTGATTCAGTTAGAAAAAAGCAAAAATATTTCCAAATTTTATTTTTTCTTGTTGTATTTTTGTTTTATGAAGTATATTCTTTCAGTTAGAATGATAAAAATAACTAATGAAACGAAACTTGTGCTATTCGAATGAAAATATTACTCAAAATGAGAAATTAGTGGCGTTTTTCATTGCCACGGTCTTTTGACCAAGTTAACCATTAGGTAGGGGATAAATGTGAACTTCCTGTGATAGTAAAACTTTCTAATAACTGAAACATGAAATTTATAACAGGAAAAGAACAAAAATCATTGCTAAAGGAAATTTGAGGTATCGGAGTAATCAGTAATTTCGCAAATCCTGCAATGTGTTTTCAATGGGATTTAATACAAATAGAATTAAAATAAGTGTTCAAATGAAGATTATTTTTGAAGATTTGAGGAAATAACTCTTATTTTCATACATTAGAGTAGATTAAAACCTGTCATGAAGGCGGGAATCAATTAAAAAATGTAAAAGAATAAAGAGAAAAAATTTAAATTTATATCGGTCCCTCAGGTGAAAAAAATTAAAAAAGTACTACTTTGTTAAGCCATACTTGTTTGAAACCCATTTTCATATATTTCAATTGTCAAAATAGTAAAAAATTACAAATTTCAATTACAAATATTTTTTAGTTAATTTTATTATTTTATACGTATTTCATAATTTTACTCAATTATTTCATAATAATTACATTTATTTACAGTTATTTTACTATTGTTTAACCTATTTCTTAAATTCCACCATTTATTTACCGCTAGAAGTGATATTTGACCCGAACACAACGTGCGTGGAGTAAGTCGGAGCAGAACAGCAGGGTTAATAATAACAACTAACTCCATGATAACACATTTTAAATTAAGACTAGACATTTTAACCCAATTAGTTCGCCTGTTATAGCAGTTTTTAAGAAACATCGAAAATTCTATATGACCACCGTTTTTCTCAAAATGGCAGAAACTTAGCAGCGGGGGTTCAGTAATTAAAAAGTTTTTCTCTGGAAACCGTTTACCAAAAACTTTTTTAGAATAGAGAGAAACATTCAAAGTCAGTGCTGTTTTTCACTTTAAAGTAAGGCCGAATCAGATGTGATGTCATTCAATCCTAGACAAAGGCATAGCAATTTTCGATTTATATTTTAAAACATTGAATTAACGAAATTTTTTTGAAACTTTCCATGTCAATATTTGAATTTAGATCTATTTCCTTAACTGGAAAAAAGCATTTTTTTGTGTTAAAAAATGCTGGCATATTACCCATCGTTGTAGTTATCATTGAATTAGTGGTAATAGATTAATAGTAGTTCAATTCCATTAACGTTCCCACTAAAATATCACCAATATCTTTTGAACGCTTAATATTCAAATATAAAAATTTTTTTTTAAATTTTTAGATCTAATAGATCTAATTAAACATTTTATTCTATGAGTTTGAAATTATTTAGCAATATTTATACTTTTTGGTGTCCAAAAGAGGTTGGCGATATTTAGCGGAAACTTAAACGGAATTGAACCTAATTAATAGTAAGTAGAAGTACCGCAGCGTATTCTTTTAATGACACTACAAATTCACTTTGCACTTTGTAAACCGATGCTAACCACCCAAATAATTAATGCCCCAAGAACTTCACTATCAGAGGAACCGAAACATTTCCCCAAATATATCCGGAAAGTTCCATTCCAATTCCCAAAATTCAGATTTACCCGCGGAAAGGTTCAGCTGACTGTATATATATTTTGTTCTCTCGAGCGCGGCCAAAATAAATTACTCGACCGTAAGCTTAAAAGTACGATATTGAAAATGTCAGCGGCAGAAAAAGTTTTTCGAGAATTGAATTTTACTTGGAGTGTCATGTGACAAGATCCCCTCACCAGCAGTATTAGGAAAAACAGATCAATGAAGTATTTTTTTAACGGTTTCTTCAAAAGAACGCCATTTTTTGGAGGAATGTTCTAGTTAATTTAGGCCCGAGAAACGTCAAGAATTAAAGTATGATTGCGCTGGTTTTTGATCTATTGATATTGGATTTCTGTTTGTGGTAAATAAAGGTAAAGCCCTGGATAGAAAAGCTTAAGTATAGCTAGTCTTTGATCTTGCCTCTTTCGATTTTGATTGGACTTTCACAGTCAGGCATGTAAACAGCTCAGTCATCATGGGTTTTAAGCTCCGATCTATGTGGAGTCTACGGAGAATGAAAACTTACTTTCTTGACTTCTCTCGTTATGTATCTCTTCAAGGCTAATATAACTTTTCTTGAAACTCTAAAGTTGTTTTGTTAAGAATCAAAATTTTGTCTCTATTGTAATATTTCTTGTATTTTCATTCAGTTTTTTTTAGTCTTAAGACTAACATGGATTGTTGGTTGGTTGGTTGGGTATTTTGTTTTGGTGCTTTTTGCTTCCGCATTCCATGGATTGTTTTTAGTTTTCAAATAAATAATGAAAGCCATGTAGGTTTTTCTCACAATACTAGTAAGTTTATCGAGAAAATAAAATATCACTAGTAAATTAAAATGTAAAAACTATTTAAAAACAAAAAATTTTTTAACTTTTTTTTAAAAAACAAATTTTTTGAACTGTTGCAACAATAAATATTTTATTTGACTACATTAAGTTCTTTCATTTATCATAAGAACTTAAAGTAATGATAATTAAGCATTCCATTAATAGCAAAGGCAAGCAATAGTAGCACTAAATTCTAATTTTCATTTGGTATGCATTATTCCATTTTATACAGCTGGCATCACGTTTCCACCCAAAACCCAAAATATCTGACGATTGAACTCATGTCGCTACTTAAGTAACGTAGCGACTCATCCAGGGCTTTAAATAAAGGATCAGTTGTAAAAAATAAAGGGTTATGGGAAGCAGTGTTATCAGTCTGATAATCGTATACTGAAGCTAGTATTCAATTGTATAAGTAATTGTATCTTCAGTATTGTAATTTGTAATAAGTGATTAAACAACTATACTGATGCACATTTCATTTATAAATACTATCCTACTAAGTGTAAACTCACAACTCTCAAGCATCACCACCAACCGTGGACCGGTTTTGTCCTTGTTAGGACTCATCAGCGCGGAGGGCAAGTACTAGTCGTCACCTTAGTATCAAAAACTACTATCTCCATTCGGCAACCTTCGGGAATCCCGATCCTTGGCGATCAGATCGGTGGAGAAGCTCATTTTTTGGTTTGTTAGAGCTGACATGATCGAGTAGAAAAGATCAAAACCAATCAAATTATTTTGTCTAACGATCTAAACACCAAGAATCGGGATTCCCGAAGTTTGCCGAATGGAGATAGTAGTTTTTGATACTAAGGTGACGTAGTCTAGCCGACTATAACTGAAAAAGTGGTGACCATTGATTAGTCCTCCAATCATCTGCTGGAATGACAATGGCATTCCTAGGACATATTTAATTCCAGAAAGGCAAGGTACTGATGAGTCCTAACAAGGACGAAACCGGTCCACGGTTGGTGGTGATGCTTGAGAGTTCTGAGTTTACACTTATTGTCCGCTTAACCAGCAATAATTGGTGAAATTCTTCTTTCATGTACTATCCTACTATTTTACGAAACGATATTTATCTCTAATTCAATTGTTTTTATTCATGTACTTATCTGTATGGAATTTTAAAAAATATATAATACTCGTCCCACCTGAAATAAAAATTTTTTAGCCTTACTTGAAATTTTTGATTAGCAGAATTCCTCAAATCAATACTTATAACATTCGGGAATTAGCGGAAAAATAACATGCCTGGAAGCAAGCAAGATTGCGAAGCAATCCTAGGGGAACTGCGTTACAGTTACCGGTGGTTGGCGAGTAGGGGGCGGCGGCCCTTTATTACTAAATAATACAAACGTAGTATAGCAAAAACAATCAAGTGGAGGTTCAGAGCTCCTCTTGAGTGACGGGCTTCACCCGCATTCCCTTAATAAAATTCGCGGAAAGACGCATTCCCACCTAACTCAGTTTCCGCCACTTTCCCAAAATTTCATTCCGGGCCCGTCCTGCCCGCCGCTAGTCAAACAACAGTTTTGACTCGGACATGTCCGCACACCGGCCCTCCTTCCGCTATAGTAGGAAGGGAGTAGGAGAAATAAATATGGATGGCCGCCTCTTGACGTGAGATATTTTACGATTCGGAAGCCGTCCTCCTAAATAAAGGAGGCAGAAATGAAATACGCAGTCCTAACATGTGGCGAAGGGGTCGGCCCCCTGTGCTTTTTATACGCGTGATAAAAGAGGGAAAATTCGCTTGTCATAAAGGGAAAAACGTGTTTGTTTATTCCCCAAAGGGAAATAATATCGCGGGATGGAGTTAAGAGGGGTCGAAAGTTGGCTTACCGCCAAAAGTAAATTTCTGCAGAGGTTTATGCTTCTTTGAGAGACCTGGGGGTGTATACCTCTGTGTATTTACGTGTGTTTAAATTTTCATAAGGCCAACCGGGTTTTTTTTCATGTGAGGAGGCGTACTGGGTTGTAGTACTCAGTGAGAGAGATGGATTAGAATGTTCAACATCCTTTTGGAAAATTTCCATGTATGTACTGTCCCAAGAAACACAAAGAATGTTCCGAAATAATTCTTGAAAGTTTGAGAAAGTGAAAAAAAAATTATTGACTTAAAAAAATGCAGGAAGTAAAATAAGCTTACAGAGTTAGAAAAAAAACCACACCGATGCACTGTAAAAAAAATTCTGAAATGTTCCTTAAAAAGCTGAGCAGCTTAGTTGCCTATTTTTTTTAAGTAATGTTCCTGGAAAATACCAGGAACGTTACTGTAAAATACTGAAACGTTCCGCAGAAAATGAAATTCCGCTTAAATAAAATTATCACGACCGGGATTCGATCCGAGGAACTATCGCATGAGAAGCCAACGCTTTACCACTGAGCCAGCCGCGACTCAATAATATAAATTCCACATATAATTATTACTTCAAATTAAGATCCTAGTCTGGAATTTCGATCGGTTGATACTTAGGGAAAATTTAGAAAATTTGATGCAAAAAGACGTGCAGCAAAAATTAAAAAAAAGGTTTGGATGAGAGGTGAATTTGTTTGGATGAGAGTTGTGGCATGAGAGGTGTGCACCTCCCTAACTATCCGATTCCAGCAGAATTCAGTTGTTTCAATTAGAAACGTTTCCGAAAGGAAACCAGAAATTTCAAGGAAAATTCCAAACTGCTGTAAAAACTCATTTAAAAAAAAGGCAGGAACTTTTCTGGAATTCATGCGGAATGTTACTTATATTTTTTACAGTGTGTGCGCTGGTGCAAAGGTTTATGTGTGCGTTGTCAACTTAATCCCTTTCATACTTGAGGGGCCCAATATTGTCATTGGATTCTATGGACAATTGGGGCGGCTAGGTCTTAAAGGGTCTAGGTTTAAAGGGCGGGAGTGGTGAGAGGATGTGAGGGGCGGTGAACTCATATTGGGGAGTATAGGAGGGCGTTAGGACTTTTTTGGACGAAAAGGGGGCCATGAGGTTCGTGCATATTCTGACATTCAAACTTCGTGGCGGATCCAGAGAGGAGACTGCAAAAAGTTCTCAAGTTCTCTTTTTTCGTGCTTAAAATTCGTGCTTATTTCGTGCTAAAAAACTAAATTTGATCCTCACTCTCCCCTATTGTGACAGGAATCTTACCTGTCAAGATAGAGGAGAGTGAGGCTCAAATCCACGCTTTCTCCCCCCCCCCTTGCACGGAATGGGACGATTCGGCTCGAAACACAATTTTTTTCTGATTTTTAGAAGGATTATGAAAGACAAGGGCGTCTGCAGGATTTGATTTAGATAGAGGCCATAAACTTAGAAAAAAATGTATTTGGAGTACTCAAAAAACCATTGCCCCCTTAGGTGGAGAGGTTTGCATTTCCGTGATTGAGTCCGTGATTTCAGTGATTCTGAGTTGTCTCAGTGCCGTAACTAAGACTTTACATTAACATATGCTAAGTTTAAGATATCTTAAATGAAAAAAAATATTTTAATGCGAACTTCAAGTAAATACAGGGGGGTCTGGGGGTTTCCCCCCAGAAAAATTTTGAAAATTTGCCTCTAAAAATTGCATTATATTGCTCCATTTTGAGACCCTTTAGGTTCCATCGGAAGATAACAGCTTCTTGTAAACTATCGATTTTTCTGGGGGAAAATTTTTTAGATAGAGGTCAAAATTTCGTGAAGTCCAGGAGTCCTCCACCAGAAAAATTTTTCATACTTGCCCCTTTAAAATAGTGCTTTATATCATTTTGAAACCTCCTCTTTGATGAAACACTCAAAGAAAACAGCAACTTTTAAGCGACAGAATTTAAAAGGAAAGGACACTGTAAAAGACGTCTTATTTTGTAGAGGGGTTTGGGGGTTCTCCCCAAGAAAAAATTTCGATATTTGACCCTCAAAAGTAGTGTTTTAACTCATATTGAGACCCTTTGGGTTTGTTACAGGGTTAGTTTGAGTTACTCCCATATACAAATTGGGTCAGAAATTTTTGCCTTTTCTTTTTACTCTGATTAAATTTTAAAAAATCAAGTTTTCTAGGGGGGGCAGCTGCCCCCCCCTGCCCCTCGCTGCATACGCCCATGATGAAAGATGTATATTTACTTTCTCTTTCATTTTAATTTTGTCACCGAAACGGCCCGCGCCGAATAGTAGTAGACAGCCCCTTGCAAGACCCTAAACTGGCTGGTGAGTCCATGAAGGACATCCTTATACTACATTCACACTTGAAAAGTTAATCTAGTTTAAGTGCTAATCTAGCTTAAATATAGCATTGGGACAATGGTATATTTAAGCTAGATTAGCACTTAAACTAGATTAACTTTTCATGTGTGAATGTAGTAGTATTAGGGAGAAACTGGTGGCATCGGTTGATCTTAGGTCTGCGTCACACTACGCGTCTTATATACGCTACTGCAATCAATCATCTCCGTAAAAAAAGCATGGAGAAAGCCTAGTCCCCTATCTTGACAGGAATAAAGATTACCGTCAAGATAGGGGGAGTCTAAACCTTAACTCCATTTTTCCCCTCTTTGATTAATTGCAGTAGCGTCTAAAAGACGCGTAGTGTGACGGGAACCTTAGTAGGAAGTTTTTAAGTTCATTTTTACAAAGACAGTTTGATGGGATTACATGTAAATGCCAGATTGGGACGACAGTAGGTGAGTATACAGGGTGTTTCAAAATTGGGTTGCACGGCTTTTATTCGGAACCAACGCCTCCTAGGGTCATAGAAGTAAGGTCTACCCCTAGGTAAGTGACCCTGGAGAATCCATTGAGATGACTTACAGCGCCCCTAGTGGCGAAATTAAAAAGTTAAAAAAATTAATTTAAAAACTAAAGGAGATAGAGCAAAAACCTCAATGAGAGTATTGTTGCTAACGTCAAGAACAACTCACTGAAAAAAATTTGATCAAAATATCTTGAATGTTCGCGGAGATATTAGCATATGAAAATAGCACTTTTTCAGGGGCTAAAAAAGAAAAAGTTCGCATGTTTACCAATTTTTTCTTTTTGTGTTCTTTCAACTTAAAAACATAAAACTACGCAATAACACTGAAAAAATTGGAAATATGCGAACTTTTTTTTGACCCCTGAAAAAGTGCTATTTTTACATGATAATATCTCCGCGAATATTCAAGATATTTTGATCAAATTTTTTTCACTGGGTTCTTCTTGACGTTGGCAACAATACTCTTACTGAGCATTTTGCTCTGTCTCCTTTAGTTTTTTAATTAATTTTTTTAACTTTTTAATTTCGCAGCTAGGTGCGCTGTAAGTCATCTCAATGGATTCTCCAGGGTCATTTACCTAGGAGGCGTTGGTTCCGAGTAAAAGCCGTGCATCGCAATTTTGAAACACCCTGTATATTTTTTGTACATTAGCACAGTTACACTGTGTATTGATGTTGTATACAAAAAGAAAATTTGTAAAATAAATAGTTAACATCAATTTGTGTTCGAATTGAGGAAAAAAAATAGGGGATGTAAAGTATCTTACTTCTTCTTACATCACATGCGTTAGTGACGTCATAAAGTCGTCACCAGTGTCAAAATGCAAAGTATGGGACAGTACCAATCTTCTGACATATGCAATAATTATTAAAAGTATGCGTGTAGTAAATGTTCTTAGACTTTTACAAATCCTATATTACGTATGTTAAAATGGTGTAAAATAATCGATTTCCTGCAATTTCTTACAAAAATTAGAATTTAGAAATAAAAAAATGTAATATAATGAAATCAATGTTCTTAACGATGTACACAAGTATCACATGCAAATTTCCAGCTTTTAAGGTTATTTTCGCTTAAAAAAAGCCTAGCGGTGAAAATGACTGTCTTTGAGGGTTCTAGTTATGAGGCAGTAGCCGAAACTTCTAGTTTTAAGCATAATGTAACGTATGGAAATTCACGAAATTCCTAAAAACAAACAAACAAACCATTACACCAGGTTACCAAGTTAATTTAACTTCAGGAATGTCCGATTCTTCCATTCATTTGCCTAGCGCTTGTCTTGCCTAGAATG
The DNA here is from genome assembly GCA_024610705.1 of Tetragnatha versicolor. Classification (NCBI taxonomy): domain Eukaryota; kingdom Metazoa; phylum Arthropoda; class Arachnida; order Araneae; family Tetragnathidae; genus Tetragnatha; species Tetragnatha versicolor. The sequence goes on from JANDEH010000001.1 coordinate 84,284,352, forward strand.
TCTTGCCTAGCGCTGATAAATTTTAGTTCATAACATCTTAAATTTACAAAATTTAAGACAAAAAACTTTATAAATTTATATTTATTAAATATTAAAAGTTATCAGAAAATTCAAATTGCTAATTCGAAATATTATTTACTTTTATTTATGATTTTAAATGAGCTGTGTCAACTAGTAATCGGAGAGCAGACATTCCGGAAGTTGATTAAACCGAGTGAAATGTTTTTTTTGTTTTTTTTTAGGAATTTCGTGAATACCTTTGGGAAATATGCATGTCAAACGCACTCCTCTTAATGTAAAAGTGTAATTTCATAAAATCAGAAAATACGCTCAACACCCCATTTAAAAATAAAAACTCCGAATCTTTACTGGAAACCGAATGAACGTCTTAAACTATTTGCTTATGCTACGATAAACCACTCTTTTAATATATCTAAAGAGAAATCCTGCACATTTATTTGACTTGCCTTCAGCAAACTCTTACACAAACCAACTAGTGACAGTAACTAGCACTATATTTGTAGTCTTTTTGCAACAACACTGAATCATCAAGACAAGCAAAAGCGAATCCGATACCTCGTCGCACTTCTGTTTGCCGACGAATACCAATCATTATTTGACAAAAGTTCTCGCTCTATCACCATAAAAAGTTTTTAATTGTAACCGTACTATAACAATGCTTTGCTTTTCGATGAAACAAATGCCAAATGCTCCGGGTTCCGAGGGAAGTTTCCGCCAAAAAACCTGTTTGATTATCTCAGATGCAGCTGGCGAGGAGAAAATATTTACAGAATTGAGTTAGAGAAATTAGTCTCGGCAAACAGGGAGATGTTTTTGCCAAACATTATCCGGATTAATTACGTTCTAAAAAGCGTACTTGGAGAAAAGGGTCGTGTAGTAAAACGAAATCATCTCATTGATACTTTCTGGATATTTATTTTTACTCGAGTTAATTAATTAATGTAATAATTTTGTTTTTCTGTTTGTTTTTCAAAAAGGAATGGTTTTATTTAACTTTGCTTCTTAATACCTAAATGTAATTAAAATATACTCAATTTTTTGAAGTACATACTTTTTTTCTACTTCAGATTAAACATTGACTTTTTTCTCAGAAAAAATTATTTTTAATTAATCATCATGCCAGTTCGTGTATTTTAACTAACATATCATTTTATATTTAGCATACTCCTGCCAAAGAAATACATTTTTCTCATATCTAAAATTAACTTTTTCTTGTAAGGTTCCTCCACATTTAATGAAATCTTCTTTTTCTAGAAAAAGCATTAATATTAGTTTAAGCTAAAATACAGATATAAAGAACCTTAATAATTAATTTACAACGTTATTATCGTTGTTAAGCTAATTTCAATTTAAAAATCAAATTTAATTTATTAAAACGCATGTTTTTTGGCATTTCAGTGTATAGGATAAAAAACAAAAAATAAGTTATAAACAAAAATGTTTTTTTTCGCCCCTAAAAATATAATTTAAACAATTTTAAAAAGTAATAGGCGAAATTAATTGTAATTTACTACAGTATGTTAATGTACTAATTTATTACTTATTGAGTTTAATACATTCCTGATTCAATATGTTTGTTGCTTAAGTAATAAAAATAAAAATAGCTCAACCAGAAATTTTCATTAGTGTATCATCCTTTTGGTTTCATTATTAGAACGCTATATTTCATAATAAGGTTCAGCAAACGCTTAATAAATAAATAGAATCTCTCAGATCGGTCAGTAACTAATAAAGTACATAGATGACATATCATAATAAACTATACTACATACAATCACCCTTTCATGTATGTCGGGGATATCAACTGTCTAAAGCGCCATTAAACATTTAAATGCTGGAACGAAAATTTACATGCATAAAGTATTGGATAAACGAGGCGTAACTATTCTGCTCTAAGCCCCTTCAGAGTGCTCAAAATCTCTTGAACCAACGTTCCAGGATGAATTGACCTTATTGAGAACATTTATAAATTACTCACTGCATGTCTATATAGAATGGGGGGGGCTTCAACATAAAAGTTGAATTATTCATTTCAATACGGAAATACGTGGAATTTTGGATGGATTGTTTTAGTGCAATTTATTGTTAAAAGTTATTTATCCATAGCAACTGACTAAAAACGAAATTGGTGCATAGTACAGTCAACTAAAAATGGTATAGATATGGCAAAATATAAAGAAAAAAGTTGGTAAGCCTAGAAATTTTGCATCAAGTCGAAAGTTTTCAAATAAAAATTTAAATACAGAATCAAATATGTAATATCATAATTATAATGTATTTTCCTTAAAAAAAGAAGAAAATACAAGACGATTATTTTTTTAGGTTAAATTTACCGATTTTTTATACTAAATTAAAGTTTTGATTCCTATACTTCATGCCAACGTAATACTAAAAACGAAATTGGTGCATAGTACAGTCAACTAAAAGTTGGTATAAATATGGCAAAATATACAGAAAAAAGTTGGTAAGACTAGAAATTTTGCATCAAGTCGAAATTTTTCAAATAAAAAGTGAAATACATAAATAAATCAGTAATTATATATAATTATAAAAAATGGGATAAAAAGTACTCAGTGGTGAGTTTATAGGGTAATTTTTACAACTTTTGAAAATAAAGTTTAAAATTGTTATCAGAGTAATAAAACATATTGAAGTAGGTAATTCATACTTTATGGATGCAAATAATAATATGTCCAGCCCACAATTGTTGTGAGAGACATTATTTATGTACCTGTACAATTTTTAACTTCCGTGGTTCAATTATTTTTGACATAATAATAATTTTATTCATTAACATCAAGAATCATAAAACACCTATAAAAGAAAGAAAAACACTAACTATATACTCCTTGCATTGAATTGATTACAAATTCCTTGAAAGTGCATTTTGTAATCTTAATAATTACTTTTGTAATCTTAATAATTAGTAATTAATAATCATAACTTTATGTAAGCTATTTAAAATTAAAGAAATTCAATTACAATATTCAATTTCAATAACAGAATAAAATTAATATCAAATAAAAAAATATGTATTTATAATATTAACTGTAATTATTAAAACCTGTTTTTTTATTTTCATGAAAAATGACTAAAGTGCAATAAACTCTATGCAAAGTTAATTCTTTTGTTCCCCATTGATCAATCTCTTTGGCAGAGTGACTCAAAGGTCAAGTCTCGGTACACAACATGCTGAAGAAGACAAAAGCGCGTAATTGAAGCGAGCCGCATGATGTCAACAGCATGCTGTTTCTGACACAGACGAATGGAGGGATCGTTTCATACACTTTTTACCTGCTGCGTGTATGATGGATGGAGAGAAACGATGGAGTCAATGTGTGACAAAACCGGGACCCAAACGGGGTCTTTTGAATAGGGTGGGTTGGGGTAAAATGGGTCAGTTTTAATTAACTTCATATAAATCAAATTTTAACTGAATTATTTTCGCTCATTTTTTTGTATTTTTATCTTTCATCAGTTAGTAACATTTTCCGACTGCCAAAAATTAAGATTCATGAATTTAAGAATTGAAAAAATATTTTATTTGAACGGTAAATGGTGTTGTCGAAAAAATAGGGTTTACCAACTTCCAAATATTTATATATTGTAATAAATTACAGCAGACTTTTGTAATATTTTCTCTCTATATTAAAAAAAAGTAACAGTGACCGTCACCGCCGTCGCCGTCGTCGCCGCCGCCGTCACCGCCGCCGCCGCTGATTTTGAAAATTTTATTTTTGAACACTTTGAACCATCACTACGCAAAAACTATTTGAAGGAATATAATGAAATTTTGACCATTGGTAGACAAATGTATGAGGGTCATTTCAGTTTCCAAACCTAATTAATTAGATAATTAGTTCTGGAGTTATTTAATGTCAAAGTCGAAAATTATTTTTTTCGGCTGCGAGTTCGCCCCCAGCAAAATCTATTTACAGCAGAAACATGATTTTTTGCAGACGCATACTCTTAGGTATGATGTTTTGCACCTCGTCGCCCTTTTTTCGAATTTCGAATTATTTTTGGAGTTATTAAATTCTAAAGTTTCGAAATTTTTTACCCGTTTTTGGTTTTTCGTTATAATAGAAAAACTAATCACAGTAGAACTATGATATTTTAAACACGCATACAATTATTTTTTATAGAAAGATTGGCTTTTCGTTTTTCAAAAAAATCGAATTAGTTTTAGAATTATTAAGATACCAAGTTTCAATTTTTTCTTCTCTTTCTGGTCGTTCACTAGAGAAACAGGCGATTATTTTATGAATCTGATTTCTTATTCCCGATGATTCACTAGATACACACGTGCATTTTATAAATTTAAAAGTTTTTTGATGGCATTTTTTTTTCTCTAAGATGGTTGATGATAATTAGTAGACTTGCTGGATATTTTTGAAAACATTTCGGTTAAATTAATGGTAAACTAAAAAGGAATATTTTAGTAACAGTTTATTTTGATATTTTGGTAGTAATGGTTCGCATTAAGTTATTGATAAGTTAAAAAGTTTCGATTTTAAATGATCATTTACTAAGCAGACAAGTTCAAGGTTTTACTGGATAGTTGAGATGAAACAAGCGAGCTCTGCTCGCTAAGATCGCGAAGCGATCTTCATAGAACTGCGAAGCAGTTCCGGGGGTTGGTGAGCGATAGCGAGCAGGGGGCAGAGCCCCCTAGTTCCATAAAAGAAAGTCTGAGAGTCATTTCAAGCCAATCAGCTTAGAAAAATATAACATATTTTATCTTTTATAACAATATTTTTTTGTATTTGGGGTAAAATGGGTCATACTTAGGAGGCCTTTTATATTAAGTATAAACAATGTTTTTAACTTATTTCCTTCAAATATAAATTTAACTGTCAAACAAGTTTATTTTTTTCTCCAAATGAAGTATTTTAATAGCTACATTTGAAAAATGTTCATTAACTTCGGACGTTTACAATTTCATTAAAGTACAACTTAAAACAAATTTCTTCCGATAAAAACGGCTTAGCCGATTGCCTTTTTTCTTATTTTCATGTATATTAAGTAATAAATACATTTTGAAATCTTTTTGCGATGAGACCCATTTTACCCCACATTGGGGTAAAATAGGTCATTACTTTAGATGCTAAGTTTACCAACTTATAACTAAAAAATATTTGATAAAATTAGATGAAAATGTTCAGAAGGATTGTAATGTCAAGATCCAATTTAAATAAATCATTAAAAAGCAATAGTTTTGATGAAATAAAACTTAGAATGTGAAAGTACCCAAGAAGTGATCCATTTTACCCCAACCCACCCTATTCATTAGTTCCAAGTACCAAAAGGGGGTCTGGGTTCTCCCCCAGAAAATTTTTGAAACTTTGACTTGACAAAACTGGTTTAATTAGTTTTTGTTCACCTAGACCGAATTTCGGATTCGTAATTTTAGATAGGATTCGTAATTGGGGGAATTTAAAATAAAAACAAGTTGAAAATAATAGAGTTCCAGGTAGAAAAGGGGATCTGGAGGTCCTCCCTCAGAAAATTTTTGGAAATTTGACCCTAAAAGCAGAACACCTAGTCCTCATTTTGGACATATTTTTAAGTAGAACGTTTGTAGTAGAATTTTTGTAGTAAGTTTTGGATGAACTTATTATAAAAAGATTTGAAATTATAAAATTCCAATCAGAAAGGGGGGCTCGGGGGTCCCCCCAGGAATTTTTTGGAAATTTGTCCCTAAAAAACAGGGTATAGTTTGTTTAGTACACCAAGTCCGGATTTCGGGGGAGGGGCAGGGCCCCCTCCCCCCCTTTTATACGCCACTGACTTTAGGAATGATCAAAGGAGTCAAAATTGGTGCAAAAACGATAAACTGGTTCCTTATGAAGAAAAATAATAATAAATTAATAATAAATGATACAAATGATAGCCATTTAAGTCACACAAGTACATATTTTAAAGGTGTGAAAAATACCGGTTTTGTTCGACCAGGTCGGACAAAACAGGGAACTAGATAGTAGAATTTAAAATCACATAGTTACTTAGAAAAAACAGTGTTTCTTAAAAGAAAACTTGCATGGTATGTCATAATAAACTTCTAGAATTTCAATTTATATAAAATGTTTATCAAATAACAATTTAATCTAAGGGTTAAACTTTTCAGGAACAAAATTTCGAATGAAAGTTTGGTCTTGTTCATCATCTTATATGCCTACCCTTTTTACCGTAATTAGATCTCCCTGTAGTTTTCCTTTTATTTATAGGGGGTTCATACATAATTAATTCGATTTTATGAATGCACTTTAAAGCTCTTCATATTTTTAATATTAGCTGGAGTTAGTACATAAGATATTTTATTTTATACTTACAGAAACAAGTACAGACAAGCTAATAAAAAAAAAGTAAACTTTACATTAGCACTGAAACAATATAAAATTTTTTCAATTAAAAATTTAATTAAAACATTTTTTGAGTAAGTTTTCTTATTTAAAAATTAATACTCTTTTAGAGTGACACCCCAACCACCCTACAATATATTTACCAGTTATTAAAAAAAAAGTTGACATAATTAAAAAAAATGTTAACTACAGGAGGAAGCAGTTTTTTACATTCCCGAAAAAAAATTCCGTTTGCAATTTTCATGGTCGAATACACCTTCATGAGATAGAGCTCCATTCACAAATCAGAAATATATTTAAAATACACTCCCGTACCTTGGGTAAATATTTTGAATAGTTTTTGAACCTCCCCCAATAATTAAATATTTAAACATTGTAACTAAGCAAACACGTTCTCGTCGTTTATTAATGCTTAATTTTTTGTTCTTCCTTCTTAATTAAATCATAAATTAGTCCTACATGTTTGCATTAAAGTCAGTGATAGCACAGTAATTCCCCGATACAAGATGTTATTAGATTAATACGTGTTTATTTGAGATTGCATGCAAGAGAAATTTGTTCCTCCCCCCCCTCCAATCGTTTAATTAATGGATAATTCATTTTAATTTTGCTCAGTGTTTATCTTAAGAATAAAGCGGGTAGTTTAAAAACAAAGGATGAAATCTATCAAAAACAACTAAAAGCGAGCATAAGAAAAGGAGTGAGCTTTTAATAAACTAATTTTCGAGTATGGTATACATTTTATCTTTGATGACAAAGTTACTTGGAGTTGCAAGGATTTATCGTCAAATAATTTTCCAGCTTCCCGTTATTTTATGTATATTTTTATTAATATCATAAAATAAACACGATTTTTTTACTTTGGTGAGATAAGCTTGAAATAAATACTTGATGAACTAATATTATAGAGAAGCTGAAGTATTTTGTTTGGAAATTCGTTAAACTAATTTTTAAAAAGGTTCAAAAAAATTCTTCCGAAAGCAGAATTATTTAAAAAAAATTCATTAATTCTAATTAATTAGAATTTAGAATTAATTAATTAAATTCTTTAGAAAGATTTAAATATGCTAACTGGGAATATTTTGTTTGGAGATTCCTTTAATATTTAAGAAGGTAACCCAAAATTTAGTTAATTTATTGCCAAGTGAAGAATGTAAAATTGCTAGATAATATTTAAATAATATATAATTTAATCTCCCCTTAGGGGACATCCATAAATTACGTGAGGTGTTTTTTTCCAAAATCTGGACCCCCCCTCCCCCTTGGTGAGATTTAGGGAGATTTTGCTGGACCCCCTCCCCCCAAGTGAGATTTACCTACAACTTTCAAATATAATTTTCTATCCTATTCGTTTGCATTTGTGCATCACAGCACCTTAAACTTTTCCATTAATGTGGGGTAAAACTTAATACTCATACTTAAAAAATATAATTTAATTTCTAACTTAAAAAGTTGACGTGAGATTTTAATCGACCCCCCTCCCCCTTGGTGAGATTTTTCCAAACCCCTCCCCTCCTTTTTGACCTCACGTAATTTATGGATGTCCCCTTACCTATATCACTTTGTTAATATATTTAGTGTCTAAGTATAGACAAATGTATTTTTAAAGAAAGTCAGCTAGCTAAACTTTCAGCAATACAGTTCCAAACGGCACAAACGTTCAAGACTCGTCCATTTTTTGTTAGGGATGGCTGAATTTTGTCTACTTCTTGTTTTTGGAATATTTAGTATTGAAGCTGTTCGATTAGGGGTAGAATCAGGGTTGGCAAAAACCCGGGTTTTTTTTTGAAAAAACCCAAGTGGGTTGGGTTTTTTCGGGTTTTTTTTCAATAAAACCCTGAAAAAACCCATGTAAAACTGGGTTTTTTCGGAAAAAGTGTGTTTTTTTTTCAAAAATTGAGTGGTTTTCTCCTATAATGTAAGTGGGTTTTTTCAAATTTTAGTGAGTTCTTCCTATGTTAAATGTGTTCTGTCAAAATAATGTCAGTTTTTCCACAGTTAAGTGGGTTTTTTCAAAGTTTTTATACTTTGAAAAAACCCACTGAAATTGTAAAAACACCCCTTATTTACTGAAACCTGGCTTAAGTTTTGAAAAAACCCACTAAAATTTAAAAAATATCCTAAACTTTGAAAAAACCCACTGAAATTTTAAAAAAATCTTCCTTATTTTTTATATCTAGTTTGAACTTAAACGTCCTAAATTTTGAAAAAACCCCATTCAATAATGAAAAAACCCACTGAGAATGAAAAAACCTTTTTAACTTTAAAAAAAACTCCCTGAAATTGAAAAAACACCATTTCATTTTTAAAACCTAGTTTAAATTTTGAAAAAACCCATCAAAATTTTAAAAATATCCTAAACTTTGAAAAAAAAAAACATTAAATTTTGAAGGAACTGCCAAAATCTTGATTTTTCTTGAAAAAACCCAAAAATGGGTCCGAAATGTGGGTTTTTTCACATGGGTTTTTTTGAAAAAACCCATTGGGTCCAACCCTAGAATGAAATTACGTGAGTGAATGGAGAATAAAAAACACAAAATTTGTTTAGGACTTACAACTTTTTAAAGTTCATTGTTGCAGTGGAGAAAGTTACTGTATAAACGGGATCCTAGATTTCTTCGTGCCGCCTATTTAGATTTTTAAAGAAATAAAACTTTTTATGGGGACTGTGTAGTGTCATAAAACTCAAGTTTATACTTCACCTCTGTTAAGATCAAGGTTTATGAGCAAGAAATGCAGTAGGAGGAAAAGATGGATTTTCACTCCTTAGAAAAGCGCAGATTTTTTTGCTGCTTTTAAGGCTAATTTCATAAAGGGGAGTCGGAGTCTTCACTGCCTGCCAAGTTAAATTTGTCACTCTTATGTACCTTTTTGCTTTTTCTCAGAAACTATGGAACATAAAAGCTTGAAAAAATTTCAATATAAGCAATGCCCGCTTGTCTTCAAACAGGCTGGAGCTCTTTTAATAGAATGTTTAGACAATTTAAAAAATAATAATCGAACCTTACTTAAAATTCTTTAAAATTGTCATTTTTTTCTATACTAGTTTCTCTAAAACACATTTTTAAAAAATTATAAATATTTTTTTTAAATATCATGCTTGCATGATAAAGAAAAAAATTTGCAACTTTTTCTGCCAAAGCATTTTCGACAGAACCTACTAATGTTTCCGAAATTATTAAAAAAACTGAAATACTAGTCTGTCAGAAGAAACTATAAAGTGAACAGAATATTTCTGTCGGCAAAAGTTGAAAAATTTTTTCTCAAGATCTTGACTTGCAGGAAATATTCAGTCAACAGAGAAATCTCGTGTAGAGAAAAGCTCTGACAACTTTTGCTGCCAGAGCTTTTCTGTTTTAGTATTAAGATTAGTTTTTACATTTCGCTCTTCACCACAAGGTAGTAAAATGGACAAAGTCCCGAAACAGTTCAAAATGACCCCCTGCAACAGGGTTGGACCCAATGGATTTAATAAAAAAACATGTGACCTCATTTTGGACACATTTTTGGGTTTTTTCAAGAAAAATCATGATTTTGGCAGTTTTAATATCGAAGAAAAACATAAAACGAAACAAAATACCAAGAAACCCAGTTGAGTGGGATTTTCAAAATTTTAACCAGGTTTCAATAATTAACCCGGGAGCACTCGCACTGGGTATGTCATACCCAGGCGCGCATTCTTAATCTCATAGCGTTCCTCCCTTTTTTTCAAAATGTGTGGGGTCTCGTGTAGCTGAATTCAAGGTCACATTCTTTAAGTTTCAAGGTTAGATAAGAATTCAGGAATACGCGGTTTCCGGGAAATGAGGCTTTTGGGTATGAGATACCCGCGCGCGTGCCGGTAGAGGTGTCAGTTTTGCCTGTGGATTCCGTTCGATTGGTCGATATGGCGGCTTTTTTCTTTGCTTGAGACAGTTTCTACCGATGATTTTGATTTTTAGTGAATATTAAGAGGATATTGGAGTTTATGATGTTCATTGTGATGAGTAAACAATTGAACTGGCTGAAGAATATGTGATGAAATTGATGAAGAAAGTTCATAAAGTCTCGATTCTCCGGAAAATAGAGAATATTACCTCGGTAAAAGTGGAACAAAATGGATAAAAGGGAAGTTTAGAACCAACGTCAGAGTGGCGTTGAAAAATATTATAAATAAAATTCCTGAAAATACAAGCGATTATCGAGCGCCTACTAAGAAACCATCAAAAAATGCTTTTGATACATCATCAGAAACTACCTCAGAAAAAGGAAACAATGCCAAAATTGTAGAAAAACGGGATACAAAAGATGTAGGGATTACTTTAGCAAAAGGGACTTGAAAATAAAACGCTAATGTAAAAGGTTCCAGAAATATATTTGTATATGGAACACAGAACTCCAATTATGTAAGGATTGCACGAATAAATGTGAGTAAATTATATTCATTTAAGATACACAAATGATAGTTTATTGTTTGTGTCTTATTTAAAGTAATATTATTTGTAAAAGCAAGCAGGTTGAGTGCTAAAACGCGAGAATCCATCCCTGGGTATCACATACCCACCCGCGAGTTCCCGCGTTCGTTTCATAGGTGCGACTGCTCCCGGGTTAAGGGTATTTTCATTATTGAATGGAGTTTCAAAATGTAGGACAACACTTACAGTTCATAGTTTAAACTTTATAAAAAAATTAAGGAGTATTTTTTTTGTAATTTCAGTTTTTTTTAAAGTTTAATAGATTTCTTTCAATATTAAATGGGTTGTTCAAAGCATAGGATATTTTTATAGTTTAAGTGGGTTTTTTCAAAATTTAAACCAGGTTTCAATAATAAAGGGAGTGTTTTTCAAATATCAGGGTTTTTTTATTATTGAATAGGGTTTTTCAAAATTTAAGACGTTTAAAGTTTGAAAAAACGCCACTTAACTATGGGAAAAAAACTAACGTTATTTTGACAGAGCACATTTAACATAGAAAAAACTTACTAAAATTAAAAAAAAAAACACTTATTTTTTTTATTTAAAATGGTAGGTAATTGAACAGTTACGGATAACAGAGTTCATTGACCAACAGACATGCCGTAATTAGTACTTTCTTCGCGTTACCCAGTGGACACCTGTGGACCGAAGCCACGGAGGTGAAGTATTGTTTCCCACGCCACACACACATTCGCAGACACAACCCCTTTTTACAGGGGGGCCACATTCATTCATCACACACAAGGACCGAAACTAACATCCATGCCAAACGGGGATTCGAACCCCAGACGTATGGCTTCGCAGTCAGATGCTCTAACCACTCGGCCAATACGTCGGCAAAAATCCACTTATTATATGAGAAAAAACCACTTAATTTTGAAAAACTCAGGTTTTATATGGATTTTTACAGGGTTTTATTGAAGAAACACGAAAAACCTGAGTTTTTGCCAACCCTGCTCGGCAAGCAAGTCAGACTATACTCTATTCATTTAGAATCGGCGCTTGAGTAATAGTGCTTTCCCCCCCCGCTAGAAGCGTAACCATAGTTACTCTCTTCGAGCAGCCAATAGTAAGCCTTCTTTGTCACTTTGACGTGGACAGTTGCTATGGTTACCGATCGGTGGTGGGGGAAGGAAATATTTTCAAGCTCCAGTTCAAAATGAACAGAATATAGCTAGACTGAATAAAAAGCAATACATCAGCTATCAATCGAAATTGCTCAAACCACACCTACAGCCATAGAATCAAATACAAACCCAGCAAAGTAAAACAACCTTTACAACAAATACAATCAAGGCAAGAAGACTTGTATCATCCAACAGGTGTTGACTGTGATTAATGCCTCCCAAGTTTCTCCCAACCCCCCCCAGAAGCCAATTTCCCGAAAATCTCGGCATCCCGAAGCAAAAAAACAACAACATTCGTCTCAATCCTGAGTAGCAGGTGGTAATGAGTGATAAACATCAGGTATTGCTTTATACGCATGGAGGCATTACATGAAGATGGAACTTTGAGCATCTGATCCAGTGATATACAGGGTGTCCCATAAATAATGGGTCACACTTCTAGGGGGGATAGAAGACACCTTGACGAGTCAGAATCACATAGGATTTGGGGGTCCCAGACCAAATCCCAGGGAGTTAAAAATGGAGCGACACCCCAAAAAAATTATTGAAAAATTCAATTTGTAGAAGAACTGCCATTGGTAGAAATTTAATTATGGTCTCAAAAATTGTGGTTTAATATGATCTTTAAAATTATCGCAAAAGTCTTCACCTTAAAATTTTTATTATTACTAAAAAAGTTAAAAAACCACAAAAAAATGTGAAAATTCTGCCCAAACCTCATTTTGTATTTCGAAATCAACTCTTTTGATATTATAATCTGAAAGATCATAGTTGTAAACCCTTAAGTCCAAAGTTTCACGTAAAAATCATCAATATTAAACGCTTGAGATCCTGTTAAAGTTCGTTTTTTGTGTGCGAAAACTGGTTTCCTATAGCCGTTTCCAAAACGACAGTATGCGGACGAAAAAAACGGACTTATACCGTGCTTTAACAGGATCTCAAGCATTGAATATTGATGGTTTTTACGTGACACTTTGGACTTAAGGGTTTAAAACTATGATCTTTCAGATTATAAAATCAAAAGAAAGGATTTCGAAATAAAAAATGAGGTTTGGGCAGAATTTTCACATTTTTTTGTGGTTTTTTAACTTTTTTCATAATAAAAAAATTTTAAGGTGAAGACTTTTGAGTTAATTTTAAAGATCATATTAAATCACAATTTTTGACAAAATAATTAAGTTTTTACCAATAACAGTTCTTCTACAAATTGAACTTTTCAATAATTTTTTTGGGGTGTCGCTCCATTTTTAACTCCCTGGGATTTGGTCTGGGACCCCCGATTCCTATGTGATTCTGACTTGTCTAGGTGTCTACTATCCCCCCTAGAAGTGTGACCCACTATTTATGGGACACCCTGTATAATACAGAATACTCTTTATTTAACGATGTCGAAGGGACGGGAGAAAGTACGATATATGGTTAAAATACTTTAATGTCATAAGAAGACATATTGTAAAACGTCTAATATTAATAGAATACTTAAAAATAATTTTATTTCGTAAATAGAAACCTTACAATTAAAGTAAAATTATTATGAATGAAAATTTCAAAATTTCGAGCTTGAATTAAATTTCAACTTGCACATTAAATGGTATTTTAAGTCTTTGCAATCAGATAATTTTAAACGTTCTGAACAAAACTATATCTATATGAAATAATCCATTATTTGTTCATTTTTTGCTATTTATTGTCAAAGTAAAATGTTGACCAGCAAAAACTATATTTGTCAATATCGCCCCGATATTGGTTAGTTATCAAAAATGTCATTTTTTTCTAAAATTTTACGCATAGCACATCAGAAATTCAGTGGTAAATCGTTCTTCCATGAAAATCGCAATATATTTCTTCGATTTCTTTTGTCAATATAGGAAAACTACGAAAAGAAAGAAAGGTATCAATATAATATAAATAAGAAATAGATTAAGAGACAAGGGTAAGGTTAGGTGAAAGATACGATCTTGAGAAACAATGAGGGATTGAGAAAGCAAATATCAGAGATTGATTAAAAAGATAAAAAAGGAAATAAAAGAAAGCCACCGAGAAAAGAATAGGAAAAAGAAAGGCTACGAAATATACCTATCTATTCTACTTCCAAAGTGTCGGATTTCTTTTTGCCACTCACCGAATTGCCACGTAGGGACAACCTTCAAATGATCTCTCTGCAAATAACCCCTGTACGCATCAGGTGTTGCGTTATTCCTTGTTGTTGTTTTTCCTGCAGAGCGTGATCGAGTGGAAGCGATTCCAATCAAAGCTCGACAGAAAGATACGAGAGAAACATCTGATTGCGAGAGTATTTCCAGGAATGCCATTCGATACTATTTCTGGTGGAATTTTTTCCCCAATCGGGTTTAAACAAAACTAAGCAATGGAATCGTATTTTCAGACTTAACATAATCGTCTTCCAATGAGATGATTTAGCCATTATGTTTCCTCTCATTATTATTTATTTACTAGCGCTAAAGCGCTAGACCCGGCTTTGCCCGGGCGCAGTAGCGCTGACGCGCTAGACCCGGGCTTCGCCCGGGTTTTATTTTATTTTTTATAAATATCATCTGGTGCGTTACAGATGGGCTTCGCCAGTCCATTTTTAAAGAAGATTATTCTGGTGTGTTACAGATGGGCTTCGCCAGTCCATTTAAAAAAATTCTTCTGGTGTGTTAGAGATGGGCTTCGCCAGTCCAAATGTGGAAATAGTTAAATAAAGGAGCCACTTTTATGTTTATGTTACAACAATGGATTTTAAACTGCAACAATCGAGAATATGCCTACAACAATTAAAGTTGCATCTTCTCTTATGATATTTTCAACAATGGGGGTTTTCCATGAAGTAAGGCACGAAATATGGGTTTTTGAGCATAAAATTGACCAAAAAAGTTATTAGGATGCATCGATTTTAATTTTTTTTATTCAGAAACCTTCCTTGGAGCGAGTAGATCAACGTGGTATAGTTTAATAGTTAATGTAGGTTCGAAAACTTTAAAACTATAAAGGACATACATACATACATACATACAAACATACAGACAGACAGACATTGATTTTTATATATATAGATTTCAATTGGATTGAGAACTTACAATGAGTTTTCCCTTTTCTGAGAACAGAAAAATGCATTTTTTTTTAGTAAAAAATTGTTCTAAATTCAAAAATTGACACGAAAACTTACAAAAAATGTATAGTTAATTTAATATTTCCAAACGAAAATTGGCAATCACTTTGAATCCGAAAAAATCATTGTTTCGGCTAAAATGACATCATATATTTGTGCCTTTTTCAAAAGTCAAATTTTAAAAATAAATTAAAAATTAAATAAGCATCGCATGTAAAAATTTTTTTTTTTCGCGCACATCGCTCTCATACAGGGTGTTTCAAAAGTCAGTTTCGCGGCTTTTATTTGGAACCAACGTGTCCAAGGGTCACGGAAGTAAGGTGCTATTTTCGCATGCTAATATCTCCGCGAATATTCAAGATATTTTCATGAAATTTTTTTCTGTGAGTTATTCATAACGTTTGCAACGATATTCTTATTGAGGTTTTTGCTCTATATCCAATAGTTTTTAAATTAATTTTTCTAATTTTTTCATTTCGCCACTAGGGGGGCTGTAAGTCATCTGAATGGATTTTCCAGGGTCCCTTACCTAGGGGTAGACCTTACTTCCGTGACCCTAGGACACGTTGGTTCCAAATAAAAGACGCGAAACGGACTTTTGAAACACCACCCTGTATATTCACAGTTAGGAAAGCTAGAAAAGGGGGCATCCATAAATTACGTGAGGTCAAAAAGGGGGGGGGAGGGGTTTGGAAAAATCTCACCAAATCTCACCAAGGGGGGAGGGGGGGTCGATTAAAATCTCACGTCAACTTTTTAAGTTAGAAATTATACGATTTTCTTTTTTTAAGTATGAGAAACAGATAAGATACTGCAAATTATTTTTAAAAAGTTGTAGGTAAATCTCACTTGGGGGGGAGAGGGGGTCCAGCAAAATCTCACTAAATCTCACAAAGGGGGGAGGGGGGGATATAGATTTTGGAAAAAACGCCTCACGTAATTTATGGATGACCCCAAAGAAGATAATGAACTGCTTGGGAGGGAAAACGAAAGTAGAAAGAAATGTGGGAATGTAGAAAGACCCGAGAAACGATATAAAAATGAAAGAATATAAAAATGATCACAAAATGTAGGAAAGAGAAAAGATAAATTTAAAAACGTCACATAAAGCAGTTTTGTTGATAAAGTTTTTAAATTCACACAGTCATTTTAAACTCCACTAATAAAACTATAAACATTTATTAATAAATATAAGTGCCACTTTCCAGTTAATAGTAAAAATATGATTTTTTTTGTAAAAGTTTAAAATGTTCAACACTTAACTAACGAGATGATTCATAACTCACTAAACATCCACCTAGACCAGGCCTGTGCAGGGGGGACTCCAAAGAAAACTCCGATTGTAAAATAAACTCTTTATTGAGAGCTTAACAACAGCTATGTAAAATCAAAGGGAATAACAAAGTAAAATCGACATCACAACATATAAGCAAATTACTGAAGCGCCACCTGGCCGTTGTACAGCGGCTCCATCTGAGAGCAAATTTACGAACATTCGGCCCCCATGACTCCGTCATCAGCTGAAATCAAGAATTTAACTGAAAGAAAAAATCCATTAGATATAACAATATCTCACAATAAAAAATGAAACAAATTAATCATCCACTGGAAGCTTAACCAATTTGTGAATTGGTCGCTTAAATTCTCCTGTAGCCGTTTTCAAAGTCACCGTTCTATTTTTATTGTCCGATCCTTTAAAAGTATTAATCACTATTGCTCATCTCCACTTCAGTGGTGGCAAGTTATCCTCTTTAATCAACACTAGATCGTTTACTTTCAAATCAACACTAGGATATTTCCACTTGGTTCTCACTTGCAACTGTGTTAAGTAGTCTTTGGACCATGCGTTCCAATACGACAGGGAAAACTGTGAAATTAACTTCCACCTTTCACGCAGAGTTAATTTTTGTACATCAGTTAATCCCGTAGAATTTCTCGTACGTCTTAATTCACACCACTGCAAATAAGGAGTAGAGATTCTGTCTCCCCTCACCTTACCGATGAACCTCAGACACCAATCAACTATTCTTTTTAGTCTGCTCCAAACCGAAAATAGGTCCCAAATTTTATCATCTGACTCTAATTTAACTGCAAAAGTACTAACAGATTCCTTTTTTTGCTCTCTTACCACCTCCTCGCTGTCTACACTTGATAACCCACTAATCCTCTGTTCAGGCCAACCCTGACCTTCATTTTTTAACCAAATGGGATCTTCCCACGATTTGTCACAAACTACCAGTTTCTCCGCTGCCACTCCTCTAGTCAGCAAGTCGGCAGGGTTATCACTCGAAGGGCAATAGTACCAATCACTAGGACTAGTTCTATCCGGTACTTCAACTACTCTCTTGGACACAAACTCATCAGCAACGCAATCATTTTTTGAAAACCCCTTGTCCAACTCATCGAATTGCCTTTTAGCCAACTGGTAATTATTTCCCAATTCCTCGGGAGCTGACTTCCGCAACAAGTCTGTCTCATACCTCCCATCCACGAATTTCAAATTTTCCTCAAACTCCTCGGCTAACCTTATCAATTCGTCTTTTCTCAACAAGTTTATAGAAGTAGCCATAATTCTAAAGGTCACTATTTCAAACAACCACTAGAAACACAAACCTCTAAGAGCACTATCTGAACACCTCAACTTCAACAACCACAACTTGAAGTCCAATACTACGACTAAACCACACCTACCCTATGCGAAGTCTCAACCGTACCAACACAAGGTCTCAACTACAACAACGCTAGGTCTCAGCTATACCAACGCAAGGTCTCAACTGGCATCTACTTAAAGACTAAACAACCTCTAATTGAAGACTTAACTACTTGAAGACTAACCCAAGTACTATACGATGACTAACCCAAGTACTACACGAAGACTAAAGTGCATCCTCTTGAAAATTCAACTCAACTACTTGAATATTCAGCTAAACGACACAATTATCACAAAACTTGAACTACTCCAATAACCAGAACTCCGACACACAATTCGAAGATTCAATCCTGATCCGATCCCCACTGCACAAACCCACTAACAAACTAATCCACTAACATGTGAACTACACAACAATTACTAACACCCAAATTTCAAAATCACTTCTAATCAACACCAAACCTCTAATTCCAATCATAATCCAACTATCCTTAACACAACAACCTTCTAATTCAATCCAACTAACTATACTCTAAGCACAACAACTAATCAACAAACACTACTAAATCATCCCGATCCCACTTCTGACACCAAAAATGTTCAACACTTAACTAACGAGATGATTCATAACTCACTAAACATCCACCTAGACCAGGCCTGTGCAGGGGGGACTCCAAAGAAAACTCCGATTGTAAAATAAACTCTTTATTGAGAGCTTAACAACAGCTATGTAAAATCAAAGGGAATAACAAAGTAAAATCGACATCACAACATATAAGCAAATTACTGAAGCGCCACCTGGCCGTTGTACAGCGGCTCCATCTGAGAGCAAATTTACGAACAAAATGCGTGTAAAATTTTAATTGTCTTCTTTCATCCAAATTTTTTAGGTACATTTTTAGGTTATTTTTTTATAACCATCAATAAATAGAAGTGTCACTTTCTAGTTGATAGTAAAAATATGATTTTTTTGTAAAAGTTTAAAATGTGCGTAAAAATTTTAATTGTCCTCTTTCATCCAAACTTTTTTAGGTCCACGGTCACTGATTACGTGTGTCACAAAAGAATACTTTTGAAGAAATGTGATCAAAGAGAAATAGTAGAGAAATGACAAGAACATTGTAAAAAGCTGCGACTTTCTATAAACCCTGTGACACAACCCCCCTTTTAAGGAAATCAAAGTCAGAAAACGCCTCAAAAGAACCGCTTCAACAAAATTAGACAACAGACATGTTTTGAAACTGTAAAAAGGAGAAACTTTCTACGTAAGGGTCGGTCTACACTCGTAGTAAAAAGACGCGCAAGTCGTTAAGATCATTTTCAAGAGGAAGGGGGGACTCAAGGAGCGATATGTAGTAGACTATTGGTGAGATGACAACTACTGGCCACTGCCACATGCTTGTCAGTGGGGAGAACTTCGACCACTCTGCTACAGGAGTAGTCTACTACATATCTTCTCTCGAGTCCCCTTCTTTCTCCCCTCCTATTGATAAGAATCTTAATGAGGCTATGTAGTAGACTACTTTTGGTGGGAGGACAACTACTGGCCACTGCCACATGCTTGTCAGTGGGGAGAACATCGACCGCTCTGCTACAGGAGTAGTCTACTACATATCTTCTCTCGAGTCCCCTTCTTTCTCCCCTCCTATTGATAATAATCTTAATGAGGCTATGTAGTAGACTACTTTTGGTGATATGACAACTACTGGCCACTGCCACATGCTTGTCAGTGAGGAGTACTTCGACCGCTCTGCTACAGGAGTAGTCTACTACATATCTTCTCTCGAGTCCCCTTCTTTCTACCTTCCTCTTGATAAGGATCTTAATGAGGCTATGTAGTAGACTACTTTTGGTGGGAGGACAACTACTGGCCACTGCCACATGCTTGTCAGTGAGGAGTACTTCGACCACTCTGCTACAGAAGTAGTCTACTACATCTCTTCTCTCGAGTCCCCTTCTTTCTCCCCTCCTATTGATAAGAATCTTAATGAGGCTATGTAGTAGACTACTTTTGGTGGGAGGACAACTACTGGCCACTGCCACATGCTTGTCAGTGGGGAGAACATCGACCGCTCTGCTACAGGAGTAGTCTACTACATATCTTCTCTCGAGTCCCCTTCTTTCTCCCCTCCTATTGATAATAATCTTAATGAGGCTATGTAGTAGACTACTTTTGGTGATATGACAACTACTGGCCACTGCCACATGCTTGTCAGTGAGGAGTACTTCGACCGCTCTGCTACAGGAGTAGTCTACTACATATCTTCTCTCGAGTCCCCTTCTTTCTACCTTCCTCTTGATAAGGATCTTAATGAGGCTATGTAGTAGACTACTTTTGGTGGGAGGACAACTACTGGCCACTGCCACATGCTTGTCAGTGAGGAGTACTTCGACCACTCTGCTACAGAAGTAGTCTACTACATCTCTTCTCTCGAGTCCCCTTCTTTCTACCTTCCTCTTGATAAGGATCTTAATGAGGCTATGTAGTAGACTACTTTTGGTGGGAGGACAACTACTGGCCACTGCCACATGCTTGTCAGTGAGGAGTACTTCGACCACTCTGCTACAGAAGTAGTCTACTACATATCTTCTCTCGAGTCCCCTTCTTTCTCCCCTCCTATTGATAAGAATCTTAATGAGGCTATGTAGTAGACTACTTTTGGTGGGAGGACAACTACTGGCCACTGCCACATGCTTGTCAGTGAGGAGTACTTCGACCACTCTGCTACAGAAGTAGTCTACTACATATCTTCTCTCGAGTCCCCTTCTTTCTCCCCTCCTATTGATAAGAATCTTAATGAGGCTATGTAGTAGACTACTTTTGGTGGGAGGACAACTACTGGCCACTGCCACATGCTTGTCAGTGAGGAGTACTTCGACCACTCTGCTACAGAAGTAGTCTACTACATATCTTCTCTCGAGTCCCCTTCTTTCTCCCCTCCTATTGATAAGAATCTTAATGAGGCTATGTAGTAGACTACTTTTGGTGAGATGACAACTACTGGCCACTGCCACATGCTTGTCAGTGGGGAGAACATCGACCGCTCTGCTACAGGAGTAGTCTACTACATATCTTCTCTCGAGTCCCCTTCTTTCTCCCCTCCTATTGATAATAATCTTAATGAGGCTATGTAGTAGACTACTTTTGGTGATATGACAACTACTGGCCACTGCCACATGCTTGTCAGTGAGGAGTACTTCGACCGCTCTGCTACAGGAGTAGTCTACTACATATCTTCTCTCGAGTCCCCTTCTTTCTACCTTCCTCTTGATAAGGATCTTAATGAGGCTATGTAGTAGACTACTTTTGGTGGGAGGACAACTACTGGCCACTGCCACATGCTTGTCAGTGAGGAGTACTTCGACCACTCTGCTACAGAAGTAGTCTACTACATATCTTCTCTCGAGTCCCCTTCTTTCTCCCCTCCTATTGATAAGAATCTTAATGAGGCTATGTAGTAGACTACTTTTGGTGGGAGGACAACTACTGGCCACTGCCACATGCTTGTCAGAGGGGAGAACATCGACCGCTCTGCTACAGGAGTAGTCTACTACATATCTTCTCTCGAGTCCCCTTCTTTCTACCTTCCTCTTGATAAGGATCTTAATGAGGCTATGTAGTAGACTACTTTTGGTGGGAGGACAACTACTGGCCACTGCCACATGCTTGTCAGTGAGGAGTACTTCGACCACTCTGCTACAGAAGTAGTCTACTACATATCTTCTCTCGAGTCCCCTTCTTTCTACCTTCCTCTTGATAAGGATCTTAATGAGGCTATGTAGTAGACTACTTTTGGTGGGAGGACAACTACTGGCCACTGCCACATGCTTGTCAGTGGGGAGAACATCGACCGCTCTGCAACAGGAGTAGTCTACTACATATCTTCTCTCGAGTCCCCTTCTTCCTCCCCTCCTATTGATAAGAATCTTAATGAGGCTATGTAGTAGACTACTTTTGGTGGGAGGACAACTACTGGCCACTGCCACATGCTTGTCAGTGGGGAGAACTTCGACCGCTCTGCTACAGGAGTAGTCTACTACATATTTTCTCTCGAGTCCCCTTCTTTCTACCTTCCTCTTGATAAGGATCTTAACGACTCGCGCGTCGTTTTTCGACGAGTACGGCCGGACCCTAACATTCGGGGTGCGTTTTTGTCGGTCCCTCAAAAAATGACGATAAATACGGGTCTTTAGCTGACTCAGGCGTGGCAAGAATTTTTCCTTCCAACTCTTCCCTTTTTACCAAGAAGAAAAAAAATGTTTTTGTTTGTACACGTCTGTTTTTGACAATGTCAACCGCTTTATAACAATCCTTTCGCTGCCGCTTTTTTTCTCTCTCTCCTTCTGGTTGGTATTTACCTTTTTATTTCCACATAAAAGGACGCCGTTTTTCAAGGGACTATTTGTTTGTTTGTTTTAACCGTTTTTAATCCCTACTTTAAGGATTAAAGACCGGCGTTGTTTTTTTATTCTTTCGTCCTGGAGCCTTTTTCCTGAAATTCGACGATTTATGTAAGGGGCAAAAAAGTCACAGTGTGTTTAGTGTCACCTTTCTTTCAAAACTATTTCGACCGTGTAACTTTGCTTCTCCGTCTTTTCTACCCGGCCAATTCTATAGTTTTCCTGGAACGGGGGTGAATTATTTCTTTGGAGAGCAGCTGAAATACTACCTTTAATTTTAAACAAGTTCTTGGGAGAAATGCTGAGGTTTCCCCCTCCCTCTTCTTTTATCAAGTTAAAGCAAACTTAATCTTTTTATTTTCCTTAAGCGTTTTTCTTTTTCATTTTTTAAAGCGTATCATAGCTTCATTCTGTTTGGGGTTTAGGGCAGAAACTTTGGAGCGAAGCATGTAATTTAAAAAAAAGTATGATTCTTGTGGTTGACCAAGTATAAAGATGCGTTTAGCTTTGTTTTCAAGAAGATGAAGCATTATCCGTTACTTTTTGTTTCAGTTCTAAACATGATTTATTGTTTTGAAAAATTTTATACCTTTGTGTTTAATTTCTCCTATCGTGAAAAATGTGCTTTAAATATAAGATAATTTATTTTTCTATTTTTGTTAAATAAAAAATCATAGATTTTGTTAGGAAAAATTTTCGAAAGAATCGCAATTTTCTACCTTTTAATTTCAATGATAGCATCTTAAAAACAATAAAAGGCATTCATAGTATTATTCAGACAGAAAATTTGAATTTTTTTTAAATAATTAAGAACAAAAATTAAAAATTGCATAATATTATACTTACATCAGCGGGACAAAAAAATTCAATATCTTAGTCAAAAAATATGCTTAATGATATGATACCTGAGGGATATTAGTTCTAAATTATTGTTTTTGAACTCATGTTCAGATAATAACCATTCACAAACAAAATTTTTACAGGTAATACTTGCAGGTCATAGGCTGGGAAAATTGACCGCTGACAGTCCCTGAACCTATTGTAAAATTACTTCAAAATACATTATTGTAGCTATAAACTGTGAACTTACAGGTAGGAAACGTAGATTTGCATATTTCACAACATTGTTTTTGGCGAGGTAAGTGTATAAGGTACTATTTTGTAGGTGTATGTTCAACCGCAATAAACCAAAAATAATTAGAAAAATTACATACATATTGAGGAAAATTTAATAATATTGATGCGTAAGCACTCATAAATTGAATAAAAAAGCATCAGAGATTACAAAAAATAATATTACGTACCTTAAAGACGTTAAACACTATGGAGCGCAATGTGTCAAATAGTAAAATTATGACGAAAACCAAACTAAACAAAGCGTGCGAATTTAATGAATTGGTTGGCGCCATACATCCGGTAAAGATAGGAGACTACCATAAATTTCAGACTTCTACCCCCCATAATAACGGAAAGGCGAACGAAAATGTATGAGGTGTGCGAAAACGTACAGATGCGACCGACGGAGGGTTACGTTATTGAAAAAATCGTATTTTTATAGCTAAATATTTTAGGGACATTTTATATACAACAATTAGTCTTCTTAGAAACTTTATTTCGAAAAATTTTCGTTCATGAAATATGACATCCTTTAAGAACTTTCACAATGAAACTTTAGAAAAGTTTGGTTTGAGTTAGAAAATATTCTTTAAAAAACGTTTGTGGTTAAAAAAAATGTAATTCAGCCCTTTTGAAAAAAATTGCTCTATAAAAACTAAACAATCTAGCAATGTGCAGCGGTAAAACATTATTTTAAATTACTAGGGAGCTACCGCCCCCTGCTCGCTATCGCTCGCCAACCCCCGTTAACTGCTGACGCTGATACTTAAGAATCTCTTTGCCATCCTCACAAAACACAGCTCACAGCACTTACTCATTTTATAAAACATTCTTAAAACAGGGGAACTACTTCTCTGGGGTATTCTTTCAAAAAAAGGGGAATATTCATTCAGCGGCGAAATTTTAACAGTTCCTTTATGGCAATATGAATTGGCGGATCGCCATTTGATTCCAAGAAAATTAGTAACAAAGCAGTGTAAACTTTCTTTTACCATTTCCCCAAGGTAATGTTTTTCTCACACAGATCCATTCAGAAGCACTGAAACATCTCCGGAATAAATTTTACTTTCTTAAAATTTGTAATGATTTGCATTGATTGTCTGTGAAAAATGTAGTAATTATCGTAAACATCACGAAAATTTAGAATTTTGCTTCATGAGAACAAATAAACATTGAAATTGTGTCAGTTTCATAGCAATGACACGAATGTTCTGACTTTTTTTATCTTTATTTCTAAAACATTCCCCCGCCATATCTAGTTTTGCGTTTTGGCATTATAAAAAAAGTTACCTTTTACTACCTTAAATAATATAACTTGCAAAAGGATATAAAAATAATTATTATTGTAATAAATAAATGCAAAAGTTCAAAATTTCTGAAAGCGAGTTTATATTTTATTGTAAATATAGTAATGATTAGGTTGCCACAACGACAAAGATAAATATATAAATATGAATTAATTATTCAAAAATAAAATATAAATTAATTATACATTAGTTTTAAATATAATTAAAATCGTTTGAACAGCAAAAATTTAAATATTGTTAAAAAGAATCCAATATATATTTTTAAAATTAGTGTGATAAATAGAAAGATGATTATTTAATGTATTTGAATGTTAAAAAACCAGTGAAATATATTTTCAATTGTTTTAAAATTCATAGTTTCTTGCTTTGTAACTGCGACCTTATCCGAAATCTAAAAAAATGGAAATATTTTAAAATTAAGAATTATTTTGAAAAATCGAAGGGCTTACTCGGAAATCCGGAAAGAATTCGGACATTTTGATACCATATATGTGTCATTTGGTTCAGTAATTAAAAAGCCTTTCTCTGGAAACCGTTCACCAAAAACTTTTTTTTAGAATAGAGAGATTTATTTTATTAATAATTTACAAACTCGAAAGAAAATGTGTATATATTTTTGTGAATTCATCCTTATTACATTTGATGATTTATTATAAAGAATCTTTTACAATGGAGAATTACAGCATATTTTAAAATTCTGAATATGCAATTTTAAATTATTAAACATTATCTCCTGATTCCAAAAATATGCCTTTCTTTTCCCACAAAATTTTTGTTCAGTTAATTATGAGATATTTTATTACAGAAAGCGCCTAAAAGTGTGACGTCACATGTGCCTCTTGGAAATGTGGGAAACATCGCTTTCATCGAAACACTAGGCAATAAAAAAACTAGACCTAAGTATTTCAAAGCGGAATGATAGTAAACAAGGCACATTTGACGTCACAAGCTGTTTCAGCTCAAACAGAAAAGAAGCTTTTTTGATTGAAAATAACTTAAAATTTAGAACTTTAAAAGGTAAACAAAAATTATTTTTTTCAGCCATTCTGAATACATAAAGGTTAAAAAATTGACTTCCCGAAACCTTCTGCGTATTGTAGTTTTTAATTGGGTAAAAATTTAACTATGAACATATTTCGAAAAAAAAAAATTTTTTAAAGATCCTTTATAGAAATAAATTAAGTTTGAAAAAATTTCTATTCCCAATTTCCCTTTTTTCTCATCGCACCCATACCCAACCAACCGACGAAACAACCCCACCCCATCTCCGAAAAGTTCCTCTCTTTCAGAAGAGAAACAACGCAGTGCGTATTTACGTATATCCCCGTCATGGCCCGCGAAACACTGGCGCAAAAACGATTTCTTCGGAGGAACATCCATCAAAAGGAGATGTCACTGTCTCAAATTATATTCTTCCAACTCGCGCGCTCCCCTCACCCCTCTTGCTCTTGCTCCCTAGACCCCTTTTTCACGGCAGAGAAAAAAATTATCTTTGCGAAGGGGGACCATTAGAAAAGGGATGGGAAGTTGTTGTAGGTGTACAACATTTTAGATGAAAAATGTTGATGGTTGATGTTCATTGCATCTTTGTGTAACATATTATACTCAATTCAAACATTTGGAACATGCGTATCTACAAAGTCACGTTTTTATATGTAGCTTTTTCGATCGGAGGCAACGGCATCAGTCTTGAAAATTATTATTACACTCTTTATATTTAAAATAGGCGTTGTCAACGTTACGTTTTTTACCTTGTTGCCATGGCAACGAGAGCATCATAAATAAACAATGACCATAAATGTTGGACGGTTGATCGTTTTTTTTTGCAACTTTGCTTAAAGTGTAACATAATATTACAATCCTTGAATATTTGGAATAGGCGTATCTAGGTGACGTTTTTATTTACTCTCAGCGACAAGGGCATCACAATTATTATTATAATCCCTGTATTTGGAATAGGAGTAGTTTCAGAGTTGGTAGTTGGTTATTAAAAGCTCAAAAGTTTTAAAGTATAAGGCTAAGCGCGCACAAGGAGACAAAGACAAAATTGCTCTCGGAGACAAAGACAAAATTGCTTCCCTGGCTATTGCAAGAAGCTAGAGTGCGCGCACATGGCGACGAGACCAAGATCACTAGGCCAAGAATTTCCTCATAGAAATGCATTGCTCTCGAGGGACTAGTGTTTTAAGTCGCCGAGACAGAAGTCTCTTAGTGCGCGCTTAGCCTAATCATCATAATTTTACTTTACATAACAATGCCACAGTAGTGAAAATTTTGAAAACAGATAATCATAATAAAAATGCGTACCGTGTAAGTAATGACACGCGGAGCCCTGTGTGTTGTCACAGGACATGTACCTTTAATAAAAAAGGAAGAAGACAGAGAAAAAAATGGCGTTATCACGTGACCTTGATACGCCTATTATAATTACGAGGAGGGTACTTACGAATTATCCCGTGTAGATTGCCGCTGAATCCGAAGATCATTACCATATTTCATACATTCAGATCCCATATCATAAACGGCCTATATGAACCACAAGAAGTATAAATCATGGAGTTAAGTAATAACTAAAGCTAATTTATGTCTGATAGTAAGGATCCCTCATCAAAAAATATACCGCATCAATAGCCAATGTAATTTCTGATTTGGATCAAGTATCCCCACATCAAGGGATACATGCTACCTTTGTAAAACTTTAAAAAAATTATTTTATTTAATTTAAATCAAATTAAATCAGGTAATGATTTATTCTGATTTTATAAATTTAAAAACTAAAGTGGGGATCAAGTAATCCTAGCCTTATACTTCAGCAGAAAATTCGAGAGTTTTATTTAATCCATGGATACAAGTTTGATTCTAATTAAATGGTTAACAAAAATGTTCGCATCAATTATAAGTAATTACTAACATTTTATGGTTTCATCACCAACCGGGTTTAGTAAATATTTGCAAATTAACACGAATACTGAATATTGTTTCAAATTAAAATGTTTCTGTATTAAAAAGTTTGATTGAAAAAATTGCTTGAAATGTAATCGGTTATTTATAAAAAAATATAGATTTATAAGGAATAAAATCGATTACTAAATAATTAATATTTAACTAAGTAGTAACCATTAAGGAAACTTTGACGGAAACTTCTTTTCAAAATGTGTGAGGTATGCAATGTAATAGACTCATTAAAGTAATCATAATATTATTTAAAGTTAAATAATTTGGGCACATAAAAACATCAATTATCTTGACATTTAACCGTAAAAAGGATTTTGGGGGATATTTTTTTCATACCATTTATTAGCGAGAAAGCAGTTTTACTTCCACACAACAGGATTGGCAAAATCTAACACTGTTGTATTCCTGATCTTGCTGTTTGACCCGTAATCCCTTTGGTCAAAACAGGGTGAAAAAAAATGGTACTCACGTATTAACGCAACCAGGCCAAAATTCGCATAAATCGCCAAATTTGGCGACTTTACTTACGGCAACCCGACGTGGCCAAAATTCGCATAAATCGCCAAATTTGGCGCTCCAAGTAACGGCAACCCTACGTGTTACACGTGGCTCTTCGTAAAGAAAATATTATGCTTACTGATTAGATTGAAAGTCATGGGTATTTGGGATCTGCCTGCTACTGATAAAGATGCAGTTCATTTTTTTCAGGGATATGGGATTATTTTATAATGTACTTAACATGCGTTATATAGTCTGGTAATTCAAAACAATGGAGTGTTTAAAATGAAGTGAATTAATGTAATAACGTTCATGTTTGGTATCGTCGGTATCGTAATGTTTGCGTGGCGTAAGCGAATTGTTCGTAAAGGTACAAGGATATTTTAAAGGGTAAATACATTTTAATTTATATTGTGCTGTAAAATTATCCTGTTTTATACAATTGTATCATTGCTTAATTTATCTCATAACCTATAAGATGCCGGTAGTGTATTTTGGATATCCTTTTATTATAGTATTACCTAGTAGCATAGCTCATACCAAATATGTAAAGTTTACGTAACTGCAACTAGAAGTAAACAAAATTTCGCCCTATATGACTAAAATTCGACGAATCTTAAAAATTTGTGCTGCTTGGAATTAGTCGTAGAATTCGGTCAATTGAGTAAATAATACTTTGAAATTATGTTATAACAACCTTAATTTCTTCCCTATTTAAGTTTTAATTAGTTTTGTCTACGTTTTTAACTTTCCGCAGCTTTAAATTTGGCGCGTTTCGCTCTTGGCGACAGAAAAAAACTTGGCGCCAAAAACGCGCCAAGGCGCCAAGTTGGCCAAATTTCGCCAAGTTGGAGCCGACCTGGTTGCGGTAATACGTAAGTACCAAAAAAATTGTATAAAACATATGATTTTATGCGTGGCATTACAAGGCTTGAACGCCAGGACAACACATTTGAAAGCAGCCACATTTCATTTTAATTCATATTTGCAGGTTAATTACATGACTTGGAAGTTAAAAATTTACTAGAGAAAAATGTCAATACGGGATTCATGACAAAGTGCTATTTGTAAACAAGGTAGAAATTGTAGTGCTTTTTTCATCTTAAAGAGTTGAGTAGTATGGTGCTCGAATATAAAACAATAGAGCATTATCAATCACATGACTTGGACCTAGCAACGGCCTTAGCAACAGATTGTTTGAACTGCAGCAGTTAACAGATAAAAGAAAATAACTGGTCATGGACACTGATTTTTAAAACAAACTGGAGTAGCAACCTCCAATAGCATAACATGCGACCGAACGTGACGGCGCGGAGAGGTACAGGAATTTCCACAACGGGGCAAAAACCACCAGTTTCTCCATAGGCTAACATTGTGCGAGTTGGAACTTTTGTGCGTTTAGGGGCTTTATTCAAGATATTTTTTTGCTTAAGGTGTCTTTTCCTACTAAATCGATGTTTTTCTACAACTTTGTAATTGACTAATTTAGTAAATCTCTAATAGTTTTTAAAATAAAATTTATAACTTCTAAAATTTCAGCTAAAGAGCGTTGAAAACTGTTGCATCAGATAGGGCATAGTCACTTTACTACACCTAGACCCAACTTTCATGACTATATCTGTAGGGGTTCACAAGCAAAAGGGTGGGGAACAGACGCAAAGTTCTCCGCGCAAGCACTAACTTCGATAAGGTGTGATGCGGTTTCGGCACGCTCACTCGTTACTCCAGTTTGTTTTATAGCTCAGTGGTCATGGAATGCTTCTATTGGAGCATTTGCAATCACATGACAGCAACAGATACCACCGCACCTAGCAACGGCCTTAGCAACAGACTGTTTGACTTACAGCAAGGAAGAAAATAAATGGTCGTGACGTCACCTGAAAACACTCTATTATACCTGACGCCGAGTATGATTCTCGGCCTTGCCCTGAGTGTACAGTGAGCTCTCGCATATTCGCGGTTGAGCAATGTTAACCACTCATATTCCCAAATTTCGATCCCTAAGTTTTTTTAGCAATGGAACTTGCATATTTAGCAAAAAGATATAATGGTTCAATTCCGGTATTTTTTTTATGTAAAACCATTTTGAAAAAATGTAACTTCTTCTAAGCAAGTTTTTAACTAGTAACCCTTTTGATATTTACTACGAGTTATTTACAATTATTTACAGTTAAAACTATTGCATGAACCAGTTTTATTAGTTTTATGTAATAAATGACGGAATCGAACCATTATAGCACATATTATATTATCATATATGCGCGTTTTAAAACTGGGTTCGTTATTAGTGTTTTCGCGTATTCGTGGTATATTTTGGAACGTAACTACCGCGAATAACGAGGAAACACTGTATTTTCTCTCCCTCTGTTCAAGTAAGTTATTTTTGTGTCTTTCTAACTTGGCGAAGGTTTATAAGAGTATCCTTGAGATCCAGCACACAAACCCGAGAATGTATATTCAAATCCCAATAAAAATAACAGAATCAAAGAATAGACAACCCATTTGAAGGTCTGCCAGGCCATGAAGAACAAGAATTGGTACAGAAAAGGGTGTCGCAAATGTTTTTTTTTATTAAACACAAAAAAGTTCCCCGTGTACTACCAAGTATTACACGGGGCTTACAGAGGTAAGTAAAAAATACATAATAAAACTTCAAGGTAATGTGACGCCGCTGTCGTCACAGTTCTGAATTAATAAGTTTTAAAGATTCAAATATTCTAAATTTAAATACAAACCAATAATGCGTACGTGACTTTCAGAGCCTAACACTTTTAGATAAGACAAACTCTTTCAATAATGATTAACAACTAGTGAGCGCCTTGACCTTCCGAACGTTCTATCAAGGGGTGACTGTTCATCAAACCCCTTTACTTAGGTCACGAGGTAGAATGTTCTGGAAGGGTGGATAAGAGCCGTATAAAAACTGTAGTTCAGCAACAGCATGACACATTACACATACACACTCGTCAACAAACAGCAGGTTAACGGGCAGGATACGCTGCGGATTTCCAGTGGTAAGATGCATTGTCCTAATTCTTAATAACTGTGGTAATGTCTATTAATTTAATTAATAATGTAATTGTTACTTTAATAGATCATGTGCCTTATTTATTTTTGAAGGGCTTAAGCCCCCTATTAATCTTTGTATTGCTTATTTTAATTTAGATTTTGAATAAATGAGTAATTCTAATTAAAACAGATGTAGTTATTTCAAATAATCAAAAATACTAAAGTAAATAACTAAACAACCAACGTAGGCAAAAGCCTTCGTAACAGTAACAAAAGATTTAAAAGTTCAAAAATGTTTAAAATGTTAAAAAGGTTTATACGTGTCATTAATAAATTTAGTAAAAAAGACAAATGCACATTTAGAAGACACTAAACTATGAAGAGCAGGAGGCAACTCAATGTCAAGTTTTTTCAGAGATAATTTCAAGGTTTTTTCCTCAGTGGGATGAATTTGGAATAGTGAAATATTGCATATTCCACATCCTCGTCACCTCCGACACTGCAATCACAAGAAGTGTCAGAGCACAAATTAAATCTGTTGAGGTATTTTTTAAAGCTACCATGTCCGGTCAGAAGTTGGGTTATTTTAAAATTAACAAATTGCACAAATGGGGTTGCAATGGGTTGGGTTGCAAATGGGGTTTAAGGGGTGAAAATCACGAAAATAATTAAAAGCAGTTAATCCTCGCAAATAAGTTGAGAAAAAGACACTTCTTTTAGATAAGGCTAAAAAAACAAGGTAGAACGCTCGGTTTCAGCATTTAATACCTAACACCGAC
This sequence comes from Tetragnatha versicolor, assembly GCA_024610705.1. Taxonomy (NCBI): domain Eukaryota; kingdom Metazoa; phylum Arthropoda; class Arachnida; order Araneae; family Tetragnathidae; genus Tetragnatha; species Tetragnatha versicolor. The sequence continues at coordinate 84,316,143 of JANDEH010000001.1, forward strand.
AGAAATGCTAACAATTCTTATTATCCCAGAAGCACAGCTCATTCAAACTATGTCAAGTTTACGTAATTGCAACAAGAAATAAACGAAATTTCGCCATCCATGACCAAAATTAAACGAATCTGGAACGTTTGGGCAGCTTTGGATATACAAAAAATAGACCTTTTAGGATGAAACAGAATCAAATCTGAACCAGTGTAACAAGGGAGGCGTGAGTTTCATAAGCAGTAGATGTGATCCTATCACAAGGTATACCCAATGTTTTTTACGATTCCCTTTATCGCCTAAGGCTATAGCCATCTCTGTTCTGGGACTATGTGCAAAAGGATACCTAGAAAAAATTATTTCAAATTTCCATATTGCTTCATGAGTGAACCCAATTTAAATGAAATCTCAAAGAAAAGACTGTTCTTTACACAATAACAACGACCAGATCAATTTTGGTACTGGAACCCTCATCAAAACGTTCTGGATTTGGGAATTTTCCACTCGATATACCATCGAAAACTTCTTTTTTTAATCATTCCGAACTGATTTCTCTCACAGAAAAGATAGATCACTCGCGCTGAATGGAGTCAAAATTGAGATTTATAAAATCCGAAGAAAAAAAATCTTTCCTTGAGCGAGAAACGCAATAATATTGCTCCACTGATCGGAAAATCATTATAAAGGCACTTTCATAATCGCTATAGTAAAAAGAAAGCGTAGGAATCTTCTCCTATATTGCAAAACGTTTAAACACAAGAAGTACAATCTTCTTGGGAGTTTTTCGCAATTCTTTCGAATTTTAATGGGAAACGTTCTTTGATATACTCTCTTTGCGATTCCAGATGCATTGATCCTTGAAAAGGTATTCTTTTATCATTTCATTTTTATGAAATTCGGGATTGGTTTTTTTAAGACTTCAAAAGATTCTCTTAGTAGAAACGTGAAAGATGAGTGTGATGTAATTTAGAAAAGAAAATGCAGCGATTGGAGGTAGATATGTATAAAAGATAAAATTCAAAAACCTGTTATATCTAAAAGAATTCATTCGTTATAAATGTATTACATTTTTTGCAAAAGATTTAAAATTTTAAAGAATAACCGTAATGACAGTATTTGCAATGCTAATTTGGATACAGCATTAGAAAGAGTCCATGAACTCTTTCTAATGCTTTGTACCATGTGAACGCTTGAGCGCGCTTTTACGTTACGCAAAATTGGTGAATTGGTTTGCTTCGGATTTTCAAAATTCGCAGCAGAGAGTACTTCGTAGTCTTTTTTCATTTAATATAATGATGACTAACAACCACAGATATCTTATTATTTATATCACTAGGGAGCTACCGCCCCCTGCTCGCTATCGCTCGCCAACCCCCGTTAACTGCTTACGCAGAAACTTTTGAACCGCTTCGCAATTCCACACAAAACCCAGCTCATTGCACTTACTCACTTTATAAAACATTCTTAAAACAGGGGTAGTACTTCTCCGGGGTATTCTTTCAAAAATGGCGGATATTTATTCAGTGACGGAATTTCAACAGTTCCTTTATGGTAACATGAATTGGCGGATCGCTATAATTCCAAGAAAATTAACAACAGAGCAATGTAAACAAACATTCTTTTACACATTTCCCCAAGGTGATGTTTTTTCACAGATCCATTAAGGAAGCACTGAAACATCTCAGGAATAAATTAAACTTACTTAAAATTTTTTAATGATTTATAGTGAAAAATGTAGTAATTATCGTAAACATCGCAAACATTTAGAATTTCATCTTCATGCGAACAAAAGTTGTGTCAGTTTCATAGCAATGACACGAATGTCTAGACTTCCAACATTTTCGATTTTTATCTTTCTATTTAAATATTCACCCGTGTTATCTAGTTGTTTGCGTTTTGCCATTATGAAATAAAGAGTTACATTTTACTACCTTAAAAAACATACCTGCAAAAGGATATAAATGTAATAATTATTGTAAAAAATAAATGAAAAAGTTAAAAATTTCCGAAAGTGAGTTTATTTATGTAAAAATATTAATTTTTTATTTAAAAAATAAAAGATAAATTAATTATACATAAGTTTTAAATATAATTAAAACCGTTTGAACAACAAAAATATAAATATTGTTAAAAATAACCCAAAATGTATTTTTAAAATTCGTGTTATAAATAGAAAGATGATTATTTAATTTATTTGAATATTAAAAACCAGTGAAATATGTTTTAAATTTTTTTTGAAATTCATAGTTTCTTGCTTTATAATTGCAACCTTATCCGTAATCTAAAAAAATGGAAATATTTTAAAATTGAGATTTTTTTTTTAGAAATTCTAAAGTCACTTTGCACATCCTCAAAAGAATCCGGACAGTTTGATACCAAATATGTGTTATACGGATCAGTAATTAAAAAGCCTTTCCCTGGAAACCGTTCACCAAAAACTTTTTTTTTAGAATAGAGAGACTAGGGAGCTACCGCCCCCTGCCCGCTATCGCTCGCCAACCCCCGTAAACTGCTAACGCAGGACCTTTTGGAATTGATTCGCAATTCCTACCCATTCCAACTCTCTGAACTTACTGCACTTTATAAAACAATGAAACAATTTACAGAAAAAACGTCCACCAACTTTCCAAAAATACTTCACCAAATCCCCTCCATAAATAAATCTCTCAAAAAGTTTGAATATATATTAACTCGAACTTATCAAAAATTTAAACGAAATGTTTTTAAAAATATTCACTTTAATTATTTTTAATCTATGATTATAAAAATAACTAATTCTAATTGTTTATCAATATTCGGACCAAACAAAAAACATTATTTTAAAGTAACTCGTTAGTATAATATGCCTAGTGTTTATCCTACTACTATTATAATTGTGAATGTTTGTCCGGATGTTTGTTACTCTTTCACGCAAAAACTACTGAATGGATTTTAATGAAATTTTACCATAATGTAGCTTATACATCAGAATAACACATAGGCTATAATTTATAAAGAGAAAATCAGTCCTTCATTCTTTTTTTCCCGTTTTTCCTGCTTTTTTTCACTTATTTTTCCGTGTTTGAAAACCTGTTTTACCAGTCATACAACGAGTTAAAAATAAAACATTGTTTCAAATGAGACACAGATCACTAGACTTTTTCATTTACTAGATCTTTTATTTTAGTTTTAAATTTCTTAATTTGTTCACTAGACTTTTTACTACGGTTTCAAATTTGTTATTTTATAAAGGCACCAAGATATTATTAAACATTATCAGAAACATCGGAATTGTAAAAAGTGACAAGAACACCGGGATTGGAAAATTAGCGAGAACATCGGGAAGGAAAAATTACCGAGAACACTGGGATAGGAAATTTACCATAAAGACACCCAGAATACCGGAATATAAAAATTACCGTAAACACTGAGATAGGAAAATTACCGGGAACGCAGCCGGGATTAGAAAAATTACCATGATCACCGGGCAACGGGATAAGATTACCGGGAACACTGGGATAGGAAAGAGGCGCCTGGGATACCGGGATGATTTGTAATATTGCTAATTTACAAAATTATAAATGTATTTTAAGAAATATTTTAAAAAATAAATTTATACACCCCACCCGTGCAAGGCCGGGTATAACAGCTAGTCATTCATATTTTTGTTTAAACCCAGACTTGTTAAACAATACCGTTTAAGCAATTGAAAATAAAAAGAGACAAAACATCACTCTATGTTTACAATTAATTTCGATAAAATCAGACTAAAAATTATAAATATTGGACAAAAATGGTGAAATTTTAGTATGAAATGGCGTACAAGTAAGTTTTTAGAATATGTTTTTATCAGTCTTTGAGTGATATTTCATCAAGAAAGTACTTTTTAAATGGTGAAAACACATGTTTGTTTCATCTTAAAATATAGCGCCAATCGATCGTTGTGATTGGATGCATCTTAATTTGATTGACAGTATTTGCTTTGTAACTGCGACCTTATCCGTTATCTAAAAAAATGGAAATATTTTAAAATCGAGAATTTTTTTGAAAAATCGAAGGGCCTACTCGGAAATATGGAAAGAATCTGGACATTTTGATACCATAATGTGTCATTCGGTTTAGTAATTAAAAAGCCTTTCTCTGGAAACCGTTCACCAAAAACTTTTTTTTAGAATAGAGAGATTTATTAACACTAAAATATTAATAAGTAGATTATTAAATGAAAGGAGTATTTCAACATTATCGCTGGTTATAGTGGACGATAAATTTATTGTAAGCTAACCACCCATACTGGTGAAATACTTCTTTCACCTTGCCTTTCAGGTATTAAATACGTTCTAGGAGTGCCAAGTCATTCCGGCAGATGAGAGGAGGACTAATCAATGATCACCACATTTTCAGTTACAGTCGGCTAGACTAGTCTTGCCCTCCGCTCTCTAGATTGCATTCCTATGCCATGCTGATGAGTCCTAACAAGGATAAAACCGGTGCATGGCTGGAGGCGACGCTTGAGAGTTGTAAGTTTACACTCAGTAGATTATTATTTTAGACTAATTAGATCTCTATGGATGTTATTCATTATTTGAGCTGTGGGTATGACTCGTTCTAAGCTGTTTCCTAATGTGTTCACTAAAGGATGTATTCTTGGAAATTTAAATAATCAAAGGTATGTTTGAATTAATTTTTTTACCTTATGGAGATCATCTTTATTTCATTCAAATTATTATAAATAAGTAGGGCTCAACCGATGCATCGGTTAGGCCGATGTATCGGCGCCGATTGTTTGAAAAAATAGCCATCGGCATTGACATCGGCGGCCGATGTTAAAATTTGAAAAAATCGGCCCATCGGCCTAAAAAACATCTAAATGCCGATGTTTGGCCGATGGTTATAAAATTTTTGAAACAAATTTTAATTGATATTTCAATCTTTAAAAATTTAAATGGAATATTCGTATTCAGCAGCAGTGAAAAATAATCTATAAACACCATTCTCAAGTGAAAACCGTTAAAAACTAAATGTTGAAATTTTTACTGGTTTCATTCCTTTTCCTTTTTTTTCGTTAGATTTACTGGACTAAATTGGTTTAATGCAATTTTTACCATCGGCCTTTAGCATCGGCCATCGGCATCGGCAATCGGCCTCGTAAAGACCCATCGGCCATCGGCTTGCCGATGGAAATTTTCGAACAATCGGCATCGGCCCATCGGCAAAAAAGTACCATCGGTCGAGCCCTATAAATAAGTGTGTTATGGTACCTATGTGTTTTTATAAACTTCAAGAAGATGATACTGCAAGAAACCTCATTCGTAAACTTCTAAGCATGAAAACTAAAATCGAAAAAATTAGTACTTTTTATCGGTTAATGTATCGAATATGTAAAAGTAAAAGGAGGTTCAAAATCATTTAAATGGAATTTAAACAAATCCGCAAACATAGAAATCAAAGCCTTTTTATGGCAAAAAAAATCTGTATTTAAAAAAAACTGCTTAATATTTAAACCACACTATTTGCAGAAAAAAATTTAATTGGTTCATTAGAAGTAATAACTATCTATTTTTTCATTTTCTACTCACAAATTTACTTTTTATTTAAAGGAATATGCATCTTAAAAACTATCTCTAGATGTTAGGGTTTTTTACCCCATCATTTTTATAAATTATAAATTGTTTTCATTGATCTTAAACTATATCTGAAACTGATATGACCGCAATAGGCTTTAAAAAAATAATCACTATCTCCCATCCATCAATAAACCCAGTGCTTGCAATTGATTTTCCCTCTATCTTAACGCTCTAAATTAAGTTTTTTTAATTGCACGATATTAAATATTCCACGCTGTCATCCCCACTCCCTCTTTAAAAAAAAGAAAACAAAAAAACCTTAAAAAATCGTTTGCAAAAAAGTCCCCTTGGACATTGATTTCCTTGGCATAATGTATGGGATAGGGGAGAAGGGGGTAAATGGGGGGGGGTGGAGCAGACACAAACAGATGTAGTTGTCTAAATTCTAATCAGGCGGCCAAGTCAGGCGAGGTTCAATACCACCCTTGATTAAGGTTGGATGAGAGTATCTTTAATTTTGGCCTCCACTTGATGCGGAAATATTTAGTTGGAATGGAGGTAAAAATAGCTTTTAATTTCGGGAACCTAATTTAGTTTTATAGTTGAAGAGGTATGGGAAGGGGTGAGTAGATTTGGACGGATGAAAAACAGGTTGGATTGGGGATTTTGAATGACTGGCTGAAATTTAAATATTATTTGTAGAGTTATTAGTTATGTAGAGTTATGTAGTTATGAAACATTGGGAATCAGTATGTTTTTTGAAGATATTTAAGTTGAACATATAAATTGATTTTCAATTTCAAAAAACACACATTTTACATGAACAGTAAAATCAGTGGCGGATCCAGGATTTGGTTTTGGGGGCTAAGAATTTTCATAATCAAATTGAATCTTCTCGTTAATGTTAATACGGAAAATGTAGTGAATTATCCTGTTCCAAATACCGAAAGGGGGTCTGGGGTTCCTCCCTCAGAAAATGTTTGGAAATTTAAGTAAAAACCCCACTTTTTCAACTCGTTTGGTACGCCTCATCCGAATTTCGGATATAGATTTTTTGCGTTTTGACAAACTTAGTAAAATATAGTTGTAATAACAGAGTTACAAGTGCCAAAGGGGTCTGGGGGTCCTCCCTCAGAACATTTTTTTAAATTTGACCTTAAAATATCAGGGTTTTAACTCATTTTGGTTCAAAAAATGTCATATTATATAGAGTAAAATTTTTCGTTATTTTAGGGGGGGGCTTGAGCTCCCTAGCCCCCCTGAGTCCGCTAGTGAATAAAATACATTAATGAATGTTATATTTTAGTTATTTCAAATTGGCACTGTCTAAATCCACGAAAGTAACAACTCAACTCTAACGAATTTCGCTATTAAAACCTATGGCACTGTCTAGCTCCTCGAGATTAAAAACTCAACTCTAACGAATTCCGCTAATACTTTAGCATGGGTCATCTTTCCTGGATTTACACACTTCGTTTCAAATTATGGCTTAAATCAAATGCCGTGTCGCAGCAGCCAATGAAAACGCTGAAACAATTTTTCTGCAGGAGGAATACATCTCATCTCATTGTTATCATAAATACTTTGTTTTTATATTGAAGCTGACTTTATGGCCAGTTTGAATGAAAAAATAGCAGAAAAGGGGATTCCCATAGATTTAACCAAAAAAAAAATTAAAATATTACATTAGTTTGTCTCTCCAATTTTTTCTTTATGCTCAAGTTGGATTTGCATTGGGTTTTATATCTGTTACACTCATGTTATTATACACGAGCAAAGCAAGCTCTGAACGTAAAGCCATCCAAAGGGTCCTGTGTAGTAGTTCACGGTTAGTGAGTGATAGCGAGCAAGATGCCGTATCCCTCAGTTATTTAATAAACATATTTAGTTTGTAAAAATTTTAACTAAATGGTAGTAGTGGGATAAATTTCCTTAACTGTCGCACTATCAAAATTTATTAAGTATATAGCTTTATGGAAGTAAACTACTATATTTTTAGGTGTAAACTCACAACTCTCAAGCGTCACCTCCAAGCGTGGACCCGTTTCGTCCTTGTTAGGACTCATCAGAGTTGTGGCTTGGCTTGAGAGTTGTGAGTTCACACCTATTATCCGCGTAACCAGCAATAAATGGTGAAATTCTCCTTTCATTTACCTTGCCTTTCTGGAATTAAATCTGTCTTAGGAATACCATTGTATGGTCTTCACTTTTTAAGTTATAGTCGGCTAGACTAGTACTTGCCCTCCTCTCTCTTGCGTTAACATCCTATGCCGTGCTGATGAGTCCTAACAAGGACGAAACCGGTCCACGGTTGGAGGTGACGCTTGAGAGTTGTGAGTTTACACCTATTATCCGCTTAACCTGCAAATAAATGGTGAAATTCTCCTTTCATTTACTATATTTTTATCAATAAATCTTTTAGAACTATTTTCTGTAAATTTAGCCTTATATATTAGGTGATTAGTTATTGATATTTTTTTAAATTTCGTACTTATTTACTTTTTATCAAATAAGTTATTTTGGGGCCTCACAATACAAACGTATAACATTACTTAAACTAAGACAGACAAAGAAAAAATACCTCGATATAACATCAAAAAGCGTAGGTTTTAATTACAACATTTAATACTGTTGAGCATTCCAGTCTTGCTTTAGGAAAAATATTTCACCTCCCCAAAATTAAATTATATAAAAGTTTCCCCATCACCTAAAAAAAATACATAGAGGAGTTTTTTTTCTAAGATTAAAACATAAAATACCTTCAAAAGAAAGAGGTATTTCAGCTCAGTTGAAACCGTGGTAGTATACAAATTGTTCCATAACGTGACCTGCTAAATGAGCCTTTTGCAGTGATGGTGAATATTAAAGCGGAATGTAAATTACTTTTTTTTAAAAAGTGAGAAACTCTTTTGTTTTTGGGGTCCCAAAATAAATATCAAGGAATCCGGTGGGGGCAGAAGAACAAGGAAAAAGTAATTAAATTTTGCGTTAACTCTCTCTGGCTTCACTACCTTTACTGACTTTGAGTAAGATGGTGAGATAATGTTTTGTGTGTTCTTTTAACAATATTCTTGTTATTAGAGATGATGAAAAGCTCTTGAAAATATATATCTCGTAAGTTATTGAAATATTTTTTAATACCTTATCTAACCTTCATGCATAATTAAATATTACTTGAGATGGAGGTCATTATATGCAGCTTCTTTTATTTTAAAAAAATATAGAATATAACCTGAGATTTTTAGGAAATACTAACCAAAATGTGGTGACAGCTATTGATAGGACCCAACAATCCATAGCATGCGCCTCTTAAATATTAATTTTATTTAAATAATTTTTTAAAGCCTCTTGTTTGCGATCCGAAAGGTAAACAGTTACTTTTATAGAAATGTATTAAGAAAGTTAAGAAAGTTTAACGTGTAGTAGAAACGTGGGCCATATCTTCTGCCGCAAACGCAACTACTATAGTTTGAACATGATTTAAAGCAAAATATAAAAGCAAAATAAATATTGTTATCACACACACAATTTGGTTAATTTTTAAAATATTGGTTTTTGCAATTCAAACTTTTTACATGCCTTTTTTTACGAAAATGAAACTTTTCGATCACAAACATATGGAATAACAAATAGTAATGGGTACTATTCCAGAATCCCGGTGCAAGCAATAAAGTCGCCAATAATGATTCGCCATTCGAATGAGTCGCCAAAATTAAACAGTCAAATAAAAATATTTTAAACTATACTTACCAGTTTTACAATTTTAAATTTCGTTGATGTATATTTTAAGATAATTAATATGGGATTTTAAACAGATTTATATAGTTTTTCTTTCATAACTTTTATTTTAATAACTTGTTATTTACATTATGTTTTTTTATAACAATGGGGTAAGCAGATCTCTTTTTGAGCAGAAATAAAGCTATTTTAATGCGGAGATGTTTGCGAGATTGCTTGGCGAGATTTGCGCCGGCTTTCTAGAGAAGTACAGTCGAGTGAGACAGTTCGCATTGTGAGCGAACTACTGGGGTTAGGATAATAATTTTTGTCATTTTTCATGATTTAACTTCTTCTTGAAAATAAAATATAGTTTATGTCCTTTGAGGGCCGTCTACATATTAAACGAAGCACCAACTTTTGTTTTTCCTATGGGCGACTTCAAAGATTATTTAAGATTCTGAAAGAGCACCCCCTAAAACCCCCCAAAACCAATTTTCATGTCATTTGGTCCCCAAATAAAGCCAGGAGTTGGGGTTGAAGTTCGTCGAATTTACGTTGAAATCACGTTTTTCACGTTGAATTCTCTTGCGGGGTTGATGGTTGTAAGGATCAAAATCCAGAATTCAACGTAAAAAACGAGATTTCAACGTAAATTCGACGAACTTCAACCCCCGCTCCTGGCTGTATTTGGGGACCAAATGACATGAAAATCGGTTTTGGGGGGTTTTAAGGGGTGCTCTTTCAGAATCAGGAATAATCTTTGATGTCGCCCATAGGAAAAACGAAAGTTGGTGCTTCGTTTAATATGTAGACGGCCCCCTAAGGACATAAACTATATTTCATTTTCAATAAAAAGTTAAATCATGAAAAATGACTTAAAAATTATCATCCTTACCCCAGTAGTTCGCTCACAATGCGAACTGTCTCACTTTTTTTTCTGCGACTGTACCTAGAAATGTAATGTATTCAGTAATACTTGTAGGATAATGAAATGCAAAAAAAAAAATACGTAAAATATTTAATCAAATGAGATTTAAAGTTTAGATGACTAACATTAGAAACCATCGTACGAAATTGCGGTGGTCCGCTTCTCCGAGACCACAGAAAATCGGCCTGGACCACTACGGTCAGAAAATCACTGGTCCGCTGGACCAGGGAACAAAAATTAAATGAATTTATTTGAATCTATGTTTACCGACTCTCTGGGGTGTCTAACAATTGAATCGTCAGTATGAAGAAGGGAATAAGTCCTTAAAATGACAAATTGACTTTTTGTGCTCAAAACAATCTCCAAGCTTTGCTCTACACATGGGTGAAAAGAGGGGAAAAATAACTAACCCCTATAGGAAGATATCGCCCCTTGAAGTTGTGAAATCGATGTCCATTCATTGTATTTTTCAAGTTAATTTGGAGTGAAAGTTAATTTGTCTTTCTTTTCCTATTCTTTGAGCTGTAAACGAAGTTAAAATGAAATTTTCTTTTAATTTAAAATGTTTTCTAACTTTTTTATGTAGGGAATGTTTAACTCCATTCATATTCACTCACTCCATTGATACTGCTCTAATAACTCAGTTTCACTATAATTTTGAATTTATTTGTCTTATTCCTTTTATTTCACACCTTTGTGTGTAAAATAAGGAGAAATTTAATTTAAATGTGAATTTAAAGGTTTTTTAAGATTTTTTCATCAGAAAAATTTCATAAGGTTGAAGAAGGGAATAAGTCCATCAACTTATTTTGACTGTAAAATATTTTTGAATATACTTATATTTGTTTTGATGGTTGCTCTGTTTTCTAAATAGGATTGTGAACTTCCAGTAAAAATTTGGTGATTATACAATGAAAATTCTATTATTTATACAGTTTTTTTTTCGATTTTCTCAAAACTTGGTTTTTGGACTTATTCCCTTCTTCCAACTGACAATGTGTGATTTTAATGTGATTTTTGCACCACTTTCTGTTCTTTAGTTTTTCCTGCAATACACCTGAACAAATCTCTGCATTATGATATTTTCTTTGACGTTCAAACTTCGTTAACTTTCCCACACAGGTTATTGATAAGGGTCCACGATATGCGGAATGGGACGTTTCGGTGCGGCCGTTTGGGCACCGGCCCGTTTCGGCGCGAAACAAAATTTTTTTCTTCTAATTTTTAGAAGGATTATGAAAGAATTTTGTTTACTTTCATTTTATTTCTGGCACCGAAACGGCCAGCGCCCAATCGGCCCGCGCCGAATAGTAGTAGACCGCACAATATGATATGCGTTCATAAAATTTCAAGGAACTGTTATGGGGATCAGGGGAAAAGGATATTTGTAAACAGGTCCTAGTTATTTCAATGGAAACTAATACGACCAGTCATTTCGATAATGGTGAAATACTCCTTTCATTTATTTTGCCTTTCGGGAATTAAATCTTAAATCTATTCTAGGAATGCCAAGTCATTCCAGCAGATGAGTGAAGGCATAATCAATGGTCACCACTTTTTCCGTTATAGTCGGCTAGACTAGTTCTTGCCTTTCCTCTTGCGTTACCTTCCCCAGAAATTCTTCAGTAAACTAGATTCCCACCCAAATGAAACAATTAGGGAAGCAGCAAACTATGACATTCCCCTAGCAAAAAACAAGAGTAGACCAAAAGCCATCCTACTCTGGGATACGGTTGACTAAACTGAATGAAAGGTATCCGATACTAAATGCATAAAGACAAAAATATCTCTCAATGTAACTTAAAGTAACTCTCAATGTATATCGCTCAATGAAACTATAAGTAACTCTCAATGTAACTAAAGCTCTTGGATAACTAACTGCACTCACCAGGTAACTAATATACATCAAACAGCAATGGACTTATGTCACCTAGGAAGCAAGAACTAGGACTTCAACTCCAGTTGACGGTATGAGGCCGCTTCGGGGCCAGGAGACCGGAATTTATATGAATTTCTGAATTTTGCGTTACCTTCCTAAGTCGTACTGATGAGTCCTAACAAGGACGAAACCTGTCCATGGCTGGAGGCGACGTTTGAGAGTGGTTAGTTTACTCTCACTCACTTAGGACAAGGACCAGTAAGATTAGTAAAGCATTAATCCGCAGGACCAGTTGCTTTTTTCCCAATTTCTAAAGCTGCTAATATGGTGATATAACTGTGTCTGATGAAAAAGAGCACACAATTTTTTTCCAAAATATTGACGCTTTCTGTACACAATTTCTGAGTTATATACTTAAAACTGGAGTGTAAAATATAAGTCAGTCCTTCATTAAACGATTAACCCTACCTTTATAATAGGCTACTTCACTATGCATCTGCGAAAGAGAGAACATTTTCAAGTTAAGTCTTTTTGAAAACAAAACGAGTATAGTCCTCCATAAATTTCAATTTTAAACACTCGCCGAGAATCCCTTGATTAATAAATCAGGGCTTAAAACAAACTGGTCTTTCTTCTAATTACTCACATCGTATAAGCCTTCGCTTTGAAATACGAAATTAATGCCTCTTTTATTCGGTTTGACGCCGCCCTCCTGGGAAGCATAAAACACCAGAATTAATGTCGGGAGATAACCTTAAAGACTGTGGCGGGCGTTTCCATCGCTGCAAGTATCCCTTTCATGTTAGTGCCGGGCCGCTCAATGCGATTCGAGTCACTTGAAGTCGTTATGGCGGATTTACACCACTGCTGCAAGACCGGTTTGGGGTAAAAGCGGCAAGAAACGGGAATTTGTTATTCCAATAAAACCAATTGACGAGCGCCATCTTTTGTGAGTAGCGGGTACTAAAATTTGCCGCTTTTTGCATGACTTGCAGCTCCTGCAGCGGTGGTGTAAATCCCCCATTAAGATCCTTAACAAGTGGTGGGAGTTGAGAGGCGATGTACTAGACGAGCTGTTCATAGGCCAACGTCACCGTGGGCGCAAGACCAGGCGTATCTGGTCGGGGAATCAACCCTATAGCGGGGACTCTTTTGTTCGCTAATTGAGTGGGGTAGATGTCCACTGCCGATAAGATCTGTCCGAGGAAATACGCTCGTTCTTGCGCTCACGATGACGTCTCCCTTAGGGCACTGTCACCCTGAGCGCAGCAGGATCAGGCGTATCTCCCTGATCTCTTTATGTGGTTAGGTGAGGTCAATTAGCGAACAAAAGAGTGGGGTAAAGATCGGGGAGATACGCCTGATCCTGCTGCGCTCAGGGTGACAGTGCCAGAATCGTGCGTCTAGAGTTTTATGATGGGATCGACAACGCATCCTTCGGGCACTGATAATCTCCCCCATCTCTTTGTGTTGTTTGGGGTTTTCCCTCAGATAAGGGAACGTCTTTTGTTCGCTAATCGACCTCCCCTAATCACACACAGAGGTGGGGGAGATTATAAATGCCCGAAGGAGCGTTGTCGAGCCCATCATAAAACTTTAGACGCACGCTTAAACTGTGGTCCGCGGACCCCCGGGGAGTCTCCAGCACCTTCTTTGGGGGTCCGCGACTTACCTCAGGAAAAAGTTATCTTAGATTTAGAGTACCCAAAGAACCACGTCCAAGTATAAATTTCGGTAGTAATGGTGAATCGGTGAATTTGCACTAATGATCCACTGAAGACGTCAAACTCAGTTTTTGACGAAACGTCTGGAAATTTTATTCAAACCAGACCACGGATTTTGGACCCGGAAGATTTGTTTTTAATAGTATCCAAAGAGTTTCAAAATGAGATGAAACACTAATTCAAAGGGACAAGTTTCAAAAAGGCTTCTGGGGGAGGACCTCCAGCACCCTTTGAAATTTTTTTTGACTTTTATTTATAATTTCATTTCCTCTAAAATTATGTGGTTTACAAGGAGCTGTCGGGTGTACCAAAAATGTCTCAAAATGAGCTAAATAAAACACTAGTTTTAACACTAAACTAAATTAAATATCAACAACTAAAACAGCTAACATAATTTTTTGGGGGGACTTTGAACTCCAGACCCCCATGAATACGTGTGGTACTTGCGATATTTTAACATAATGGAACAAAATTTCAATGTTGTTGTTGTTGTCGTGTGCCACTTGGAATACCAAAGCTCCACAAGGATTCAAGGCAAAGGGGGTGCGGCTCCTGAGAAGGTGAGGCCCATAAATGGCAGGAGTCCAACTTCTGCCTCATGAGAGTATAGATGCTGCCACTATCTATCGCCAACTCCACAATTTTGCCATGTATCTGAAGGGGAGGGAAATAGTCTCCAGACACCTGGACCCGTGGTAAATTTCAATATTACTTTAAAGTAATCTAAACTCACCGTAAAAATGTAATCGTTAAGGGAGTACATTAGGAATCATGTTAAGTCTGTGGCAACACAGTTTCAGCAGAATAGCTGAACGGATCAGAGAGAACTGGAACTTATAAAAAGGCAGCTCGCACCGTGTGTTGTATATTTACTTTATTTTTACCTGTACCTAACATATTTACTTTTAAAGTTTTATGGTTATTGAAAATAAATTACTTGATTTTACAACGTTCATTTATTGGAGTTTATGCCAGCCACACTAAGTAGCCATAAGTCAACCCCCCTTGAAAACAAATATTTGGTTATGGCCCTGGGTGTTCAAAATCTTGGGAGTCGTGATGCCTGGCTGGGGCGTGGTGATGGAAAGAACCGCTCCACTAGGCTACTCATGTAGCGGAAGAAAACGGGTGTCATCCTTTCCTCTTCCAACAGATCTGTCTCAAAATATCTCCTTAACTTCTCTTCTTTCCCCCCCCTCCCGTTGATAGGAATCTTAAAGGGTTAGAGTAGTGGTTTTCAACCTTTTTTGAAGCTACCGCCCCCCTTAAGAAGCTAAAAATTATTCAACGCCCCCTCTATGAAAATTCCGTGATTTAAGGTATAGGAAAGGGCCATTACTTAATATTAAAAGTAATTATGAGTATATTTTGAGTATACGTATGGCACCAAATATTTTAAACTCGGGACTTGATGATCCACTGATGTGCTTACAAATAAAAGTATGCATTTCTACACATTATAATACGCCTACTCATTACATGTCTTTATTTTTTTTAGCGTGCTCTCGTTTCCAACGATTAAAACTGACAATTTGCTGCTTAAAGTAGCCCTAATCAGTGGTAAAAATGTGTTGTCGATTGTGTTCCTTTTTCAACTTCTTTTCTATAGTCTTTTGCAACCCACTTTCAGAGCTCTAAGGGATCACCTGATTAAGACCATCAGTTGAAAGCCACTCCCGTAATGGGGGTCTGAGGAACTCCAGTACAGGAGGTCTGTACTCCCCCGGAACATTTTTGATTTGTAGTTCGAAATAAGTGAATATATGTAAGAACTTTTTATAGTCTCCTCTCTGGATCCACAACGAATTTAGTATGCTAGAATATGCTCAATGCTCATCGCCCCCTTACCGCTCAAAGAAGTCCCACCGCCCCTCTACTGCCCAATATTAGTTCACCACCCCTCAGCATCCTCTCACCACCCTTCTACTGTCCAATATGAGTTCACCGCCCCTCTACTGCCCAATATGAGTTCACTCCCCCTCTACTTCCCAATATTAGTTCACCGCCCCTCTACTGCCTAATATTACTTCACCGCCCATCTACGGCCCAATATTACTTCACCACCGCCCCTCAGCATCCTCTCACCGCCCCTCTACTGCCCAATATGAGTTCACTCCCCCTCTACTGCCCAATATTAGTTCACCGCCCCTCAGCATCCTCTCACCACCCTTCTACTGTCCAATATGAGTTCACCGCCCCTCTACTGCCCAATACGAGTTCACTCCCCCTCTACTTCCCAATATTAGTTCACCGTCCCTCAGCATCCTCTCACCGCCCCTCTACTGCCCAATATGAGTTCACTCCCCCTCTACTGCCCAATATTAGTTCACCGCCCCTCAGCATCCTCTCACCACCCTTCTACTGTCCAATATGAGTTCACCGCCCCTCTACTGCCCAATATGAGTTCACTCCCCCTCTACTTCCCAATATTAGTTCACCGTCCCTCAGCATCCTCTCACCGCCCCTCTACTGCCCAATATGAGTTAACCGCCCCTCTACTTCCCAATATTAGTTCACCGCCCCTCAGCATCCTCTCACCGCCCCTCTACTGCCCAATATGAGTTCACTCCCCCTCTACTGCTAAATATTAGTTCACCGCCCCTCAGCATCCTCCCACCACCCTTCTACTGTCCAATATGAATTCACCGCCCCTCTACTGCCCAATATGAGTTCACTCCCCCTCTACTTCCCAATATCAGTTCACCGTCCCTCAGCATCCTCTCACCACCCCTCTACTGCCCAATATGAGTTCACCGCCCCTCTACTTCCCAATATTAGTTCACCGCCCCTCAGCATCCTCTCACCGCCCTTCTACTGTCCAATATGAGTTCACCGCCCCTCTACTGCCCAATATGAGTTCACTCCCCCTCTACTTCCCAATATTAGTTCACCGTCCCTCAGCATCCTCTTACCGCCCCTCTACTGCCCAATATGAGTTCACCGCCCCTCTACTGCCCAATATGAGTTCACTCCCCCTCTACTGCCCAATATTAGTTCACCGCCCCTCAGCATCCTCTCACCACCCTTCTACTGTCCAAAATGAGTTCACCGCCCCTCTACTGCCCAATATGAGTTCACTCCCCCTCTACTTCCCAATATTAGTTCACCGCCCCTCAGCATCCTCTCACCGCCCCTCTACTGCCCAATATTACTTCACCGCCCCTCTAATGCCCAATATGAGTTCCTTCCCCCTCTACTGCCCAATAGGAGTTCACCGCCCCTCTACCGCCCAATATTACTTCACCGCCCCTCAGGATCCTCTCACCGCCCCTCTACTGCCCAATATGAGTTCACTCCCCCTCTACTGCCCAATATTAGTTCACCGCCCCTCAACATCCTCTCACCACCCCTGTTGAGAATCACTGACTTAGCAACTCGAGTCGCATAATGTGTCTAGGCATTTAGGCTGGCTGCTAATTTTGTTGCTGTGCCTTTCTTTCTCTTAATTAAATTCTAGCAATAATCTCGCTCTTAATGCGAAGTTTAAGGGACGGAGGAGACTTTTAATGATGAATCTTGAGTGTGGTGGGAAATCTCATAATTAATTAATGATATGTTGTTTTAGTATAGTGCCTTATAAAACGTGGTGTGATACATTTTTAATTCATTCGCCTGTTATGCTATTCGAAATGAAATGTTGATTACCTAAATTACTTATTTACCTACTAGTTAACACGATTAATGTTGAAGAGAATATTTATATATGCATAATAGATCTTGTTTTCATAATACCCTAAATATTTAACTCACGAATCATCTTTATTATGAAGAAAAGGGTTTTATATTTGATTCAAATATTTACAAAATTAAACATGTTTTTTGTATTGTCTTTTAAAATAATTGAACTATATTATGAACGTTTTTATACCTTTAGAGCTAGGTAGTTTTGAGATTTATAAATATTGAATTATAAAAAAAATGTGTCAAATTTTTTTACGCGTATTATTATTATCCGTGTTACAAAACATTTTTACACTTAAGCTTTTAAAAGTATCGTTTCAACTCTTAAAACAGTTTAAAAATGAATAATGATTTCTAAATTGTTCAGTAATCAGATACATAAATAGCATGTTAAAGTTTTTAATAAAATGAATCATGATAATAATAAGCATTACATTTTCAGTAATATAAAATATATCACTGAATGTCACAAGAATATGAAAAGATGAAAATAAATCTATTTTAAATAGTTAACTAACTTTTATCGAAGAATATTCAGAGTTATAGATTTTACTAATTTCAAAATGAATGGTTTTAAGTGTTAGTGTTTAAAACTCTTTACAATCTAATTATATATTTAGAATAAAGTGATTTCAGTAAAAAAAGTATTGTATTCTATGAATGTGTATTCAATATTTTGGAACAAATTAAAAAAAATATTTCTCCTGTTATGTAAGAATTAATTTAAATTATATTTTTTTCATTGATATGATATCTTTATATGTCTCAAAACGATAAAGTAAAAATTTATAAATTTATATCAGAAAAAACTACCATTTATTTGTAAGAGAAAACATCCAATTAAATGTTTAAATAATTTTAATTTATATTGTATTTTTCTGCTTGAATTTTATTACAAAACCATTAAAAAGTTTAATAATCAAGAAAAAAGGGGGTGTCAAGATTTTTTATAACTACTCCAAAATCAAAGGCGCAAAAGGGATTAAGCTGAAATCTGCATATCACGTCAAATTTCAAGTACTCGTATTACAGATTTAAAAAAACTATACTTTTTATGATGTAAAACAACAAAATTTACTTTCTAAATCTCAAAAATTAATGCATTCATAAAACAAAAATATTCCACGAAAAAAAACTTAAAAGAAAATATACCTGATTCAACTTCGAAATAAACTAACTATAAACAGGAGAGAACGCATCCCTTACATTAATAAACATGAAATTAAAAACAGAAACACAATTATCATTTATACGCGAGGTCCCGGTGTTTTAAAGTGTAATTAAAATTAATGAAATCCCAGGGGAATTTAAACTCCGACTTTGCTTTTAATTAGCGTCCAAAGGACGTTTTTTCCACGTCCTAAAGAGGACATTGAGGCTCGGCCGCTTGCGGTCGCTTTTTTTTCTTTTCTATCTTTTAGATGTCAACTAATTAAAACAAATTGTTTCAAATGAACAAATATTTGATTTGGTTTTAAAAAGGGAATGGCCTTTTATTTCTCCTCAAGTTTTTGTCCATCCCGGTGCACTTACCGAGAGTACTTGGGCAACTCCGATTTCGATAAATCTAATTATGTTTCTCTTGGGTGTTGTGGTTTTGGAAAAGGATAAGAAGGATATGTATTGATGGATGTTGAAAATTTTCGTTCTAAGGGAGCTAGGTTTTTTTGGAAGTTATTTTCTCGATCTTAAATATTGAATTTATAGAAATAGTTGTGGGTTTAATTAAATATGGGGATGAGGATTTAATAAATATGTAAATAGTATATTAAATCAAATTATTAATAATGAAGCAAATTACTATTTTCATGCTCATTATTTTTCTTCTCTTAAATTGTTTTACTTCGAATGAAATAATTTTTAGATGTTATTAAGCATTATTTTTTTGTTATTTATAAAAAAACTCATGTTTGCTTGTTTACAAAAAATACTATAAAAATTTTCTGGTGGAAGTCACATAATATTTTTCGGTGCAAGTTCAGACTTGCGTATGCGCCAAGTTTTTAGCGTTAAAGATGACTAATATGGTAACCCTAACTCATGTTAAAAGAGTCATTTAGCTTCTAAATGTGCCGCTAAACAGCCAAAAATCGCCAAGCATACGCAACTCTGAACTTGCGCCTATTTTTCTACAGTTGTTTTATTTTATACTATGAGTGAGATAAGAATCTATCCTATCTCTTTGTGTGGTTAGGGGGGTTCTCCTATCATCCCCTTCAGAGGAGGGGAATTCTTTTGTTCGCTATTTTACCTCACCTAACCACACAAAAAAATGGGAGATATTATCAATGCCCCTAATCCCCCCCGAAGGATCGTCACCGTTGGTATAATAAAACTCTACATGCACGCGATCTTTTCCCCGTTGATTGTCAAAAGGGAAAGATTTATGAGCAGGGGAGCATCTTTTATCCGCTAATTGACCTCACCTAACCACACAAAAGGAAGGGGATATTATCAGTGCTCCTAATCTCCCCCGAATGCCCGAAGGAGCCTGGTCGTTTTGTGTGGTTAGCTGAGGTCAATTAGCGGACAAAAGGTGCTCCCCTCCTCATAAATCTTTCCCTTTTGACAAACAACGGGGGGGGATCTCTACATGCACCCTTTAAGGTCTATGGGTGTATCTAGAGATCTTTTCCCGTTGATTGTCAAAAGGGAGAGATTTATGACGAGGGGAGTATCTTTTGTCCGCTAATTGACCTCAGCTAACCACACAAAAGGAAGACGATATTATCAATGCCCCTAATCTTCCCCGAATGCCCGAAGGAGCCTCGTCGTTTTGTGTGGTTAGCTGAGGTCAATTAGCGGACAAAAGGTGCTCCCCTCCTCATAAATATTTCCCTTTTGACAATCAACGGGGTAAAAATCTCTAGATGCACCCTTTAAGGTCTATGGGTGCATCTAGAGATCTTTTCCCGTTGATTGTCAAGAGTGAAAGATTTATGAGGAGGGGAGCATCTTTTGTCCGCTAATTGACCTCAGCTAAACACACAAAAGGAAGACGATATTATCAATGCTTCTAATCTCCCCCGAATGCCCGAAGGAGCCTGGTCGTTTTGTGTGGTTAGCTGAGGTCAATTAGCGGACAAAAGATCCTCCCCTGCTCATAAATCTTTCACTCCTGACAATCAACGGGAAAAGATCTCTAAATGCACCCAATGGGTTACAACCGACAGAACCGCCCTGCTTCGGGCAGTAGGGGAAAATAAGAGTATACCCTATGGGTGCATCTAGAGATCGTTTCCCCGTTGATTGTCAAAACGAAAGATTTATGAGCAGGGGAGCATCTTTTGTCCGCTAATTGACCTCAGCTAACCACACAAAACGACCAGGCTCCTTCGGGCATTCGGGGTAGATTAGGAGCATTGATAATATCGCCTTCCTTTTGTGTATGGTTAACTGAGGTCAATTAGCGGACAAAAGATGCTCCCCTGCTCATAAATCTTTCGTTTTGACAATCAACGGGGAAATTATCTCTAGATGCACCCTATCTCTTTGTGCGGTTAGGGGGGTTCCCTAGCATCCCCTTCAGATCAGGGGAATTCTTTCGTTCGCTAAGTGACCCCACCAAACATCCCATCTAGACGAACTCTAGACGAACCCTTTATTTAAAGTCCTCTATAACAACTCCATATCATCAGCCATTTTATTCACACCGCTACCTAACGCGGTTATATCACGGGATTATCGGAACCTGCCAATCCGCTGATCACCTCCAATTAGAAAGATGGAAACGCTAACGAAATCCGCTGCATCTCCTCCCCATGGCTACGGCCGCCCCCAGTTATGCTGCCTCGCGATTATCAGACTGGCCGATCGCGAGAGATGTCACCGTGAATAAGACATTGATCGAGTCAGATGACGAGATTTCGAATGGCCATAGGTATATCATCCGAGGGTTTATTGCGTCGTACGGATCAATTGCGGTGTTGTGCGATTTCCTAATGCAACGTTGGGACTTTTGGTGTATGTAGAAGCTTTTCTCTCAGTAAAACAATTTCCATATTAACCCTTTCAGCCCCATCGCATCCCAATTTTTCCTAAAGATTCAATGGTAATCAGCTTAGGATTGAAGAGTTTAACAAAAAGTTTTTGATCACAGTTTTACAAGAAAAACGAAGCATATAGTCAGTAGAATATAGTCATTTGTTGTTGTTGTTGTTGTTGTCGTGTGCCACTTGGTACTACCCAAGCTCCACAAGGATTCAAGGCAAAGGGGGTGCGGCTCCTGAGAAAGTGAAGCCCATAAATGGCAGGAGTCCGACTTCTGCCTCCTGAGGTGATAGATGCTGCCACTATCTATCGCCACCTCCACAATTTTGCCATGTATCTGAAGGGGAGGGAAATAGTCTCCAGACACCTGGACCCATGGTAAACTGCGCCATGACGGACCAAATGACTTTCGGACCCACAGATTTAACGAGCACGTACTCCGCATACACTCCACAACAACAACAATATAGTCATTTAGAATAGGTGCCTGAAACAGGATCAAAACCGCCTAATAACACTCATCACGCAACTTCAGTGACCGATTATTTTACAATATTTTAACTACTGCTTAACGGCCGTATTCACCGGTAACCTGACCGGCGGTCTGGTCAGGAAACCATGGTTACAGCCTCTGATTGGTGGAAAAATAATTCAATATTTTCCTTCCACCAATCAGAGGCTGTAACCATGGTTTCCTGACCAGACCGCCGTTCAGGTTACCTGTGAATACGGCCGAAACGATAGTAAAAGGGTCACGAGATTTTTTGCTTTAGTGTTTTTTATTTTATTTAAAATGTACTGATTTTTTATGAATGTAGATGGTCTGACTAAGGTTAGAGGGAGTAAATGTATCTTCCTCTTTCGGATCAACTGCCCCTCAGCTTCTTCCTTTCTCCCCTCAGAGTCTATCAAAATCACGTGACCCTTTTACTATCGTTGGTTGAGCAGTAGTACTTCTATTTAGGATTCCTTGTCAATACACAAGAAAAATTTTACATTATATTTTACATGATATTTACATGATATTTAATGATAATTACAATAGTAACTGCTTCTGATGCATTACGTCTCAGTCGCCTATTCTAAATAAACATAGTATAGTATAGTATGTGTAGGGGTATAATGCCTTTTCGCTGCTACACCACAGGAAAGAATTTCATTCCTTCGAGGTCGATAAAATGGGGACCAAGTTAACTTGGTGAAGCAAAGGGCTTTGCTTCAGTTGACCGTTGAATTCTGTAACAGCTCTGCTCATGTCCTCACCCAGTGAGGCTGGTTATACTGGAGCTATTAAAAGGTTTAACGACCTAGGTACTTCCTCAAGTACCCCCTTGTTTTTTTTTGTTTTTTACAGAGGAAACACCTTAAATACTGGTCCAAATAAAATATTTTAGGATCAAAATATCCAGATATTCGGATTCTTTTTGAAGATATCGAGTCAATTTTAAATTCACATAAAATTTCAAATTGTTTTAGTTTTATTTTAAACTTTTCGAATATAGTTGCAGTTATACAGAGCAATTGTCACACAATTTATTGCCCCTACAATCAAATCGGTAGCATATATCTGACACCATATTTTACGTTTGGCGCTATATGTTCTTATGAGGACCTAGTGCCATTAAAACCTACTAAACCAACCAACCAACCATATTTTACGGTAAAACAAATAATATCATGTTAAAAATACGTGCACTTGAAAAAACTTTCCCGATAAAATATTATTTCCAAACTGATAAAAGTGTTATAGACACTTAAAAGTACATAGTAGTTAAAATAATAGTTTAATTGTAGTTTACTTAACTTAATGACGGACTTAATTTCACCTTTTCTTAAACAGTGCATTTCTCTGGTCAATAAAAAGTTATTTTTATAATTTAAATATTTGTCAACAGGATAAACTTTATCCAAACACCAAATCATTAACTCTCAAAGTAACTTAAAACTTTTTCTCATCTCAAATTAATAATCCTCTTCACACCAAAACGACTCAATTAAGCCCAGAATGTTAGCTTCGGAGAGCAGAAATCAATTTCCAAAAATGACGGACACAATAGCAAGAAAGCCATCGCCTCTCGAAGCGCACATAACTCTCCCTCGATAAAAACGTCCTGCCGACAGCTCAACTCGTCCCTCCCCATCAAAAGCATCATCTCTCCGAACGTGCCCCAACAAACAGAAGTATTCCTTTATTGCCCCTCGCAGTCCCTGATTATCGAGAGTTCTATGAGCTTAATTTACTGCTCCTAGTTTCCAATATTTTGTTTTACGACACGAGCGCATAGAGTTACAAGAAATAGAGAGAGCGTTTATATTGAGTCAGTAGTAGGTTTTCCTTGGAATGGACTTTATCCGTCTGACGTCACATTTTACCCATCATGTGACCTACTGAGCTTGCAATTGGTTACCACAGAGATAGCTTGTAGTGAGATATGATTTGATAGTGAGTTTGTTTTTCCCCATCACGTGATTAAATTAGCGTAGCATGAATATGGTCTGCTGAAGCTCGTGGTCATTTTACAGACTGTTTTCAACCAGAAATATAGAGTATTTTCAGGTGAAGTCACGACCATTTATTTTCTTCATTGCTGTAGGTCAAACAGTCTGTTGCTAAGGCCGTTGCTAGGTGCGGCGGTATCTGTCGCTGTCATGTGATAGCAAATGCTCCAATAGAAGCATTCCATAACCAGTTATTTTCTTTTAATTGTAAACTGTTGTAGGTCAAACAATCTGTTGCTAAGGCCGTTGCTAGGTCCGAGTCATGAGATTGAAAATGCTCTATTAGTTCATTCGATTTCAAAACTAATCCAATAGGGAATACACAACGATTTTTCAAATTTATCTGTTTCGATACAGCTTCTACGAAAAAAAATTTTAATTTTTTTTTCGAAATATGAACATTAGTTTATTTAAATAAAAATTAAAAACTACAATGCACAGGGGGGTTCGGCGCATAGCGTCTCTTCTGTCTTCGGTTCGACACACTTGCACGAAAGCGTATTCGACAATGGTTAAATTCTGTCCTTTGAAAGTATTGATTGGTTGAAGATTCGGACGAAAGCAGAAGTGAAGTCACTTAGACCACACCTCCAATTCTAGCGAGCGTAATTTTTGAAAATTAATTAAAAAAAACACATGATCAAAAAGAATCTAATAGAAATTTGTAGAAATGAGTTTTATAACCATCTCAATGATTTCCAATAAGGTTGTCCACGATGACGTCACGAAACTCTGATCCGGCAGGACAAACCAAGACCCTCTATATACATGGCCACCCAACTCCGGACGATGACGTCAAACGTGAGTGAAAATTGCCATGTTAAGTCTATGGAGTGACGTCAAAGATGAGTGAAAGTTATGACGTTGCACGGCCGAGTTGGGAGGCCTTTATATAGAGGGTCTTGGACAAACAGACTGATTGCTAAGGGTTGCCATCGGATGATGGACAACTCTATAGTCGAAACCTTGGATTTCTACTAGTGTTGTATTCTTTATTCATGTTGGGAACAGAGAGTTGCAATCCATGCACCGTCTACATTGTTATACCTCTATGGCACAGAGAGAACGGCGTGTTTTCTCAAAACTGCGCCATCTTTTTTTGGCCACCATTGCCTAATGGTTATTTTCCGTCCCCATAAAATTGGATCTCGCCGTTTTTATAGCGCCATATTAAATAGGCGCCATAAGCGAGCCGATGTGGTGTTTTATTATTATGCCCGATACTCCACGGAAGGTTGATTATGCGAAAGGTTAACATCTGAATGCTTGTTTTTCTGATTGTTTGACTTGATGCCTGGTTTTACGAGCGTAAGAAGGGGGGATGGTTTGAGCGGTGGAAGGGGCTAGTACGTTTTTGTGCTAGGAGATGCATTTATTTTATCAGGAATGTTCGGTGATTCTCTAAATTTAACTGTGTCTAAATCCACGAAAATTTACCCATGCTAAAGTATCAGCGAAATTCGTAGTTGTTACTTTCGTGGATTTGGACAGTGCCATTTAACTTATTAGTTGTACAAATTATGGAGAACGGTAAGATAATAATTTCAGAACAATAACAGTATTTAGTCAGAATTAAGTCTTCAGGGAGTGTCTGTTCTGCATATACAATGCATTTCCAGGTACAGTCGCAGAAAAAAAAGTGAGACAGTTCGCATTGTGAGCGAACTACTGGGGTTAGGATGATAATTTTTGTGTCATTTTTCATGATTTAACTTCTTCTTGAAAATAAAATATAGTTTATGTCCTTAGGGGGCCGTCTACATATTAAACGAAGCACCAACTTTTGTTTTTCCTATGGGCGACATCAAAGATTATTCCCGATTCTGAAAGAGCACCCTCTAAAACCCCCCCAAAACCAATTTTCATGTCATTTGGTCCCCAATTAAAGCCAGGAGTGGGGGTTGAATTTCGTCTAATTTACGTTGAAATCTCGTTTTTTACGTTGAATTCTCGATTTTGATCCTTACAACCATCAACCCAGCACGAGAATTCAACGTGAAAAACGAGACTTCAACGTAAATTCGACAAACTTCAACCCCAACTCCTGGCTTTATTTGGGGACCAAACGACATGAAAATTGGTTTTGGGGGGTTTTAGGGGGTGCTCTTTCAGAATCTGGAATAATCTTTGATGTCGCCCATAGGAAAAACAAAAGTTGGTGCTTCGTTTAATATGTAGACGGCCCCCTAAGGACATAAACTATATTTTATTTTCAAGAAGAAGTTAAATCATGAAAAATGACACAAAAATTATCATCCAAACCCCAGTAGTTCGCTCACAATGCGAACTGTCTCACTTTTTTTTTCTGCGACTGTACTTTTCCGTTTCTGTAAACCAGTAACATACTTCAACTGCTATCCTAAATAATATGCCTGATTGAACTAGTGTGAGGGTTTTGATCCAATTTTGAAAAGTTAACATCCTCCCAATGCCCGCTAATAAAAACCCCTTAGGTGTTAGGGGTGGGGTGCATTTCCGACCCCTTTCCTATGTGGTTCTGAGTCGTCTAGGTGTGTTGTACCCCTCCTAGAAGTTCGTTCCATTGGTATTGATTCATCCTGTATTGGTCAATTCCACGCGAAAGTGGACATGAGAATATTTTTAAAATTTCATTTAAATAAATGTTTTTTTGGTTCTAACTGAAAAAAATAACAAAATAAACGAAATATTTTGAGTTCATATAGTTTTTATAGTTAATTACTCTGACTAAAATTGAAAATGAAATATCGATATAGGGTAGTGGTACCAATAACTGTCACATTAAGAGCAATAAAATTAATTAATTAGCTATTGCTACTGAATAAAACTATCCTGGAAAAAACTTATTGTTTAGAAAAATTAAATGAAGTTTCAACATTAATTTAGAGTACAATTTGCTTGATTAAGTAATTATTTTCTATTTTTAAAATATTTTTTAAGTTGGCATGGTGGCTGCACCAGTAACTGACACACCGGGAAAAATTTTGGCACCAGTAACTGGCATGTCTTGCACCAGTAACTGACACATTGAAATACCAGCTGTTTTTATAGGATGTTACCTTTTTTAGCGAACATAAAAAATAAAAGCAAACTTATTTCATCTTTAAAGTTTTTTTACAAAATAATGAAGGAAAAAGTATTTTGAATAAAAATACATAAAATAGGGCCATTTATGGGAAATTAAAAGACCTACCATTTTTCTATACTACTATAAATATAATACAAAGTCAAAGCAATTTCACATTAATAAGAATTAATAACAAAAATTGTACAAAATGTATTTAAACTATAAATTCTAAACAATAAAATATTTCTCAAACGATAAGGTTGAAAATTTAAATGTGAGTTTTACGGAAGTTGGTTATCTGAGTAATTAAAAAATGTAATTAAATTCTCTTTTGAGAAAGACGATCTACTACATTTTATAACACCTAATGTTCCATTACAATATGCAGAATAAAAGCTCTGTTGTGCGCCGGTACCAATAACTGGCATATGGTAGAACCAATAACTGACAGGGTGACAGTTACTGGAAAAATATTAAATTTTAAAAATTCAGTTGCACAATAACATTCTAAATTGCTTCCAGAATATTCCCTAGAATTTTCATGCAATTTCCTTGAATTTCACAAAAACACCAGTAACTGTCACCTATGTCAGTTACTGGTGCAAATGGGTTTTTTGATCCAGTAACTGTCACCCTAATTAAAATGAATCAATAAATTTTTTTTTCAAAATGAATTATTGGGCATGATTTTATGTACTTATTAACAGACGATTTAAGTTAAAACATGTTTCAAAATT
The DNA here is from genome assembly GCA_024610705.1 of Tetragnatha versicolor. Classification (NCBI taxonomy): domain Eukaryota; kingdom Metazoa; phylum Arthropoda; class Arachnida; order Araneae; family Tetragnathidae; genus Tetragnatha; species Tetragnatha versicolor. The sequence continues at coordinate 84,343,872 of JANDEH010000001.1, forward strand.
GAAAATTTGCTCAATTTAGGCATTAAATAAAAATGTGTGTTCTTAATTTCAGTATTAAGCCAACCTCTTAAAATCAGAAGTTTTTTGACACAAAATGGAAATCTTCAATTTATTAAACTTAGAAACCTTTTGTAGAAAACAAATACTGCATAAAGTTAAAGATAAGTGTCTAAAATATTAAGAGAGACCACCATTTATTTCAAGTTCACAATATTAATCTTATTATAATGAACTAAATCTCAATATGCCAGTTACTGGTGCACTGTCAGTTACTGGTACCGCTACCCTATATATTAGGGTGGGTCATTTTCCTATGGCGAAAAAAAATTTTTACAAATTCCATCGGGCACAGCAAAAAAAGGGTGCCAAATGGTCTCAAACTAACATGTGTAAAATATTATTCCATTATAATAACTCTTTTTGCCTCCGGATTGGCCTCAAATAGAACAAAGATATGTAATTTTTCATATTTTTTAAAATTTTTTAAAATTAAATTTTTTTGTCTAGAACTCTTTAAAGTTCACAAATAAGGGTATTTAAAAGCAATTTTAATCACATTAGTCACCTTCATGCATTATTAATACAAAAACAACTGCCAAAGTGGCAATATAATATTCTACCATATTAACAAGAGCCGTAGAATATGAATCTCTTTTTTTGCCAACAAACAGTGGATTGTCAGTGGTACAAATTTTAAATATTGGTAGTTCATATACATTCTCCCTCAAGTTCGGTCAGTATAAAACGGTATTTTTAATATTTCAAAATAGAAACAGTTGTATTTTTCAGAAATATGCCGCGCTTTCGAAATTCAGCTGACAGTTATTTCACTGGCTGGTCTTGGGATCCAAATATGATCGCAAAAATATGTTGAAACAACTGTCGAATGGATAGTTCGTTCATAGGCAATATCAGTTATGATTATCTCAGTCATGATTTACCTAATTTTTTGCTATAGCAATAGACTGAAACTCAGGCTCATGAAATTATACATATTTGAGGATTGACTCAAAATATAGCTTCTTAGCATTCCCTTATGCGTTCATAAAAGTTAAAATATCGCAAATTTAACTGTTAAGGATAATTACAAGTAAGTTTTGAAAGGTAATGTAACTTATTTAAAGACTTAGGGGATAATACTGAGCTTTAAGCTGAAAACTGGGATCTACCGCTCTTCTTAAGAAAATATTTCAAAATTTGACTCTTAAAATGTGGTTTTAATTTATTTTTGGACATTAGGGAATCATATGGGGACACTTGGGATAGACTATTCCTAATATGCCAAGAAATTTCAAGGAAATCCCAACTTTTAAACTATTATCCAAATGTTTTCCTTGGGGGTTGAAACCTATAACCCAAAAAAGGTACCCACCTTCTCACATATCCATTTTTATTAAAAATTTAATGTTTTTACCATCCTACTCAACAGACAATAAAGGTTTCGCACATTTTAATGATTCCAGCAAGAAATTTTGGATTGCCAGTTCTAACCATTGAGATATTTCAAAATATGTTGTATTACAACTCAAGTATTTCAACTCTGGTTTCATTTATAATTACTATTTTATAGTTTTCAATGATGATTTTTATACCATTGTGCACATTTATATTCATGACGGGATTTGTGCAATCGAGGTAAAAGCTTGATTTTCGTTCGTCCATCTTTACTTGAAATAACTATTTAATCGAAACTTTGAGGCCAATCCGGAGGCAAAAAGAGTTTTTATAATCGAATAATATTTTACACATGTTAGTTTGAGACCATTTGGCACCCTTTTGTCGCTGTGCCCCTGGGAAAATGTGAAAAAAATATTTTTGACCCACCCTAATATATATGTCCCTTCGTCATGTCTGTCACAATTTTAAAAATGATTATAGAAAAATCTTCCATAAAATTTAGAAATTTCAGTGTTTTTACTGAATTTCACCTTTATATAAAGTTGAAAAAAATGCTTTGGACATGAAATACATGCCAAATCAGAGCAATTGAGAAATAATTAAGGGTCTCTCAAACTCGTGTCCTTTTCGTGTCATGTCTGTCATGGCGTATTTTTCTCTCATAAACTAAAAGCGTTTCATTCAGAATAATTATTTTTTGCCATTTAGGAACCTTTCATGTATATGCACCAGCACACCAAAAAAATTAAGATCAGTTTATATTAATTACTTATTTAAAGCCAAAATGTTGTCCAATGTCATGTCTGTCACAAAATAGAATTGACCGTATGTAACCAATCCATCCCTCAAAAACACTGCTTCATGGCACAGAGTAAAGATACTTCAGAGAGTACATTTCCATAAAGGCTAATGGCAACTTTTTAAACATGGGTTTTCCCATAGACAGTGGCGTTTCTATGTGATAACGGTTGAACTAACTAGAAAATATGACGTAATGTTGTTGACTCTCTACCATCGCATACAATATCTCTTTCCGCAATCGCCTTTTCTCAATGGACCATATCCGTGTCACGCCCATTTAATCACGTGATGGGGAAAACACTCACTATCAAATCAAATCTCACTACAAGCTATCTCTGTGATAACCAATTGCAAGCTCAGTAGGTCACATGATGGATAAAATGTGACGTCAGACGGATAACGTCTATTAACCCTACAGTGCATACTCTAGCCATTTGGCTACACAACATTTTCCCCCATTTCCTACTCGAATTTCCATTTCCAAACGGCAACACCATGCAGAAAGTACAATAAATATAACATTCCATTGTATTAGCACTTAAGACTGCCAGTAGATGGCAGCAGGGGTACTATTTTGAGACATTTGTTAGTAGCTAGTGAGACGAAAGTCAAGACACAGAGAACTCCAATATAAAAGGACCTTATAAATTAAAATAAAAAAATTTTTAGCTTGAAGAAAATTTTTTTTGAAAAGATAAGTTGTTTTTCATATTTTTGGAGCATTTCGTTTTATTTCACTTCACAACTAATTTCACAAGGGACACAAATTAATTTCACAAGGACAAAGTTTTTGTCAATTAAATGTAGAAAAAAATTAAATTATTTTTTTAGTATTTTTTTTACTAATTTACACCATAATAGAAGTGAAATAAATGATTTTCAAGTGAATTTAAAAAATCATGCATTGCAGGGTTAACACCTCCTTCTTTCATATCGCTAGAGAGGGAAAAAGTTTTTATACAGGGTGTATCTGAAATGGTGCAACAAACTTTCAGGGATGATAGTACTCATCAAGACGAACAAGAATCGGTATAGAAAGGGGGGTCCCAGACCAAATCCCAGGGAGTTAAAAATGGAGCGACACCCCCAAAAAATCATTGAAAAACTCAATTTGTAGAACTACTATTGGTAAAAACTTAACTATGGTTTCAAATGTTGTGGTTTAATATGATCTTTAAAATTACTCAAAAGTCTTCACTTTAAAATTTGTTTTATTATGAAAAAGTTAAAAAACGCAAAAAAAATGTGAAAACTCTGCCAAAACCTTATTTTGTATTTCGAAATCCTTTCTTTTGATTTGATAATCGGAAAGATCATAGTTGAAAACCCTTAAATCCAAAGTTTCACGTAAATACAATCAATATTAAACGCTTGAGATCCTTTTAAAGTTTGTTTTTTGGGTGCGCAAGCAGTTTTTTAGAGCTGTTTCCAGAACAGCTGTTAGCGCACGCAAAAAACAAACTTTAACTGGATCTCAAGCGTTTAATATTCATTGTATTTACGTGAAACTTTGGACTTAAGGGTTTTCAACTATGATCTTTCAGATAATAAAATCAAAAGAAAGGATTTCGAAATACAAAATAAGGTTTTGGCAGAGTTTTCACATTTTTTGTGTTTTATAACTTTTTTCATATTAAAACAAATTTTAAAGTGAAGACTTTTGAGTTAATTTTAAAGATCATATTAAACCACAATTTTTGAGACTATATTTAAGTTTTTACCAATAGTAGTTCTACAAATTGAATATTTCAATGATTTTTTTGGGGTGTCGCTCCATTTTTAACTCCCTGGGATTTGGTCTGGGACCCCCCTTTCTATACGGATTCTCATTCGTCTTGATGAGTACTTTCATCCCTGAAAGTTTGTTGCACCATTTCAGATACACTCTGTATATTTTCCCGGTTATTATTCAAACAGTTGCGTGTGTCTTTGAACAGTGACGATGAATCGTGAGCTCTTCTGGAATCGAACTCACAACTCCATCTCTACGTTTAATACAATTTCAACATTCAACTTCACATTAAATAATAATTTATACAACCTCAATCACTGATGAGATATTAAATGACATGACGAACCACAGAGTAAAGATTATTCAGAGAGTCCATTTCCATAGACGCTAATGGCAACTTTTTTAACATGGGTTTTCCCATAGACGGTGGCGTTTCTATGTGATAACGGTGGAACTAACCAGAGAATATGACGTAGCGTTGTTGACTCTCTACAATCGAGCTACAGCCGCATACACTCTCTCAATTATCCCCGCCCACTTTCAAATCGCTAAAGAGGGAAATAATTTTTATATATTTCCCCGGTTAATAAAACAGTTGCGTGTATCTTTCTTTCGAGCATGCGCTGGGGATAATTTCGTAGACATTACAAGTCTCTCTGATGTCACGCTCTCCAGGGACTCACCTAATGTTCTGGCCAGCGGAGATCTCTCGCTGGCTTATATATGCTTGATCTGCCCGTGACGTCACTATCTCTCATCTTCTTTAAAGTGACAATGGATCGGGAGCTACTCTGGAATCGAACTCACAACTCCAAGTCCACATTTAATACAATTTAAACATATAACGTCACATTTAATGATCATTTCTGCGACCACAATCACTGATAAGAGATATTAGACGCCAGAAAAAACTATATCAATGTTTATAATAGGGAAAGTTTAGTTACTGTCAGGGAAAGTTTGCAACCATAGGGGAAAAGTTTCATTGAACAGGGGAAAAATAGCAGAGATTGAGAAATTCAAATGCAGCCTCCATACAAAGTTTTAAGTCCAATGAGAATCACTCGTTTCCTTTAGTCCCGCCCACACTAATGATTGACAGCTGGAGGGTCGAAACGCCACTATGCGATAACTGTAGAACTATTTTAGTAAAATCGCGTTTTGGACTCTCTGAATATCTTTACTCTGTGTGACGAACGACATCAATGTTTATGATAGGGAAATTTCAGCTACTGTCAGGGAAAGTTTTCAACCATAAGCCGAAAAGGGAAACGTTTCCTAGATCTGGGGGAAAATAGCAGTGATTGAGAAATTAAAATGCAGCATCCATACAAAGTTCCAAGTCCAATCAGAATCACTCGTTTTCTTAATTCCCGCCCACCCTGTTGATTGACAGATGGAGGTACCGCAACGCAACTATGGGATAAATGTAGAACTATTTTGGTAAAATTGCGTTCTGGACTCTCTGAATTATCTTTACTCTGTGCTTCATGGTATCCTAATTTGAGTTAATTCTGAAAATATTCAATAACCCTTTTTGACCCAAATTATTTTCCTCATCCAAAATATGTCAAGTTTACGTAACTTCAACTATAAGTAAACTAAATTTGGCCTTATATGACGAAAATTGGACGAATTTGTGACATTAGGAAGTGGGGCTTACAAGTACCTTCGGGACATAAAAGGATAAACGGTATTTATTACTGGGAATATTTTTTGGCACTGCTTAACTCCACGAAAGAAACTCAACTCTAATTAATTTCGTAGGAAAAAAGCACTTAAAGAAATTAAATTTTAAATTATAACTCAGAGAAAATTTAAAAAGTTTAACGTTGCTGCCCTCCCCCAAATCCCCCAGCCCTATCTATTATATAACCAAACTCGTTGTGGGGTACCCCACAACGTTCTAATTGGTATGAGCTGTGCTACTAGGGACAGTTGCAGAATAGTAAATGCAAAATAAAAATCGAACCTTCAACCCTTTATAAAATCCCGCAGAATTTTTAAGGCAAGCCAATCAATCATTCAAGTAAGCAAGCAATCAATTGATTATTGCCACGTGAAAAATTTGCTGAATACTACTCGTAAATTCGCCATGTTGTGTGTTGAATGTATTTCTCGCTTGAATATACTGAAGGTAAAATTTGCTAAAATTTGAAAAGTTTAATTATATATGTGTTATAATAGAGCTAAGGTAGAAATTACGCCAATAGGTTTCGTTGAAGAATAGTTAAAGACAACCGGAATTGCATTAAAATATAACAAGAAGAAAGAAATATTCTTCTGTTTGATGACCTGGCATGGATTCTACTACGTCGCAGATGAATTTCGACCAGCGCAAATTATTCTGCTGTTAGTCCCGGAAACAACTTGCGCGAACTTATGTAGTGAAAGTATTGATGTGTGGAGTACGTGCTCGTTAAATCTGTGTGTCCTCCGAAATTCCTGTAGTCGGTCATTCCAGTTTACTATGTGTCCAGATCGTCTGGGGACTATTCCCTCCCTTTCAGAAGCATGGCAAAATTGGGGAGGGGGCAATAGATGGTTAAGTTGGACTCCTGCCTCTCACTGGGCCTCACTTTCTCAAGAGCTGCACCCCTTTGCCTTAAATCATGTACTAGGCTTTGATGTGGAGATGGGCTATTACAAGTTGCATATGAAATAAAAGAAAAATGTGACCATGGGGCCAGAAAACTATAATTCACAGCAACGTTTCCTGAACCCAGTACGTTACTACGAGGAAGGAGAAAGTGAGTAAACACAAAGCATGTTGGGTTGATGGGAGGAACTTCGATACGCGAATTGTGATACTATTTATACATGGGTTTAACAAAATAATCGTAATTTAAAATCGACGTTCTTTGTTTCACTCAAAATTCAATAACCACGATGGGAACTTCGTTTCCTAGTGTAGGATCAACTTAAGTTGCTGTCTAGTATAGGGTTATGACAGTACTGACGGTGACCTTTTGAATACGTATTTATACGTGCCATGTAAGTTCTTGAAAGAACCTTCGATGCAGTCGATTCATTTAAATATTGATGAATATCAGAGTCTGAAGCGGCAGAGACTTTCGGCGAGAAAGTCCTCATAGAGGTTTTCAGGACGCAAATTTGTTACGAAAGACTTTTCGAGTGATATCTTCTAGAAAACGAAATAACTTTGCGTAGTGCTCGGAGTGCGGTATTGGAAACAGGCGCTCTATTTTCTCTAAGGATAAATTACATTGCTAACGGTACGAGTATACTGATGTCTTAGCACGCTCTATAGAAGCAAAAGCTGCTACTTCAACAATTCTTTCCTTAATAAAAATTGATAACAGTTTTTCGAATAGTAGGAGGTGCATGTGTATGAATTTGGATACATTCGTGCTGAGTGATCATCCCGATAGTTGCGAACTTAGTGTCAAGACCTCTTTTACATGAGGTTGATGGCCTTGTTACGTCCAGTTGTTCCTGTCATCCAAATTTAGTTGACGAATGGAGCTTCAAGTTCTTTTTTCAACAATTCATATATTCTGAAAAATGTAAGTTTATGAATATTTATATTTTCAAACTAATTTTTTTCTTTCCTAGAAAAACAGTCTCTATGTGTAACCACTGCTCCAACAGCAACATTATTTCAAAAATTTCAGCACAGAGATCTAATAGCACTGTTATATTTCTAATAATTTTCTAAGAATTATAATTCTTTTAGGATCTAATAATATCTATAACTAGATCTCTTTGGTGTTCAGTCCTCATTTAAGCTGGGAGTAAAGGGTAAATATGGAGGCTGGAGGACTTTCTAAAGTTGTACCGATTGATGATTTTCTTACCTCGCGAGTTTTGATCAACTATGTTATTTTGTAAAAGTAATTTATAATTGATATTTTCTCTCATAGATATTGATTTAAATTAAACCCGTAGCAGGGGACGTGGGTCTCCCAGACTCCTTATCATTTTCCTTACCTCCCCTCCACACACTTGGATTGAATGGATTCTTCCACTTATTTCACTTTTTTTCGTGACCTTGGCCCTGAGCCCTTACTTATCAGTATGTTGACAAGTGCGATTGTATGGAAAATTCACTTCTATTCCATTTTTTGGAAATTCCATTTTTTTCACCTCCCCTGTTAAGGGTTAAATGTAAAATCTACTGGATTTTTCTGTAGTCAACAAGTACATTCATAATATATCTCGGGAATTCAATTTTGTATGTGATTCTATTAAAGTACTTGATGATCATATTTAGTAATCTTGAATTAGCAATCAAATTTTGGTACTTACACTTACGTATTATCCCCTCGACTGATCCGTGACTTTCAAATTCAGCGGCACAGTCATATAAAAGTCAATGGGTTGTACAGTTTTCGGATTCAACGGTACGGTCGACGGGATAATACGTAAGAACCCTAATTTTTCTTAAATTTCAAATTATTATTTCTACAGATTAAAGGGGTGTAATACTAACTTATTTTTGCATTTGACTCCTGAAAATTCAACATTTTCATTTTGGATGGAAATTTTAATTTGTGAAAAGTTCGCATATTGAAAAAAATATAATGTATATAGTATTTTGTTAAATTTTTGAAAATTTTATTCTTGTAAAGATTTGAAAGCTTAGAAAAGCACACATGCATTTTTAAATTATCTCGAATAAATTTGTGTCCAATACATTTTAAAGTTGGGAATGATGAACCTGGTTTCTTGTTGACATCAATGTTGATAAGGCAACAAATTTATAACGAATGTCATATATTGTTATTTGTTTATGCGAATTTAAATATCTCTCCACGACCTCAGTTCAATTGTGTTAAGACCTTAAAAGAGTAAACTTGTTTTTACGATTTCCATAAATATCCTGCGCTTTTAAAATATGGTTTTTACGTATTTTGCCGTCGACCGTGCCGCTTAATCTGAAAAGATATCAAATCCTATTGACTTTTCGGTTGCTGTACCGCTGAATTTAACGGCTGCTAAACGATCGACGGTATAGTACGTAAGTACCAAAAATATTGAACGAATACCTCAAAAGAATGTTCTTGTAAAAATTGAAATCTTAGAAAATCGCACATTAATTTTTTAAATGAACATAATTAAAAATTTTGTTGTAAATGGAATACGGTAAATTTGAGTAAAAAAAGAATCTTGGCCATTTGGGACTTATGTCCACGAATAACCTATTTGAAAAATAAAAAAACGATCTTGAGAAAAAAATTAGATGACCAACTTTACTCTTAATCCCATAGAGCTCTGAAAAAACTCATTTTTTAAACAATTAATGAACTTCTTAAAAAACGACTAATTTTTATCCAACACAAGGAGCTTTAAAAATACACAATTTGAATACACTCAAATCTGTTTTTGTGTGAACCTTATTGTGCGATTTTTTATTTGTGACTTTTCTGTGCGATTTTATTTTTGTGCGGTATATGAAAATTTCAATCAAATTGAAACATAATTGATGACTATCGTAGCAGGTTTGATGGTCCATTAAGTTATGAATGAAAAGACAAAGCGGCTATTTTTTTCTAGTAAGCATGATCAGTATCAACAAGAGAAGTTCGTGTTTTCCTGAAACGGATCATATGTGTCTCGTTAAATCTCTATGTTGGAAAATAGACCAACTTTTTATAAAGATCTATTGTTAAATAAATAAAAATTTGCAAAATCAATTCCTAGTATTTTTGTGAGGTTTTGAGTTACTTTCTATGTGGCAACTTATTTTATGCGGTCTCTATTCACCGAATTTGTTGCGAATACTATATTTTAAAGCTATAAGTGAAGTTTGGTGAGATTTTTTTTGTGCGATTTTTTATGCTGTCCCTATTCCTCGCACAAAAACAGGTTTGACTGTATTCCACAGAAATTTAAAAAACGATCTAATCAAATATGTTTTAAACAATTCATGGAGATTTGAAAAAAAAACTCTTAAATTTGGAATATTCCAAAGAGCTTTAAAAACCCCCCGTGTAATTTTTAGAGAACTCATAACGATTTAAGAAAATCAAACTAATTTTTAAAGAAATCATTTAACAGGTAAAAACCCAATATCTAAACCTTCAAAAAATTCAGATAAATATAAAATTGAATATTACCACCCAAAAGTATTAAATAACCATGGATTTTAAGATTTTGACTAGCAGTTTACCATGTCTTATTGATTGAATGTAAAATATGAGTAATATAGAATGATTAACAACTTTTATGTATTATATTCGTTTTATGAAATTGATATGAAATTTTACAGGATTTTAAAACTCAATAGCTGTAGAAGGATATCCACCAGTGGTTTTTCAGGTGAAAACTAAAGCCAACGTCTTCAGAATCCGGGACTGTCTACCGCGACCATTTTCGTAGATAAGGGGATTCTAGCGGCGTTGGACATTGACCATCCTACTATCTCTAAATGCAGACGATAGTTGTGAGTTAGTTTTACATTTTTGACAATTTTTGTCAATTGGTTATTGGTATTGTCATTTTTGAAAAGTTTGTTTCCCATTTTGTTTCTATTTCAAGATGAAAATTTAATCTTCAATAACTATTTAGATATTTTTAATTTTATTTTTGTTTACAACGAGGTATTATGATTATTTTGCTTTTTTCCCTAAACCTCTATCTCTTATCTTGGATATGTGTTTTTCCCCATTTCCTTACATATTTTCCGATTGCGTTTTTTGTGAAAGTGTTAGTTTAAAAAGTTATGAAAGTTTTTATAATAAAATATAGTACTATTTAAAGTTGCTGTCCCTGAACCCCCAGGGGGATTTAAAGTTTAGAAGTTCAACTATAGGACCATATTTGTTAAGAAAATGATTGTTGTGCATTTTGCCTCTCGTTATTAAGATGGCTTTAGAAGTGTTGTTTAAAATAATAGTAAAATGAAAATTTGTTAGAATGAAACTAATACACAGTACATTACTTTATGCAAGTTTTGTATTTGTAAAACAGCTAAGGGACAGACTTTATTAAGTAATTAAATGTGAAGTTTGTCCCCAATGTGATTTTAAAACATGTTTTTTCATATTACTAATGTCAACAAAATTCCAACGTCATCTGAATAGTTAGAGGATAAACCTGTGTAACAATGATTTAAAAAAAGTAAAGCTTTGTGTGTTATAGTTAAACATGTTCAGAAAATTTTTTTTAGTTTCTCTATTCTAAAAAAAGTTTTGGTGAATGGTTTCCAGAGAAGAAAGGCTTTTTAATAAAGGATCCGTCTAACAAGTTTTTGATATCAAACTGTCCGGATTCTTTTGAGGATGTGCAATAAGCTTTTAGAATTCCTAAAAAAATTATCAATTCTAAAATATTTCCATTTTTCTGGATTACGGATAAGGTTGCAGTTAATAGTAAGAAACTGTCTTGCAATTTATTATCCCTCAAATCAAAACGATTTTATGATCCGTATTTTATAATAAAATAATTCAGTTCACAATTTAAAAATGAGCTTCAAAATATTTTATAAATCAAATATCTTAAAAAGATTGGTAAGAGTTTTCCAGAAACTTAGACATATTATTTAAATAAAGAATTTCACACAAAAATAAATTGTTTGTAACATTGAGTGTAATATAGGTTTTGTCTCTTATTGTTTTCAATAGCTTAAAAAGTATTGTTCGAAACGTATCTGTGTAATCAAAAATATTAATAATAAAACACTAGGTGTTTTGACGATACACTATAGGTAGCATATTAAATTTAACAGATTTATTGGTAAACTTTTTATAGAAAGATTGGCGTTTTGTTTTTTAACGAATTCTAATTAGTTTTTCTTTTATTCCCGACACTGTAAAAAAAAACTGTAGAAAAACAGAAATTTTCAATAACAATGACTTTATGTTTACAGAGATATTCTTTCATGTAACATTCCCACCGCACTTCTATTTATTTTATGTAAAAAACAGCTTTTTTTAATTTTTTAGCTTATTTGTACTTAAACAGAAACTTACTGCATCGAAAACCAATACAGCTATTGGCAACATTATACTGAATCTTCTTTGCAGCAGTGGTAGCGTGCGCGCTTAGCATGCGGTAGGTCCTGGGTTCTATCCCCGGATATTAATTTATTAAAATTTAAAAAAAACTCAACTAAAATAAGTCCACACGCATGCGCATAAGCAGAAAATTACTGAGAGGCAACAGAAAAATCTGTAGCCCCGACTTACACATTTTTTCTGGCAAATTTTGCTGCCAGAAATTTTCTGTTTTTTTGCAGGATTATTTTTTACAGTGGACGATTCACTAAATACACACGTGCATGTTATAAATTTAAAAGTTTTTAATGGCATGTTTTTTTTCTCTAAGTTGATTGACGATAATTAGTAGACTTGCTGGATATATTTTTTGAAAACATTTCGATTAAATTATTGATAAGTTAAAACAAGGATGTTTCAGTAACAGTTTTATTTTTATATTTTCAAAGTCATCCGAATTAAATTATTGATAAACTAGAAAGATAGTTTCGGTATTAATGGAGTATTAACTAAGCAGACGAGCCCGGGATTGAGCTGGACTCTTGAGATGAAATAAGCGACCTCTGCTAAGATCGCGAAGCGATCTGAAAATAATTGCGAAGCACTTCCGGGGGTTTGTGAGCGATAGCGAGCAGGGGGCAGAGCCCCCTAGTTATTTAAAAGAAAGTAATCAGGAATACATTCAGGCTGCGAATTCAATACTACACAACAAAACTGAAAAACAGAAAATAAGCAATGGAAACAACCTTTTTAAAACGACGCTTTTAGAGTGCACTAAAAAGTAGAAAATAATTTTTTGTAACTCTTTGTAAAACGATCATGCAATATTTAAAGCTACTACTCTTGGCACTCTATTTACCACTATATCAACACTAAAAAAATTATAATTTTATGAAAGCTGAGAAATGAAGATGAGAATGAATTAAATACCCAATGCATGAACCCCACGCTAAATATCACTATTCTCTTTTGATCGCCATTTACTCCAATACCGACAAATATTTCGGATTTTTAATGATAAACTGAACGGTTATCGATCTAATTAAACATTTTAATCTATGAGTTTGAAATGATTTAGCAGGTTTTCTACTTGTTGGTGTCCAAAAGATAATGGTGATATTTAGCGGGAACGTTAACGGAATTGAACCCTATCTTACTACAACTACTAACATAATATTGGTGGTGCACTTCTTTAATAGCAACGTTTAGTTTAATTTTATGGGAAAGTATTGGGATTATTCAAAGCATATTTAAGGTGCCTGCCTACCTAAAAAAGGCCGTTTTGGACCCAAAATTCAAAAAAATGTATTTTATTTCAAAAAGCACATCTTTAGCTTTCCAAATCAGTTTAAATTTTGTCTTTATCTTTCCTAGAACCAACGTTACAGAAATTTTACTCACAGCTAAAAAGGCATTTTATTAAGGAAAACAAAGAAATTCGCGTTTTTCTCAGAATCACATTTTTACTATTTTCCTTCTCCGCAAAACTGCATAACTCAAAATATTATGAATGAATTTCTATAAAACTTGGGTACAGTACTTGAAGTAATATGATTTAGGAGCCCTACTATTTTTTTGGTTGTGGGTGTAATATTTTTTATTTTATGAGTATAACTTAAAACTTTACTGAATTTTGGTGGGTTTTTTTCATTTTTCATGTTTGGTTCTGTAACTTTTAATATTAAATAAATTTAGACATAAAAGTAGTAGGCCTCCTAAAATATAAGTTCACGAGGATAACAAAGTTTACAAAACAAAAATATCTTCATATGAATTTGAGTTATGATAATTTGCGGAAAGGCGTTTTTTGGGGATTTTTATGCATAAATTCTTCAATAATATGAAAATTTGAATCAATTTTTATTTTTTTTATGTTATTCATAGTTTTTAACCACAAATTAGATCAAAATTTTAATTATTAAAAAACCTCTATAGGTAGGCAGGCACATTAAATAAAATGACTACTTAAAGTATAAATAAATTTCTTTATAATCAAGTTAATTAACTCAATATTCGTCCACTGAATTGCACCCATACTTTCTATTTCTCCATCTTAATCATTATCTTCATTACCTCTCTCGTATCCTTAATCACTCCTAGAATCACTCCTTTTATACTTAAATTTCTGTAAAACTCCTTTGAGCTTTCCATCTTCATTCTTATTTTGAACATCCATTCCTCATGATTCTATCCCCTTCTCATTATTCTTTTCACCTCTCACCTCTCATCCCACAAGGTTATCCTTCATAACACGCTTAGAGCAATCAAAAGAATTAAAGCCTGGCCCCAAATGTGGGGATAAATATTGAATTATCGGATAAATGTTCTTTACTACATAAACTGTAGATACCATAGAAATTGGATATAATTGTCTGAATAAACTAACAATCCAAATAGTTTTAGTTTATTGACTCAACCCTTCAGTTAAATCTTTTGGAAGGTTCGGATAAAATGTTTCCTTAAATATCCACACATTGCCCTAAAAATATTCTATGTACCGTTTGAAAAATTGATTAATTAAAATGACTTATTTTAATAAAATTTGTACAGCAGTTAATATTAAGAAATACACTTTCCGTTGCAGACACGGGTGAAAATATCTGGTTTATAGGGGGGCGGGCGGGGTAAATGGATCATTAGGGTGTCTCAAAAAAAACTTTTTTTCGAAAAACCTCGCTCCCCAGGGCTTTTCCCATTCCATTTGATCCCAAAAGATAGTGGATGAAGTTTCAGCCCCCTAAGTTAACTCTAGGGGTTGCCTGTAGGGCTCCTAAGTTTGAAAAAAGTGGAAAAAATGACTAAATTTCAGAATTTTTAAAAAATTTATTTTATGAGTGAAACTGGATAAAAATGGTTCAAATGTGTTACTTAGGACTTATTTAGAAGGGTTATATTTATTTATGTGTAATAATTGTACCCTATAGCCCCTGCAATTTAAAATTAAAACGTACTACTTAGGGACGTTGCTCTCACCAAAGCTTATAATGCACTACCGGTGGACGAATTGAATTGAATCCGAATTTATTTGCAGGAACTCCCTCAAATGATGCCATTTGGTGCTAAATTGATATTATAAACTGTAAAAGCTAGTGAAATAACAATAATGATGCCCTCCACTGAGCTTATAATATAAAAAGCGATTTTCTTCAAAATTGCTCATTTCCAGCTGATCAAACCCAAAATATGTACTAAAAAAGGGGTCTGTTGTACTTTTTTAGATACCAAACTTTGAAACCTTTATAGGGGCTTCATTTTTTATAAGTAGAAGTTAATTTTAAACCCAACAGATCGAAAATAATACGGATATCTCCAATACCAGAAGTTAAAATCGATTTTCTTTTTTTAAAGTTAGGAAAATTACTCCCTTTTAACGTATTAGTGGTAAGTTTTATTATAAAACTTCTTTCTTAACATTTCAACCTAGATTCACACGTATTAAACTATTTTCCTAAATTTAAAAAAAGAAAATCGATTTTAACTTCTGGTATTGGAGATATCCGTATTATTTTCGATCTGTTGGGTTTAAAATTAACTTCTACTTATAAAAAATGAAGCCCCTATAAAGGTTTCAAAGTTTGGTATCTAAAAAAGTACAACAGACCCCTTTTTTAGTACATATTTTGGGTTTGATCAGCTGGAAATGAGCAATTTTGAAGAAAATCACTTTTTATATTTTAAGCTCAGTGGAGGGCATCATTATTGTTATTTCACTAGCTTTTACAGTTTATAATATCAATTTAGCACCAAATGGCATCATTTGAGGGAGTTCCTGCAAATAAATTCGGATTCAATTCAATTCGTCCACCGGTAGTGCATTATAAGCTTTGGTGAGCGCAACGTCCCTAAGTAGTACGTTTTAATTTAAAATTGCAGGGGCTATAGGGTACAATTATTACACATAAATAAATATAACCCTTCTAAATAAGTCCTAAGTAACACATTTGAATCATTTTTATCCAGTTTCACTCATAAAATAAATTTTTTGAAAATTCTGAAATTTAGTCATTTTTTCCACTTTTTTCAAACTTTGGAGCCCTACAGGCAACCCCTAGAGTTAACTTAGGGGGATGAAACTTCATCCACTATCTTTTGGGATCAAATGGAATGGGAAAAGCCCTGGGGAGCGAGGTTTTTCGAAAAAAAGTTTTTTTTGAGACACCCTAATGGATCATAATAATAACACTTATAGCCAGTGTTATTCCTAGGATTTTTTTGGAGGAGTAAAAATACTCCTTGACTTTTTTTAAGAGGAGTGAAATACAGAAATAGCATAAAGCCAAAAATACAGATACAAATCTTAATATATAAAATGGAAATTTTTTTTAAAAAATAATTTCTTTTTTAAAGGACAAAAAATGAAATAGAAAAAACTGAGTGAGTTAAAAACTATTTAGTTTTTAACAATTAAAGAATATGTTATGTATGCTCAGCTCGGGCATCACAAATTCTGCACGTAGTAGTTGCCCGAGCTGAGCTCGGGCGACACTGTTAAGGGGTTAAGAGCCATTTCAACACCATCTATAAACCATAGATATTTTCACTAAGTCTACAAGTGTGCTTTGGTTTTATTGTTCCACCCTGGTTCCTTTTGAAGATGATTCATGGTCATAGTTTTTCATTATGGTTGACAGTGGTGCGTAAAATCTTATCATCTTAGCGTTTATTGAAAGTCACAATATAGAATGAATAATGAAAATTTCAGGGTTCATAGACAAAAGTAGAAAAAAACACACGAGAGCTTCAGAAATATTTTATTAATATATAATTGAATCGTCAGTTTGAAGAAGGGAATAAGTCCAAAAATCAAGTTTTGAGAAAACGAAAAAAAGTAATGGAATTTTCATTGTATGGACATCGATTTCACAACTTCAAGGGGCGATATCTCCCTATAGGGGTTAGTTATTTTCCCCCTCTTTTCACCCATGTGTAGGGCAAAGCTTGGAGATTGTTTTGAGCACAAAAAGTCAATTTGTCAATTTTTGGACTTATTCCCTTCTTCAAACTGACGATTCAATTATACATCATAATATCTATTTTTTCAGAATAAACTCTCCAAATAGTTTTTTTATTTATTGAACCATTAAGTAAAATTTTAGGAGATTTCTGATCGAATGAATTTTTATATCCTTAAATATCCAGACATTGTTCTAAAATACTGTAGGATCGTCAAAACATCTGACTTCCTACTTATCTCGCTTGTAGAATTAAAACTTAACCAGTAAAACAATTAACAATTTAATTACATAATGACGATAACAAGCGTGAGAAAAAAGATAACAAGAGCAATGTAAATAGACACCACAGCGAGCAAGAGAAAGTGAAGGAATGATTTTTTCTCCTTGGAGTTGAAGTTCCAGTTCTTATTGTCCCGAGTTGAGTTGTAGCACTACAATACTAAATCCTGAAATAGTTCTGAATAACAAATTAAATATTTGGTTTGGACAAAAATATTTTAATAAAGTTTAAACAGTTGACTTTTCAAAAAATATTTGATATACCTGCGTTTACATAAAAACCGTAATTTTTTCAAATAATGTTGGTTTTACGATTGATAAACTTTTGAAATTGACTTTTTTAAAAATTCTCTTCTAGGTTTTGACCTTCTCTCTACGTCACAAGCACATCCTAAAAAAGTAACAAGAAGGGACAATCTTTATCATGCATTTTTATCCAAGATGATCACACGAAATCTGGCTTCTCATGGAGAGGATATCACTGTTAGTTAAGTGATGAAACTAGGAGTGACATATCAAGGCTAGGATCAATCAGTCCATAAACTCGTTTCCAGGGAAGAAACATTAGAGCACAATATTCTCCATTTGTGTCCTCTTTCTCAAAACGGACCAAACCCAAACTTAGAGAAGTTGTGGAGGTAATTCCAGTTAGAACGAATTGATCCCACCAGGAGCCTCTTGTTAAAGCCAGTCCCAAACCTTTTTACTTGGAGGAAAACAAACAAGCGATTCACCGTCATCATCTCTTGTCCAAGATGCCCAAATACACCCTACGCAGTTGAGGAAATTCCAGTGGGAATGAAGTGATCCCCATCCTATGAAGACTTTATTTCCAGAAAAAGAGTATCCTAGACTTAATTTTCAACCCTTGTCTCTTTGTCCAAGATGCCTGAACGCATTCCAAGCAGATATGGAGGAAATATCTGGAAGAGTCAAGAGAAGAGTAACTTCAGAGCTTGACCATACCCGTATTCTAATCTAAACACCATCTTCACCTTGTTCCTTCGTCCAAATTGCACCAACACGCCCTGCGCAGTTGTGGTGGAAAATTCCAGTGGGAACAAATTGATCAATCCACCCAATGATTCCGCTCCAAAGTCAGTCTAGAACCTTGTTTTCGCAAAGAAACATCCGAACAGGTATGGGAAAAATAAAGGAGTCGTCTTTCAGAGCCGAGGAGATTCGTCTTTCAGAGCCTAGGAGAGTCGTCTTTCAGAGCCGAGGAGAATCGTCTTTCAGAGCCGAGGAGAGTCGTCTTTCAGAGCCACCAAGGAGCCAAAGAGAGTCGTTTTTCAGATTCAGTGTCTCATCACCATCTTCAGCCCTTGACCAAGTTGCCTGGATTCAAGTAATTATGCAGAGAATACCAGTGATCCACCAAGGAACACAATGTCAACACTTGTCCTGAGCTCGATCTTTATCCCGTGGCTTTCTCTCCAGGATGTCCCAACCCCTCTTGAACAGCAGTGAAATTTTTTGAAGCATTACCAACATGACGATCGAATACTTTTTGGTAGGTTTCACAATTCTGAATTTCCTTTTTATTTTTTTGTTATGTTTAAATGTTAAAATCGTCTTTTTATTTTTAGATTCTTGAAAGAAGCAGTGGGAGTCGGATACTACTTGTCTGCAGACATCATGGGAGGAAGTCTAGCCTCAATTGACAAATTTCCCCAGGTACTTATGTCTAAGTTTAATTTTGTTTTGCGCCATATTTGTGTACCGGCATTGCATATTTTAATTACTCTTCTCCCCTTTTTCAGGTTCCTTGATAGATTATAAATGGAACCAAGTTAGATATCAGCAGTCTTAAAATTACTGGAGAAAAATCTGCAAACCGATGTAGTCCTGTCCTGAGGTACTAAATATTCCTGTTAGATACCAGTTGTACTTATGGAGCTCCATTATGTAAGAGTTTGTATGTTATTAATTGATTCAATAAAGGTACGATGTCTAACAATCAAGTTTTTTTTATTTGCGTACTCTTGTCCATTTTTCGAAGATTTGCTACTTGGTCCACGCCGCTCAGAATGAGCATGCGCGTGGACTTAGTATATTATGGGGCGCATCTATACCTAGAGCGCATGCGCCAACCAAGGTTGGCATAAGGCACCAACCAAGATTCCTAAGGAAGTGTAGGTCCAATTGGTTTGTCAAAGGGTAGAAGTTGCAGCCAACAAGATGTCCAAGCTAAGTTATCCAAGGAGTAGGGGAAAGGTAGAAGTAGCAACCAAGGTAGGAAAAGCAAAGTCCAAAAGTCAACTTCGGACTTGGTTGAAAAGATCAAGTTTAAAGTTGAGCTTGGTTGACAAAGTCCTAGTGGACTTGAAATTTTTTCCAAGAATGGAATCGGAACTTAGAATTCAAAGCTTGATTCGAATAGGTTCCTTAGCTTTGAATTCTAAGTTCCGATTCCATTCTTGGAAAAAATTTCAAGTCCACTAGAACTTTGTCAACCAAGCTCAACTTCAAACTTGATCTTTTCAACCAAGTCCGAAGTTGACTTTTGGACTTTGCTTTTCCTACCTTGGTTGCTACTTCTACCTTTCCCCTACTCCTTGGCTAACTTAGCTTGGACATCTTGTTGGCTGCAACTTCTACCCTTTGACAAACCAATTGGACCTACATTTCCTTAGGAATCTTGGTTGGTGCCTTATGCCAACCAACCTTGGTTGGCGCATGCGCTCTAGCTATAGATGCGCCCCATATTGTACTAAGTCCACGCGCATGCTCATTCTGAGCGGCGTGGACCAAGTAGCAAAGTGCGTGGATTTGAATAAAAGGACCCTATTGAGACAAATTCTTTATTAAAAATCTAAAGGAGGATGGGTACAAAATTTCCAGTGTTACATAGAAGAGTGTCCCTACATAGACAAATTTCTTGACATACCAATAGTAAACATATCTTTAGAAGACATCTTTGTAGAGCTCAAGACTTGACGGTTTCGTAGCGAGGTACCTCCAGTTTGAACCATTCTTTAAAATTACGCCAAACCTCTGCAAGAGAAAACAATTTTAAAAACTTCACAGAAAGCAAAATCATTATGAAAAGATCTAAATGTACACACTACATGATTTGGATGAGGGAACATGTCAATCAGAACCCACTACCAAGCAATTATTATGTTTTTGATCGAATCATCCTGGAGAGCACTTGGAGCTGAATTTATCTCCCTAACATCCAGCAGTTAGAGGATATGCTTTTCAAACAAGATAATTTACTTCCTCTTCTGCATCCTTTATAAGACTAAAAGAACTAGCTTCAATTTTTCCTCAGCAACCTTACTAAGAATCACAACAATCTCTTCACCAACTTCTCTTGGTAATAATCAATAAGAGAGGTTTCATTCAGATTCTATTCTCCAATAGCTGGCCTCTCTTGCTGGTCGGCATCTTTCATTAAAGATAAAGGGGGCCATAAAGGTCTTCCATAAAGGTCATCCAGAGCGCAAAACCAGGTGTATCGCAGGCGCAATCTAACTTCTCGACTTCTCCGCCCATCACACATAAGCCTCGCGCCACACTACAAACGTCTCGAAACGCCCGAATCGTAAATCAGATAGGGGAGAAAGCATGGAGTTCAGCCTGAGACTCCCCCTATCTTGACAGGAATCTTCATTCTTGTCAAGATAGGGGCTTTCTCCATGCTTTTTTTTATGGAGATTGATTGCAGTAGCGACCATGAGCCGCCCAGTGTGTCGCAACACTACGGGAAATTCCGAGAAACCCCCTGGTTTGCGGTTGCCCTTTTGTGTGATGGGCGGAGACGTTAGATCGCGCCTGTGATACGCCTGAACCTGCGCTTGTCATGACCGTTTACCATTTAAAGAAACGCAAAAAAAACTATCGGCTGGATTCTCTTGCACTTCTGTATCTTCCCAGATGAGGGGGGATGTCCTTATACAGTCAAGTCCGGTTAATGTGATCGCAATTGTCCGAGACTAAAATGGCAACATTATCCGATAGATAACAATAAGCGATCTCTTATCAAAAAAACCGGAAACAGTGTTACTAGATTGTTTGCTTTAAAATCAAAATCATGTAATCGTAATAAATGTATTTAGAACTATTTTTAAACAAGGGAAAATTTTAAGGGGAAAATATAAGAGTAGTTCAGTTAATAAAATTGAAATAATCGCTTACTGTGTATTTTTAGAGAAAGGTCTCTCTTTTTTCCGCTCCATTATATCCTTCCACTCCAACAAACCACTTATTTATTACATAATCTAAATTTCATTAAACAAGGGAAAATCAAAATATCTTCTCAGAAACATCTGCAAAGCGTGGATCTTGGTGTTTCTTTAACCAATCACTAGTATGGATTCGGACCGCCCCCCATAACCGTTTTCTTTCAATATAATGTACGGAATGTTTTAATTTTCTTACCCATACTGAATTTCAGAAAAAAGAAGCGACAGATGTTCTCATGGAGAAGATTTTTACTTGCAAAAATTGACCTTCAAAATGAAACTCGAACCCAAAAGCGGTCGTTTTAAATGGGATCTGGACAAAATTGATAATATTAAGCGGATTGATAATTCATAGTTGATCACATTAAACGATGTATTTTACATCATATTAAATAGGAATGATTGGGACCTGTCGATTCCGATAATATTATCCGATTGATAACATTAACCGTGATCACATTAAGCGGATTCGACTGCATTTTACTTACTATTCAATATTCTTTATAAGGGTGGCAGAATGTCTATATTCCGATATCAAGCTAACGCATTTTCATGCATCGAGTATTTTCAGTATTTATACTTAGACAATCCTACACACTATACTGGATTACAACCTTTCTTGACTATGACGTCACGATGAGTGGAAGTGCAACTGAGATAACAGATCGGCCGTGAGTTATCGTTGTGGCTAACGCGTTAAATTCCAAGTGAATGTACTACGCCGGGAAATCGAAAATACCAAACATTTTAGAAAATTATGACTCTGAAAGCGTAAATTACTCTAGATTTAACAAACTATAATCCAATTTCTAAAGTGAATATTCTAATTTCACTCGAAATTTCGACATTGAGCTAAGGACTTCTTCCTTCGTTTGATCTCGGGATATTTTTCTTCAGTCAAAAACCTTTGAAGTCTAGTATAGTTTTCTATTGTTTCTTGCTGAAAAAAACCTATCAAATCTCAGTGTTTAATTGCTTCAGGGGTCAAATAAAGGTTCGAATATGCTAATTGTGGCAATATTGCGAGGTAGGATTGGGGACAATAACAATACGTGTTTACTCTTTTTTTTCACTGAAATATATCACAGATCTTTTTATACTTTCAGAAAAGTTTTTAATTTTTTATGTGTCATGCTTAAAGCTTTATGTAACTACAGAACTTAAGATTTGTGGTAATTTCATTTTATGATTTACAATCATTGTTTTTTTTCAGAGATAAATTGTCAACTTTAAAAAATTAATTATCCTATTAAACCTTAAATTATTAAAAAAGAAATTCTTTCAATTATTCTTTTGAGAAACTTTTCTCGAAAAACATACTAGATTACAACGTTTCCATTCAGTGACGTCACAGGTTGACACGTAAGACACCACACTTTCTAGTCGCCTAATTGACGAAGAAAGACGAATCAAGCGAGTCATCTCTTACTCGCCAATTAGGTAACTAGAAATTGTGGCTTCTTACGTCAACCTGTGACGTCACTGAAAGGAAACACTGAAAGGTAATCTAGTATGCGCATGAAGAATATTTTTAATTTACATTATGTCCAATTTTTTGAGTGAAATACACAAAGATACACCTTAATGGTTTATTGAGGATAAAATGTATATTGACCCTTACATTTCATTTCAAGCAGTTAATGTGAGCTCCTGATGCGTTCGAGAAAATCTTCAACCAACAGTTCTAGAACTTATGACGTCATTTCGTTGCATCGTATTCAGGCTTCTCTGTGTTACTACGAACATTGAATGGTTGTCTTTTGTACGTATGGGGGGTTTGGAATCTAAAAGAAAGAATAGTTGCTATAATCAAAAAGATAATGCAAATATGAACATAATTACAAAGTTTTAACTCATGAAGTCGATTTTTCAGTTGTAAAAATGCTTTCTTCATCAAGACTTTAAGATCAGTATGAGCGTTTTTTTCGATATGAAAAAATTATTACTAAGTTAAATCTGGTGAACTTCAATTCTGGGAATCTGAAAGTTTATGCGTGTCACTATTTAACAAGAAACAATTAAGAGATGGTGGAATTTTCATACCCAACTAAATGAAACAAAATTGGATATTACAAGGTAAATTCTTTTTTAAAGTTTTTCTGTGTAAATAATTGACTTATTTTTCTGTCGCTAAAAATTTAAGGTCGAAGGACAGTATGGAATTTTAGGTCTTAAATATAAGAATTTGGAGAAGTTTCCTTCCTCAATATTTTTAAAAACATCTGTGTAGTTGCACCTTCAACAAGTGGTATTATGCCTACAACAATTACCACTGAATTTTCAATTGTAACGCTATTTTCTTTTGACGGTCGACATGAATTGTGGATTTTTAAGCAGAAAGTAAATAAAAAAATCAGTTGGAATGCTTACAAGTAACGATCCCCGAATAAACTCGCAGAAAAATTAAACGATAATTTTGCAGAGGCTAATAGATAGCTCTAAACCACTTACTATGGAAAAATTTAAAGAAAAAAAAATAAAACCAACATATTACTCCATAATAGCTAAAAGCACGAAATGTTTTAGTTCCAAAACAATAAGGAAGTTGCATGTGTCAGATTTTCAAAAACAAACAAGTGTTCCGTATGGTTTTTTGTATGGTAAAATGAAATATCTAGTCAGTTTTTCAAAAAAATGTACAGGTAATTAAATATTTTAATTTAAAAGTCGAGAAAAAAACACGTGACTGAAAACGTTTATTGTTTAAACTATAAGATGACGTCAACAATAATACCATCCACTCCATTGCTTTACAACAATGTTTAGTATAAGATGACTTCACATCCAAACTCTTGGCGTTTTCGCGCGCTTTTAAAAAGGGGATTTTTGTTAATTTTTTTGACAATCAAAAAATTTCTCGATCGACCTCAAATTTTGGGTAGTTGCTTATTTTTGTAAGAGGAATCGATTAAAAAAATAAAAAAAATCATGCAACTTCCTCATTTAAAGCATAAAACGCACTAAATCTGAACTTGGAATAAATTGAACCCCTCTTCCAAATTGTAAAAGCAGTCTCAAAGCAGTTCATAGAATAACCATCCTTGCGAATATACTTACGATACTTAGCAGGGACGGGACACTATTTCATTTTTCCTCTTCCAAGTTAAAATACTGCACGGGTTCTATGTAGAGAGCCTGTATACGAGAGACAGGCGACAACTCGCTTAAAAGCGTCTCGGCGCATCCTTGCGCGCAGTTAAAACTGCTCCAATTCCGTCCAAACTGAAGTATGCCGCTTGTCTTGCTCCCATGCTAATCCTATGGAGGGAAACCTAACTCCGCCTGCGGTGAGCAGAAAGCGCTGTTGACCAATCAGCGCGCTATACCGAGTTGTCGCCTCTCTCGTATACAGGCTCTCTAGTTCTATGATGAGTATTTTAGCGGGAAAAGCGAATATATTTAAAACTGAAGTTGTGGTTTCATCTGCTTTTTCGATCGGATTCCCACGATTGTCATTTTTGTTCCCTCAAAAGTAGTTAAATTCAAAAGGAAAGTATGATTTTTAAGGCTTAATTAAAACATGTTTTTTCTTTGTATTGCGAGAATACTTTAGCACTTCAGTTACTGACAGTACTCATAAGTATAAATTTAATTAATTAGCTAGAGCGGATTGAATTTTGCAAAAGCTGATTATTTTATTTATATGTATCCCTTAATTTTCAATCTAGTGACTCAAAAAAATTTTTGCTCGAAAAGAATCGCAGAAAATTATATAATGCCATAGATAAAGGGTTGAAGAGTTTCAATGATTCATTTAAGGTTTTAGCAAAGATACAACTTATTAACCCATTAAGGACGGTTGGCAACAAAATTTGCCAAGGGACATTTCATTTTTTACTGACTCTAATAGAGGACATTAAAAGTTTAAATGCATGACAACAGCTTCTAAAGAATGTATTTATTCAGATAAAAATAGAAATTTATACCTGCCATGCCGTTTTGGGGGTAAAATCGCTGTTAGAATGAGAGCGTTTCACTACATTTTGGAGATAGCTGGGAGATCATTTGGAAAACGCCAAAATAATCTAATGTTTTGGTTATTTTTATGACTTGTTTCTATTGAAGCATATTCACAAGATTTCATTCTAAATATTATTACCAATTTCAGTTGGAATGGGGGTATTTAAATTGCCAATAGCAAGGGTTTTCTTCTACTGGCAACTTTTGTTGCCAATCGTCTGATGTGTGGTCAAAACTTTTACGAGTTACTCATAAGAAGCTTTTGTAAATTATTTTTAATGCTTTTTTTTGTTCTTATCATATATGAGGATCTTATTGATACTTTAGCATGATGAAATGTTTCCATTGGATCATAATTTTAGTGGTTTTTTTTAATAGATTTTAGATTTTTACCGATCCCTAACAGATTTATTGGTTCAATCACATAATAAATCATTTCTGGATACATTTATTTTCCTTGAAAGGGGTTTCTGGAAATTTACAGTAGTCAAAAAATAAAATAAAATATCACTGGAGTAATTTAACCCATTTTGAATGGGCTAATACCTAGTTTTTATCGAGTTAATGAGTAATATTTAACATTTTCTGGGGGGAATATGCGAAATCTGGAGCCATAAAGATGAATACTGTAATTATGATGACTTTTTGATAGAGAATGACTAAAAAGAACGTAGAATTCCAATAAGAGAAAAGGCTTCGGAAGGCAAAAAAATTATATACATATAACCAAAGGTATCCAAAAAAAATGAAAGTTGAGAATATATAAGACTCTAGCAGGTAAAAAAGTCCCTATGTTCCAGACTGGGATATATAAATAAACCTTTTTTAACCTGGAAGCTAGCTAAAGTACAAAAATCAAAGGGTTCCGACCATTCCGACTTAAAAAAAGTACTAGTTCGGCTATTCTTAAAGCCTGAAAATAGGTGAATATCAATATTTGAACTGAACTGGCCCTATTCAGGAGGGGTGAAATACCCTTTCTTGGACCCCCTATTAACAATTTAGTACCCCTTCACTTTTATTTATGGATTATTTCTTTAAATTATGTATGAAAACATTTTATTATCAAAATCGTAAACATTCTAATTAGTTTTTTCGACTTTTCATTTGTCAGAGTTTGGACCCCACTAAGGACGGTTGGCAAGAAAAGTTGCCAGTTAAAAAATCATAAAAATTATTTTTTTTTAAATCTGAAAATGGGCATTTCTTACTATATTCGGTCCAAATGAACAAAATATGAAAGAAAAAGTTATTTATTTTCATTATTTTAAAGTCGTCCTTAATTGGTTAATTTCTTACAAATAAGATATCTCTCCTTACTTTGCATTAGTCGAAGTTCCCTCTAGCTGTTGGTTTATCCAAGTCAGACAGTTGCAGGACTTCATCCCGACAACCCTTTTCATACTCCTGGGTTAGGTTGGTACATCACAAAACTTCATGCAGACCTCTGACCAACAATAGACACCTTTAACAGCTATTTTCACTACTTTGGAATCTGAAAGAAATAAGCAAAACTGTTTTAAACAAAATCAACGTGTTGAAATAAGCTCCTTTTCAAATTTATGATATTTCTGGGTACTTTGAGATTAGCAGCGGGTGAAAATCTTGACCATATAGGGTTGTATTGGAAATGTTTTACAAATTACACTTGAATCACCAGTTAGAAAAACAATTTCTACAATATGGCAAATTGACTTTGTGGTGCCGAAGAAGAAGACGCCGATTAGACGAAGTCAAGAAGAACACAATCTCTCTGACGTCAGCCTTCAACGTCAGCCCGAAGAAGACGATCTCTCTTCTCTCTGACGTCAGTCTTCAAAATATTATATAAGCTTGTTTGTATTGCTGCTTTACTCTCTTCTCTTCTGATATTGTTGGAGTCTAATAAATGAGTTTTATACTTTCCTATTGTTGAATTCCTTTACCTCTTCATACTGGTGACCTGTTTTAGGCCAGTTTTTGCTGAATAACTAATCTGAAGCTCCTTCATTATTTGATCTTCTCAAGGATTGACTTCTTCCGTCGTCGACCAGATCACTTTGCTTTCAGGGTGGCTTCCTGCTGCCGATCGCATCCACTGTATTGACGGGTTGATCATCTGCAATTTCTGATCATATTCAACAATTTTGACGGATCAACTTTTTCAAAATGTCGGATGTAAAGAACCCTGATTCAAAGGATGACACAAAAGATGTTGAAACTCCTCCAGTGGAAACTGATCCTTCGGTTTCAGGCCCGACATCCTCAAATCCAGGTATAGAACTTTCTCACGTTTCCTACAAACCTCCAGTGTTTTGGGAAGATGATCCAGAACTATGGTTCCTTCAAGTCGAATCCCAATTTAAGATGGCTAGAATTTCTACAGATTCTACTAAATTCAATGCGATAGTGTCTGTTCTTAGTTCAAAAGTATTAAATTGTGTTAGGGATATAGTTAAAAACCCTCCCACTGTCAATTCATTTAGCACATTAAAGGATCGTATTCTCCAGTATTTTGCCCAATCAGAAACTGCCCAATTGAATCTATTGGTGAAAGATTTGCAGCTTGGAGATAAAAGACCCTCCCAATTGCTTTGTGAAATGCAAAATTTGGCCACGGGT
This sequence comes from Tetragnatha versicolor, assembly GCA_024610705.1. Classification (NCBI taxonomy): domain Eukaryota; kingdom Metazoa; phylum Arthropoda; class Arachnida; order Araneae; family Tetragnathidae; genus Tetragnatha; species Tetragnatha versicolor. Next base: position 84,371,746 of record JANDEH010000001.1, read on the forward strand.
AAAGTGGATGAGAGTGTTCTAAAAAATCTCTGGATGCAACGCCTTCCTACAAATATTCAACAGATTGTATCTGTGTCTACAGCCGATCTCCATGAGGTAGCACGAATTGCTGACAAAATCCATGAGGTCTCTGGTTGTTCAATCGCAATTTCAGGTGTTGATTCTAACAATTCTGAATTGCAATCTCTTAAGTCAGAAATTGCTGGTCTCAAAAAGACCATTGATGATTTGGCATGTTCCAGAAACCGATCTTCGTTCCGTGGTCCTAAAAAACCCCGCAATCGATCACGATCTATCTCTCGCAATCCTAGTGAAAATTCAGAAAAACTATGTTGGTATCACCAACGCTGGGGTAACAAAGCGCAAAAGTGCATTAAGCCCTGTAGGTATCCGGAAAACTAGACAGCACGTCTGTTTTGTCGGCGACAGATAAGTGCATACCTAATAGCCGATTGTATATTTCGGACCTGTTAACTGAATCTAAATTTCTTATTGATAGTGGGGCCGCGTTAAGCTGTTACCTTAAGGCACTTGTTAAGAATCGCAAGCCTGGTGATCTTTCTCTCTTTGCGGCAAATGGATCAGCCATTGCCACTTATGGCACAATTAGGTTAGACTTAAATTTAGGATTACGTAGAAGTTTCCCTTGGACATTCATAGTCGCAGATGTTTCAGACCCCATTTTAGGAGCTGATTTCCTGGAACATTTCGAATTATTAATAGATGTTAAAAACAGACAACTTCTTGATCGTGTAACATCTTTAAAGGTGAAAGGTATAAAGTGTCCTGGACAATCTTCAGGTTTGACACCACTTTCTGTAAACTGTCCTTTTCAGTCAATCTTGTCGAAATTCCCTGAACTCTTTTCTGCTAACATAAATTCTAAACCAAAGCCCTCCTCTTACTCTCACTGTATTGAGACCAAAGGACCCCCTGTGCATGCTAAAGCTAGACGTCTATCCCCAGAAAAACTAGCAGAACTCAAAAACCAGTTTAAGCTTCTTATTGAACAGGGGATCATACAGCCTTCCAAAAGCCCTTGGGCCAGCCCAATACACTTTGTGAGGAAAAAGGATGGATCCTGGAGGATCTGTGGGGATTTCCGGCGTTTAAATGCCGCGACAATTCCTGACAGTTACCCCCTCCCGCATATTCATGATTTTGTTAGTGGGTTGAGGGGGAAGCGAGTTTTTTCCAAAATCGATCTGGTGAAAGCATATCACCAGATTCCGATAGAACCCAAGGATGTTCCCAAAAGTGCAGTTATTACACCCATAGGTCTTTTTGAGTATAACTACATGTCATTCGGACTACGAAACGCCGCCCAATCGTTTCAACGATTTATTGATGGCATTATACGTGACATTGACTGTTGTTATGCTTATATTGATGACTTGCTCGTCGCATCTGAAGATATTGAAACTCACCAAAAAGACCTGGCACGTGTTTTCAAGGCACTTAGTGAAAGCGGCATGGTAATCAATGTACAAAAATGTATTTTTGGTGCTACAGAACTGCCATTTTTGGGTTTTTTGGTTTCCCCCCAAGGTATTTCTCCCCTACCGGAAAAGGTTAAGACATTACATAACTTTCCACTCCCCAGCAATACACAAGAATTGCGTCGTTTTTTGGCAACTCTAAACTTTTATCACAGATTCCTAAAAAATGCTGCTAGTGAACAAGCTTGTCTACACGAGCTCATTAAAGGTAAAACAAAGAATGACAAATCTCTCATTTCTTGGTCAGAGGAAACAAAGGCAGCCTTTGAATCCTGCAAAAATCTGATCATTAATGCATCTTCCTTGTCATTTCCTGCCCCAAATGCTCGTCTTTCTTTAATGGTTGATGCTTCTAATTTTGCCGTTGGAGCTACTCTCCATCAGCATATAGATAACAAACTAGAACCATTAGGTTTTTTTTTCTAAGAAACTAACACCTACGGAGCAAAATTATAGCACTTTCGATCGCGAGTTGTTAGCCATCTATCTTGCTGTAAAACACTTCAAGCATATGTTGGAGGGACGTGAGGTTGTAATATTTACCGATCATAAACCCTTAACATTTGCCTTTTCTCAAAAGCAAGATAGCTTCTCTCCTCGACAAGTACGTCACCTTCAGTACGTCAGTCAATTTACAACAGAATTGCGGTTCATTTCAGGTTCTGATAACGTAGTTGCTGACGCCCTATCTCGCATTTCTCTAATTGACGGTTTACCTTCGTTAAACTATGACGAGATGGCACACGAGCAACTAACTGATGAAGAACTGCTCTCCTTGCTGCGGTCCGAGACCGGTTTTGAACTCAGACCCATGCACATTGGCTCGTCTGAAAATTCCCTTTACTGTGACTGTTCTACTGATACTGTGCGTCCTTATGTGCCTCTATCATTTAGAAAAAAGTGTTTGAATTAATCCATAATCTTTCTCACCCAGGTGTGAAGGCGACACGGAAATTGATCACACAACGTTTTGTGTGGCCCTCTGTTAACAAAGACTGTGCTGCTTGGTGCAAAGTTTGTCTGCCGTGTCAGAAGTCCAAGGTCATCAGACATACGAAATCACCAGTTGGTAACTTCCCAATGACTTCTGAAAGATTTTCTCATGTGCACTTAGATGTCGTGGGTCCCCTACCCACAGTCCGAGGAAAAAGTTTTTTGCTAACATGCACTGATCGTTTTTCTAGGTGGCCTGAAGCCATTCCTATTGAGAACCAGCTGAGTGATACTATTGCTCGAGCATTCCTAGAAGGATGGGTGTCTAGATTCGGAGTGCCTGAAGTAATTACCACTGACCGAGGTACGAATTTTCAGAGCAATCTTTTTTCATCCCTTGTCAAATTTCTTGGTATTTCCAGCACCCGAACAACATCTTATCATCCCCAAAGTAATGGCGCTGTCGAGCGATTTCATCGTCGTCTGAAGGAATCCTTAAAGTCACACAGTCCTGAAAGCTGGCTGGACGCCCTACCAATAGTCCTACTCGGAATTCGAGCATCGCTGAAGGAGGACATCGGAGCTTCCTCAGCCGAGCTGGTGTATGGATCACCCCTCAAACTCCCAGGAGAATTCTTCCGTAACTCTCCTAAAACCTCAAGCCCTTTTGATTTCTTGCAGAGTTTGAGACGATTCACACGATCCCTTAGACCTACCCCCATGTCTCGCCACGGTTCTACTGCGATGTTCATTGCCAAGAACTTGAAAGACTCCTCTCACGTGTTCCTCCGGATCGACCGTATTCGACGTCCTCTGGAACAACCATACTGTGGTCCCTATAGAGTACTGACTAGGAATGAGAAGTTCTTTCAACTGGACATTGACGGCAAGAAAGAAACCGTGAGCATTGATCGTCTTAAACCAGCCCACCTGCTAGCTTCCGAGGCCTTCCCTTCGACTTTGTCGACTGTCCCCCGCTCGAACCCCTCCGAGCCACCCGATCCAGTCACGGACCCTTCTACACCAGAGCAGACTGTCACCACCAGATACGGCAGAAAGTCTCGTCCTGTAGTCCGCTTCAGCCCGACTTCATGACTGCAGGGGGAGTACTGTGGTGCCGAAGAAGAAGACGCCGATTAGACGAAGTCAAGAAGAACACAATCTCTCTGACGTCAGCCTTCAACGTCAGCCCGAAGAAGACGATCTCTCTTCTCTCTGACGTCAGTCTTCAAAATATTATATAAGCTTGTTTGTATTGCTGCTTTACTCTCTTCTCTTCTGATATTGTTGGAGTCTAATAAATGAGTTTTATACTTTCCTATTGTTGAATTCCTTTACCTCTTCAAATTTTTCTTGCTCAAAACAATTTTCGAGCTTTGCTCTACACATGAGTGGAAAATAGGAAAAATAACTACCCAGTTCCCATTTATATGCAGATATAGCCCCTAGAACAGCGGTTCCCAAAGTGGTCCATATGGACCCTGAGTGGTCCACAGCGACTTCCAGGGGGTCCACGGGCATGAAAATTAAAATTGGGGGTCCACAGAAACTTCTATGGGGTCCACAGCGATTTTCAGAGGTTCACGGGAAAAATTTCATTATTATGGAAAACTTTGATAAATTTCAAAAATTGTGTTAATTAAATTTTAATATAATATGAAAAGTTGGTTACCACCGAGTCCTCGCAACGCTAGCAGGGGCGATGGAATCATTTCTATTTTATCGTGGTGAAGAGCTCCCGACCAGCCGCATATAATTCAATTTCATAAATTAACACTCAACTTCTGTAATATATCATTTGACTTCTTTTCATTCATAGATTCATAGTTGAACTTAATTAAACATTGTTTGTTAACATACCATATATTAGTTTCTGAAATTTTATGATTTGGCAAATGAATGACTCGCTCATAATCCGTTAACTTTGACAAGCTCTTGCGACCAAAACTTATTATTAAAATTAAAGGTTTTGGTGTCTTGATTGAAATGTAGTGATATTAAAAGTTTAGTTTTGTTTTTATTTCAAACTTTTTAAATGTTTTATTGTTATAATTTCCTCAAAAATATCGTGTGAAGGAAAAAATTTAAAAAATATGTAAAAGTGAAATCAAATGCTTATCAATACCCAAAAAACACTTTAAAAAATTACAAAATTTATGCGAGGGTTAGAAATTTATATCAAAAACATAATATTTTTAGCTACTTCTTGAACAGGCCCTTAGACAGGGGGTCCACGGAGTATGAAAAATGCCGTCAGGGGGTCCACGGGCCAAAAAAGTTTGGGAACCCCTGCCCTAGAATGTGGCGAAATCTATGACCATTCATTCTATATTTTTTATTAAATTCGAAGTTTTGTTCACTTGTCTTTATTTTCTTAATATTTGTGCTGTAAACAAACAAATGTAATATGTGAGCCGAAATAAAATTTCTTTTTAATATACTCCTGTTCATAAAAAATGCAACACCAAGAAGGAATTGTCCGATCAACTTGAAATTTTCAGGGTATGTTCATTATGGTTTGATTATCAAATGATAACAAATTCAGAGCTATAGCGCATGCGCAAGCTGAGCAGTGTCTTCTCAACCACTGATTTATTCGTATATTTGGGGGGCTGTAACGGGACGTTAAGGGCTTGTAAGAAGGTTGTTTACAGTTGATTATCTTGTCATTAGATGTTATTATACCCCTTTGACCTCAAAGAATGTCATAAAAATATTTAACCGAGATTAAAAGAGGATTAATGTTAGGCCTCCAGGAAGGGTGTTTTTCACACTGTTTTACCACTGGTCAGATGAAGGGAAACGGGACAGTATTGATATGGGTTTGAAAGCAGAGGTCCAAAAAGGGTAAGGCGAGTTGAAAATTGGGGTCTGGACCCCTTATAGTCACGTGAGCACGGGATGAAAGAGACTTCATTCACATGGCAGTGCCGGATCACTGAGCGACTTTTCGACATGTTTCAAATTGTTAGAATACTGTTACAGGTCTATCATTGTCTGCTCCATCAGTTAATCGGTCGCCATTGCACCAAAATTCACCTAGTATCGTTTTTTTACAGCGCTCCATCGATGGAATTCCATCGGTGCATAAAGCTACCATTGGATTCACAAAAAAATATTTTCGCAAGATTACTGATATCAAATGGTCCTTTTAAAGAAATCCCCCATCAATTTTGGTTAACATGACACCTAAATTGGGTTTCGACGCTATGCCGAAAATCGCAATTTTCGGAGTGTTTTATCTTGAGTCTGTGGTGAAGAAGAGAAGTGTTTTGACCTGGAGCACTGTTGGGTACCATGGGCAACATCATTAGATAAAAAATGAGGGCAATCTCATTTCTTAAAAAAATTTCTAAAAATTTTTGGAGCCAAAAGTTATACCCTACATTTGAAGCGATCCTGAAGCTGTAATTCATCAGAACAAATCCCGTACACATGTTTTTGGAATGTTCCAAACTTACTTTACATCCAATAAAGACAGTTTCTTTCTCGACAAATTTCTTCATCCAAAATTTCACCTATGGAGCTCGACTAAAATTTCGTTGGTTTGTCCTCATGCTTAAAATGCTTGTTATGTTGCCAATAAAGGCAAACTTTGGGTTTGGGATGAATCTTAGATGAAAATCACCTCCTCAGTCAAAATGTCAATCTGTTTGATTCGATGACCTGTCGTATAGAGGCTCTCATTGCAGCGCGTATGGAAGACATTAAACACCGATTTTCGATATTAAATTTTATTCCTTTGTTCTGAAAATTATATCATTTATTTGTATTCACAAAGATCACTTGCTGTGTAAATTTCATCAAAATCTAACAAGTCCTTCATGGTGTTGCATTTTTTATGAACAGGAGTATAATTCAAAAATGATTGTTCCACTCCTCCAAAGATATTCACCTACAATGACTCAGTTTCATAATAATTTTGAATTTTATTTGTCTTAATCTTTCCATTTCTCATTTTTTTGCTGTGCAATAAGCATAAATATAATTAAAGTGGCTTTAAAGATTTTGTGCCAGTTAAAATTTCAGGAGTTTGAATATTATTCCATCAACTCTTTGAACTGTGTAATATTTTTATGAACATTCATCTAATATTTGAAAGATTATTTTGTATCATTTCACTTGTCTTTATTTTCTTAATCTTTGTGCTGTGTTAAATAATCAAATGTAATGTGAGCCGAAATGTAATTTCTTTTTAATTTAAAAATGTTTTATCCTCTTTTTATGCTGTGAATGCTTCACTCCATTGATATTCACCTACAATGACTCAGTTTCATAATAATTTTGAATTTTATTTGTCTTAATCTTTCCATTTTTCACTTTTTTGTGGATGTGAAATAAGCATATAAATAATTAAAGTGACTTTAAAGATTTTGCTTCAGCTGAAATTTCAGAAGTTTGAATATTGCATCAACTTTTTTATATATATATACTGTATAATATTTTAATAAACATACATCTAATATTTGAATGATTTTTCTGTATCAGTAATAGGGAAACATATTTGGTGGTGGCTATGCAACCTAAAATTCCATTACTTATCCACTTGTTTAAAGATTTTCTCAAAACTTTGTTTTTGTTTTCTCAAAACTTTGTTTATATTATTCCCTTTTTAAACTGTCAATTCAATTAAAAAACTGGTTAATGAAAAATTATAGTACCTTTTTATAGATATTCGACTATTCTTGGTTATTTATTACAAAGCATCGATCTTGAGCTCGGCTAATCCTAAAGAACTAGTTTTTATTTAGGAAGTAAAAAACTATTTGCAAAAATCCTTCCCAAATCAAAATTTATGTCTTTGGCATGCAATATTCAATTTTAATTTCAAGTAGAATACCAGCAGGCTTTTTTAGGAAACAAAAAAGTAAGTTATGGTATTAGTATTTTTTCCTGCCGATACAACATTTAATCTTAAAATGAATTATAATCAATTTGCACATTTTAAATAAATTTAATTTACTAATTATTTTGATCATTTCTGTTCCTTATCGGGAAACTTAATTAGAATAATTAGAATTAGTTATTTGAAAGAAAAAATTTAAATAAAATACTAAGCATTAAATTAAAAATTCAAAAATTATCGTAAATAAATAAAATGCTATACTCACAGAAAAAAGCTATAAAAAGTATAACAGCAAATCTCTCAAAAATCATCCCATCTACTATCTTCAAAAAATATCTTCCAGATCAAACTTCAATAGTGTCGAGAGAGAATACTCAGTTTTCTTTCAGCCGATCTTGACTTACGCCGAGGTAATAAAATAATCTTCGGTACTCTACAAAGAAAAAATGTAATTTTATAAGGGTTTGAAGAAATATTAAAACATTAAAAATTATCAATGATCAGATCTAACACAATTTAGCTGTAAATGTGGACCAAAAATCCGCGCAGCAATGTCTCAAAGATTGATCAAAACAAACCTTGCGTCGGAAAAAGGTTTCAAAATCTTCATTTGACCATAATAAATGGGTTTTTATGAAACGTTTTTCCACAATTTTAAATTTAGAACTTTATCAATCCTTCTATTATGATAATAATTTTGATTCTACCGTTGATTGATTTGTTGACCGTTATTTATCTACAGGGTTTCAGGTAAGTGTTTCATAACATCTAGAAGGGATAAGACACACCCAGACGGCTCAAAATAACTAAGGAATGTAAAAGAAACAAGATAAGGTTCTTGCGTATTATACCGTCGACCGTACCGCTTAATCAAAAACGTTATGAAATCCCATTGACTTTTTTTATTGATGTGCCGCTGAATTAGACGGCTACTGAACAGTCGACGGGATAATACGTAAGTACCCAAGATAATATTGATCAGCAATAAATATGATTTACAACAGCGTTAGAGAGCTTGATAATTTATAAATTTAGAGCCGGGATGTTACAATAAAAATCCTAAAATGCAAGTTACTAAATTTTAGAACCCCATCACAATTAGTGATGGGTAGGTATCGATACCAAATACTTAAGTACTCGATACCTATAGGTATCGAGTGTATTCGATACCCACAAAAGTATCGATACTTTATTGACATATTTCGTTTTAAATTTTTCAATGAAGTAATCTTTATAATACCTACTGTAGATCAAACGCAGCCTGTTTCCGTTTTCATTTTGCAACGCTCAAACCCAAGTCGTTATCATCCGCGAGAGAAATTTGACGCGGCTAGGTTTTTCCCCTGCCAAATCCTTCGCCTCCATCCACCTCCAGGCCCGTAGCTACGGGGCTTTTTGATGGATCGCTTTCAGTTTTTTGAATATTAGTCTGATTATGGATAGGCCCTAAAAAAAATGTCCCTTCAGGTTCATTTCCCGACATTGAAAAAAAGTACTCGATACCTATAAGTATTCGATACCAAAGTATTCGATACCTAAAATTATCGATTTTGCCCATCACTACTTAAAATACCAGTTTGGTAAACACAAGTGAAACACTAGTCTTTAATATTTTTTCGGCACAGCTTCGATAAGAGTCATCCAGTCGCCATGTTTACCCATAGCTCAAGTGATCACTAAGGCCAACCATAGGAAATATTTTACTAAATAATATAATTACTATTATTATGATTAGATGCTTAAGTATTTAATCCTAAAGCGGCTGGGGGACTCGTATCGCAGCTGTGCCTTTTTTTTCACAACAATACATTGGTTTCGTTATTATTTACCACAAAACTATACTCGTATGCAACTTAAGTTGAGCCTTTGACGTCATGGCCCCGTGGAAGAAAATCTGAGTAAACAGAAGGCCTGCTGGGTTGCTAGAAGCTCTTATTGGCTGGCGAGTTTGGGAGCGAGTTGTACTACTACTACAGGCTACGCCACTTTAAAATATAATACTGAACATTTTATGCATATTGGGATGAAAAGATTCTTAATATACGTGGATTTAAAAACTAATCATTATTCAAAATTGAAGCTCTAAATTTCACTCAAAATTCAGACTTCTCGCGGGGAACTACTTTCTTTGGTTGCTCTTTGCTCTCAGCATATATTTCTGCAGGCTCAAGTTAAGTTGCAACTGAGTATAGCATTCCGATGTTCTGGAACGCTCCCGTACGCAATATTTTTGGTGAATCAGGAATTATGCTTTTGATTTTGATATTCAACCGAATACAACAAAAAAAGTATAGACATATCAAAAGGGTCCTACATGTCGAAAACGGGCGATGGGTCGCCAAGGACGGGAGACCGGTCTTTCAACTGTTGCTACAAAGCAGTCGCCAACTTGGAGACTTTCACTTGTCACTACGGCAATTAGTTGGCAGTCGCCATGGAATACCCTTTTCAAATATTACAAAAAATGTACCGGAGCAAAGCTTTCGTGCAAATTAGAAATGGGTGATAGGTATACAAGTGCTATAGGATGGGTAGGTAAAATGTGTCAATTTTCTAAAATGGGTCAAATTTCTAAATGGGTCCCCTATTAAACTTAATTATTCATCTCCATATTATGTTACTTTTTATTTTTTTTCTGTAAAATTTGTAATTTTTCTTTCGCCTACATATGAGCTGGTTAGGATGAAAGTGGTCTAAGTCCACTGAACTTCGTTTTGTGTAATTGAAGGTTTTCTAAAAACATCTCCAAAAAAATCAGGATTGCTTATATTTTTACTTTCTGGGGTGGATTTGTCTCTAGCCATGGGTACAATTTTAGCTGCGAAACAACTTTTATCGAATTTCAACTGGAAGTGCTCTAAATTGACTTTAATGGACTTAGACCACTTTCATCCTAACAGATTGGCCGGTTTCGGTAGGAAGATTGCTATTGGGATGTAGTAAATACGACATCACGGGCGACTGGCTTGTACGAAACTTGATTTTATTGTTCTATTCCATTGTGACTTTGATGCGTAGGTTGGTTACGAATATTTTGGGTTGCTTGACCACTGGTCAAGATTGCTCTATATGGCTAAAAATCATTATAAATTAATGTAGGGGGTTTCTAATTAATATTTTGTATTTCCTATTGTTATAACAAGTCATTTTAGTTCAGGTTGACCATTGGTCAGTCCGGTTAACTTTTTGCTACTTCTATGCTTTGGCACTTCAGAAGGTCATTAGGGGTTAAAACCAAACGCCTTGAGACGTGAAACATTTTGTCTTGGTCAGTGGTCAAGAGATTTTGACCAGTGGTCAATCTACTTTTTCTAGCCCTAAATAGCTTTTCTGACCTTTTCTTTCTGTCTCGTTGTTGTTTAGGAGATCCATGAACTTAGGTCAATTCCATTTGACTACTGGTAAACTTTTTCGACTTTATAGCTCTTTTTTTTCTGGGACCCTCCTTAACTGCACAATATGCTGATCAATAGGCATAATAAAATTTTTTCCTTGAAACACCAATTAAAAATTTGGTTTCGTATTAATTATTATCAGGTGATAAAATGTTTTCCGAATAGAAAAAGTCAGAGAAAAATCATTAAGCATTATGAAGATTATTTTATATTTCAATGGGTAATTTCTATAAACCCAGATGGTTTAGGTAGTGCCGGAGTTAAATTATTTCTCTAAATTCTACACCATAAAACGGTAAGCATCATTGCTTATAAAGATATTTTTAAAATAAATAAATCTTTAATTTAACAGAAGTACTGTTTAGTCAATAGCAACTTGAATTTATCAGAACCCCCAAAAAATCCTTCTGAAATTAAGCATTATGTTATCAAAAAGGTAACTTCACTCAAGTTTTATAATGAAAATTTAGTACCATAAACGTAAATTTATACCTTATAAAAAATAATACATTTATCCCAAAACCAATATCAGTACCTAAAGTTACTAGCATACTGTAGAATGGATGCTAAAAAACTTACATGATATTGTCTGTAATCAGTTAGATTCGGTGTTTAAATCCTCTGTATTAGCCACGATGATTAAAAGACTAAAGCTTTCCCGCCTAATCTAATAAAGCGCCGATTTATTTTCGGATATTTTCTTACAAAAAGGGGTCAGCCAAATATATGTATTTAAAGTTTACAAAAAAAGCCTTTTTCTCTAGTAAAATAGGTGTGGGTCCCTCCACTGCTGCAGCTGTGCGAACGACCTTGAGTTTTCTCTTATCAAAACGCTCACCGAACGAAGCAGGCGAATGGACTAAGACCACTTTCATCCTGACGAAAACTGCTGTTTCGATAAGGAGTGATTTTTTGAGTCGCTCTTAAGGGGCGAAAAATTAACATATCGCTAAACCGACCATTGCATTAAATAAAGGACTTAAAACTCTATCCAAATCCACTCTTAACTCAACTTTTGTAATTTGTGGACTTAGACCACTTTCATCCTGACCAGCTCATATATAGGTCTTTGTTTCCTTCAGGCGAATCATAATTTGTTTTCCTCATTCTTTTTGTAACATATGTGTATATATAACAATAAAAAATTGATTTGATTTGATTTTAGGTACTTTCACATTCTAAGTTTTATTTCATCAAAACTATTACTTTTTAATGATTTCTTTCAATTGGATCTTGACATTACAATCCTTCAGAACATTTTCATCTAATTTTATCAAATATTTTTTTAGTTATAAGTCGGTTAAACTTAGCATCAAAAGTAATGACCTATTTTACCCCAACTTGAGGTAAAATGTGTCTCATTGCAAAAAGATGTCAAAAATATATTTATTACTAAATATACATAAAAATAAGAAAAAAGGCAATCGGCTAAGCCATTTTTATATGAAGAAATTGGTTTTAATGTAATTTAATGAAATTGTAAACGTCCGAAGTTACTGAACATTGTTTAAATGTAGCAATTAAAATACTGAATTCGGAGAAAAAAATAAACTTATTTGACAGTTCAATATACATTTAAAAGAAATGAATTAAAAATATTGTTTTTACTTAATACATTTTATTTTTCTAATCTGATTGGCTTGAAATGTCTCTCACACTTTCTTTTATGGAAAAATATTACAAAAGTCTGCTGTTATTTATTACAATATATAGATATTTGGAAGTTGGTACACCCTGATTTTTCGACAACACCATTTACCGTTCAAATTAAATTATTTTTCAGTTCTCAAATTCATAAATCGAAGTTTTTGATATTCAGAAAATGTTGCCAACACATAAAAGATTATAATACAAAGAAATGGGTGAAAATAATTCAATTTTAATTTGATTTATATCGAGTTAATTAAAACTGACCCATTTTACCCCAAGACCCACTTTACCTCATCCCACCCTACTACCTTATCCTCAAACGCTCAATTTAAATACCCCAAGGGATATGTTCTTGTTGAAGCAAGGGTTTTAAACCAATACAAAACCATTGCTTCAAATCTAAATAATCCGACAATATGGCTAAGCGCGCACTAGAGACTTCTGTCGCGGCGATTATAAACACTGGGTCACTCGAGAGCAATGCATTTCTATGGTAGATTTTTGGCATCGGCCAAGAGTCTCGTCGCCTGATGCTCGCGCTATAGCTTCATGCAACAGCCAGGGTGATAATTTTGTCTCTGTCGCCGTGACAAAAGTATCTAGTGCGCGCTTAGCCTAAAACTATATGAAATACAATGAAATAGATAAAAACTGCTTACTTAAAACCTTAAATTCTGGCCCAAAAGGCACAAGTGAAGTTATGTCGAGCCAACGCAACATCATTGAAATAAAGCTAGTCGTGACCAGACTGGAACATCGTGTCGACTTGGAATACTCACTAAGTTAATGCGTAGTTTTCTAAACCATCCCAGTAACCAAAATTTCTGAAGAAGAGTGAGCATGAGTTGAGTTGTTAGGTTACTGCACAGAGTAAAGATAATTCAGAGTCCAAAACGCGATTTTACTAAAATAGTTCTACATTTATCGCATAGTGGCGTTCCGACCCTCCAGCTGTCAATCATTAGTGTGGGCGGGGACTAAAGGAAACGAGTGATTCTCATTGGACTTAAAACTTTTTATGGAGGCTGCATTTGAATTTCTCAATCTCTGCTGTTTTTCCCCTGATTAATGAAACTTTTCCCTTATGGTTGAAAACTTTCCCTGACAGTTACTAAACTTTCCCTATTATAAACATTGATGTAGTTTGTTCTGGCGTTTAATATCTCTTATCAGTGATTGTGGTCGCAGAAATGATCATTAAATGTGTAGTTATATGTTTAAATTGAATTAAATGTGGAGTTGGAGTTGTGAGTTCGATTCCAGAGGAACTCACGGTCCATCGTCACTTTAAAGAAGATGCGAGATAGTGACGTCACGGGCAGATCAGTATAAAAGCCGGCGAGAGATCTGAGCCTGGGCAGAACATTGGGCGAGTCCCTGGAGAGCGTGACATCAGAGAGACTTGTAATGTCTAAGAAATTATCCCCAGCACATGCTCGAAAGAAAGATACACGCAACTGTTTTAATAACCGGGAAAATATATAAATGTTTTTCCCTCTTTAGCGATTTGAAAGTGGGCGGGGTTATTTGAGAGAGTGTGTGCGGCGGTAGCTCGATTGTAGAGAGTCAACAACGTTACGTCATATTCTCTGGTTAGTTCCACCGTTATCACATAGAAACGCCACCGTCTATGGGAAAACCCATGTTAAAAAAGTTGCCATTAGCGTCTATGGAAATGGACTCTCTGAAGTATCTTTACTCTGCGGGTTACTGGAAATAAGTTTCATAATCTCTAACCCACAGAGTACCAAAACAGAGAGGCCATCGCCATAGGCGATAATGGAAAGGCACTGGCTATTGGCACGGCCTTTTTTCAACTAAACTCTACTCTAATGTCCACGGCCCGGCGTTCCATTGGTTCCATCACTAAGCGCCGAGACTGCTACGTAATCACGAGACCTACAGCGCATGCGCCACGGGCCGTTTGGGCCGTGCAAATAGACACTTTGTAATGGAAATTTAAAAAAAGAGGGTATGCCTTGTGATAGGGGCCCTGCTGGCGCTGGGGTCGCATCAAACTCAGAACTCCCTTGTCTCGTCACAAGAGGCGGAAAAATAGAATCTCAATCTTCGAACCCTCTAATAAAAATACCATTTTGAGAGTCGCATATTGCACAGAGAACTAAAGTAGAGAGTCCGTGGCCATAGGCGCTAATAAGGAACTTGCATGTGCCAGATTTTTCATAAACATTCAAGTGTTCCGTATAGTTTTTCGTATGGTAAAATAAAATATTTTGTCAATTTTTCAAAATAGTGTACAAGTAATTAAATATTTTAATTTAAGATGCGAGGAAAAAACACGTGACTAAAAACGCGAAGTGTGTTTGCATGCACAGTGACGTAGAATTCCATTAGGCTAAATTGCAATCAAAATTTAATTTCTATGTTTTAATTGATAATTTATTTTTTCTGAAGTGTAGGATATGAGTGTTTTAATAAATATTTACCTTCTAAACACTTCTGGTGACGGTCAGAAATCCAAGGCAAACATTTTAGGCGAAGTCCATATATTGTGACGTCACTGTGCATGTAATTAAGCGTTTTCAGGCGCTTCGAAAAAGACAATTTTTGATCAATCGAAAAATTTCACAATCGGTCTCAAATTTTGTGTAGTGGCTTATTTTTGCGTGAAGAATAGATTTAGAGAATAAAAAAAAGTCATACAAGTTCCTTATGGGCATCGAAAAGTTGGATGGATGTGGGGCTATTTTGGCGCTGAGATCGCATCTACGTCACGAGAGGCAGGGAAAAACGCATGATGGGGCGATAAAAACTTTTTCTTTCTCCTTCGAAAATATTAGGTAATCCCGAAAGTTTTGTCGCTCTTGGGAGCATCTGTATATAAGATATTTTTGACACTTTTCAATTATGTGATACCAATATAAACTGTAACCTTATCTATCGTCAACTTGGCATCTTGGCTTGATTTTGGAGACTGATCGGCAAATGGGCTTTGATTAAATCTATGATAACATGTTACTTCATTTCTTTTCTGCTCAAAATTTTGCATTTTTCCTAAAGTTAAGATTTTTAAATTAAAATTAACTGGCTACTTCCCTAAAACAATTAAAGTTTTAAGTATTTTTAACAAGTGTGGAAAATTTAACTTAGATTTAAATTTTTTCTGAGCCATCCAGAGAGTTTGACCACAATCATCCATATTAAATTTCTGGATTGCTACTCCTAACTTTCTATTAGGAAAGATCCTGATGATCATTTACAGGAATCTAGATCGCTGGAAATCCTATCGCTCCTCTACAAAAGTATTATAAAATGAGTTTCAATTTATTACAATCGTAAAATTAAAGTTTAATTACTTTGAATTTTAATTTTTAAAGTTTTCAATGAATGGCAACTTGAAGTAAACAAAATGTTATTAATTGTAGAAACTAGGAAATCTGAAAAAGTGAGCCAACAAAAAAAGAGCCAAAATTCGCCGAATTGGCTTTAGATAGAAGTAGAAGTACTTTACTGGTTTACCGTAATGGAAAAGTACCAAAAAATACATTGTATACAGATGCTTCCAAGAGCGACAAAACTTTCGGGATGACCTAATAGCGACCAATCACAAGTTTGATCGCTCTGTCAATCATTTAGTTCCTCGGGGCGCCCTCACATCCATCGAACTTTTGAAAATATCGTTTTGGACCCTGTGTTTGGATTTTTCTCTTTGGTATATTGAATGAACACAGCTTATCCAATCACAGATGTGACCTCCAAACTGTACTGCCTACCCTTAGGGTGCATGCTGCAGTTCCTGGGTTCTATCGACGGTTTTTATTATTAATTTAGCTTATTCTATTTAGTACAGCTTATTCTATTAAGTATAGGGTAGAAATGATGAAACGCACCTACTTTTAAATTATCTATAAACGAAACTGTTGGTAAAAGAAATAAAATTTTAAACAAAGCATTTTTCATTTTCCGTTTTATAGATGACCCTTTACCTAAATTTTTGACTTGGTTTACGGGGTTTCACCAGAAGTCTAACAAGGAAGTTGTATGTGTTAGATTTTCATAAATATGCAAGTATTAGGTCATCCCGAAAGTTTTGTCGCTCTTTTGGGAGCATCTGTATATAAGATATTTTTGACACTTTTCCATTATGTGATACCAATTTAAACTGTAACTTTATCTACCGTCAACTTGGCATCTTGGCTTGATTTTGGGGACTGATCCACAACTGGGCTTCCCTTAACCCTCTCGGCACCAGAACATCAAAAAAGTGAAAAAAAAACTTTTTTCTTCTTCTCAATACATCCAAAATGCCCCTATAATTTGTCTAGAAAAATATTTTTTTCTTGTGTGCACTCCTTCCTAGTTATTTTTATGAGCCTCATATGAGGCCATATGGGCTTTTTTTTTTCATTTTAACAGAAAATAATTGGTTTAAAACTTATTAAAAGACACTGTCATAATATAAGAAGGTTACGAAATAAGAAAATATCTACCAACCTATGAAAAATGTTCTACAGAAGCTAGTATCTAGCTAGTATTTTCTCTTCACAAGCATTTAAATGTAAACATTGAGGTATAAATAATCTTGCTGCCATTTAGGAACGAATTCAGAAACCATGTATTAGGTCATCCCGAAAGTTTTGTTGCTCGTGGGAGCATCTGTTTATAAGATATTTTTGACACTTTTCCATTACGTGATATCAATATAAACTGTACTTTTATCTACCGTCAATTTGGCATCTTGATTCTTGACTTGATTTCTGGGGACTGATCCCGACAACGGGGCTTTCCTTAAATCTATGATAAACTGTTACTTTATTTCTTTTCTGCTCAAAATTTTGCATTTTTCCTTAAGTTAAGATTTTTAAATTTAAATTAACTGTCTACTTCCATAAAACAATTAAAGTTTTAAGTATTTTTAACAAGTGTGAAAAATTTAACTTAGATTTAAATTTTTCTGAGGCATCTGAAGAGTTTGATCGCAATCATCCATATTAAATTGCTGGATTGCTACCCCTAACCCTCTATTAGGAAATATCTGGATGATCCCCCATATTCAGGAATCTAGATCGCTTGAAATTCTATCACAGCTCTTAAAAAGTGGTATAAGATGAGTTCCAATTTATGAAATAAATAATATCTTCCGTACAATCTTAATATGACTTAAAATTAAAGTTTAGTTTTGAAAGTTTTCAATTAATGGCAACTTGAAGTAAACAAAATCTAATTAATCGTTGAAACTAGGAAAGATGGAAAAGTGATCCAACAAAAAAGACAAAATTCACCTAATTGGCTTTAGATAGAAGTAGAAGTACTTTACTGGTTTACCGTAATGGAAAAGTACCGAAAAATATATTGTATACAAACTGTCCCTGAAGCGACAAAACTTTCGGGACCATCTAATACTCCGTATGGTTTTTTGTTTGGTAATAAAATGAAATATCTAGTCAATTTTTCAAAAAAAATTGTACAAGTAATTAATTATTTTAATTTAAAAGTCGAGAAAAAAACACGTGAATAAAAACGCTTATTGTTTAAAACGTACGATGACGTCAAAAATCATACCATCAACTGCGTTGCTTTTCAACAATATTCAACGTACTATGATGTCACATCCCAAACTCTTAGTGTTTTCGCGCGCTTTGAAAAAAGGATTTTTGTTAATTTTTTTTGCAATCAAAAAATTTCTCCATCGGCCTCAAGTTTTGGGTAGTTGCTTATTATTGCATGAAGAATCGATTAAAAAACAAAAAAAATCATGCAACTTCCTCATTGGTAAAAGTTTGTTTTAACCATAAGACACTTAAGATATAAAAGAAGAGAAATTATAACCATCCCTAAAATGCATGCAAATTTTTTGTAAAAAGGGATAGTTATAATTTATTTTTTAAGTGTTTAAATTTCATTTTTGTAAGGACTTTAATTTTTAGCTATACTGTTTACATAATTTCATTAAATTATTGATCAAAATGCTGTATCTAATTTTAATTTTTTGAAAAAAACAATTTTGAGAATCGAATTTAAGTATTAATTTACATCAATTTTAAATCACCAATATTTTTTGAACGATTCATTTTTTAAATTTTATTAAATTTTTGGAAAAAGTTTTGAGAACGATTTAAAACAACAGCCGAGCTTTGTGCTATCTTCCCGCATCATCTACAGCTTCTCATTAATAAATAATTAAACTTTTAAAATTTCCAAGTTTCAATTTCATTCGCTAATAAACTGTTTGATTTACTTTAAAGGTCTTCTCTTTTCTACACATTCATTTTACCCTCTTTGAATTTGAGATCACAGGCATCGTTAAAAAAGAAGAGTGACATTTCAGGAAATAAATTATAAAAAAGTATAAAAAGGTACACCAGGTTACTTAAATGTACCCTTTGACTTCACACTCACTCAACTAAAATCAACATATTTCAAATGTCATCCCAATTTTTGATAAAATATATGCATATAAAGTCGAGGTGATATACACTTAAAATGTAACATAAACTCCTTTGATTACATATTGTGTTAGAAACATAACAAAGTATTGAATCAAGAATAATTTTGTTTCAAAAATGGAGTGA
The DNA here is from genome assembly GCA_024610705.1 of Tetragnatha versicolor. NCBI lineage: Eukaryota > Metazoa > Arthropoda > Arachnida > Araneae > Tetragnathidae > Tetragnatha > Tetragnatha versicolor. The sequence continues at coordinate 84,390,602 of JANDEH010000001.1, forward strand.
CTAATTGTTTAAAGTTGTTTATTTTGAATATTCCAATTGTTTTAAAATATAGGGAGTTGTTATTAATCCTTTCTTCGAGAGTTGCATATACGAAAACATCTTAAAATATTCAGTAAAAGTGAAATTTTAATTAAATTTACACTCTTGTTTCATATTTGAATTTATCGTACGTAGTTTAAACAACTCTTAAGGCATTAAAATACTTTCTATTATATTTGCATTTGTTATTTATTGCATGAGTTTAATTGAAAGTTAAATAAAATATGGCTTAGAGTATAAATTAAATTGCGAATATTCTTATTTAGGGGAGTCTATGTTTTTGAGTCAATATAGTACTGTGATAAAAATGATTTCTTTTTCAGAAATTTAAATTTTGTAACAAAATATATAAATATTAATTTGGAAAGCTTGGAATAACAAACAGTGTATAAAGATATGCAGATTAATAAGCTTTTTAGCCTAAGTGTAAAGTGTAAACATAATTAACATAGGCAAAATATAAAGTATCTTATTTCTAAATTATTTTCAAAATGAAAGTAAATAAGGAAGTTGCATGTGTCAGATTTTCAAAAACAAACAAGTGTTCCGTATGGTTTTTTGTATGGTAAAATGAAATATCTAGTCAGTTTTTCAAAAAAATGTACAGGTAATTAAATATTTTAATTTAAAAGTCGAGAAAAAAACACGTGATTGAAAACGTTTATTGTTTAAACTATAAGATGACGTCAACAATAATACCATCAACTCCATTGCTTTACAACAATGTTTAGTATAAGATGACGTCACATCCAAACTCTTGGCGTTTTCGCGCGCTTTTAAAAAGTGGATTTTCGTTAATTTTTTGGACAATCAAAAAATTTCTCGATCGGCCTCAAATTTTGGGTAGTTGCTTATTTTTGCAAGAGGAATCGATTAAAAAAATAAAAAAAAATCATGCAACTTCCTCATTAACTTTATTTCTTGCACTTTAAAGTTGAAGATATTGTTGGGATTTATTTTTTTATTGCAATACCTCAATATTTAATTAATAAGAAAAATAAGATTTAATGTAGAAATATAGTTTACCTTCAAAATTGAAGATTAACGAAACAATATATAAATGTACTCCATAACATGGAATTTGTATTGAGTATATTTTTCATTATTTTGCCAATAAATATTGAATACGTATCAAAGAATGAGGATGTTGCATGATTTGTTTTACTTTTTTTAACCGATTCTTCTTGCAAAAATAAGCAACTATCCAAAACTTGAGGCCGATCGAGAATCTTTTTGATTGCCAAAAAAATTAACAAAAATCCCCTTTTTAAAAGCGCGCGAAAACGCCAAGAGTGTAGGATCATCGTATGTTGACGTCATTATTCAATAAACATTGTTAGAAAGCAATGGAGTAGATGGTATGATTGTTGACATCTAATAAGCGTTTTCAGTCTCGTGTTTTTTCTCGACTTTTAAATTAAAACATTTAATTACCTGTATATTTTTCTGAAAAATTGACTAGATATTTCATTTTACCATACAAAAAACCATACGGAAAACTAGTTTGTTTTTGAAAATCTGACACATGCAACTTCCTTATTGAATTGTTTTAAAAGTAATATTAAACTAAATATTCTTTAAATATTTCATCCTACCGAATGTTGCAATTTCATTCAATTGGATAGTGAACACTTTTTCAAATTTAATTTTTCCCAACAGAATCTAATAGAAGAAAACCATCGGTGAAGAAATTTTTCATATCCAATCTTTAGTTAGTTTTTAAATAAATAAAAACTACATGCGCAGTAGCTCAGCGCATTACGTCAGTGGTGCTGAACACGTCAACGTTCGGAAGCAATGAGGGGAAATTAGAGCACTCGATTGGTAAGAGCACTTTGAGCGAGCAGCGACTTCTTTGTATTGGTAGCAGCTCATCGGCAGCTGTGACGTCAAGCCCGGTTTTTCTCTTTTGGAATTTTTAAATGAGGATTGCAAATTAATTAGTGTTTTAAAAATCTGAAGAAAGTCAAAAACTGATTATTTCGAGCCTGTGTGATGATATACAATAGTAAAAATCGCTAATTTCAATAAGTGTTTACTTCCCAATTACTTGAAAGATCTTTTTCTTTTACAATAGTTTTCCCCCATTTGTAAAAAAAATATTCAGTATTTAAATAACATTTTCCAGAAAAATCCAATCTTCCGAATTTTAGCTTATCCGAATGGGGACCCGTCCCAGTTCATTCGGATATTTTGGGTTCTACTGATTATAGGAATATACTAAATATAAAGAAATAATTAGGTTATAAAATATTTATAGATAAAGCCATTTACTGCATATGAGCTGGTTAGGATGAAAGTGGTCTAAGTCCACTGAACTTCGTTTTGTGTAATTGAAGGTTTTCTAAAAACATCTCCAAAAAAATCAGGATTGCTTATAATTTTACTTTCTGGGGTGGAATTGTCTCTAGCCATGGATTCAATTTTTGCTGCGGAACAACTTTTATCAAATTTCAGCTAGAAGTGCTTTAAATTGACTTTAATGGACTTAGACCACTTTCATCCTAACAGATTGGCCGGTTTCGGAAAGAAGATAGCTATTGGGATGTAGTAAATACGACATCACGGGCGACTGGTTTGAACGAAATTTGATTTTATTGTTCTGTTCCATTGATTTTGATGCGTAGTTTACGAATATTTTGGGTTGCTTGACCACTGGTCAAGATTGCTTTATATGGCTAAAAATCATCACAAATTAATGTTGGAGTTTCTAATTGATATTTAGTATTTCCTATTGTTATATTAAGTCATTTTGGTTCGGGTTGACCATTGGTCAGTCTGGTTAACTTTTAGCTACATCTATGCTTTGGCACTGCTGAAGGTCATTAGGGGCTTAAACCAAACGCCTTGAGACGCGAAACATTTTGGTCTTGACCAGTGGTCAAGTGATCTTGACCAGTGGTCAATCTACTTTTTCTAGCCCTATATAGCTTTTCTGACCTTCTCTTTCTGTCCCGTTGTTGTTTTGGATGTCCCTGGAACTTAGGTCAATTCCATTTGACCACTGGTAAATTTTTAATTTTTAGACTTTATAGCTCTTTTTTGGGACCCTCTTTAACTGCACAATATGATGATCAATAGGCATAATAAAATTTTTTCCTTGAAACACCAATTAAAAATTTAGTTTCGTATTAATTGTTATCAGGTGAAAAAATGTTTTACGAATAGAAAAAGTTGGAGAAAAATTACTAAGCATTATGAAGATTTTATATTTCAATGGGTAATTTCTTTTCACCAGATGGTTTAGGTAGTGCCGGAGTTTCTGCCCGAGACGAGGGCCGTATTTTGAGTATCCCTGATGTTACAAAAAAAAATTAACTGGGAATTTCCCGTACAATATTGGAGAACATTCAGTTGTTTCTATAAATTCTACCCTATAACACGGTAAACATCATTGCTTATAAAGATATTTTTAAAATAAAAAAAAATATATCACAGAAGTATTGGCAGTCAATAGCAACTTGAATTTATCAGAACACCCAAAAAATCCTTCTGAAATTAAGCATTGTGATATCAAAAAGGTAACCACCCTTATAATGAAAATTTACTACCGTAAACGAAAATTTAAAAAACCAATATCAGGACCTATAGTTACTAGCATACTGTAGTTTATATAGAATGGATGCTAAAAAAAACTTACATGATATCTGTGGTCAGTTAGATTCTGTGTTTAAATCCTTTGTATTAGCCACGATGTCGATGATTAAAATACTATTGCTTTCCCGCCTAATCTAATGAAGCGCGGATTTATTTTCGGATACTTTCTTACAAAAAGGGGTCATCCATAAATATGTAATTAAAGTTTACAAAAAAAGCCTTTCTCTCTAGTAAACAGGTGTGGGTCCCTCCACTGATGCAGCTGTGCGAACGACCTTGATTTTTCTCTTATCAAAACACTCACCGAACGAAGCGGGCAGATGGACTAAGACCACTTTCATCCTGACGAAAACTGCTGTTTCGATTAGGAGTGATTTTTTGAGTCGCTGTGTAGGGCCGAAAAATTAACATACCGCTAAACCGACAACTGCACTAAATAAAGGATCTAAAACTCTATCCAAATCCACTCTTAACTCAACTTTTGTAATTTTTGGACTTAGACCACTTTCATCCTGACCAGCTCATATTATGAGGAAATTCAAAACATAATAAGATGAACATAACCACAGTTCCATTTACACGGTATTCTACGAAACAGTTCGTTGCATAATAATTCCGATTGAATAACACAAATAGCATGTGCGCAACTTATCTCAAAAATCTCCATCATACGTATCCAATAGCACCGCACCATTAGCTGTTGGCATTTACGTAATGACAGCGTTGCTATCGCGGCCGATGCCTCAAAAATGACAGCTCACAGACGATATCATTAAAAACACCCCCTCGATTACTCGAAAAGAATGAATAGCCGCCGTTGCCACCGCCATTCGCCATATAATAACGCGATGGATCAACCTAATTGCTGGACACTGGCAGTGGCAATGGACAGTCCGAAAAATGAGACGTCTGCCCGGCTTATTTGGAATTTCGAAGTCTCCGTCAATATTAGGGGACGTTCGCAAATTAAATGAGGGAAGAGAGTGATGAATTGTGTCATGGGGGAGGGGTATTTAACCTTCTCTCACCCAGAGATATTTTTAACGCCTCTGAGAGCGTATTTCACGCATTGAAAATCGGAAATACGCTTTTAAAAACTACCCAGACGTATTTTCACGCTTTGAATTTTTAACAAAGGATTTTCTTAAAGAAATGCATGGTGCCCCACTGAAATCGAATAATACTTTTCCACTGAAATTTGTTAAATTAGATAAATATTTCATTTAGAATGTTTAATGAAAAAAAATTGTTTTATTTATAATGTTTAATATTTTCTACTAATTTTTAACATATGCTATATTTTAAAAACCAAAATTTAGCATCCTCATTTTTTCTATTTCATTTTGTCCATTAAAATTTGAAAAATTTTTCGTATTTCACTCCTCATAAATGAATTTCAGGCCTCCCAAAAAAGTCAAGGAGTATTTTTACTCCTCCAAAAAAGTACTAAGAATAACACTGAATGCTGCAATAATTTTAAAACTTTCAGAAAATTGCTGCATCATGCTCGAAGTCAAGTGTATTATTGGGTTGTCCAATAAGTCCTGTTACTTTTTACAAAGTTTCGTGTTTGAAAATTTTTTATGAAAAACTGGTAATATGTGGAGTTTCAAACAAAAGAGATTTTGATTTAAGGTATCCGCCTACCCCTAAAATAACGATTTTCGACTTTTTCGTCGAACATTTTTTTCTTACTTTTTCGAGTAGTTTAGACTTTTATCTTTCCAAAACTGTTAACATTTTACTTATAGGTGATATAGAAAAGAAATTACAGCATTTTTAAAACAGATAGTCGTGTGTGATCGTATACAAATATAAATTTTGAAGCTAATTTTCTCGGAACTAAATTTTGCATAAAAACCCTCCACTATTTACATGATTACTCAAAAACTATCCAAGATATTCACTCCAAATTTTAACAGTATATTAATCATACTGTTATTAACCAGATGGACCTCATATTTTTATGTAAGTTTATTATTTTTGTTTTTATTGATGTTTTTTTGTTAAATGGTAGTAGAAATTTTGAATTTTTTCATTTACCTTTACATTTTATGCTGTAAAACAATTACTTTTCAAAATATGTCTTAGAAAATAGTCCATTCTGAAGATAAGTGTCAAAGGGTACTTGTGTAAAAAGGAAATTTTTATAGGGGTAATAGTTTTAAGCAAGAGTGAGAGGGGTTTTATAAAAATTCATTTAAATTTTACACTAATTACCCCATATTTTAGAAAGTAATATAATTAATTTTGTTTTTTTTAGCATTGATTAAGGTTTTGATGTACATTTAAACTAAAAATTAAAAAATAAAATTTGTAAATCAAGTATTTCAAAAAAATGGTCTCAAAGGTAGGTGGATACCTTAAGTATATTTACGAACATAATGTGTGATTTTGGCAGTTTTGATGATATTATTTCTTTTCAAAATGGTGGTTTGAAAAAAAAAACCGCAAACGACGATTTTCGTTCAATTTTTTTCTTTTGTTTAAAAAACTAGAAAGAACGCATAATTAATGGCTAAAAAAAGTTTTGCTGTATACTTGAAATGTTTAGATTAAGATATCATAGTTTCAAGATGATTCGATAAGTTTAAGGTAGGAAATTTCGGTACAACTTCAATAGATATTTGAAGATGTTTTTGGCAGATTTTTTTTGAACCATAAGGCTTGTTTAAACATTGAAAGTATCTTTTCATAATATCGTTGAATTGATTTATTTCTAAATTTCAAGGAGTTTTTTTTATTGTAGTGTTTTCGTATAAAGCAAATAATTGCTTTGTTCGCTTAACCTAAGTTCAGCGAGTGTGATTCTGATAAACTAAAATGTTGCGCGTTTGAATTGTGAGTACTGGTTTTTAAACTTAATTACAGAGATAATTTAATATACTGCATATTTTGAATACTTGGGTCTATCTATAAGCTTTTTTTATTGATTTTAATGCTTTTTTTTCGTGAAAATTTCTTTGAAATGACTAATATTACTGAGGTAAGTTTTTTGCAAATATGTTATGTTTAAGACCAAAATTTCCAACCTTAAACTTATCGAATCATTTTGAAACTATGACATCTTAATTTAAACATTTCAAATATACAGTAAACTTTTTTTAGCCATGAATTATGCATTCTTCCTAGTTTTTTAAACAGAAGAAAACAAATGATGTGAAAATCGTCGTTTGTTGTCTCTTTTTCAAAACGCCATTTTGTAAAGAAATAATGTCACCAAAACTGCCAAAATCATTCATTGTGTTCATAAATATACATAAATCAAAATCCCATATGTTTGAAATCTCCACCTATTAACAGTTTTCCATAAAAAAATTTCAAACACAAAACTTTGTAAAAAGTAACAGAACTTATGGGACAACCCAATTTATTTACCCGGCACTCAAGAAATGTGGGATAAAGCCAGCACAACAATAGTATTAGTATCTGATCTCACTTTCATTCCACGTTAGCATTCACGCTGTAATTGTTTGGTATTTGTTTTTATTTTCAATTTTTATTAGTTGATTTTTTGCCACTGAGGATGCTTTCCGAAGCAGAGAGCGAAACGTTTGGAAATTCCATTCATCAAACACGGCCATCTATCCCGGAAAATGAAATAAATTATTCTTCAGGTCGTGGAAGTTTTCATCAATTTATAACCCAATTTATACCTAAAATCCTTAAAAAATTACATAAAACAAACTTTAATTTTATGCTTTTGTTTATCTCCAGCATTTCAATAAATCTATGTTTTAAATTGAAAATAATTATCTTATACAAAAATTAAATTCGTGTTTTGAGGGTTCACGAAGCAATTTAACTGTCCATGTACACGATAAAAAAATTAAATTTTCAACAAAAAAAATCAATGCCTTGAGGAATAGCAATTTGACCGACGAAGAAAAACATAAACGATACAATAGGAAGATTTGCGTAAAAGAAACAATTTTCAGGTAATTGGGGGGGCGGGCGGGTGAAAGATTGCTTTATCAAATTTAAGACTGTTTTTTAACTAGCCTACTTTTGCTGACATGGAAGGCTAAAAATGACCAAAATAATGGCTGCGTAATATTTAACGCCCCCATACATTCACTTTTAAAAATATTGCGTGAAATTTACGGTTTTAAACTGGCAGCTGGGTTGGTTGTGCAATTACAAAGTAATTTGTGCAATTACAAAGTAATTCTGTAACTACACTGTTTTTTTTGTACAAAAAGTAGAAAAAAATGGTAAAAACTGTTGTAGTTACGGATTCACTTTGTAATTTTTATGGTTTTGCACAACCAACCCAGCTGCCAGTATAAAACAGTAAATTTTACGAGTTTTTTTACAGTGTAGAGATAAATGAAAGTTTAAATTTAATTTCCTTTCATAATTTCACAAATAAGAATGAGGAAGTTGCATGATTTTTTTTTTAATTTTTTAATCGATTCTTCTTGCAAAAATAAGCAACTACCCAAAATTTGAGGCCGATCGAGAAATTTTTTGATTGCCAAAAAAATTAACAAAAATTCCCTTTTTAAAAGCGCGCGAAAACGCCAAGAGTTTGGATGTGACGTCATCTTATATTAAACATTGTTGTAAAGCAATGAATGGAGTTGATGGTATGATTGTTGACGTCATCTTATAGTTTAAACAATAAACGTTTTCAGTCACGTGTTTTTTTCTCGACTTTTAAATTAAAATATTTAATTACCTGTACATTTTTTTGAAAAACTGACTAGATATTTCATTTTACCATACAAAAAACCATACGGAACACTTGTTTGTTTTTGAAAATCTGACACATGCAACTTCCTTATTACAACAAGGTAGGGGTCAGTATGTGGCATGTGAAAACCAGTAAAAATTGCGTAATGTATAAACGGCCCCTCATAATACGGCCGCATTACTGTCGCGGGATATGTCCTTAAATTAAGTTAATAGAGGAATTCGTTCAGGGCATTAACTTTGCAATGGCCGGCAGATTCGAACGGAATGATCTCCGATGCACTGGTTCTTTATCAGTGGCCGCATTCGGCCGAATGACTTTATAAATGCCAAGTGCGATGGCGGAGGTGTGGCTTAAATATTCGGTAATTATCTGATAGGGGGGAAGCCTGTTTTGACTGGATTCGAATTGAACTTTGTTTTTGTGTCTTGTTATTCTTTATTGCGTCTGGCTTTTCGTTAGGATTGGTGGACATAGTTGATTGAGGTCTTATGATGAATTTGAGTTAGTGTGTGTTATTTGCATTGAATTCAAAGGAGGATGGGATAGAGTTATAGTAATTTATTTTACAGATATGATATCCTAGAACTTTTATATTAAATTGTTGCTTTAAGTTAAATGTTATTATACCTATTGAATAACGAGCTTTTCGGAGAAACATTTGATCCGGATTTATATTTTTCCCTCAATTGAAGCAAACTATTTCTAATAACATTTTTACAGCTTATTACCTTTATTTATTTATACATTTCTAAAGTTATTTTAATTTATTTAAATTTATTTTGTATTTGATGTAAAATTAATTATCTGTCGCCTGAACGGGATTTATCAATTTTCCTCTTGGCGTCGAATGTATTTTTCTTTGTGTTCTGTAAATATTTTTGTTTAGTGAATAAACTTATTATTTTTTTTACTAGTTTATGGAAAAACTATGAGTGTCTTTCATGATTTTAATCATTATTAAAGACTATTTGTGAAAATGCGAAATTCTCAACCAAAAGACATTTTCAAAATACTAAATACATTAAGAATAGAGTAAGAATTTAACGTATAATTTTATTTGTAATGAATGGAAGTAAAGTTGTGAAGGATTTTTATCATTACCTTAAGATAATCCGAAGTAAATTTCAAAAGAAATTCATTATTTTTGGCATTTCCATTAACTTTTATCTTATACTAATTTGTCACTTCAATATTATTGAAAAAATATGAAAACAAAATAACAATTACTTATAACTTTACTCTTATTGCAGTCTATATTTTCGAAAATATTTTGTAAGAAATCCATTATTTTTGGCATTTCCATTAACTTTAATCTTACACTAATTCATCACTACAATATTATTGTCAAAAATATGAAGAAAAAATAATTACTTTTTTACTCTTATTACAGTCTGTATTTTCGCAATTTTTAACATATTTTAATAAGAAATCCTTAAAAGCATACGAAAAAGAGACATCATGGTATTAAATACAATTTTCTATTGAAAAAATATGAAATTTACACTGCAAAAACACAATATATTTAATGCAAATACCACACACCATGCTTTAAGGTAAATGTGGGTATAGTGGACACTGTACCAATAGTGGCCACATAGCTGATTAATTTTAAATAAAACGAGTTAGAGGCATCAAACAGCGTCAAAATTCATAGGCATAGTAGATTGTACAATCAGGTAAGCTGGTAAATTACCACCGATACCACAGATCAGCATGGGAAGAATATTTAAATATTTGAAAATAACAACATCGGCCGAGTGACTGAAATGACTGAAGTGACTGGCCGAGTGATTTCGCTTATTGAATCGCGTAAGGAAACGGGTATTTCGGAACTGATTTTTTTGTATTTATTACCGTTTGATTGACTTTTAAATTTATGTTTAGATAAAGAAGAGTATATAAAACGATACTGAATAAAATTCATTTGAAAATTTTGACTTTATGAGGATTTATGGGGGTGGCCACTTTACCAACACATAATCTTAGATTTTCCAATAGTGGCCACTGCAATGGCTTCTAAAAGAAACATAAATAATATTAATTTGAATCAGTTTTTCTTCATAAACTGTTGATTGCGCTTTAAAATGAGTGTTGTAGTAATTTGGTTTCCTTCTGGCTTTGGGAACCAAGGTTTCTAAACCATTGAATTACATGCTAAATTCCTCTCAAATCAGCTACAGCGTAGGCTTTGGGCAGGAAACTATCAAGTATTTTTTTAAATAAAGCTAATTTGATTTGATCTAAAATACATTTAGTTGGAAAGGGAGATTTAATTAAAAACTAAACGACTATACCAAAAAAAAACCCTCAATTTCATGCATAAATCCCTCATATAGGCCGAAAAAGAGAGGTGTCCACTATTGATGCAAGAGGTGTCCACCATAGCCTCTTCACGCCCCAGTTCCACCGTGGTGGACCTTCGCTTACCCCCTCAAAAACAAACTTTTTATTGAAAAATATCAGCTAAAAGCTATAATATGTATTATTTGATGTTTTTACTTCCTATTTCAATCGAGAGATGGCGCTTTAAAACAAAATTTTGCGCACAGCACATATTTAAAAAGAGGATTTTTGAAAAAATGGCGTCCTATCTAAAACTTGGGAATATTAATTAATTTAAACCTAAATTAATTTATTTATGAGACTTAATTTGACTAGTTTTATTACTTAGTATCCTTTCAAGCAGAATAAAACAGTCTGTAAGGAAATCTAATAAATTTTGAGTTTTGGAGAGCAAGATATAGAGAGGTCCACCAGGGTGGAACTCGGTTCTTAACGATGGTAAATGTGTAGCAGTAAAAATTAATAAAAAACGGGTAAATAAACTATTTTGAGAATTTAAAAAACTTATTTTATAATTTCTATGATAATTATTATTTTGTTCATTTAAAATTTTGAATTTCATATAGAAATAGCAAATTTTTAAAAAAAAATTTTCAAAATTTTTTTAATTTTTCAAAATTTTTTAAAAAAAATTCTGTAAAACCCAAAACGAACACTATTTTCTACAGTATAAATGTAAATTAACTTTGATTATTGCATAAAAATGTTAAAAACATACACAGAAAGTTTTCTATGCCCCTAAAAATGAATTTTTGAATTTTTAAAAAATTAAATTTTCTAAAAAATTATTTATTTTATAAAGGAAATTAAGTTACAACCTTCAAAATAACCTACTACGACAAAAAAATTATAAATAATTCATATATTTAAATTATAATTAAAGAAAGTAACAATTTTATACCATAGGAATGGTATCATGTTTTACTACGTTAAGAACCAAGGTCCACCAGGGTGGACCTTAAATTTTAAGCCCCCTGAAAAACATTTTCTTGAATTGAAGATTTTTATGATCTTTGTGAAGCATTTTAATACTATTTCAAGAAAAAAATTCGAGTTGAAATAATTTTTTTATACCTCGGGTCTGAAGAGGATAGATACAACAGCTACATCAAGGTGGCCACTATAGATGCAATTTGGAGTATTTTTAAAAAATTAATTAAAAATACTTTACCCAATCTCATTAAAATTTTTAATGGTAAAATCGAAAGAAGAAGATCCAATTAACCTAAAAATAGGATGATAACCGTTTCCAAGCAAATAGGTTGGTATTTATTAAGAATTTAAGCAAAAATTTTCCTTAAAGTGTCCACTATACCCACATTTACCTTATTACCCATTGATAAATTACACGCCTTTGCCCTGGAAACAACAAAAATAGCGATAACACCTCTTCACTCAATCACAATAATACACCTCCAGCACCTGAGCAACTCAACTCTTTTTTCTCCCCTCCCCCTCGGTCTCAGCCCCACACACCTATTTAGCCCCACCTTTTTTTCCTAGTACACAAACACAAAGAAACGAGAGAGATATAAAAAAAACAAAAGGATCCGGAATTAACCGGGTAATTTATTACCTACACCCACCATACAAAGAAGGACAAAGACACTGCAGAGGAGTAAAAAATCTCCAAGGAGAGGATATATTCATTTCATTGTAATTTAGCGTCTCGATAACAATTAGTCGCACCTTTTCGCTAATCACGGTCATTGATCTAAATGAAGCCCTCCTAGAGGGATAATGGAGGAGAAAGGGGGAGTTTGTGTCCTCTGAAAAGAGAAGGAAACTAAACATTTTAGAGGGTGGCCCGCCGGGGGGAGGAATAGTTTGTCCTTTCCTTGTAGGTGGCACATGGAGTATTTTTATTATGGGAGGTTTTTAGCTGTGTAATTTGTAGCGATGGCTTTGGGAAAGTTTTGAAAATTATCGATTTTGGAATGAGTTTTGTTTGGAATGCTCTGATGAAGATTTTGGGGATTATTGGTTTCCTACTATTTCTAGGATTGGATTTGTTTGTAGTCTGTTCATTTAGTATAGAGAGTTGAAACAGGATCAAAACGCTCTCACTAACTCCTAATAACGCTTATCACGCAACTCTTCGGTTACCGATTACTTTAATTTTTAAGAAAAACTTTTCGATGATAATGAGGAAGTTGCGTGATTTTTTTAAAATTTTTTTAATCGATTCTTCATGCAAAAATAAGCAACTAACCAAAATTTGAGGCCGATCGAGAAATTTTTTATAGCAAAAATTTTTTTAAAAAAATCCCCTTTTTCAAAGCACGCGAAAACGCTTAAATAGAGATCGGGATGTGAGGTCATCGTACGGAGACCATTGTTGGAAAGCAGCGCAGTTGATGGTATGATTGTTCACGTCATCGTACGGTGTTTTCACTTAAGCGTTTTCAGTCACATGTTTTTTCTTGACTTTTAAATTAAAATATTAATTATTTGTACATTATTTTAGAATAATTTAGTACTAAATATTTCATTTTACCATATAAATAACCATACGGAACACTTAAATGTTTATGAAAATCTGACACATGTAACTTCCTTATTACATTAGTAACTGCTTCTAATATACATTACGTCTCAGCCGCCTATTCTAAATAATCTGAGCAAAGAAACAGTTCCTCTGATTGTTTTCTTCGTAGAAGCATTTAGATACATTGATGTATCTATCTTGTATAAGAAGAAAAATGTGAGGTCCATGTTTATTTAAGTTTAGAATTTTAAATTTTATTTTAATAAAAGAGTAGTTAGTCAGGTTTTATTTAGTAAATAAAGATTAAAATAAGTTTAAGTTTGTCTAGAATGTTTTTCTGTTTTGTCCCTTAATATAGTACAAATTTATGACACTATATTTTGGATAGCAACACATTCCAGACGTTAACTCTGGAGGGACTGCTATGTTAGCAAAATCAATTTGGCATTTGTTGCTAAATTTTAGTCTAGATAATTGAGTCTGGAAATGTATAGTATGTTTAAGCATAACTTTAATCTTAAAAAATATACCAACTAAATCCTTGTATTATAGTAAAAACTATTTACATAGTTTGATGCATTTAATTAGTTTTTTTAATTGAAGACCAATTTTTTGAAGAAGTGACTTGTTCGATTAAAATTTAGTTTAAACAAACTCATTAATTCTATCTCATAATATGGCGAAACATATTTAAAATTATTACACCTTAGTTTTCAATACAAATTATGAATGCGAATATTGTATATTTGATGGTTGTGTGTATGTTTAAATATGAAAATCATTTATAAAAAACAAGCTAAATAAATATGTGTGTATTCATAAGGGAACGTCTGGATGGATAAAATATTGTATTTGTTAAATGGCCTAAAAACTCAAGTTATATTTTCCTGAAAATACATATGTATGTTTCAATACTTACCCAACATATTTAAAGATTCAATTGGAGAAGCAATTTCATGGGGGAGCATCGCCCAAACGACTCTCTCAAAACCGACGAAGTTGAAGCACATCATTATACACGTCAGTCGCACAAATCCTCAACAGTACATCGGAAAACATTCCTTCCCATATTAAAATTCGCTGATCAGATAGATAGTTTCTTCTGGAATAGAAAAATAAATACTTACAAGCAAGACGCGACATACGAAAGAACAGAAACTTTTTCGCTTATTTTCGCAGAGCTTAAAATATCGGAAGGGGGTAGAGAAGCGAAAAAGAAAAAAAGAAGTGTGTAACCTACGACGCTTTTTCCCTCAGAATTTACGTTTCAACCTCGGTGCTCGACAAAGTGTCAAATTTATTGCCAGAAAAGGAGAGGAGTTTTCAGTTAAGGGCTGACTAAACGGAAATCTATACAAAAACATCGGCGAGGAGGGCTTTGCAAGAAGAGGAAGAAGGAGAAAAAAGATCTACGGTGAGGAAAAGTTGAGAGTTGAAAAGTGAAATTCAATAACCTCTTCGAAGGAGACAGAAGTTCTCTCGAGTACTATCAATAGTAATAGGTTTGGGGTGAAATTATTCTAGGGAATATATTCCAAAGGGGATGGTTTTTCTGGAGTGGAGGAATTGGTCAAATATTATCTCGTGCAATTACAAAAAAGCGATAAAGACAGGAAACTTAATGTTGTGAGAAATTAATCTGTTGAATTTAATTTTCTCAATGAAAGGTTTGTAGTTAAATTTCACTTATTGAAATTATCATGCTTAAATCAAAAATATTTCACAGATTTGCACAAATATATTTATCTAGTTGTATTTTTCTAGAATCAGTTATCCAAAGAAAAACAATTCTTATTAGACTGTGTATCATTTGAAAAGGAAAATTCATTCAGACGTAACACACAAGGTTAGAAATATTTTTCATACCAGAGGAAATGAAACGCTATTTCACAGAGGTTTAAATCTCTAAACCTTACATGTTTCGCAGCTTAAAAGTTAATTTATAAAGGTTTAAAAAGCAATTTTCCTTAAATAGGTTTTCGAATAAGTCTTTAATATATTTGAGATAAAGAATATAAATTTAAACTTGTTTTAATATATTTAAAAAAAAGTGTATTGCTTAAATTTAAAAATAAAACTTAAAGTATTTGAGTATGGTATACATGTGCTTATTAAGGCATAGTTAAATAGTTCTCTTCAATTTTGTTGGAAAAATTTGAATTGAATTTCAATAAACATTTTTTGGTGGACAACATTTAATTTTATTTTATCATTAGAATTTACATGTAGCTGCTGCTTTAACAGACCCAATATTAAGATACTTTTATAAGTAGTGTTTATTAATGTATTGAATTAATATCACGTCACAACCACTCATAGCTGTGACCACCATTGGCGACACCGGCTATTAAAAATTTGGGGGACAACCCAAGGATTTAGGATTCCTCAACAGAAGGATTTTTACAAAACCATGATTATCTACCCTTAAAAAAATCAAATATTTTATTTCACTTAAGTCCCGGGCAGTAATTTTAAGGAGGCTTTGTGAATCAATAAATAAGCTTTCACTTCCAGTTTTAAGGAATTGCTTTTAAAGTTCAACTAAAAAGGGGGGTCTGGGGTTCCTCTCCCAGAAAATGTTTTGAAATTTTACCTTTTAAAACAGGGTCAAACTCATTTTAATGCTATATGATTAGACAATTTCAAAACCAAATTTCTCCATGCTTCAATCAGTGCTGAAACTGGATATTTTTTCTGGGAGATGGGCTCGCCTAATTATTACGTACTTTTTTTGCTCCCATTTTTTTGCTGAAATAATATCCACCATACTCAGCACTGGCTTTAACCTATTCTAAAAAAAAAGGTGTTCTAAATCATGAGGAGTCCATTCCCCTCTTATATGCGCCTCTGATGTTAGGTGCCATTGGTAAATTGGAGCCATACTTTATGATTGAAGGTGGGAAAACACATTCAGAAAATTTTAGGTCTTTCCTTTAAAAGTTAAAAATAAAGGTTTTCTGAACGATGTTCCTAATTACTGGGGAATTGTCTATCCCTCTGCCAATCACAGGCATTTACTGCTCTACCCTCTACCATAAGATGAAATTTGAAAATTACGTTTAGCGCGAATGTTCTTTTTCTCTGTGGTTCATACTACATACGCCGAGAGTGTCCTGATTTCAGTATTATAGAACCGCCCTCTATAACTCAAGAATAATGATCCCACTCTCAACAAACTCCTCCAGTCACTCGGCTATAAGTGGCTGTAAGGAAACCCCCCGCAATCCTTTTGAAGAGAAACTATCGCAGTTTACCTAGTTTTAAGAATTTCGAACTTAAAGAGTGATAAACTCGGGGAGAAAGGAGTCCACCTCCGCGATAATTGGTGTCTTGTTTCCAGATCAAAGAACTACTCCGAATGCCTTTGGGGCGTCTCAGATGGTGCTCAAAAGATCCCTATTCTTACGGTACATCTTAGCCTGGTTCAATCTCTATTTGAAGAATAGCTGTGGGTTACTTTGTTTAAGCAATTATTCTCAGTTATAAATGTGTAGGTTAAAAATTATGAGTGGAGTTAAATTGTACATATCGCGCGGTGATACACTGATGAAACGATTGTATCAAAACTGAGTAATAAGTACTCAAAAAGGCTCCGATCCAATAAGTACTCAAATTTTAATACATGAATATACTCATTTCTGAAAATGTGCATACTCAAAAATGAAACATCTTAAGCTTGAACTCAAAAATGAGCTCACGATGTTTTATTTTTGAGTATGCACATTTTAGAATGAGTATATTCATGTATTCAAATTTGAGTACTTATTGGATAGGAGCCTTTTCGAGTACTTTTTACTCAATTTTGATACAATCGTTTTAACAGTGTATAAAGAGAAATGTTTAGGGGGATAGGGAATTTTAAAGGAATTATTAACTATAGTATATTCATTTAGAATTGGCGCCTGAAGAAGGATTGAAAACGCTCAAAAACGCCTAATAACGCTCATCACACATCTTCAGGGACATATTTTTTACCGTATTTTTTAATTACTTCTGTTTCGGCTGCCTTGTCATTCGCACATGAAAAAATTTTCGATGATAAATACAGTAGTAACTGATTCTAATACATTTTGTCTCAGACGCCGTATCTAAATGAACAGAGTATAATGGGTTGATGACGTAAGCATTTACTGATTTTGGTTTGTCAGTAAAAATATGCAAATTGTAGTAACAACTCCTCAAACATCACCAAACTTAACCCATTAGGGACGGTTGGTAAGAATAGTTGCCAAGGGACATTTAATTTTTACTGACTCTAATAGAGAACATTAAAAGTTAAAATGCGTGATAACACCAAGAGAATGTAAAGAATGTATGTATTCAGATAAAAATATAAATTTATACCTTCCATGCCGTTTTGGTGGTAAAATTGCTGTTAAAATGAGAGCGTTTCACTACATTTTGGAGATAGCTGGGAGATCATTTGGAAAACGCCAAAATAATCTAATGTTTTGGTTATTTTTGTGACTTGTTTCTATTACAGCATATTCATAAGATTCCATTCTAAATATTATTACCAATTATTATAGTTGGAATGAGGGTATTTAAATTGCCAATAGCAAGGGTTATCTTCTACTGACAACTTTTCTTGCCAATCGTCCGATGTGTGGTCAAAACTTTTAAGAGTTTCTCATAAGTAGCTTTTGCAAATTAATTATTTTTAATGCTTTTTTGAGTTCTTATCATAAATGTAGATCTTATTTATACTTCAGCATAATGAAATGTTTCCCTTGGATCAAAATTTTAATTGTTTTTTTATAGATTTTAGATTTTTACCGATACCTAACACATTTATTGGTTCATCCTCATACTAAATCAATTCTGGATACATTTATTTTCCTTGAAAGGGTTTTCTGGAAACTTACAGTAGTCAAAAAATAAAATAAAATATCACTGGAAATATTTAGCCCATTTTGAAAAGGCCAATACCTAGTTTTTATAGAGTTGATGAGTAATCTTCAACGTGTTCTGTGGGGAATATGCGAAATCTGGAGCCATAAAGATGAATATTGTAATTATTATGACTTTTTGATGGAGAAAGACTAACAAGAACGTAGAATTCCAATAAAAGAAAAAGCTTTGGAAGGCAAAAAAAATAACCAAAGGTATTAAAAAAACGCAAGTTTAGAGTATATAAGACTCTGGCAGGTAAAAAAGTTCTTATGTACCAGACTGGGAGATATAAATAAAACTATTTTAACCGGAAAGTTAGCTAAAGTACTGAAATCAAAGGGTTCCGACCGTTCCGACTTAAAAAGTACTAGTTCGGCTATTCTTGAAGCCTGAAATTAGGTGAACATCAATATTTCGGACTGAACAGGTCGTATTCAGAAGGGGTGAAATACCCTTCTGAACGGTACCCTTATCAACGGTATAGTCCCCATTTACTTTTATTTATGTATTATTTCTTCAAATTATGTATGAAAAAATTTTAATATCAAAATCGTAAACATTCTAATTAATTTTTTCGACTTTTCATTTGTCAGAGTTTGAACCCCACTAAGGACGGTTGGCAAGAAAAGTTGCCAGTTAAAAAATCATAAAAATTATTTTTTGAAAAATCTGAAAATGGGCATTTCTTACTATATTCGGTCCAAATGAACAAAATATGAAAGAAAAAGTTACTTATTTTCATTATTTTAAAGTCGTCCTTAATGGTGAACTCAGAGCTATAAAAATGAATGAAAAATTTTCTATATTCTAAAGGAAAAATTAGCACCGCTTGAAACAAAAAATGCAGGATTACTTTTTTATGAATAATTAATCAATTGCTTTTGAAATTAATTTCTATAAATAAAATTTTTCTTACAAGGTTCATACTAACTTGTAAAAGCAGCTCAAAAAATCCTTTCTCAATAGAAAAACGCAATCACTAAGAATTAAGTTATAAGGACTTACGTCCCTTTCACTCCAAGCATTTTTCATGCAAATTCCCTTTTCAAGAGGTCTCTGCTAGTTATGAAGAAGAAAAAAAATCGAATTAAAAAGCGCGTGCTCTTCCCGTGACCTCTCCATCCCCAGGAAGGTCGCGATCGATAATTTAATCTCCACATTATATCATCAACAAAAGGCGAATTCGACGTTTTTCGCGGTCGCCTATATTGATCGCTCCCGAATCAAGACAAATATCGAGCTCCCAATACAATTTAATTGAGTCAATATTTTTTAGACGCCCTCTCTTATATAAAAGGATTGAGATATTGTGTTATTGCAGTGGTAACTTCAATTTCAATTGGTATCGGTGACTGTTGATGAAAGCGAGAATACAAACAGGTAGGGGTGATGCCTCAAAGTATTATTGATTGCGGCCATGAGTGTTTAGGATGTAATCTTGTAAGGTTCAGGTTCTCAACGATGTTGAGGAATGTGTCAATTTCATCAATGGTCAAATCGATAAATAATGTAAACAAAGAGAAAATACCCAATTTCCGATATTTAAGGAATACCATCTTTACAACAACGTTTTCCTGAACCCAGTACGCGGAAGGAGAAAAAGGGTAAACACAAAGCCTGTTGGGTTGATAGGAGGAACTTAGGTACGCGAATCGTGATAAAAAAGACACTATTTATACATGGGTTTAACCACAGAGTACTAGAACAGAGAGTCCGTCGCCATAGGCGCTAATGGAAATCGAAAAGTTGGATGGATATGGGGCTATTTTGGCGCTGCGATCGCATATACGTCACGAGACGCGGGAGGAAAAAGCCTGATTGGCTGAGAAAAACTTTTTCCTTCTCCTTCGAAAATAGAAGATTGAGTGACAGACAATCACAGATTTAGTCACCAAAATGTACTGACGATCTCTCTGTCAATCATTTATAGTTCCTCGTGGCGTCCTCATATCCATCCAACTTTTGAATATATCGTTTTGGACCCTCTGTTAGGCTTTTTCTCTGTGGGTTTAACGAAATGATTATATTTTAAAATTGATGTTCTTTGTTTCACTCGAAATTCAGACACCGCGAAGAGAACTACTTTGTTTGCTAGTGCTTTGTTTGCTTAGTGACGTACTAGGTTCAACTTAAGTTGCTGTCTAGTATATACTAGACTGTAACATTGCTTGACTCTGGCTGAAAGGAAACAAAAAAAGTTCCTTGCACGGTGTCTGAACTTTGAGTGAAATTAAGAACTTTAATTAATAACTGTTAAACCCATAGGGTCTTTTTATCACGATTTACGTACCGAAGATCCTCCTAGCAACCCAACAGGCTTTTTGTTGACTCGGTTTTTCCTTCCTTGTATTGACTTCATAGGATCAAGCAGCATCGCAAATTGGGTAATCTTATAAAGGTTCAGCTCCTGAAACATATTGAGGGATATGCATTTTATCAATGGTCAATACGGTAAATCATGTAACAAATGGAAAGTATTCCATTCCTATCTGATTTATAGCAGTATACTTATCTTATAAGGAAGTTATTTTATGATTTGTAAGATACCTCATAAATTCGATGACAATATTTCGCTTAGATATGAAAGCCACTATTGTAGAAATAACCGAAATTCGCTAAAGATTTGCTGTAAAAAGTCATTAAAATCACCACACTTTAGGAAGTATAAAAAATTCAATTTAAAAGTCCCGACTCCAATCTCACACAAAATTAGCAAACAATTCCTCATGAAATATTAGGATCCTTTTATGTGTAAGGGAAACATACATTTTCATCACACGTCTATAATAAATCCCCGTAACATTTTTTCTACATACATTACATAATGAAATTTGAAGTAAAACATCCTTAAACCTAAGAAACCCTTTTTCAAAAATATATTTTCCCTTCTTTCCCTCACATAATCCCCTTCATTCATCACCATATTTTGAATATTTATGAAAGCCTGGAAGTCTGGGGGAAAAATCTCTCTTAAATTAAGAAAGGGATCACTGCACTTCCCCCAACAACCCCCCTCCCTGATAATGAACTCCCCAAACAACAGATTACCGCCCCCCTAAAGGCGGCAACACACTGAGCCCTGTTACAGCAGTCCGACAATTGTCTTGGCTTGAGTGATAGCCTTATCCATGATTTTTTATATATTTTGAAAGTAATGTGATACTTTGAATACTGTTTTTGTGATATAAAACAGTTTGAATTGAAATTAAATACAGGGTGTCCCAAAAAAGACTGACACATTTTAAAAATCAACCACTTATAACTCGAAAACTAAAAAAGATAAAAATAGACGGTTTGTTACATCCTACTCCTGGGAGTCTCAGGTGTAGGATGCAGCAAACCACGTATATTTATCTTTTTTAGTTTTTTAGTTATTAGTTATTGATTTTTAAAATGTGTCAGTCATTTTTGGGACACCCTGTAGTTTATTTTAATAATTAACAAAGTTTAATAAGGAAGAAAACGTGCTCAAATTGCATGTATCTGAAGATGGGAGTTTGTGATGAGTATTGAGTATTTTTCGCTGGACCTCAATAAAAGTTTTCAAAATTATTTCCGAGTAAAAATACTTGATGACCCCTGTCCCAGACTTCCGTTTGAGGAGGGATTTTTATTGTTCTCGAATTGACAGCTAGTGTCATGACGAATGCTTTTTCCATCCTTGTAAAACTATCTACCAGCCCTTTGAGTGGTTTGGGGGTTCCCCTCCAGTAGTGGATCCAGGGGGTGGCACGAGAGCACATGTCCCTTCTAGAAGGGTAAACGTTTATTGGATAAAAGACATCTGAAGAAATTTTGTAATTTTGAAGCTTTATTTAACCCTTTATGTCCCAAATTATGTTTTTCAGAAAAATTAAGCTGTATATTTTTTATACGTTATCCCTATAAGAATATTAAGTATATGAGCTTCATATTAACCCTAGTAGCACAGCTCGTCCCAAATATGTCAAGTTTACGTAACTGCAACTAGAAGTAAACGAAATTTGGCCTTACATGACGACATTTGGACGAATTTGGAACATTGGGAAGTGGGACTTACAAGTCCCGTCGGGGCATAAAGGGTTAAATGCTTCATTCTGTAACCTTTATGGCCATAAAATTATACTATCATTCAATATTTTTTTAAAACACCACAGTTTCTGTTGCTGGATATGTTTTAAAAATCCTGTGGTCAAACCAGGATCCTCCCCCCCCCCTCACTCCGGGGTAAGAGGGATCTTTTGTTCACTATTTGACCGTTAATAGTTTTTTCTCTGTTCTACAACCTACAATTTTTATCTGAGACATACTTTTGCGATTATTGCAAACCTCTACTCCGTATATTCGCTTTCTAGTAAAACACCCCCACTCCCAGTAGCCGAACCCTCAAGAGCCCGCTTTGATCTTAATATGATGAAACTTAACTGTCGACTTCCGCAGCCGCTCGTAATGTACATCCACCTTATAAGACCCCCTATCCGCATCCTGACGCAAGCGACCGTATTTTGTAAATATTTTATGACCCCTTCCCGCGCGACAGTAACTCAATATAGAACGGCGGACCGCAGCGGTTTGTCCTCTATCATCCCTGTCAATAATTCCCCTCCCCCCCCCAAAGCAAAAGGTATAGGGTCGATAATTTAATCTGCACATTAATATCATCCGATGTATAGTACTATACGAAGGGGGGGGGGCACACCACCCGCGGTGTAGAGGCCATGATCGTATTGATCGTATGTGTGGAAGAGAAGCAGAAAACAAATAAGTTGCCGGCTTATTCTTCTTTTATCGAGGGGTTTGACGTTTGTTAATGTTGTTTTTGATGGTAGTGGTTTTTGGTTTCGATGGATATGGAATTAATTTTTCCTACCTGATGAGTGATGTAGAATGGGGAAAGAGGAGTGAAAGATCGAAGTGAGGATATCGGCCGCTGCAGCTCACCTTTCCGCTTTCTTTTTCTGGTTCCCATTCGTATTTCTAAAAATGAAGTTCCCTGACTTTTACCTGACCAGGTTTAGTCAATGGCTATATCTTAAATTTTTTAAGTGAAATTACCTAATTTATATACCCTACATAACGAAGATAATTTTTCACAGCAGGTTTCCATAATATTTAATAAACTTTCGAGATTTGACCACATCTTAAAATCTTGAAAGTTTTTATTAAATATTATACCCTCCATATTTTGTGAAAAATCTAGATTTTTAAAGTCAACAATAAAAATTTTTTGTCCCGGGAAAATTTCTGGAAAACATTTAGTAAACTAGGGGTTTTTGCAAGGCGCGGATCCAGGGGATGGCACTCTGGAAAGTTTCCCCCTTGGAGAGCCAAAAAGGTTCTCAAAATAAGTAAAAACCGAACTTTTACAGGTCTAACATCAAAATTTTTTCTGGTACCATCCCATTAGTATCAAAATGGGATCTTCAGTGTTAATTTTTAGGAAATCCCCAAAATTTTGACATTTTGGGCAAAAAAATAAAGGTAATATTGTTGAAAACTTCCCCCCTATACTCAAAATGTTTCTAAAAATGAGTTAAAGCCCTAACTTTACACGTCAAATTTAAACTTTTTCCCCATACCCCTAATGGTACACAAGGTGATCTTTCCTGGAAAAGTGCCCCCCCCTTTGAAGCCGTGCTAGATCCGCGCTTGGTTTCTGCCAACTTCTCGCTATCGCTCACCATCCCCACAATTACCAGACATAAAACTTTTAGGAAATTATACCTGTATCATAATACTTCATTTATACATACCTGTGTGACCTTATTAAATGAACTAATTTATTATATAGATACTATTAATTTTAATTCTCATTCGAGCAAAATATTAGCAAATTTGCAAACTCAAATGCTTTATTCTTTAAAAAATGCATACTATTATGTTTTTATTTTTGAAATAAATTGTATACACAAATGTGTTTATATTCAATGAACTATGAAAATACCAATAATCTCATGAACACAAATAAAGATGCAATTTTATAAAAAGGTGTGTTTTAATAGAACATTTACAATTACTACAGCATTCTAAAGCAATCTGCATTATTAACACTGCAAAATTGCGTATGTAAATTATCTGGACTTCTAAATGTAGAATTTGAACATTTCTTTCATAACTATCGATGCAAACAATACACGCTGGTTGAATTTCACTCGAGTATTTATTATTCGTCCTTTAAACTCAGTTTTAGGCTTCGACGTCTTATACGAGGTTCTATTTAATATCCCACGGCTTTTCTATGAAAAGAACTTCCCACGTAAAAATATACGATAAAAGGCTTTGGAAATCCATCAGACTATCATTTTAAACCATTGCATTTTAAAACCGAAAAACAACGTGATGAGACCGATAAGCGTTGGATATTTTGCACGTTTACCGAGAAAATGGCGCATTTGAATATGTTATGTGCCCTCTTTCCCTGAGAGCGCTTAAAGAATGAATTTTACTTTCAGCTTTGAGTGTCATCGGAATATTTTCTGTAGGTTCAGAAAACTATTCGTCATGAATACCAGTAGCGTATAAAAGCATTTTAATAGTCAATTCACAAAGAAAAATAATTTAAATCGAATTTTAAAAAATATTAATGGAATATATAGTATGCTTGATGAAAATTCGTTTACTTTTATTTCGAGTGTGGAGTGCATCATTAAATTATTCATGTATTTAAAATTCTCTATCGACTAAGACAAAACTATATTAGTCGAACAGCATCTAGAAATTTCTTTTAACTCACCAGCCTACCACAATAATATTTTCCTTAGTGAAATACGTCCAACTATACTTAACTTAATTTTTTACTCCAATTTCATTTGAAATTTTAATGAATAATTTTTAGGAACTTATTTTTTAAGTAAAATTTAATTGTATTTTACATATTTGTTAAATTCACCCCAAGTCACTGTTACTAAGATTTAGAGAAAAAAAAATTGTTATTTGATTCAATTATTTGTGTTAGAAAATTAAATTAAATCCAAACGATTTTTTAAATTTAATAGGGAGAATTTTAAAATACGAGAAGATAAAAATCTTGACACAATAACTTTTGTGTTATCCTACCTTCTTTCTTCCAAATATATTTCCAGATATATTTGGAAGATAGCAATATAGTTGGGTGGCTTATTACAAAAAAACTGCAAAATGTGATACTTTCATGAAACTTTCAGGGATGTTAGACTATCATATAAGAACTAAAAAATCGATGGGAGCCCAAAATTTTAGGGCGTAGTTTGACCGTTATGACGTCTTAACAAGATGGCGACCAAGGGCCTATATTGGGTTCTTTTAATGAAAATTTTAAAAAAAATAATATTTTTACAAATTTTTTTTTGGCGCAACTGGCGATAGACTGTATTATTATTTCGTGCTTTTATTAAATTTTAGTTAATTTTTAAAACAAATTGCACGTTTTGTCATCAGAATCATGTTTTTTGACCCTTAAAACATAATATTTGTCCCCAAAAATGTCTTTCTGTCATTAAAAGAACCGAATATAGGCCCTTGGTCGCCATCTTGTTATGACGTCATAACGGTCAAACCACGCCCCAAAATTTTGGGCTCCCATCGATTTTTTAGTTCTTATATGATTATCTAACATCCCTGAAAGTTTCATGAAAGTATCACATTTTGCAGTTTCAGGGCATTTTTATGTAATAAGCCACCCAACTAATATAGCTTTTAAAAATTAATTTCCCATTGACAAGCAATTCAATTATTAGTACTACGTAATCAAAGGATAGTTGCATATGTTAATTATAAAATTATTTTAGATATAGCCTTAAAATGAGATTGAAATTCAAAAGGGTACAATTTACGGCTGTTAAAAATTTCAATAAGACAAGCATGCACGCATTACGAAATTTAAGCAAATCTTTACAATTTCGTGATACGTACTACTTACTAATCAACATTTTGTAAAACTCTGATCAATCTTATCCTTCACTAATTAATTCATCTCATTAGGGACCATTTGAAGGAATTGGCGCTTCCGGAAACACGTCTCCATAACGTTTTATCGCCCGTCAAAAAGGGGGACATTTTGAATGCCTCTATTGGATTTAGCACCGGAATAAAAACGCTGATTTATTAGATTTGAGACGGGAAAAGAATTTTCTCAGGTTTAAACCCCACCAGTACGTGATTTGCATCTTTTCCCGTGCCGCTCTCATTTGTGAAAGAAATATGGGCGGCTTGTCACTCCACTGCCTCCTTATTACGACGAAGGCGGGAGAGGGGACGGAAAAATTGTTTTCCGAAAAGAGAATGCTATATAGATAAAGAGGGTTCTTTGAAAATCTGCCTCCACTGTGGCCCGAGTAAAGGCAAAATTTAAGGGAAGGCAACATTTTCAAAATAACCGGTTTATTTTCCCTCTCGGTTAAACCGCTCGGTTTAAAACTTCCAAGAAAAACCAGTTTTTTATACTTGCAAAATTTATGATGTTTAACAAGTAATTTTCAAAAAGCAAAAAAAAGCCGGGTCGTTTAAAAAACCGATTTGCGGATGTTTAAAAAATAATAACATTTTACTTACACAGAATATTTATTTTAAAAAATATGAATTGGTTTTTTTCTTGTTTCAATTCATTAACAAAACCTGTAGTGATGGAACAAGGTTCTACTCACTGAGCTATGAACAAACTGGAGTGACAACCTCCGATAGCATAATATGTGACCGAAAGTGCCGGCGCGGAGGGATATAGTAGTTACATTAGTTTCTTGAACCGGCACAACTGACCAATTTTCTCATAGATTAACATTGTGTGAGTTAAATTTTTAGGTGGTGAACCCTTGGGAAGCATACTGGATACCTTGGGGGGCAAGCTATCCCTTAATACTTTGGAAACATGAATTTTGCCTTATAAAAATGAAATTTTCTCAAAAAGTTGGAAGGGTATATCCCCCCAATAAACCCCTTTTAATCCGCCCATGCTTGTTTTTCAAAGTATTATAAGCAAAATTTAGAATGGTCGTTTCATGCGGTGCATGCAACTGTGCTAACAGATAGGGAAAACTAAAAGAAGATAGAAATCCTTTCCGCGCGGACACACATACTTCGATAAGGTGTGATGCGGTTACGGCCTTTTTTCGGCACGCTCAGTCGTCACTCCAGTCTGTTTTGTTGCTCAGTGGTTCTACTTTCCACGGAAACCCAACCATCTTGCAGACTTCTTATTTGCCACGCACCACGATAGTTCTCCCTTCCGAAGTGCCATCTTCTCATACTATACCTCCACGGAAAAATTACTTCCGCACCTTATGATGAATGCGCGCAGCGAAGGCAGGCACGTAACAAGCGATTTTGCATTCAAATAAAGAGTGCGTTTTTTAAGCCTTTTTATACGGACTACCAATCCTAGACTGGCGAATGGGTTCAACCCCTTCACTCATCCCCGTTCCTAACTTTCAATTAGATTCAACGGTCACCTTGGCCGGTCTGGGGATGCAAAGGGTTAAGACTAAGGAATTGGCGAAAATGGCGCTTTCAGTGGGATTTACACGTAGCGGTTCAAACGACGTCACCAGGACAACTCAGACAACAAGGTTAGTTGACCCTACGACGTCACTAACAAAGTAGTTCCCATCTCTGGGCCGGATGCAACTCCGTTTCGTTACGTTCTAAGGAACCGTATTTCACCGTCATCCACCGTACAACGGTAACGTCAGGTCAGGAGCAGGTGTCGGCCGTTTCATCCGCTGCCGTTTTCCTCTGATTGGTTGAAATGCCCGATGACGTAGCTCCATTTATTTATTCCAACCAATCAGCGGCAAGCTGGGCAAATGACTAAAGAAAACGATAGTTGAGTTGTTTGGAAGTAGGATTCGATTCGACCAGCTTCAACCGTCAACCAAATCGTCGTAAAACGGAGTTGCATCCGGCCCTCTGTGTCTGAATTTCGAGTGAAGCGAAAAACGTCAATTTCACGATTATTTCGTTAACCCATATATAAGTGTCTTTTTATCACGATTTGCGTACCGAAACTCCTCCTATAAACCTAACAGGCTTTGCGTTTAAATACTTTCTTCTTCCGCGTTGTGACATATTGGGTTCAGGAAACGTTGCTGTCAAGTATAGTCGGAACTTTCCTAGTACAGAGTGTTTCAAATAGATTGTAAATATAGACAGGTTTCTAAAATATTTACCTTAGACACTATAGTGTCTAAGGTATAGTGAAAAATACATACTATAGTGAAAGTATATACTTTCGGTTGCAAATTTTCAGTGAAAAATTTGAGATCAGTTTCAACTCCATGGGTTAAGAAATGCTCTCCACTTAAGAAAATGCAGAAAATAAATTTTTATACAGAGTCTTAGTTCTCAGAAAATGACAAAGAAAAAAATATCGGTGATTTGAAATTTTAAACTACGGGGACCATATAAAATTTATTTTCCGCGTTTTCTTAAGTAGACCACTATGGAAGTGAACCTAGCTCCATCTATTTTTTCACTTCTTGATATGAAAATTTGCAATTAGAAGTATGGAAATATTTCAAAAAACAGCCCATTGTCATATTCTATTGTTCATTATGGACAGGTCCCATATCCAATGATGTCCAGCACTGTTTAGGGACTCCGAGATAAGACGCTATTGGAGTGTTAGAGCCTTGCTGATGAGAAAATGACTTTTTCTAACTGTTTTACTGTTTTTTATTCTTGTGATCGTTTTTTAAGATATTTTCTTTTTCTATTGCCATTAGAAATAAAAAATATTACATTTTTCTATTTGAAACGGGTATTCCCTACAAAAGATGACGTTTCTACTGCGTCATAGCATGTACGAATGGCAAGACCATATTATAAAACTACTAGAAAAGCGATAAAAAATTTACATTCGATTTTTCCACATTCTCACAACATGTTTTCTAAGGCTAAAGACTGGGGAACCAAATTATTTTCGTCATCAAAAAATTTAAACCGGCGTTTCTTTACATTCTATTTAGTATCCCCAGGTATTCATGACCGGTTCACATTTTTCTGAGGCTTAAGAATGGGGAATCTCATAAATTTTTTTCATTTATAACTCATTAAATTAAATTTTATTTAACTTTAAAAAAATTGCCAATGGTTCCCTAGTCTTGAGCCTTTGTGAATATGCGCCCCAGTCGAGTCGTCTGAATAGCTGCATATAAACACGACCTGATGCGCATTTGCGAAGACTGATGGGAAGAACCTACTTTTTGAATAGTAGAAAGCGCCCACTGCGCCTTATGGATGGCTTATTAAGTTTTTTGTCCAAAGGAATGAAGGGAACTGCTTTATCTTGTTTCCCGAAATACGTAAATACGCATACAAAAACGGGGCTATTAGGGGATGCGAAAAGACGCATGATGGCGTTTAGTTAAGAGCTTGTTTAATGCTTTTTTTTGGATGGGAGATGAGTGTTTTTAGTTCCAAGATGTTTGAAAAATGTGGGCATGTTAAGCGAATTTTCTCCAGAAAAGAGTATACTTTGTATTCAAAGATGAGTAAAAAGAGTATTCATTTTTCAAGGAATCTTATTTTGGGATGAAAAGAGAGTAAGGATGTTAACTAAGGTAAAAATCACACGGTTTGGATAAAATGGGATAAATATTTATCTGGTCAAAGAAACATGAGCCAGTGGTATATTTGTATACGTAAAGTAAAGCACCGTTTATAATCTCTTTTATATTTTCAGAATTTTTAAGTGATACTAACTCATAATTTTTTTTAAAATAGCTAAACATTACATTGATAAAAGCTCATGTCTACTTGAAGACTAAACGTGTATTGATTGTATATGAAAATATTTTGAAGCTTTTATGTCCAATAGTTTCTGGGAAAAAGGTACATACAGGGTGTTCCAAAAAAATTGACACTTTTTAAAAATCAATAACTAATTACTCCAAAACTAAAAAAGATAAAAATACACGATTTGTTGCATCCTACACCCAAAACTCCCAGGAATAGGATGTGACAAACAGCATATTTTTATCATATTTAGTTTTTGAATTATTAGCTATTGATTTTTAAAAATGTTAGTTTTGTTCGGGACACCCTATAAATTTGTAAATTTAACATTGCCGGTATACAAGGTACCGACTCCCCTTCATAATATCATGAAATTTCTTTTGAAACTTCCTTCACATCCTAATTAAAACACTTCAGAAACATAACAAGCTGCGAGAAAGAAAAAGAGAACCATATTTCTTGCAAGAAAGCCCATCCATCAAAAGCAAGTGGCCAAAAATGGACCCGATATACAATCAATAAAGCCAGGTCTATAATCCAAACGCCACAACAACAAGGAGCAGTTTTTTCTCCAGAAAAGTAGCCTAATATCGCCTCGCTTCCTGTCACAGACAAATAAAAAGCACAAATTCCCCCTCTTCTTAAGCAATATTCCACAGCGTTGACAGCCATAAAAGATGGAATTTTTTTCCCTTATGGGCAAGGTCAGCGGGCTACTCGGATAATATATCTCGCAGCTTTTTAGCTGTCAGAATTTGGCAACGGGATGAATGTGTATTTATTCTAAGTTTTTGTTCTCCGTTATTGATGAGAGAAATGGCCTAGAATATGAAATCGCACATCGCGTGGTTGGGCCTAGTATCTTCACT
Source organism: Tetragnatha versicolor (assembly GCA_024610705.1). Classification (NCBI taxonomy): domain Eukaryota; kingdom Metazoa; phylum Arthropoda; class Arachnida; order Araneae; family Tetragnathidae; genus Tetragnatha; species Tetragnatha versicolor. The sequence goes on from JANDEH010000001.1 coordinate 84,421,215, forward strand.
CACTAGGCAGTTCCTTGATTGTGTTTTGGAGAGAAGGAGACGTTATAACAGAAAATCAAATTTTCTTTTTTTTTCTCTCTCGCGAAATTATTATGGAAGTTTGAGAGGACATTTTTTTCCTGAGTTTTCGGAAGTCGTGTAGTGTGTAGAAAAATGATGATGCGCTGTCAAATTACTCTTATGAGTTGACCAAAGCGAGTTGTCTGTTCTGATTCGGGAAATATGGCAGTGTCAAGTCTTAACTAGGAAATAAATTTATCAAACGTTAGATGTTAAAAAGAGGGAACTTTTATTTTTCTCTGAAAAGTAGCTCAAGAGGATTAAAGTCCTGCATTACAAATAGAAGAAACCTATATATTCTTTTGAGGTACTAAACAAGATAACATTTATAAATTGCATAAAAGATATTTCCGAATTGTTGAGCAACGTTTGTTCAAGGGAAAAAATATGCTTAAAATAGTTAATGGGTGATGAAGAGAAAAGATCCTTAAGATCAAAAAAGTATTCTAAATAGACGAGACAGGCTTAAGAGAAAAAGGATTAAAATGTACAAAATGTAAAATGATATGGAGAGAGAGAGGATTAAGATCCAAGCGATGCGCTAAAGTGAAAGAAAATAATTAATAACGCCTTAAGGTATATGTCCTAGAGCTGAGAGGTACTCAAGAGCGAATGAAAAAGGATGAGAAAAATATGCTTAAGAGAAAAGAGTTGCTGTAGAGAAGAGAGGCTCAAGAGCAAAGGAATACCTACTGGAAAAACCGGAATGGGACGATTCGGCAGGGCATGCACCTACCCCTTTAAACCCGAATTATTACAACACTTTTTATCTAACAACCACGAAAAAAAGTATTTTTACTCCCCCAAATCCGTATTATTTCGTATACGCTCCCTCAATATATTTGTTCACTAGCCTTTGAAGAGCTGTCCGTTCCGGTGTAGTGTCTGAAGTCCGCCTCTCTGTCCCTCTCCAACATAAAAGTATGAGTCGGAATCGTGTGCAATTTCCTATTGGCCTGTTTTTTAGCCTAAAGGAAAAGAGCTTTTAGGTAGAAAGAATCGTGTTCGCCTTTGTCTCAACTGCATTCGTCCGTTTCTATAGTATTTGTGTGGGGGTTTGGCAACACTTGAGCAACTAGGTGAAAAGATGTGTAATGATTGATTTTTTTAGGAATATTTTATCAGCTGAGTAATATTTTTGGGGTGGGTTGTTCTTATTGATATCTTTGAGTTTAAAATTTTTATTTTTCGTCAGTTGATAGCAAAACAATAAAATACAGAAATTAGAATTAATATCGTATAATGATATTAATTTTCATATGAAAAACAAACATCATATCACATTTAGATATTGACGAAAGGTTTATGTTTTCAGAAGTAAGTATCTATCAAAATATTTTGTACTAAAAGCAAATATTTTTTACACTAAAATAAATTAATGCATTAAAATGCCCAAACTCTTTTGCACATTTGAAATTGTCGAAAATAATCGTATCAAAATTATTGCGTTTCTTATGTTTGCTAACTATTATTTCTCTATTGTCTTGATTTTGAATATGCTTATTCAAAATACAGCTATCATTTTAAAATAATAATTATGGATATAAAAGTATCATTTCCAGATTCAGTATTATTTGTTTCTTCTCTAGAGAATATTTAAAAAAACTGTTCCATAAAAAATCAATAAAAAGGCAGTTTACCTTTCTATCTTTATTGAAAATACTAAACAGGATTATAGCTAAAGAAGCTCAAATTTCGTGTAGAAATAACAAATTATCTCGAGTATTTTTTACACACAGCATACTCATTTCAATAACATCAAAAATTGTATATAACCGGGAAACAATCCCATTCAAAAATATTAAAATGTGCTTTCTACAGTAGACTTTCGATACAAAAGCTTTCTCATTATTTCCATTGGAATCGGGGGTCCCCTATCTCCCGGTATAATTTCGCTATTAATCTGAAATCGCACATTTCTACGAATCCTATACTGTCGCCAAAATCTTATAGTGTGTTTGCAGATCTCTCCACGGGTTTTGTTTCAAATTTCATTTCTCGCGGTTTATTCATCATGGAACTCTCCATTAATCAAGGGTTCCCATAATAGTCGCATCAATTATTAATATATTATATTAATAATTGATATTGGGATATATTTTCTTCGTACATTATTGCATTTTCTTAATACGGAAACATTCATTTTGATTTTGGATGAGGGTGTTTTAGGCCGGATTTACACACCGTGATTTAAGCGACGTGACTGGTGGGCTTTGCCTTTTTTCTTTGGAATTTCCCAGATCCCCCCCTCTCATGTTGTTACAAATACTGATGCATTGTTGTTGATGATTGTTATTTTTAATTTTATAAGCCTGAACGCTTTCAATATTGAGTTAAAAACCTATACATCACCTTTGAGATATAATTTCCTCAAACGTTCAGGCTTATAAAACTGAAAACTACAAAAAATTGAGATATTTTCGAGATTTTTCCTATACTTCAACATGGGAAAACTACTTTTGAGTGACACGGGGGTCAGAAATTGTCCTGGAGACCTGAAAGTATGCAAATAGTATAATGTTGCAGTATTTGTAACAACATGGGAGGGGGGCATCTGGGAAATTCAAAAAAAAAAATTAAATAGACTATTGCAACTCCCTACTGGTGGAAACTTTCCTCTAAATTTCTTACAAATGACTACGTCATATATCACTAAGGAGCAATGGAAGGGCAAGATTCTAAATCGAAAAGGAAAGCGATAGGAAATTTCGAAAGTTTTCCCCGTGTTTTCCCCATGACGTCCCATAATCGCTGTATATAAAACCGGAGTTATGTTAGAATATGGATCCTTTATTATTTTCTGAAACTCGATCTAACATGACAAATGTCCCCCTCTTTAATTTCTACCTCTATAAAAAACTCCTTTATTTTAAAGCACTGTTTTTACTGAAACGTCAACTACACAGCACTGCAATAAAATGTTACGTTCACTTAATCCTACACAGGTGTCTCGAAAACGCACCTCCATAAAAACCAAAAATCCGAACTCAAGATCCAGGATTAACCTGGACATCAGAGTTAAACGTTTACACTTCAGCAGACAGACAGTAACATTTTTATACACGAAAATCACTTTTAAATACTCTACTCGGGAACTCTCGTGGGGAAACTGCTCCCTAAATGGTGTACTGCGCAGTATTAAATCTCATCCATTTTCACAAAACGACGCAAAGATAACTATTGATTTTTCGGCGGGTCCAGAGGTCGAAGGATGTGTAGCAGAGGTTTTACGGCAGATTTTAAAAATTTACAGCACATAAAATTCCCAGGGAACTTTTACAGTTTCATCCCATCATTTTTATAACTTTTCCTGGAGTTTTATAGTGCGCCATTATGACTTTTTGGAATAAAAGCTGTGAAAGGACCGCGGCAGGTGCCGAGAAATCCTTTAATTTCTGGGATTTTGACTTTTTTTTTTTTTTTTGTTGCCGCGTTTTTAGTTAGAGCTGTTTTTAGTCATAAAAAGTTTGATTAGGTTGTGCCGGGTTATTGCCAAATCAATTTTACACACGATATTATTTGTTTTAGTTTTTTTTAAATTAATTTGTTTCAAATTTTTTTCCTTTCTCAATTTTTTCGCTTATATCTAGATTGGTCAAAACAATTAAACTAATGGTTCTCAAGTTTATCAGTTAATAGGTTTCCTATTATGTAAAGAGAAAAAATAACTTATAAACAACAAAATGGAAAGGGTTATTATATTCGAGTACTCCTTAATTTTTCACTTATCCTCTTGATAGGTTAATAACAATTAAACTAAGGGGTCTAAATTTATCAGTCAATATTTCCCTATTTTATACCTTAAATTATTTATATGTTAATTAAGTAAGATGAGTTACTGCTTATATGTCTGATAATATGTTAAGATAAGAGGGTAACTAACTATATTATTAATTAAAATACCACCAATAAGCACACTGTAACAAGATAATATTGAACCTTAAAAACTCCTTTAGAACAATACTTCATCGTAATATATCTAAGAGATTAATATCTAAATTCATACTTATACAGGTTGTTCGGAAACACCGTGGACAAACTTTGAGGGGTGGTAGAGGGGACCTAGACAAGCATATTTCGAATAGGAATGGGGGGTGGCAGATGCACCGTTAAAGAGCTAGAACCCCTAATGTAGTGCGAGGGCGTTACAAAAGGCTGTTTTCCCAAGGCCCGTTTTACAAAAGATAATAGAATGAAAAAAATTATTGCATCAGGTACAACAGTATATCCATACTACTTCCACCATAAAATTGAACAAAATTGTACCACTCATTAACCCGTGGGGTGAGTTATAAAACTTGCAAAATTTGTACCCTTTAGTCTTTAGTGTAATGGTATTTTTGAAACCAACTTCCATAAAAAATACCATTACACTAAGGGAACAAATATTGCACCCCACGGGATATCAAGTGGTCCGATTTTGTTCAAATTTATGGTGGAAGTAGTATGGATACTGCTGTACCTCATGCAATGATTTTTTCAATCTCTTATGTTTTGTTTCATAAAACGGGCTTTAGGAAAAACGCCCTCGCACTACATTAGGCGTTCTAGCTCTTTAACAGTTCATCTGCCACCCCCATTCCTATTCGAAATATGCTTGTCTAGGTTCCCTCTACCACCCCTCAAAGTTTGTCCACGGTGTTTCCGAACACCCTGTATTGTATAACCGTAACTGATAATAAAAATTATATACAAGGTGTTTCAAAATTGCGTTGCACGGCTTTTATTCGGAACCAACACCTCCTAGGGTCATGGAAGTAAGGTCTACCCCTAGGTAAGAGACCCTGGAGAATGCACTGAAATAACTTACAGCGCCCCTAGCGGCGAAATTAAAAAGTAAAAAAAATTAATTTAAAAACTAAAAGAGATAAAGCAAAAACATTAGTGAAAGTATTGTTGCCAACGTCATGAAGATTTCACTGAAAAAAAATTCATGAAAATATCTTGAATATTCGCCAAGATATTAGCATGTGAAAATAGCACTTTTTCAGGGGTCAAAAAATAAAGTTCGCATATTTGCAAATTTTTTTGATTTTTTGATTAAATTTTGTGTTCTTTCAACTAAAAACACAAAACTACACAATAACACTGAAAAATTTGGAAATATGCGAACTTTTTATTTTTTGACCCCTGAAAAAGTGCTATTTTCACATGCAAATATCTCCGTGAATATTCAAGATATTTTGATCAAATTTTTTTCAGTGAGTTCTTGACGTTGGCAACAATACTCTCATTGAGGTTTTTGCTCTATCTCCTTTGGTTTTTAAATTAAATTTTTTAACTTTTTAATTTGGCCGCCAGGGGTGCTGTAAGTCATCTCAATGGATTATCCAGGGTCATTTACCAGGGGTAGAATTATCCAAGGGTAGAACTTACTTCCATAACCCTAGGAGGCGTTGGTTGAAACACCCTGTATACTAAAATTGCACTTTAAAAAGTTTAAAATAAATGAATAATAATGATTACAATATTTGTCAACCGATACATTCATATTTAAAATTATATTTTAAAAAACTTACCCATTATGGAAATGTAAACTTTATTTCGCAGCCCACAGTAAGTTCATCTTTTTCTTTTCACTTTCTGTGATGTACACATTCCATTCTATTTAAAGGAATATGAATTGACTAATAAAACTTGAGCATGGTCCAATCAGACTAATAAAGTTTCGAAAATGTATGTTTTTGTATTTTGAAAGAAGGAATGAATGATCTGTTTTAAAAACAGATTATTCATTCTTTCTTTCAAAATTATGGCCCACATAAAAATATATACAGTAGTGATGGGCGATTCAACTCTTTTGCAAGATCAGATCTGAGTAACTCACTCACCTTAAGGAGTTAACTCTTTAATGTAACTCAGTAACTCCCAAAATCTATATACATAAATGAATGTTCATCTGAATGTAAGTCCGTTTTAGTTTTAAACTTTTCGAACCTACATTCACTTTAAACCATACCAGAAAGCTACTCGCTCCCAGAAAGTTTCCTGAAGAATAATAATTTGAAATTGAAGCATCCCAATAACTTTTTTGGTCTATTTTCGGCTAAAAAAACCCGTATTTCATTCCTAAACCATGACATCATGGAAAAACCACCAATTGTTGTAATTAAAGATAATATAATATTAACCCGGGAGCAGTCGCACTGGGTATCTCATACCCAGGCGCGCATTCTAAGTTGCATAGCGCTCCCCCCTTTCTTCCAAAATGTGTGTGCCCTCGTGTAGCTGAGTTCAAGATCACATTCTTCAAGTTTCAAGGTTAGATAAAAATTTAGGAATGCGCGGTTTCCGGGAATCGAGGCTTTTGGGTATGATATACCCGCGCGCGTGCCCGTAGACGTGTCAGTTTCGGCTGTGGATTCCGTTCATTCGGCCGGTATGGAGCGGTACCTGAGTAAGGAGGATGAAATGAAACGGCTTCGTTCTTTGCTTGAGACAGTTTCTAAGGATGTTTATTATTCTTTTAGTGAAAATTAAGAAGATATTGGAGTTTATGATACACAAAGTGATCACGATCAGGAAACAATTGAAGTCGATCAAGAATAAGATAAAATTGATGAGGAAAATTCAGAAAGCCTTAATTCTGCTGAAAATGGAGAATATTACCTAGGTAAAGGTGGAATAAAATGAATAAAAGAAAAGAACCAATGTCAGAGTGGTGGGGAAAATATTCCCTAAAAATGCAAATGATTCTCAAGCAATTATAAAGATACATTCAAAAAATGCCTTTGATACATCATCAAAAACTACCCCTTAAGAAAAAAACATAGTCAAAAGGAATAAAAACGGGATTCAAAAACATTTGAGGTTTGCGGTAGCATAAAAGGACCGGAAAATACAACACTGTTCTGAACTGTGCCTTACATATTTGTATGGAACACATAACTCCAATTTGTAAGGATTGCACAAATAAATAAGAGAAAATTATTTTCATTTAAAGTACACTGATGCTTTTTTATTGTTTTATGTCTGATTTTGAGCAATATTATTAGTAAAACCAAGCAGGTTGAGTGTTGAAACAAGAGAATCCATTCCTGGGTATGATATACCCACCCGCGACTACCCGCGTTCGTTTGATAGGTGCGACTGCTCCCGGGTTAATTGTTGAAGGTATAACATCGATTGTTGTAGTATGAACATAAAAATGCTCCTTTTTACGTATGGACTGGCGAAGCCCGTGTCTAGCGCGTCAGCGCTAGTATTATATAACTTCTTAATCTTAACTACGTACATATATCAACTAAAAAGTATGCCGGAAAAGTCATTCAAAAAATAAAAGCTTTTATATTGAACTGTAAACGAAAACGGAAATAAACCTTTAATATTTCGCCTACTGGAAATTTTTTTTAACAATTTACTAACAAAAACCTACCTACAAAACAGAAGAAAGAGGGAAAGGAAATTCCCCAGTAGGGGAAACGACCGTAGAACCAAATATTCAGACACTAACACATCAAGTTTAATATATTAATCAGCAATACTAGGTATATTTCAAAAGAAAAAATACTCACTTCAAAAATAACCACCTATCTTACAATTCGAATTCAGGCATCCAATCCAATTTCATCCACGAACATTCTACTGCAAACTTTAACTATTCTAAATTTACTGGAAAGTAATGGTCACCAGAATGAAAAACCAGTACAATTTTTCTAATAAGTAATTTAGTTTTAATCACTCATTCATCTAAAAAATGGCGAGTTTGAGACAAAAAACACACTAAGAGCAGAAGGTTTTGGCAAGACGCCAACATTCTCGGAAATGAACTACATACAAACCCTTCCTTCCTTCCCGCCCTTTGAAGACACCATCATAGCTTAGCTGGTAGAGGTAGACAAGCATAGCTCATGTTTCAATTCTCAAAAATCAGTTGAAAATTTAATTTTTAAATCCAAATCAATCGCCTCATTAATCAAATAAAACACTGCTAAACCATTAAAATATTAATTTATACAGCAATCCTTTCGTTTAAGATCAAATATTTTTTATTAACAACTAGTATTTTAATTAACAATAGCTGTCAGAAGTAGTAAATGTATGCCTTTCAATAATGGCAGCTCGTTTAACGAAATTCATCTTTTCGCAATCTTTTTTAATCGTCAAAATTTTTAATGGAATATCTAAATATTAAAGGATTATTAGAACTTGATAATCGTGAGAATATAAAACCATAAATATTTTTTTAATTGTGTGCAGCAAATTTTGTCAACCTAAACATTGTGATTAAGACAATGTATAATCACGCTCACAGTGCCGTGTAGAAGAGGTGTATAATAAGGGGTCATCCATAAATTACGTGAGGTGTTTTTTCCAAAATCTGGACCCCCCTCCCCCTTGGTGAGATTTAGTGAGATTTTGCTGGACCCCCCCTCCCCCCACGTGAGATTTACCTACAACCTTTAAAAATAATTTCGTTTACATTTTGTGCTTCATATAAAGAAAATCGTATAATTTCTAACTTAAAAAATTGACTTGAGATTTTAATCGACCCCCCCTCCCCCCTTGGTGAGATTTGGTGAGATTTTTCCAAACCCCTCCCCCCCTTTTTAACCTCACGTAATTTATGGATGACCCCTAAAAAATCATGGCCTCCAAAAATCGATCTTAAGAAACCGCTGGGAGTGAGGAATTAACTCTTATGAACTATCTGATCCCTGGGAGTGGGATTGTCGGAGTGGGAAGACCGATCTGAGGCCATCTGCTCCCAATCCCAGCTCTCCTGGGATCAAAGGAGTTGAGAGCACACAGCAAATAACTCCCAAAGAGTGGAGACTAGGAGCAAGCAGCTCTTTTAACTCTGTCAACTCCTTTCAACTCCTAAAAGGAAGACTTAATTCTTTCGGTTCTTCTGATCAAAGTGGGTTGTTATGGCAACGGATTACGTAGGCGCACCCCTCGCTCGCTCATCTCATAGATGATAATCACCGGCAGCCGGCGGCGTGCTGCCATCTAGTGTTTCTTGGAGGTAATATCACAAGGATTTCAAGGTAATACCACAAATTAAATCTTAAAAAGGTAAATTTTAAAAAGTACAACTGAGCTACCACTCTTTTTTCCCCACTCCTTGATCCTTCACTCAGTTTAAGGAGTTAGTTCACTGAGTTAACTCCTCAAATAATCGCCCATCACTAATATACAGTTTCAAACTTTAGGACTGAATTAAGGTTTAAATTTATATCATGATAAAAGAATGCTTTGTACTAGGTACAAATAAGTCACAATTATGCAGAATGTTAGAGCTCATAGCCGCACATAGAGAATTCTCAACAATAGGACATTCTCCACAACTGTTTCAGCAAACCATAGAAGTACTATGAAAAGGCAGCGCTTCGGTATGTAAAACATAAGTGTCCACGTTTTTGACTAAAAACTAACCCATAACATAATGAGCGATTTTTTGCGTACACGAAGTATGACACGCTTTACATTATTCTGTCAAAACGTATTCAAAGATATGGCTTGAAGATATTTAGTTCCCTTGGTATGTGCTCCACGCAAGATATCTGGTTGTGCAGAATTTAGTTGGAAACGTGGGATCTCTTGTATAATAACCTCGCCCCCTTACTAAGTTCGAATAATTTACACTAACTGCGGAAGAAAATTGGAGGGTTCAGAATAGAAGTGAACTAAGTCCACTTTAGCTACTTTTGAGCTACAGACGTTTAAAGTTAAAGCTTCATAACAAAATAACCTGTTAACACAACAGAACTTGCTGCTGCCTAGCAGATATTATCAGAACTAGGACGTGGTTCATTATTGCACTGAAATTTTACATAGTAGGTGCATGTTATAGCGTTGATAATTTAAAAATGACAAAAAGTGGACTTGGTCTACTTTTATTCTGAGCCTTCCAATTATTTTGATGACCTATGTTGAAAAGGAATCCGGCTGTTGGATTTCTGAAGGTCATTTGATTGGTTTGGATCTTTCCAGCTCCATGTTTTCAGCGCTCACGAACCAATCAAATGAGCTTCTCCGCTTGCAATTCCAAGTATCCCCAAGCAGACCAGAAGATAGTGTTATTTGATTGTATGTAAGATTACAAAAGATGTTGCGCCTGATGTGGCAAGCAGGTTGTCATTGAATCCTTTGGAAAATTTGGAGCAACTAGAGCTGAAAGGGTTAACAATGCCCTGCAGCAACCCTCTAACAACGCCAATACCGCCAATAACTCGATCGTAACTGGATGACTAATTGGTGTGATTTTTCTGGGATAGTAGTTTTTGATTCTAAGGTGACGATATTAGGAATATGTCAATATATCAGGCATACAATAAGGAAGTTGCATGTGTCAGATTTTCATAAACATTCAAGTGTTCCGAATGGTTTTTTGTATGGTAAAATGAAATATCTAGTCAATTTTTCAAAAAAATATACAGGTAATTAAATATTTTATTTAAAAGTCGAGAAAAAACACGTGACTGAAAACGTTTATTGTTTAAAACGTACGATGACGTCATATCAGAAGCTCTTAGTGTTTTCGCTCGCTTTGAAAAAGGGGATTTTCGTTAATTTTTTTGCAATGAAAAAATTTCTCGATATGCCTCAAATTTTGGGCAGTTGCTTATTTTTGCATGACAAATCGACTAAAAAAATTTAAAAAAATCATGAAACTTCCTTATTCATCATACCTTTACACTGATATATCGGCCACACGCTTGCTACAATGGAAGCTGGTGTCCAAAGCTACCCCTTTCCATACTGCCCCTACAGCCCTTTCTGGCGCAATTGAATGGAAAAGGGGCCTGCAAGTAGCCCATTAAAACCAGACAGCGAACTTAACCCTCTAACAACTACTCCCCTCGCGCTGTGATGATATCTCACGCGATCCATAAATTCCACGAGGAGGAGGTCCAAGGATTTCTGCTGTGGCAACTTCCCCCAGGGCAGTAAAGAGCTCCTCCCAGATTAAAACCGAAAGACAATTTTACTGCGGAGGTTTAAAGGCGGCGTTTATCTTCAGCTGGGGAGAAAAGCAGGGATTTTTAGAGGGAGTGTTCGCTCCCCGGCGCTCGTGTTTGGGGGAGATAGTGGGGCGTTTCACAGGTGGGTGGGGACGTAAGGGGAGAGTTTTTCCGTGGGAGGGTGTCAAAGGGGTAGTTTTTCTTGAGTTTGCTTCCTCCAGGGAGTGAACTCGTGGTGGAAGGGGTTTGCTTGCAAAATAATGGATGCATGCCTAGATACCTGAGATTGTTTTATTTAAAACTACTTTTGAATTTATTCTTATACATTAGGGGCGAAACTGTTTTCCAGCGGGAAAAAATTAAAGATGGTCAGTACATCTAGTCTTTTATTCAAGATATATTGGAAATTTGTTGAAGAAAACATAAATAACATGTTGATTGGAATACTGTTTATTGCTGCTAAATTTTTCCAACAATCTAATATGATAAATGCACGGGCGTCACTGGTGGGGGACCCTTCCCCTAATAATTTGGAACTTTCTTTAGAAAAACTTTTTTTTAAACTTTGGTGGAATGAATGTGTTTTTCCAACCTTTAATCATACATTAGAGGCGCATGTAAGAGGTGGACGGATTCCCCCTGATTTTGAACACTTTTTCCTTAAGAATAGGTTGAATCCAGTGCTGAGTTCGGGGGTTATCATTTCAAAAACATTTTGTTTGAAGCAAAAAATGTTCGTAATAATAGGGCGAGCCCTTCTCCCAGAAAAAAAACCCAGCTTCAGCACTGATTTAAGCATAGCAATTTGATTTTGAAATTGTCCACTAAAAATGAGTTTGATCCTGTGTTAAAAGGTCACATTTCAAAAAAATTCTCTGGGGAGTACCCCCACACACCCCTCTTTAGTTGAAAGTTAAAAGCAATTCCCAAAAACTTTAAGTGAAAGTTTTTGGGCAAGCGTGAGGGGTTTTATAAAAATTCTCTTAAATTTTACACTAATTACCCCATATTTTAGAAAATAATAAAATTAATTTTGTTTTCTTAGCATTAATCAATGTTTTGATGTACATTTAAACTAAAAATTAAAAAACAAATTTTGTAAATCAATGATTTCAAAAAAATGGTCTCAAAGGTAGGTGGATACCTTAAATGTGGCATTAGAATAAGTACCACTTTTATACCCCTTAACTCCCGCAATGATGCCATTTGGACTCATTCAAAATTTCAATTAAAAAATTAAAATTAATGTTTTTCTTTTTACCCTGTTATTAGGAAGGCAAAATGAGCATAGTTTACAGATTTTAGAATTTTTTGGTTGAAAAATGAAAAGTTGGGAATGAAAGGGTTTTAAGCGAAATAAGAGATTTTTTAAAATTGTAGATGAACAAACATGGTTTTGTAAAATCCCTCTGTGGAGGTATCCCAAATCCTTGGGTCGTCCCCCCAATTTTCAGGAGCTGGCGAAGCCAGTAGATAAATGTATATATAGTTGGTTTCTATCTTTCCCGCTAAATACATCAAAGCATATTTAAACTCCAAGGATGAAAAATACAGCCAAAAATTTACGAACCAGCCGATTAAAATATTTATGATTGCTGTGAAATCTTAGCAACATTTGATGATTTAGCGTCTAAACAACTTGACAATACTTTAGGGCGTATATAACCAAAAGGTAACAAATTTGTTTATAAAATTTTTGGGTACTCTTCTAGAATACCGGCGTAAATCTCTCGAAGCAGATTTTTTGGCGACAGCTCACACATGACCTTCCGAAACAGAAACAAGGGTTACCAGCGGTTGCATCATTATTGGCGACTTTATCGCTTGCTCCGGGATTCTGGAATAGTACCAATTTTTGTTGTACCAAATGCTGTGGTATTCAAAATTAAAATATATGCTTTATACGTAAATGTTTTTTTTAGTATTTTTACAAGAAGAACCAGAAAGTAATCATTGATGAAAGGACTTTAATTTTGTATGCATCTGTATTTTCAATGCTGTGATTAAAAATGTGTGACTTAGCTTTACTTTGAAACTTCTTAATTAAACAAACAACCTCCTTTTTATTTTTTTTATTTTTCGAAAAATTCCCTCTCTTTCTCTCTCTCTCTCTCATCAGAAGAAGGGCAGCTTCGAATAAAAACCTCGTTCCGAACCCTACAGATGACCTCTTCGCAGCCATAAAAGTCGGGGGACATTTTATTGCAGCCATCGAAACAAGTGTTTCGGGAACAAATCACAAAATCCGACGATGATGTCGCACTTCTTCATACTCTGTAATCACGGAGAGCTGCCATAAATAACGAAAGAAATGCGTATCTCCTCTCCTATTACTGCGGAATGCAATGATCAAAACGCAGCAGCTCCTTCTTACCAAGAAAATGTGTCCTCTTATTGCTCAGAGGTGGTGTAGATGTAGAGAAAACATAGTCATTTGTCACCATCATTCCATTCGTGATATCAAACGACAGTCTCAGAGAAGTAGACCTACTGCCATGGGCGTAGCCAAGGGGGGGGGAAGGGAGGGGAAGCTGCCCCCCCCTAAGTCCTAAGTAATTTACTTTTAATAAAGTTAAAACCCAGTTTTTAGAGTCAAATTTTGAAAAAAATTCAAAAATGTTTTCTTGGAAGCAAATTCTACCTAAAAAAGTGTTGTAAAACAACATTAAACCTAATAATATGGATGAAAGAGACCTTATTGTTTCCACGAAACCCACAAAACTTTTAGTACATTAATTTCATTACCCCTCTCGAAACAATACTGTGACTAGGGCCCTCTCTCACAGGGCTTTAAAATTGTTCTCCAGAAACATAAAAAAGTCGACCCTTCTTGCCCCCCCAAGTGGAACCCTGGCTACGCCCATGTCTACTGCCCTAAAAGTATTTAGCTTCAATAAATAAACCAACTTTAAAAGTTATTAACTGTAATTAATTAAAATATACCACAACTTCTTTGAAGGATTTGATTTAAATGATTATTTTTTTATCTAGGCATTGGAACATAAGACATTGGTCACCATTGTAGTCAGCGTTGAATGTAAACAACAACATAAGAAAAAGTGAACCTGCTGCCATATAAGTTTTGAGCACATAAATATTATTTTTTTTTAAAAATAAACCAACTTCTTCAAAAGTGAAACTTAAGAAGTTTTTGAGAATGAAGAAGTTGCATGATTTGTTTTCATTTTTTTAATCACTTCCTCATGCAAAAATAAGCAACTACCCAAAATTTAAAGTCGATCGAGAAGTTTTTTGATAGCAAAAAAAATTAACAAAAATCCCCTTTTTCAAAGCGCGCGAAAACGCTAAGAGTTTGGGATGTAACGTCATCGTACGGTGACCATTGTTGGAAAGCAATATGGAGTTGATAGTATGATTGTTGACGTCATCGTACGGTGTTATCACTTAGCGTTTTCAGTCACGTGTTTTTCGTGACTTTTAAATTAAAATATTTAATTACTTATTGTACATTTTTTTGAAAAATTGAATAGATATTTCATTTCACCATACAAAAAAACATACGTAACACTTGAATGTTTGGGAAAATCTGGCACATTCAACTTTCATATTTAGACCTATTTCTTTTACTGTAAAAATATATTTTTCAATTTAAAAAAAATTCTGGCATTGCCCATTGTTGGGGGGATGAACCTTTTTAAAAGCACCTCCTCTCACCATGTCGGTTGCCCTACCAAAGCTCCTCCTTCTCACATAGTGCCTCTACGACCTATTGTCTCCCTCTGGTATGGTCAGTAATTGAGAGATGACCGGTGGGGGACAGAAGCGCTTTGTTTCTTTGTCCGGACGTGTAAAGATGGAGAAGCCTCATCATTATTTCCACCCTTTATTTTTGTGAGGGAATAAGAAGGTGGATTCTCCGAGACGGAAAAAAATGTAGTGTTGTCGATCGAAATGGTGTCATATACTGATTATTTATGGTGTGATTAGGCTGGGACGTTTCGTGATGTCTTATTAGAAGGGTATCCATACTTGGATCTGGATTATTTCTGTATGACTATAATAATGCATTCGAGTTGATATAAATGTTATTAATCCAGAATTTCTGATAGATCTTCCAGAATAAAAGTAACTTGATTTCATAACGTAACAAAATATGTACTAAATTTGGTGTGTTTATAATATATTTTTAAAGTGCCTTCCAAATTTTATAAAAATTATTGTTTTTAATAGAATTGTTTTTACGTAGTAAGAGTTCGAAACTCTCAAAAATGAAATTTTCTAAAACTGTGGCGATAATTTGTAGTATATAGAGGGGTTATGAGTTCATGGCTGTATTTTAAATGTGTGAGTAATATGGTAAAGTGGGTTCCATGGTAATATGATAGAGTAAATAGTTATTTAATATTAAAAACCCTCTAAAATAATGGGGAATTTATGATGTTACATTAAGAAAAATCATTTTAAATCACTTTAAAAACGAGAAAGTCCTGGCAATACACCCAGTTTTTGTATATCTCAGCCCCCAGACAAAAATCCTGAATTTACTACTGGTAAAGCTAGAGGGTAAGGTGGACAATTCCCGTATTTTTTAAATTTGGATAAAAAGCAATATTTCCAGTAAAACAAATGGTTTTACCTTCAAAAATCAGCTTTAAAAGTTTCAAAAAAATTTCATTAATTAGATACCTGAAAAAAAGCTAAATTTGAGTTGCCGTCGAAACGCGGGCCTGACGTAATTTGTCACAAACTAACATCAAGAATTCCCAAAAGGTTATCCCTGATTGAATTGCCCATTGCGGGGGATCTTTGCAGTAGAGTTATGGAACTTAGTCCCAAAAGAAAATTTCCCCTTATCGAGCACCCACGCAGCGAAAACTTCCATATCCCAGAGAAGTAGAAATAAGACCCCCCTCCTGCAAAATGAATGCGGCGGCGGGGCCAGGGCGCGGGGACAGCCCCCTCAATCAGTCCCTTTATCGCGCCGAATTCGCACCCCGGGCACGTCTTTCCGCACGTCCTCATAAAACGCCGACGTCTCCAGCACAACAAAGGAAAGTCGGCGTTATTGCGGACGCCTTATCCCCGACGTTATTTAAATGCGGCTTTAAATAAGGATCTCTCTCTCTCATGTGACGGAATGTAATATGGGGGTTCGGGTGGAATTAAGGACCGAAAGTCATCGATTGTAAATGATACGGAGGAAAAGAATTAGGGGAGAACGGGGCACATTCGCACAAAAAGTGCATTTCGGGATATTTCTCTGGATCTAGATGAGATATTGAAACAAACTCGAATTCAAATGAAAGTTAAGACCTTTCCCGATATTTTAGAACGATAATTGGTCGCATTCATCTAGAATTTCTAACCTAAATCATCAATCTAAAAAACGAAAAATTTCGTGCGAATGTGCCCCATGGGTGGGGCAGTTTTGCACACGTGTGGGGCACATTCGTACACATGCAAAAAATTATACAATAATTATTTTTACGAACTAAAAAGTTTATGGCACTTTAAAGTAAGGATAATTAAACGAAATATTTGGCACTTTTACATATTTTTCCTCTAAATTGAAGATTTTTTTACAAAAAGAAAACAGCTTCAGAAAATATTGAACATCTAAGTTTTTGATGAGGAAAACAATTGTAGTAATGAAGATTATATTACAAATTAACATACTTAACATAATATAATTAGTAAGAAAAAGTTTAACACCAATATTTTAAGTGTCAGGTTTTATTTGAAAAGAAAAGTGAACCAACAGCTCACTTATTTAACACCTGAAACTGACGGTTGGGGAACTTGTAATACGATATTATCTTTTTGTATGAATGTTGAATCATTTCTTTCTGGGAAAATAAAAGTTTCGTCATTAATTTTAAAGTTTTTAAAATTTGTCATCATTAATTTTAAATAAGCACCATTCAACTCCAAATTTTCTATTTGACCAACATAACAAAATTTTCTTTTTAGTAGCAAATTCTACTTTAATAAAATCACCTAAGTCCAAGTCAATTGGTATTAAACAATTATCAGGGACATTATTTCTTCAATGTTTAAATCTGGGTCTAAATTCCTTAAAAATGAAGCTTTCTTTAAGATGTTATTTTCTATTATCACCAAATTTTGAAACAATTACAATAAAAAACAATTAAACTTCAAGTTATTAAATATACTGCACTTATAAACATATAAATCACTTTCATAATCAGAAATGGGAAAGATGAGGCACATTCGCACTGTCCGAATCTGCCCCATCTTTTGGTGTACGAATGTGCCCCATCTACCAGTTCAAGCTTACCACGTCCCAACAAGATATTTATAAATAAAGCAGGGCAATAAAACCTTTCTAGAAACTTACTTTAGTAGTGCCTCAACTGAATAAAATGCTGAATGTCAACTTGAGAGTTATTTTTGATTGATATTTTACGCCTACAAAATGTCAAGAAAATTTACTTTGCTGCTTCTAACGCTAGCAAATTTCTAGTACGTATACAACAAAATGGCTCAGGGGCCTTTTTGGCTGCGCGCTCCATAGGATTAACGTGGGAACCTTCAGTGCCAATGTGGCACCTTAAGATATTATCCGAAAATTCTGGAAAAATTCACATTTACTCTCTGCCACCTTAGACAACTTTTCCGCACTAATGCGTCATCAAAATCGAAAAAAAGTTTTTTTTCGATACACCCTAATGGCCATCCTTACGAATATACTGACGATATAATTTGCACTCTGTGTGTGTGGCGCGGGCAACAGTACCTCACCTCCGTGGCTTCGGTCCACAGGTGCTCGCTGGGTAAAGCTAAGTAGGTACTTCTTAGGGCATTTCAGTGGTAAAAGGATAATGTCCTAGTAGCCGCCCATTAGAAATAAAAAAAAAGTTTTACTCTTCCAGGATAAAAATCGACAAAGGTGCTATGATGAGTATTTCAGCCCGATTAAAATTAAAGTTTTGCTTTCAGCTGCCATATTTCGATGGGATTCTCATGATTGTCGTTTTTGTTCCCGCAAAAAAGTGGTAAGGGAAGTCGGTACCTTTAATACCTCCAAAAACTTGATTTTAATCACATCAATGGCCTTATGGCTCCGGTAACCAGTTTTTGCAAAGGTATTTATGGCCCGAGGACACTTAAATTAGGTGATGTATGATTTAGTAGGGGGTCTATGATTGCTATGTGAAAAAGAGAAATGATGTGGGGCGCGCCCAAGGTTTTTTCCTCAATACAAAGAAATTCAAAATCATAACCCTACAATACACATTAGAATCTTTTTATTTAACGTACCCACATTTAAAAACCAACAACCTCTATAATTTACGAGGCTTAGTTAAAATACCTTAGTTTATACCTTAGGGGACATCCATAAATTACGTGAGGTGTTTTTCCAAAATTTGGACCCCCCTCCCCCCCACGTGAGATTTACCTACAACCTTTAAAAATAATTTTCTATCCTATTCGTTTGCATTTTGTGCTTCACAGCACCTAAAACTTTTCCATTATTAATGATGCTGGGGAAAAGGACATTATTCCGCCTAAAAATCACCACAGTATCTTATCTGTGGGTATTATTCCTTTTTCACACTTAAGAAAATCGTATAATTTCTAACTTAAAAAGTTGACGTGAGATTTTAATCCACCCCCCTCCCCCCTTGGTGAGATTTTTCCAAACCCCTCCCCCCCTTTTTTGACCTCACGTAATTTATGGATGTCCACTTACTTTAAGGTAACTGTATACGTTCAACGAAAAAAAAATTTAAAAACTTTTTTTATAATAATATTTGAAGTTTTTAGGTGTATCTTAACTTAAAAATACTATATGCAATGAAAAATATGTAATTTTTTAAAAAAATATTTAAATATGGGCATATATATTAAAAAATTTGCGAAAATCAATATAAACCCCTCACGCTCTAAAACAAAAAATATCTAATCAATATTAAGAATTTTTGGAAATAATAATGAGTAAATACACCAATAATGTAATGAATCAAGATCTAAGCTCTTGCTAAAGTTGTTCAATAGAAATTCTCAACTAAATGCTCACTTAGGTGATTTTCTTAAAAAAACATGCATAACGCAAACTTGACTTGTTTATAATTTAGTAAAATATTAAAACACAGCTAAAATCTTGATTCATTACACTCCTTATACTATCAAAACAACATGAGAAAAATTGGAAGACATAATATTAATTTTTACTAGAGTTATCACTGTAGCGGTGGATGAAGAATTTGAAAAATGTAGTTCTTCAGAAAATGCAATTAAAGTTTTTAAGGGGGTTCGTACCCCAACACCTTAAAAAAAATCGATTTAGAGGTTTTGATAAATTATAAAAGAGCAAACATTTAGCTTTCCAACGGTGTATTACTTATACCTGTAATCGGTTTAAAAGCATACAAAAAATTTCTAAAAAAATGTAAACAAACCGAAATTCTCTATGCTGCGCTTACTTCGAATGCAAATATCTCAAAACTGTGTTTTTAAACCTTCGACGTACCTTTTCTAGCAAACTAATTGTTGAAACATCATAATTTTTTGCACACATGTCTGTTATGATGTAGTTGTTATACTGAAATGAGCTTTTAAAAAAAATCTCTGTAATTTTTTTTAAATATCACTTTTATCAGGAAAAAAATGCTATATTTCAAAAATTTTAGAGATGCAATATAAAAAGTTCAATAAAATCGGTTCTAATTAATCAATTACTTAAAGCTCATTAAGCTTTAAAACAATTCAAAAATTAAAACTATGGAAGAAATAATAAAATATTATGATTTGTTTGTAAAACAATTTGAGTGCCCACAACTTGATTGAAAATTTTAGTTTCGGTTTCTCTAGCAACAGAAAAATCACTATAACTTCAAAAATATACAACATAGAAACAAAAGGAAAACAGTTTTTGAAAGGTTAATAAATAGGCTATAAATTAAACTAGTAAAAAAAGTTTTCGATTTTTGACCGGAAATGACCTTTTCAACGTATACAGTTACCTTAAATACCAAAGAATTTAAGAACACCAGGCTATTGAATATTTACAAAAGAGTCAGAATCATAACCCTACAATACACATTATAATCTTTTTTTTTGTAAATTACACACAAAAAACACATTTAAAAACCAACAACCTCTATAATTTACGAGACCCTTTTAAATAGCATCAAAGAATTCAAGTATAACTTGATAACAAACATTCCTCAAAGGAATCTCAACCGCTTCTCCTTAATTCAAAACTCGGAACTCCCCTTCATGAGGAAATAAACATTCTTTTGATACCCCATCAATTTCCAATTCAATTAAAGCCGTGTCCGAAACAACCCACTCCGCGCACACACCCCCAGAGGGACCATCCCCCGGAGACCCACAGGATTCTTTCCTCGAGGACACAGAGAGAATCCATAATTTAATGACGACACTCGTGGCTGAATAATTGATCGAATCGCCGACAACCGTCGTCTTAATACTCGACCGCCCGGGATTACCATTGGGTCGTATGGACGATTCGGGGCGTGTTAGGTGTGATGGGGATTGATGAGGTGCCTCAGTCGGAACTGTTTAATTCTCTTATGAGTCGGTTTATGATGCGCCGTCACTGTCGTTAAACAGGGGGGATTAGGGGGTCGTTAAAGTTTCAGGTAGCCAATTTCATCGGATACGAATGGATGTCGGGTAATGAGAGCTGAGGACTGATTGAGTGACGTAGACGACGATTTTTGACGTCGATTTTCGAAATTGCCTCGGTGGAGTAAAATTAATTACTTTTTTAAAATATCGCCAACTATAGTAAAAGCGAGTGAAAGAATGGATGTATAGTACTTTTCAGAGAGTTGAAACTTACAGTGTAAAAAACGGTTAATTTTTACACTTAATTTTTTCCATTGTTTCAATTCACGTGCCGTTAGCGATCACGTGATAGCTATACTTCGCAGCAACGTTTCCTGAACCCAGTACGTCACTACGCGGAAGGAGAAAGTCAGTAAACACAAAGCCTGTTGGGTTGATAGGAGGAATTTCGATACGCGAATCGTGATAAAAAGACACTATTTATACATGGATTTAACGAAATAATCATATTTTAAAATTGACGTTCTTTGTTTCACTCGAAATTCAGACACCGCGATGGGAACTATTTTGTTTAGTAGTGACGTAGTAGGTTCAACTTAAGTTGCTGTCAACAAGTTGTAAGAGCAAGTAGAAATTTCTTCTCATGGTTTAGTGAAAAGGATGTCAATCTTGCTTTACACTTTAGATTGTATATGTGAAAAATGTTTCGCGATAACGTCAAAATAATAATGTTACGTGATTTATTTCAAAGACTGTAGAACTAGACAGCAACTTAAGTTGAACCAACTACGTCACTAACAAAAAAAGTAGTTCCCATCGCGGTGTCTTAATTTCGAGTGAAACAAAGAACGTCAATTTTAAAATATGATTATTTCATTAAACCCATGTGTATATATATAGTGTATTTTTATCACGATTCGAGTATCGAAATTCTTCCTATCAACCCAACGGCTTTGTGTTTATTCACATTCTCCTTCCGCGTAGCGACGTACTGGGTTCAAGAAACGTTGCTGTGAAGTATAGATGAAAAAGCTGATAAATAAGACGAATCTTACTCATTTAAAATTATTCATCATTTTAAACATTGAAACAATTATACTGTAAAGAATTTTACGAAATTCTCGTCAAAAATATCTCATCTCCGCAGACATTATTACACTTAGTATCACTTTTATTTCATTTTTAAACAAGTTTTACCCAAAGATTTCCAGCTAATTGCAGTTTATTTATTAACTCCTTGTAACGAGTGAATTAAAAATTTGTTAATTACATTTAGAGCCTCTGGCGCTTTCTTCACTCACAGAATTATAAGAATGAAGTTGAACGAAATTAATCAAATGTTCCAAGGAGAAGAAAAAAAAGCAGAATTCTCCTTAATTTTTGTGATTAAATGAAGGACCTAAGTGAGAGTGCTGCGTAAAAATGCACCTTTTCTAACTTGTGCGACATTTTTATGAAAGCTTAAGACAAGTTGCTGAGTGAGAAAAATAATGAAATCTTAATGAGTGTCGAGATTGACGTTGAAGTTTAAGTTATTAAATGTTTCACTTGAAGTATCCGTTTTACTTTATTATATAATCATTTGTTAAGCACTGATGAAATCGGCAGTTGTATTATAATGTTAAATAGATGTATAAACCCCCCCACCCCGAAATGTCAACGTCAATTTTCTTCTTACTGTTTATCCTAAAAAAATTCCACCGTGAACCCCAATGCTCCTGAAATTTTGAAAACTATTATTACAATATAGTTCTTTGAAAATTTTGGGACTTACAAGGAGTGGTTTTCTTGGGTTCCTTTACCCCCGAAAATAGGAATAAGTACTACCAGTGAGAAAGAGGGGGGGATAACTCAGGGGTTGAAAAAAAGGAAAAAACGACTCCAAAACGAGTTAAAATCCTGTTTTTAGGACCGAATTTCCAGAAATTTTTCCAGACCCCCTTTGGAACTCTATAATTTAAAATTTTTTTGTAAAAAATTCGTCAAAA
Organism: Tetragnatha versicolor; assembly: GCA_024610705.1. NCBI lineage: Eukaryota > Metazoa > Arthropoda > Arachnida > Araneae > Tetragnathidae > Tetragnatha > Tetragnatha versicolor. The sequence continues at coordinate 84,443,689 of JANDEH010000001.1, forward strand.
TACAAATATCCAACCAAAAGGAAAATTAAATTTTTGAAAATGTGAGCCTGAAATCCGGATTACAAGATTATTTGGTATTTTTCCATTATACCGGCGCAAGCGATAAATTCGCCAATAATATAAGGTTTATATTTTTCTAAATTTTGGTTATTTGAATGCAGAAAAACGTAGATTATTTTGATTAACCTGCAATATTCTATAAACATATATATTTAAGTTAGCATTTTAAATATCAAATCAAATTTATTAACAAAAGAAAGTCATAACAAAAATACAAAATGCATATATAAAAGCATCACACAATAAGGAAGTTGCATGTGTCAGATTTTCAAAAACAAACAAGTGTTCCGTATGGTTTTTTGTATGGTAAAATGAAATATCTAGTCAGTTTTTCAAAAAAATTTACAGGTAATTAACCCATTAAGGACGACTTTAAAATAATGAAAATGAATAACTTTTTCTTTCATATTTTGTTCATTTGGACCGAATATAGTAAGAAATGCCCATTTTCAGATTTTTAAAAAAATAATTTTTATGATTTTTTAACTGGCAACTTTTCTTGCCAACCGTCCTTAGTGGGGTCCAAACTCTGACAAATGAAAAGTCGAAAAAACTAATTAGAATGTTTACGATTTTGATAATAAAATGTTTTCATACATAATTTAAAGAAATAATCCATAAATAAAAGTAAATGGGTACTAAATTGTTAATAGGGGTCCAAGAAAGGGTATTTCACCCCTCCTGAATAGAGCCAGTTCAGTTCAAATATTGATATTCACCTATTTTCAGGCTTTAAGAATAGCCGAACTAGTACTTTTTTTAAGTCGGAATGGTCGGAACCCTTTGATTTTTGTACTTTAGCTAGCTTCCAGGTTAAAAAAGGTTTATTTATATCTCCCAGTCTGGAACATAGGGACTTTTTTACCTGCTAGAGTCTTATATATTCTCAACTTTCATTTTTTTTGGATACCTTTGGTTATATGTATATAATTTTTTTGCCTTCCGAAGCCTTTTCTCTTATTGGAATTCTACGTTCTTTTTAGTCATTCTCTATCAAAAAGTCATCATAATTACAGTATTCATCTTTATGGCTCCAGATTTCGCATATTCCCCCCAGAAAATGTTAAATATTACTCATAGACATAAATTTCACTTTCATATCTCTTTTCTTTCTGGGTTTGGGATTTTTATTTCCGCTAGTGTAATTTCCCAAAGGAGCCAAAAAGCTCTTCCATGGGATCATAGATTATCATAGTTATAATTAACCCTAACAGTGCATACTGATGCCATTTGGCAACACGACATTTTTCTCCATTTCCTACTCGAACTTTCATTTCCAAATGGCAACACCATGCAATAAGTACAATAGATATAACATTTCATTGTATTAGCACTTTAGACTGCCAGTAGATCACAGCAGGGGTACTATTTTGAGACATTTGTTAGTAGCTAGTGAAACGAAAGTCAAGACACAGAAAATGCCAAAATAAAAGGACCATATAAATTAAAATAAAAAAAAAAATTTCGGCTTGAAAAAAAATGTTTTGAAAAGATTAGTTGTTTTTTATATTTTTAGAGCATTTGGTTTTATTTCACTTAACAATTAATTTCACAAGAGACACAAATTAATTTCACAAGGACAAAGTTTTTTGCCAATAAAAAGTAGAAAAAAATTAAATTAAATTTTTTTAGTATTTTTTTACTAATGTACACCATAATAGAAGTCCCATAAATGATTTTCAAGTGAATTGAAAAAATCATGCATTGTAGGGTTAACATTATACGAAAGAAAAAGGGGGGAAAATGGATAACTAAAACAGAAAAAAGGAGAGGGGCTAATTTCGTCTAGTAAGAATTCAGAAACATTTTAATAACTCCCGAAATTTAAAAGATATTGTAAAGATTGTAAAGTCTTGATAAACAGATTGTGAAGCTAAATTTTTCAATCGCTTTTACTTTTGTAAGGAAAATTCCATTTTAAGTAAATTTAAATATGAAAACAACATTTACCTCGCTTTTAAAGATATTCATATTGTAGATCAAAAATATAATAAATGATAAAGTTCGCAAATTACTTATTAGCCGTGTTGATTTTTCAACCCAGGTCAACATGTTGATTTGAATTTATGTTAAAATTCTTAATAATTCTGACGATTCTCTTTTTCTCCCTCTATTATCATACTTTATATTTTCCAGCCGCTGTAAACAGTTTTTTTAAAACTTTCTTCATTCAACTGTTCTCCTCGCTGAATAACTTTTCCTCAAACATTTTTATAAAAAATATGTATACGAATTCTCCTTTGATGGTTGTTTGATTTGACAGAACTCATGAAGAAACATGTTCCTGACACAAATCCTCCAAAGTAGAAGAAAGATTCAAAAAACGCACACATTCAGAAACTATAGGAAAAACAAGTGATTCACATATATTCATACGTTGCAAAATAAGTAAAGGAAAAAAATCGGAAAACGCAACACAGCCAACAAATATAACAGTTATTTCCACAGTCTCTCCAATTCATTAGGGCGAGAGAGTCTTTGACACTTCAAACGATACCAAGAGAAGAATCGGAGAGAAGAACAGAGGGAGGGAAACCGAAAAAGAATTGCAATTAATGGAAGAAGTTTTTTCGGCCGGCAAGAAAAATTGAAGGTGAAGATCAAAGTGTCAGGCGGGAGCTCATGAGAAATTGATGAATTGTTCTCCAAGAAGCGGATGGAGATAGGTGAGGCAATACGCATTGAGGGAGCTTTTAACTCATTCCTTTGAAAATGGGCAGTTCCGGCATTTTTAATACAGGGTGTTTCAAAATTCCGTTGCACGGCTTTCATTCGGAACCAACTCCTCCTAGGGTCATGGAAGTAAGGTCTACATCTAGGTAAGTGACCCTGGAGAATCATTGAGATAACTTACAGCGCCGCTAGCGGCGAAATTTAAAAGTTAAAAAATTAATTTAAAAACTGAAGGAGATAGAGCAAAAACTTCAATGAGAGTATTGTTGCCAACTTCATGAAGAACTCATTGAAAAAAAAATTCATGAAAATATCTTGATATATTCGCGGAGATTATAAGCATGTGAAAATAGCACTTTTTCAGGGGTCAAAAAGAAAAAGTTTGCTTATATGCAATTTTTTTTTGATTTTTTGATTAAATTTTGTGTTCTTTCAACTAAAAAACACAAAACTACACAATAACACTGAAAAATTTGCAAATATGCGATCTTTTTCTTTTTTGACCCCTGAAAAAGTGCTATTTTCACATGCTAATATCTCCGCGAATATTCAAGATATTTTGATCAAATTTTTTTCAGTGAGTTCTTCATGACGTTGGCAACAATACTCTTGCTGAGGTTTTTGCTCTATCTCCTTTAGTTTTTAAACTAATTTTTTTAACTTTTTAATTTCGCCGCTAGGGGCGCTGTAAGTCATCTCAATGGATTCTCCAGAGTCACCTACCTAGGAGTAGAGCTTTCTTCCATGACCCTAGTAAACGTTGGTTCCGAATAAAAGCCGTGCAACGCTATTTTGAAACACCCTGTATAAATAGAAATTCAATAGACTGCGAAATTTCAGTTGATTAATTTTAATTGATCTTGTCTGTCCTTATTTCCTTTTATTGGACGGAAATCTTTAACATAACGGAGCTCCACAGGTTGGCAATTTTCGTTAAAATTGTAGATAATCGCCTTATGAAATGGGCAGCCAGATTTTTAGACTTAAAACCTTTAAAGCAGGTATATAAGGGACTCTAGATAAGGCAACTCTGCGTCTCGCTACTCTCCTACAAAATCCCTCAAGATCCTCAAAAGAGCGTTTCTGGGAAGCAAGAATTTATGAACAGGAAAATTTATTATCTGCCTAATTCATGGTGTAAAATCGCTAAAAGAGGCTTTTATGTCATTACGAGGGAATACACTTTTTCGCTTGATTCTGGATTGTTACGCATGCGCATGCGGGTGTATTGTTATTTTTGAATACTTTTTTGGGGTATTACATTAACCTATGTCCATAACAAATTTCATCCAAATCTGGTATATAGATCTGGAGAAAATCAAACAAATGTTCAAATTCTCTTAATTGTGAACAGTGTCAATGATGTATTTGCATGAGTGAGGGATTTGCTTGATTTTATGCTTTTTCGATACATTATGGTCTAAAACTCCCAAATTTCTGATTTTTAAGTTCAAAAATGTGTTTTAAATAATTTTAAATTAAATTTTATTTTTGCCAAAACGTCAGAAAAGTCACGTTATTAGAAAACGGTCTTCTATTGGATGTGACCTCACAGCGCATGATTTGTGATTCGAAAGTGTTTTCGAGCCCAAACAAAAAACGAAATTTCGAAAATGTATATCTCAGAGACTAGGCTACTGAAATACTTGATGTAAACGTCATTCTGGTTTTTTAATACTATTTTAATAAAATTTAATCTCAAAACGTGAGAATACCTCATTGTGATAAATGCCTCTTTCTCCTTACACAGAGCTCAAGGAACTGTGAAAATTCTTCAAATTACGGAAAATTTCTCTCCTTTGACATAATATAAACGGATATTTCCCTATGGAAGAGAAATGAACCAGCAACAGTGCTGCAAGTTTATTTCCGTTATTTGAAGTACGGAATTTTTATACTATGCCCCTGTTTCTCTGTTTTCCAGACCATTACCTTTACTTTTTAACACAGAATTTCAAAATTTTGGGGGGTTTTCTAACAAGTATCACGCAAGATCCAACTGTGGTACCACTGGGGGGTATAGGGATCCTCACCCAGAAAAACATTTTTAAATTTGACTTCTAAAAGTAGGGTTTTAACTCATTTTGAGAATCTTTTTGGGTTCATCACCTCAATCTTTTGGCACAAAATGTTGGTGATTTTCTACAAATTATCACGTAAGATCCCCTTGTGGTACCTCTGCGGGTATGGAGGTTCTCCCCCAGCAAAAGTTTTGAAATTTGACTCGTAAGAGTAGGGTTTTAACTCACATTTTGAGAACTTTTTTAACCTCCACTGATAACAAAGAAGAAGACCACTGGAAGAAGAAGACCAAGCAGCTCCATAAGAACTAGCAAATGGAGGGATCAGAATTAAAATGGACCAAGTCCACTTTTTGTCATTTTTGAGTTAGCAACGCTATAACATGCACCAACAATGTAAAATTTCAGTGCAATAATGAACCAAGTCCTAGTTCTGATAATATCCGCTTGGCAGCAGCAAGTTCTGTTGCGTTAACATGTAATTTCCTATGAAGCTTTAACTTTAAACGTCTGTAGCTCAAAAGTAGCTAAAGTGGACTTGGTCGATTTCTGTTCTGAACCCTTCAAATGTCTCTGGTAAACCAACAAGAACAAGATAACTTTTTTGCCCCCCCTTGGACCTCACCTCGCCTCATGAAATGAATGTCCTTCTACCACTCGTCTCTCTTGACCACGATGGGTGACTTATCAAAGCTCACTCCTCGCATAACGCCCCTACGCCAAGGGATGCATTAACGCATCTCACTTGATTGTGGATCACACTGTGGCCGAGATGGGATTTGTCTCGAAATTGGGGGATCTGGCGCTTTTCATTAGCCACTTTCTTCTGCGGTTCAACCCCCCCCCCGTACACTCGGCTTTTTATGATATTGGATGCTTTCTACTGCGCTCTATAAGCCACTAACTTTCGCTTTTTAACATTTGCGATGTATAATCATCAGATACTTATAAGCACTTCTGCATAAATTAGCGAAGCTTATATTTTTATGAAGATCTTGATTTCCTTTATAAGGGGACATCCATAAATTACGTGAGGTCAAAAAGGGGGGGGGGTTTGGAAAAACCTCACCAAATCTCACCAAGGGGGGAGGGGGATCGATTAAAATCTCAGGTCAACTTTTTTAGTTAGAAATTAAACGATTTTTTTAAGTAGGAGAAAGGAATAATACCCACAGATAAGATACTGTGTTGATTTTTAGGCGGAATAATGTCCTTTTCACCCACATAATTAATAATGGAAAAGTGTTAGGTGCTGTGAAGCACAAAATGCAAACCAATAGGATAGAAAATTATTTTTAAAGGTTGTAGGTAAATCTCACGTGGGGGGAGGGGGGTCCAGATTTTGGAAAAAACACCTCACGTAATTTATGGATGTCCCCTAACTGGAATTATTTTTTAAAAACGCATTCTAATATTCTTTTATATAACATTCTTTTCTCTGCTTCTATTTTCATGTGTTTAAAGATGGCTTGGAGCGTATTCTCTTTTTAATCGATTTTGCCTTGTTATCTCAAGAACATCATTTTGTCTGGGACTATTAATTATCTAAGAGAATTGATTGTCTAACCACCTAATGATTTACATCCATAATAATATGGGTTTATGCAACCAGCTAGGAATTAATCAGTAACCAGGTTTAGGGTGTGAAAAGAAATGCAGATCTTACCCATTAATAAATACATATATTTAAGTATACATAAAATAATTTAGTTAGGTAGAATGAAAGAAATCAGATTAAATGTGGGAAAATGTTTTTAATATAAGTAATTTGTTTCCTGAAATCTGTATGGAAGAATAATTATATTTTTATAAGTAAGATTCTTATAACTATTCTCACCTTCAGAAAAATAGTTTCATGATTCATTCATTTCTTATAGTTTTATAGAAATGTTTTTAAAGATCGATAAGCTGTTATAGTATATTTTAAAAGTATATTGATAATCAGGAAATCTTGGAATTATATTGCCCTTCTTGTTACTTAAAAGTTTTTTAGGTTTAATTAATTATTTTAAATTTTTGACAAATTAAAACTTATGGGGAAAAAAGTAAATGTCTAAGCCCTTTAATCGTGCCACTGAAACATACGGTCTTATACGTAAGAACCAAATAATCTTTTAAGTTGTTTCATAAAAAATCAAAATGAAATTCTAACTCAAAATACCCGCTTGGTTATAAAAAGTGCTTGCCGCTTGTTATAAAATATTATCCTATTTCATATAAGGAAATGAATTCATATTTCACTTCAAACTATTTCATATTTCAAAATCTTTAAAGAAGCTAAATGTGTTTACTCTAGAGCAGTGGTTCCCAACTCAAATATGTCTGCGGACCACTTCACTTATATTTGAAACTCTGCGGACCATCGCTATCCCTAACTGTATCTTCAAAATTTTAACTTTTTTCAGTGCATTCATTCCTTATGGAGGTTCTAAAATTTTGACTTTTTTTCTGAAGTAAGGAAAACCGAGTCTTACAATGTTTCTAAATGGAACTTAGAAAATCAAATAATCTATTAAACTTAAAAGAAAAATTAACTTTACATTAATTTTATATCTAATTATTTAAAAATATACCTTTTATAAAAGACATTTAACCACTTTTATCAAGCTCTCACGAAATTCAACAAATGAAAATAGGATCCATTTTTATTACGATTGTTTATTTAATTCCGTAAAACTAAATTAGGAAATTTAATAAGAAAAAATTTTTTACAGCACAATTTATCTTACAAATAAAAACTTTAATTTATCTCATAGGAAAGGCTTAACCATATAACTTCTTCATATTTTATGTATAGAAGAGGGTAATACTCTACAAATGCCAATAATAATTGTTCTGATGAGTGGAAATGGTGTTGGTTTTAATCAATCCCGGTGTCCTCTCATAGATTTATTAACCCTGGAAAGGTTCACACCTACACACAAGTTACAGGTTTAAAAACAACAGTATAAAAAGTTATTACTTCTTTTTCATAACCAACAAATAAGGTAATATTATATTATTAGTAGGGGAGAGTGTTGTACCCCTAAGGACGGTTGTACCTTCAGCCACTGCATTTTAAAATTCGGGAATAAATGTAAATTTGAATTTGTGGTCAATTTTGAATGTAAACAGATGCTATCTAGTTGCTAACGGGAAATCAGCTCTTTAAAATATTATTTAAATTTTATATAATAATTTATCGTTTTTAGATGCTCAAAGTTTTTTTTTAGTGCATCACTACATTAATACTTGTCTTACCCTATAATTATGATATGATAAAATGGGATATATGGGGTGAAACCTCGAGATTTTGACTTTTCAGTTTTGATATAAGAAATCGTCAGACCTCAATTCTTTTATTTTTTATAGAATTTTGAATGCAGAAGCACCTGATATTGTACCTTTGGACACCATAAGTGTACCTACGGACACGTTCTTGTGGGTGTCTGTAGGTAATCGGCGTTTTTGAATCAGGTTTCATTTAAGATAATACATTTTAATGCATATTAAAATAATTCTAAATGGTTATCTATTTGTCGGCGATTATTTTCAAGTGATTTTAGATGAAAAATCAAATATTTGTAATCTAAACTACTTTTTTTAAATTTTTGAATATACTTGGCATTTAATGTAAAATATGGTGTAAAATCTTAAGCACCCTATCGCATTTAAGTATGATGATTACAAAAAACTTAAAATTTCCTCCGAAGAAGATTTGCGAAAGTTATTACCACTAAATGCACAACTACGTGTCAATGTCAAAAGAATTTTTTTTTGGATCAGTGATGGTCAGTTCCACGCGGAAGTGGACATGAGAACTGATTTTAAATTTTCAATTAAATAAAAAATTTTCGCTCTAACCGATAGACCAGAGACCAAATTTAATAAAAATAATAAAATAAATTAAATATTTTGAGTACATGTTGTTTTTAAAGTTAATTACTTTTTACCAACTTTGCATACTGAATATCAGTTCTAATTAGCCCAACTTCAATGGATTTTAAAACACTGAAATAATATAATGATTTTAATTTTTCTTGAACATCTTAAAAGATTGACTCCTTGCCTTCTAAAGAACACCAAATTTATTTGTATAATCTTTTTTTAGTTGTTATTGGACTATTAAATGCATACACTAAATGTGTTGTCATGTCTGTCACGAAAAACATAAACTTTTTTATTTTAAAATAAATCTACTTTTCCAAAAAAGTTGGTACTTTATTTTCTCTTTCTTTGTATAATAAGAAGCATCTCAGAATAAAAATTTTTAATTAATTTATAAAATTGATTAAAATATAAGAGTTTAAAGTTTGTCATGTCTGTCACATTTGTCATGTCTGTCACGCTTGTCATGTCTGTCACAATAGGTTTTTAAAATTGATGGGATCTGCCATTCTTCTAAATTGCATGATAAAATTTATTTTCTTAATATAAATGAAAATAATCATTTGCTAATTAGCTAAACAACTCAACTTCTTCATAGAATCAGCTTATTTTATTAATTTAACAAAGAATCAACATTATTTGATTGAAAAAGCTTGAGAACCACAAATAATCATTACGAGAAAGAAAAACAGTTAGTACAAGATTCATTTACAGATGAATAAAATTGAACTGGATATTAAAACCTAAAAACCGTCTTATTTTACCCTAACCCCCACCCTATTGCTTAGTGATATTAATACTTATTTTAGTGTAAATTTTAATAAGCGTAATTTTTAGTGTTATGTTATAAAGGGGAATATATCTTTGGGAACTATATTTATCATAAAAAATTATAATAAATATTGCGTTACATAAACTGTATGAAATGCAGCGTTTTAATAGTTACTATTGTAAAATTAATAAAGTGTGCATTGATTACTAATAGTGACCCTAATTTGTTGTTATTTACTTTTTCATTAACAGGTATTTTATAGCTTTATATGTTATATACCCGTAAAGATATATTTTTCATATGGAATGTAGTAATGATTAAAATATAATTCTTTTGCATAAAATCCTATAACATAATTCATAAAATATCTATAATTACCCTTCTCAATCATTAGAAAATGAAAAAAAATGATTATGGGAACAAAATATGCAAAGTGAAATTAAAACTTTCGCACATGTCATGTCTGTCACAAAACCCTTGTCATGTCTGTCACAACTTAAAATATTTTTAGAAAAAAAACTTCCGTAAAATTTGGCTATTTTAGTTTATTTTACAAACAACCAACTTCGTATAATGCTATATAAAATTCCATGGACATGAAATGCATGCCAAATCAGAGCAATTGAGTAATAATTAGAGGTCTCTCAAACTCGTGTCCTTTTCGTGTCATGTCTGTCACGGCGTATTTTTTCCTTATAAACTGAAATGGTTTTTACTCAGAATTATTATTTTTCTCTATTTAGGAACCTTTCATGTTAATGCACTAGCACACCAAAAAAAATTAAGATCAATTAATATTAAGTATCTTTCTTAAGCAAAAATGTTCTGCGATGTCATGTCTGTCACAAATGGAATTGACCTGATGTGATCAGATCAATCAGCATGATTAATGAAACTATTACCTCAAATTTCGGTCTGAAAATCCCATGTGATTTATGTATTTTTGGTAAAAAATCAAAACTTTTATCAATCAACATCGTTTTAATGATCATTTACGATCTAACACTACATTACATTAAAAAATATATTTCCAATTTTAAAAATACTTGAAATACTAGTTTATTAAAAGGTAATGCATCAATAAAAATGTTCATTTTTAGCTTTTTTCAACTAAAACTTCCCTTTTTAAGGGTGTCCACAGGTACAACTGGGTCTGTCCATAGGGAGAGCACGTTATTGTACCTGTAGACACAAATTTCGTCAAGATATTAAAATTGATTAAAAATCCAATTTTCAATATTTTAGCTAATAACAAGTATCCCCCTTCTCACAAAGGTTAGGACTATAGGTTGGGCACTTCAAATGGTCAAAATGTAATTTTACCTGTCTTTGAAAAATCCAAACGTGATTTTTGTCCATAGGTACAACACTCTCCCCTATATTTAAATTTGAATGAAAGTACTTAGCTTGTGAAATGATGAGATAACCAGGAACTGTGTTGTTCACAAAAAAGTTAACTGGACATGCACTGAACGTGAGTTGTGGCAAAGGAAATTCTATAGGCGAGGCTAACTGATGTTCTCCCAAAAGAAACCGCGTCGAAAGTCAATAATTATTTCAAAGAAGCGATTAAAATAGAAAATAATGTGTTCTAAAACTTTCGCATTTCCGGCAATAGATTTTTCTCATATCTTCGAACAAACCTATTTCACTTGTATCTTAGAAATTTCCTCTTCAACCACGATTTCTCGGAGACTCTCTGTCTGACCATAGCATCCCAGTTTGAAGTACCTTTCAACAATTCCACGCTTCGCTTCGTATCAAACCAAGTATAAGTCCGATCCTTAGATTCTTTATTTGCCCCACCCCGACGCCTATCAGTTTTATTTAATCTGATGCAATACTTTTCCACATCATCACATTTCGTTTCTACCTAACTCTATGGTTTCTACTCTGTAATAAACTACTTTTGAATAAAACTGTGAAAAATAAGATAAATGAACAAATGATTCATAGGAGAGAGAGAGAACATAACATTTTTTAATTATGATTACGTATGATGTTTTACTTATGTTTTTGCATCTGTGGTGTTTTTACTACTATTTCCTGGAATGTATGATTAGGAAAACAATTTTTTTTTAAAATTTCCACACATTTTTTGGATAAGTTATTTAAAAATCTTCTCACGGACCACCTCTGAAGGCCTAACGGACCACCAGTGGTCCGCGGACCACCTGTTGGGAACCACTGCTCTAGAGAAAAGAAGGATTAGAGGGGATTTGATTCAACTTTTTAAAATGGTAAAGCAAGGGGACACAGAGGGACTAGATTTCAATACGGGTAATAGAACAAGTGGTCACAATTTCAAATTGAATAAAGTAAAATTTAAGACGAATTGTAGAAAGCATTATTTTTTAATAGGGTAACAGGTAGATGTAATGCGTTGCCTGAAACAATTGTAAATTCAAGTGGGGTAAACGAGTTCAAGAGGAAAATTGACAGACACTGGGATTCCGGTAGTTTGGGTTAAAAAGACTGGACTAACCTTGCTGGGCTTATGCCTGTAGTTGGTCGACTTGATTTGTATTTGTTTCATAATAACTGAAAATTAAATTTTAACTCAAAATACCCGCTAGGTTATAAAAAATGCTTGCCACTTGTTATGAAATATTATCCTACATTTCATATAAACGTTCAAAAACAGGTAATTACCATCTTGATCAAATTACTTAATTCTCCCCTTCCTGATTCAAATACTAATTTTGCAAAACTAATTTCGCAGCAATCATATTCATCACTAAATTTTAATTTAAACGGTTTTAACACGTTTTACAATTAATTCTCTTAAAACAGACTAAACTTGGCCTCCAGTAGCTCCCTCCCGTAGCGAATTTCAATCACAGAAACATCCAAACAAAAAACCCCAATCCATAACAAACACAGAAACATCCAGCGTGATGCCAACGCTTCGGGAGTAATCTCATTGCTCCAATCCGGTCGTTGCCAAAACTGATAAGATTAATTTTATTAAATAATCCACAGCGGCTATATCGTGACGTAATTAGGCGCATGAAAACATAAACACCGAATTATTCAATTTGGAGCCGGGTGGTAATTACTTTATTCATTACTACCGTCCCGGATGAAAGTAATTACCGCTACTGCAGGGGTTTCTGCTTTCTATGTCTGATGGAGTTTTCGTCTACCATATTCGGGGGGTGAAACATGGAAGAAATTGGGTTTAGTAGGGGTTATTGTTGATGTTTTCATTTTTGTTAGTTAACAGGGAATGTCATCTGTGGTTCAAAAGACGTCCTAGAAGAAACATTTTGCTTTTAAAAGAATCGAAGTAATTAGCAACAATGTCTAAAGCTAATTGCAGATGTAATATCTTTCTGGAACGATGTGTTCGTATTACAGTGGTCCTGTTCGTAATAAAATGAATGTACCCTTATCAGTGCGTCATGCTTTTGAGAACCCACAACATCTCGGTGAAAGTAAAACATAACATTAAATAATATAATGTAACAATGGATAATTGAGGTCAATTTTTTTAATCTTAATGTCCTCAGAATGGCTTAAGGTGCCTGCCTACCTAAAAAACGCCGTTTTGGACCCAAAATTCAAAAAAAAATTATTATCTTATTTCAAAAAGCACATCTTTAGCTTTCCAAATCAGTTTAAATTTGTCTTTATCTTTCCTAAAACCAAAGTTACAGAAATTTTACTTACAGCTAAATAGGCATTTTATTAAAGAAAAAATAAAGAAATTCGCGTTTTTCTCAGAATCACATTTTTGCCATTTCCCTTCTCCGCAAAACTGCATAACTCAAAATATTATGAATGAATTTCTATAAAAATTGGGGAAAATACTTGACATAATATGATTTAGACGCCCTACTATTTTTTGGTTGTGGGTGTAATATTTTTTATTTTATGAATAGTATAACTTAAAACTTTACTGAATTTTGGTGGTTTTTTTTTCATTTTTCACGTTTGGTTCTGTAACTTTTGATATTTAATAAATTTAGACATAAAAGTAGTAGGCCTCCTAAAATATAAGTTCACGAGGATAACAAAGTTTACAAAACAAAAATATCTTCATATGAATTTGAGTTATGATGATTTGCGGAAAGGCGTTTTTTTGTGATTATTATGCATAAATTCTTCAATAATATGAAAATTTGAATCAATATTTAGTTTTTTTTATGTTATTCATAGTTTTTAGATGCATTTAATTGTATTAACCACAAATTAGGTCAAAATTTCAATTGTTAAAAAAAGCCTCTATAGGTAGGCAGGCACCTTAAAACATCCAAAAACATTTTAATTTACCTTTATAAGCCCTAAATTTTAAGTTATTTTAAATTTAAAAAATAGCTTCTTTTCTGTCTGAGCTGAAACAGCTTGTGATGTTAAATGTGCCTTGTTCCCGCTTTTTGTTATCATCCTGCTTTAAAAGACTAGAAAGACTGGGCCCTAGTTTTTTTACAGCCTAGTGTTTCGATCAAAACGGTGTTTCCCACATTTCCAAGAGACACATGTGACGTAACATTGTTAGGAGCTTTCTGTATTAAAATATGTCATAATTACCTTAAAAAAGTTTGTGAGAAAAGACAGGCGGAATTTTTGGAATAAGGAGAGAATTTTTAATAAATTAAAATTGAATATTTAGAATTAACCCATTAGCGCCCAGTGATCTATTTCTAAATCGCTAAACATAGTGTTATAAATGCTCTCTTAAATTACCTTAAATTCACCCAACAGTAACGAAATTGCACATATGGCAAGAAAAAGCATCCCTCAATCCTAATACCCTGGGTTTTTTGCGTTTGCTTCATTTATTTAGTAATAAGGATGGGCTAAAGTTCGTCTCGGGGTTTCATTTTACAGTTTTTTCATCTTCATTCACGTTTTTCAAGAAAACAGTAAAGGTATACCACTTAAGGATTCCTTTTTCAGTTTTATTTTATATTTATAGATGTAGCTATTGGGATATTATGCAAAGTTTTGTCAAAATTAATTTATTTAGTGAAAAATCAAGTCCAAATACTGCTGATCTAAAAATAGATCACTGGGCGTTCGGGCGTTCATTTTTTCTGCGTTGCTTACAATACGATCAATTAGTTTTTCCACTAAAAACTGATAAAAATGAGTCTGAGAATACTCAGTAATGTTCAAGATGAAGTCAACTATTTATTTTCTTAAGAAATTTAACCATTATATTATTGCTAATTAAATTTTATAATATATTCTGGTGAATAAATGGATGATAGGCCATTATGATTCATTACCAATAAATCACAGCATTGCAAATAGCGGTATAAAATGATTGGTGTTTATTCACATAAACTTATTTTATACAACACAATTCAATAAAAGTAGTTATGAAGTAATTCACAGGGGAAATTATAAGACAATTAAAGGTTATCAAGGAGCAATGAAAATCTCAAATTGAGAATTGCAATTTTTATTTTTTGAAGTTCACCCTTATCCAGCCTTCGTAACCTTTAAAATTGACGTTATGGCAGAGTAAGTAGTTTATTAGAATAGGTAGGTGAAAAGCTCAAACAAGCAGAAATTTTGAATGTTGCCATGTAAGATCAAGTTACATTTTATTTCATGATCATTATTATTTTATGGTAAAACCAATCTACAAAATTTTCAAAAAATTAGCCCAATGCATTTTATTTTATTTATAATTCAAAATTTTATGTCATGTGATATTTTTTCTATAATATACTTACATAAATTTAAAGATCTTGGTTCAATTTCCCTATTTTCCCTTATAACTACTTTCAACATAAGCTATTTGTGTAGTTAATTGTGGGTAAATTATTTAATTTTATTACTATTTTATTATTTCCCCCAACATATTTATGAATAAATACGCGATTTTTAATGAGAAATACTAATATTTCTATTTCATTCATAATTTTTAGGATTTTTTGAAGTTCAACTAGTACTTAGCTCTGTGACAAAAAATATTCTCCGAACGCCCAGTGATCTATTTTTAGATCAGCATTTTTAAAGAAACTAATGACTGTTTTGACAAAATTTGTTTATAATATTCATATTGAAGGCAAAATACACCAGATTCATGATTTTTATCCAATTCGCCCCCCAAAAAAATAATTTGGGCGTTAATGGGTTAAGAGATGCTGCAATTCTCAATTCAATACTCTTAATAATGCATTGAGATGCTTAAAATGACAATTAACCATACATTATACATAATACATTATAACAGCGGGAAAAATATTTTTAAACAAGAACTTCAACAGATAAACATGAAATTGCATCCAAAATTCAGCCAACTGATTACCAATAAAATATTATAATTTTTTTAAGTTTAGCAATAATCTAGCACTCTAAATAAGACATCTAACATGCGCCTGATATCTTCTAAAAATTTAAACCTTTTATTTATTATGTATTGTGATGTTTTGATCGTCATATTTTAGTTACTTGCTTCTTTAAAAAGTCCCATATGATGCAATGTGGTAATGGGAATTTTTTTTGTTTGCTTTAATAAAAAAACATACTTACCATACAAACATGCTTGTTGCTGTTTCTTATCCTCGAAGGATCTGACATAATAAGAAAATAGGATGTTAAGTCCACATTGGAAAGCCCTAATAGATAGATACACAACGTAATTAGTATCTATATCATAAATACAAGTAATGTGTTCAAACGCTATAATCTCTAAAAAGATTAATGAGTTAATTTACTATATTACCTTAAAAAAAGTATAAACAATCAAATGAACCTAGAAAGCACCTTATTATTTTTTATTGCAACTCTTTTGAGATTTATAAGGAACTGAGAAACATAGATTGTTAACAAGGTATATAAACTAACAAGGTATGCTCTTCCGGCAAAAAAGGCGTGGCTTTTGAAAATGATGTAACCCAGGATATATTTCCTATTCACAGCATGGGAAAATGCTTATTTTTGGTGATTTTTATTAAAATAAGGACCAAAGAAACTTTTATAACAGTTTACACTGGACACAATTAGGAACATATTTATAGGTTATCAAGTGTTTTGAATTAGAACAATAATTTTAACTCAATAATAGCCGATCAAAAATATGAACCTTGAGCTTTACAATGATGTGCTTCAATCTCTCTGCTTATTGATTTTAATTACTTACTAACTTGTATAAATGAAATTAAAACAGCTGCTGATACAAAGAAAACAAAATATTAAGCAAATATTCAATCATGAAAACTTTTCAGAACATTATTGTTATGATAAAATTAATATCGCTGTTCTGCTGTCAAACTTGAATATCCATTGTATCGAAGCAGTTTATATTTTTAAAACAAAAAATATTCAGTATCTAAATAAATCAAGTACTTGAAAATATGGAAAACAATGAGCTAAAATCTAAGAACTAATTAATTTAATTTAATAATGGATTTATTCAAAATTTTAGTGCATTTACCTTTAATGATCCTTTTACAGTCCAGTCAGCTTGTTTATTTTTATTCGAGATTCAGAAATAGTATTCTTAAAATCGTCTGTCACTATAATTTTCTTTTTTAAATATTTTTATAATAGTTTTTTTTAAATAAGTGGGTGATTGTATTCATAAGTTTTAAAACAAACTAAGTAATGAATTTCAATAATATCGACCCAATTAATCCTGATGTATCTACGATCTGTTGCATTGTAATGGCGTTGTATTGGCTGATATGCTCGTCATTGATTGGTCCGTTATTTTAAATCCTGGGTGACGTCACTTATGAGCATACCTTGTTACTTTATATACCTTGGATTGTTAAAAGAAATAATCTTTCATATGAAAAATCAAACAATGAAACAATCTTCCATTAAAATAAGTAAAACTAGTCTCATTGGAATATGTTATCTTTTACTAATAATTTGTTTTCAAGCTCGTAAAAAAACTTAATCATTATAGAAATTACATTGATAAGTTTTTAAATGTAGACACATTTAAGACTGAGGGCGCACTAGAGACTTTTGTCTCGGAGACAAAGACAAAATTGCTTCCCTGGCTATTGCAAGAAGCTAGAGTGCGCGCACATGGCGACGAGACCAAGATCACTAGGCCAAGAATTTCCTCATAGAAATGCATTGCTCTCGAGTGACTAGTGTTTTAAGTCGCCGAGACAGAAGTCTCCAGTGCACACTTAGCCTAAATGTGTTTTTTATTGTTTAATGGAAGTTTTATAAGCTGTTTCTAAAGAAATCTCTCGTTGTTGATAAAAAGTTAATTTGTTTTATGCGATGTAAATTGTGTCTTTATTTTTAGTATTTATTCATTGAGCATTAAAAAGGAAAATTATACAATTTAAAAAGTATTAAAGCAATAACTTTAATTTTGATAATCGAAAAGACTCAACTTCTATTCTGAATTGAAATTTTAATAAATTATTTCAGGATATAAAAATCTAGTAATTATCTTTGAATGAATTTTTATTTAAGATGAATTGATTTATTAAATTGAACCTGGTATTTAAGAACTTGAATTTTTTTTAAATATAAATTTTCCCTTTCTAGGAATTTAAAATATTTGTTTTAACATTTAAAGTACTTATTTATGTTTACTAAAACAAAAAAGATGCGTTTCATAAGAAATTATGTCGTCCATGTCGATTGTTTCATAGAGAAATGGGGTATCAAAATTATTTTTAAAATTATTCTGTATAAAAACTTTTGTGAAATACAACTAACATTACAAATGTGTAATATTTTGTTAGTGTCAATCTCTGTGAAGAAATTTTTGCTGTGCCTGAGAAAAGTGAAGTAAATATTTATGTATTTTACTTCGTAATAAAAATATTTTACTGTGTGTTTTTTCATCTATAAAATAGCATAAACCCAATTTAATCCAAATTCGGGATTTTCTTTTAATAAAAAAACAGCGAAACAAATAAAACCATATATATATAGGTAAAAAAGAGTGCTTTGAAATACGATATATTTCAAAACTCGATCTCTTTTTTGACCTACATGGACGAAAAACCGAAGGAAATTTTTAAGCGGCACAAAAAGTTCTCCGCAAAAACTCACCCTCAAAAGAAGCAGGCAGATCGAGATCATGTTTATACGGGTCACACTACCCCAAAAAGTCGAACAATATATCCTTGATCTCCTTCCAATACTTTCTTCTCCACAATTTTTTTTCTGCCGATCGCCAATAAGTTCTCCTTAGGTTCGGCCCACACTCACAGGAAAAAGACGCGCAAGTCGTTAAGATCCTTATTAATAGGAGAGGAGAAACTAGGGACTCAACGGGTGATGTAGTAGACTACTTTTGGTGAGATGACAGCAACTGGCCACTGTCAGGCTTGTCAGTAAGAAGTACTTTGATCGCTCTGCTACAGGTGTAGTCTACTACATCTCTTCTCGAGTCTCCTTCTTTATCCCCTCCTCTTGATAAGGATCTTAATGAAGCTACGTAGTAGACTACTTTTGGTGAGATGACAGGAACCGGCCTTTGTCAGGCTTGTCAGTAAGAAGTACTTTGATCGCTCTGCTACAGGTGTAGTCTACTACATCTCTTCTCGAGTCTCCTTCTTTATCCCCTCCTCTTGATAAGGATCTTAATGAAGCTACGTAGTAGACTACTTTTGGTGAGATGACAGGAACCGGCCTTTGTCAGGCTTGTCAGTAAGAAGTACTTTGATCGCTCTGCTACAGGTGTAGTCTACTACATCTCTTCTCGAGTCTCCTTCTTTATCCCCTCCTCTTGATAAGGATCTTAATGAAGCTACGTAGTAGACTACTTTTGGTGAGATGACAGGAACCGGCCTTTGTCAGGCTTGTCAGTGAGGAGTATTTTGATCATTCTGCTACAGGTGTAGTCTACTACATCTCTTCTCGAGTCTCCTTCTTTATCCCCTCCTCTTGATAAGGATCTTAATGAAGCTACGTAGTAGACTACTTTTGGTGAGATGACAGGAACCGGCCTTTGTCAGGCTTGTCAGTGAGGAGTATTTTGATCATTCTGCTACAGGTGTAGTCTACTACATCTCTTCTCGAGTCTCCTTCTTTATCCCCTCCTCTTGATAAGGATCTTAATGAAGCTACGTAGTAGACTACTTTTGGTGAGATGACAGGAACCGGCCTTTGTCAGGCTTGTCAGTAAGAAGTACTTTGATCATTCTGCTACAGGTGTAGTCTACTACATCTCTTCTCGAGTCTCCTTCTTTATCCCCTCCTCTTGATAAGGATCTTAATGAAGCTACGTAGTAGACTACTTTTGGTGAGATGACAGGAACCGGCCTTTGTCAGGCTTGTCAGTGAGGAGTACTTTGATCATTCTGCTACAGGTGTAGTCTACTACATCTCTTCTCGAGTCTCCTTCTTTCTTTCCTCCTCTTGATAAGGATCTTAACAATTTGCGCGTCTTTTTTCCGTGAGTGGGGGCCGAACCTTAGGCTCCGGCCGTACTCAATAAAAAACGACGCGCGGCCCATAAAGATCCTTATCAAGTTGATGGTAGAAATACGGGGACTCGAGATGAGATGTAGTAGACTACTCATGAAGCCGAGCGATCAAAGAACTCCTCACTGACAAGCCTGGCAATGGCCGGTTGCTATCACATCACCAAAAGTAGTCTACTACATCACTACTCGAGTCCCCCTCTTTCTCCTCTCCTCTTGATAAGGATCTTTATGGGCCGCGCGTCATTTTTCAGTGAGTGTGGCCGGAGCCTTGCTCCTCACCACTGAAAAAGAAAAAGAAGACGCCATTTTTACCTAAAGAAAAAGATTTCATCTCTCCCATGATAAAAATGGCGTCGATATAAAACGAGAAATTAAAGTCCTGTCAAGGATGATAAAAAGGGAGGGAGTGAAGGGTACCTTATGACGCGCTCACGTGATGGATGATGATTCGACACCGGAGTCAAACTGGGGAAAACCCCCGAAGGGGTAAAAAAAAGGGGTAAGTGGGGTTGGATTTTCTCAAGACACCTTTCCAAGCCGAATATAATGGACGTATTTTCTATGCGTATTGTGCGATAGGAAGACACTGTGCTGTCTTCCATTGATTTCCAACATAGACGCGTCTGATAAAAGAGAGGTTTTCTCCTTTTAAACCCTTTCGGCTCTTACCCGCCCCGTGTCGGCTATGGGATTCGGGCGAATTCCGGGCGGAGTAGGGTTTGAGGCGTTTAAGTTGTGTCTGAAAGCTCGGTGCTTGCAATCGGAATTTTAACTCGCTTCTATCGATGTTTGGAGTGGTTTCTTCTGCCGTGTGGAATGAATGTTCTTCGCAAAAGAACTCTTGCATAAATTTGTTGGGGTTTTGCGTACATGACGTTTGGTTTGTGCTCTATATGGCTCTTTGCAAGGAAACCCAGCTGTATATAAGGTATGCTTTTCTGCTAAATGTTATACGTCATTGATATTCAGGGGAAAATCACTTTAATGGGTGCAGGG
Organism: Tetragnatha versicolor; assembly: GCA_024610705.1. Taxonomy (NCBI): domain Eukaryota; kingdom Metazoa; phylum Arthropoda; class Arachnida; order Araneae; family Tetragnathidae; genus Tetragnatha; species Tetragnatha versicolor. The sequence goes on from JANDEH010000001.1 coordinate 84,464,442, forward strand.
GGTTAGAGGGGATTGGGGGTAATAGTTTATTTAATGGTTAACAGGTTGATCTGTTTTCAGAAGAGGTGTTTTGAAAGGGTGAGTGAAATTCTGATTATTTTATAGAAAGTTTTAGACACAGATTAGATTTGAATTGAATAATAACTCTGTTTTACCAGTTAATGTTTTATTTTTTGGGGTAATTTTAATGAACATTCTTAATTTTTAAAATGTTGCTTGGATTGAACTAAAAAAAATGTTTGAAGACAAAAAAATGCCTCACATAGCAATCTGAGTAGCTAATAAAAATATGTTTAAATAATGTTTAAAGCTAACATACGAGTGATGGAGGGTTTACAGCAGTGGTTCTTAACAGGGCGATATCGCCCCTTGGGGGGCTTCGAGAGGATTCTGTGGGGCGGTGAACTCATATTGGGCGGTAAGAGGGCGATGAGCATCACTGAGCATGTTTTAGTATTATTCAAACTTCGTGGTGGATCCAGAGGAGAAATTATAAAAAGTGCTTAAATAAACTTATTTCGAGCAAAAAATTAAAAATTTTCTGAGGGAATACCCCCCAGACCCCCCCCCTTACTGGAGTGGTTTTGAACTGATGGTTTTATCAGGTGATCCCTTAGAGCTCTGATGGAAGTGGGTTGCAAAAGACTAGAAAAGAAGTTGTTTGAGGAACACAATACGCTCACTCCTTTCAAGAACGTCATATCTCAAAAATCAACGATATTTAGTTATGACTGTTTTCGGAAAGCTCTGAAGGAGTACTAAAACCCTGCGTAACCCTCATATTTTTAAACTGAATAGTAAAGAAATTAACCAGATTCTTATTATTTATTTTCAATGCATTTCAATGCAATTCTTAACTTTCAAATGCCTCTCCTGAAAATTTAGGTTTTTTGAGATATGACGTTCATGAAAGGAGTGAGCGGCCAACACACATCACCAAAATATTCTCAGAAATGTTGTTGTCGTGTGCCACTTGGAAAATACCAATATCCACAAGGATTCAAGGCAAAGGGGGTGCGGCTCCTGAGAAAGTGAGGCCCATAAATGGCAGGAGTCCGACTTCTGCCTCATGAGATGATAGACACTGCCACTTTCTATCGCCACCTCCACAATTTTGCCATGCATCTGAAGGGGAGGGAAATAGTCTCCAGACACCTGGACTGCGCCATGACGGACCACAGGACTTTCGGACCCACAGATTTAACGAGCACGTACTCCGCATATACTCGATGGGTCTTTAGCGGTGTCGGGAATCGAACCCGGGACCCTCCGATCCCGAGGCCGATGCCTTAATCACTAGGCTCCCCACAGCCATTCTCAGAAATACTTTCAATATTAAGTAACGGCCCTTTCCTATACCTTAAATCAGGGTGGTCCAACCTTTACTTGCCCGAGTGCCAAACTAACTTTAGTATATGAGAGTGAGTGCCAAAAGACATAAATAAAAAAAGCATTACATACAACTAATTTAATATATCACTATATTTTACAATGAGCAATGGTGAAATCAAATGAGGATTGACATTCTTTTTCTGATACAAGTTTATCGATGTTGACAGTGAGTTCAGTAAGGCAAAGTCTCAGGCTAGATTCCAGAGAAATATTTTCCATTCGATTTCTTGCTTTTGATGTTATTTGTTTGAGAGATGAAAAAGCACTTTCGCACACATATGTACTCCCAAACCAGGCGCGGATCCAGCACGGCTCCAAGGGGGGACACTTTTCCAGACAAGATCCCCTTGTGGTACCATTGGGGGTATGGGGGTTCTCCCCCAGAAAAAAAATTGAAATTTGACGTGTAAAAGTAGGGTTTTAACTCATTTTTAGAAACGTTTTGAGTCTAAAAAGGGCACTTTTCAACACTATTACCTTTACTTTTTGACCCAAAATTTCAAAATTTTGAGGATTTCCTAAAAATAAACACTGAATACCCCATTTGGTATGGGGGTCCTCCCCCAGAAAAAATTTTAAATTAGGCCTGTAAAAGTTGGGTTTTTACTCATTTTGAGAACCTTGCCACCCCCTGGATCTTCCACTAACCCAAACAGGGATAACATTTTCAGGGAAAATTTAAGCAGTTCTGGGAAGCGTTCCTTAGAAACCATCTTCCAGAAATTTTCATGACCGTCACACTTTCTAGCCTGGTAAAATGGGTCTGCTTGAAAATCACATATTTCCATTTAAATTTCACAAGGCACCTCACTCTATTCAATGCCCATGGGATTGTTGCCCCAAACTAAAGTTTCTAACTGATGCCCTTTTGAATTTTAAGGTAAAAATAATTTCCAAGGAGTCTCAGGGGTTCTCCCCTGAAATTTTTTGAAAATTAAACTCCAAAAACCAGGTTTTTAACACTTTTCTGCAATAAAAATTGAAATGTTGATTATATTCTCTGTTAGTTAAAATACGCATTTAGTTTTGAGGCCGAGTGCCACAAAAATTTCTTCGAGTGCCACTCGTGGCACGCGTGCCTCGGGTTGGACCACACTGCCTTAAATCACATAATTTTCAAAGTGGGGGGCGTTGAATACGTCTTAACGTATGTCTTAATACGTCTTACGTATGCGTCTTAAGGGGGCAGTAGCTTCAAGAAGGTTGAGAACTACTGGTTTACAGCATCATTAGCTAGCACAACGAACCTCTGACATCAAGTTCATTAAACTTTCAAAACCCCGTTTGGGAAATGATTGAAAATAGGAAAACTGACATATATTAACTTCATTTGGATGGAATTTTAAAATCTGAGGCATTATTTTAAATCAAATATCAATGTTGAAACTAAATATTCCCTTTTTTTTTTCTTTTTTAAATGATGAATACTTGCCCAAAGTACTCATATACTTTGTTCTTCATTCTTTCAAACAAATATAGTTTTCACTATAGTACATTACTTGCATCATACCTCGGAAGTTTTATTTAAGTACTTAACCCTTAAAATCCTGCGCCGCTCGAGATCTGAATTGAGAAATCTGAATTGACATTATACCAGCCCTGAAAACAGGGTTTTTAAAAAGACAACTTACAACATTGACTAGGACGTTTAAAATAGATAATTTACATCATTTAATAGTCTTCATCACAAAAAAAACACCCATCCGTTCGTAAAACAAACTCAATCAAACCACCCCTAATGAATCATCCCCATGATCCATTTCCCATCACATGGAGTCCCTAATAGACTCTCCTCCATCCCATTCGCCGCCATTAAAGCAGAGATCGCATTACAGTTAGGGGTTCACAAAAGGTTTCAAAAACAACTTGTAAACGTCTGGCGGTGTGTGGCAGATAACGCTAATGATTCTTGTGTGTCCTGGAGGTTTTTTCCCTTCCATTAATCACCATCAGGGTGGCTGTTGCGCCATTAGGGTTCGCATAGTTTCGGGAGAAGTTCCCTCCTGATCCGGTGGGGGTAATTAAATCAAGAAGTGGGGGGGGGTATTCCGGTTCCGGAGTTTGAAATGAAATCGGTTGCACCTTGTGGCCACAAAATTCATGTTAACCCCGTAGACCCATTTTTCCTTGTGCTGTTTGTATTCCCAAAATTGTTTTTTTTGCATCATAAAACTTTTAAACAAACTTCATTTATTAATTTTGGCAGGAAAGAGAATCAAGCAACAAACAAACTAACCTTACACTATATATGATAGGAAGTCTTAATTATCTTTGTCAAAATCAATTAAATAAAACATTTAAAAAAATTAATTTTTCTATTGCAATAGTTTCCTTTTTTCCTTTAAATAAAAAAGTATTTACATTTTTATTTGTTTAATCTCCACACAACTCGATCTATAGTCCGTGTAAATAAAATTGGCTACTCGTCACCAATAGAAATGTAATGGGAAATGACTAGTAGTGACCCGCCAATTTTATTTACACATCAGTTAATACTAGAGGGGTTTTCTCCCTTTGGTAGTTGTAAATATACAGGGTGTATCTGAAATGGTTCAACAAACTTTCAGGGATGATAGTAGGCACATAGAACAGTCAGAATCACATGGATTTGGGGGTCCCAGACCAAATCCCAGGGAGTAAAAAATGGAGCCACACCCCAAAAAAATTAGTGAAAAATTCAATTTGTAGAAGAACTACTATTGGTAAAAATGTAATTATGGTCTCAAAAATTGTAGTTTAATATGATCTTTAAAATTATCTCAAAAGTCTTCACTTTAAAATTTGTTTTATTATGATAAAGTTAAAAACCACAAAACAATGTGAAAACTCTGCCCAAACCTTATTTTGTATTCCGAAATCCTTTCTCTTGATTTTATAATCTGAAAGATCATAGTTAAAAACCCTTAAGTCCAAAGTTTCACGAAAATACAATCAATATTAAACGCTTAAGATCCTGTTAAAGTTTGTTTTTTGCGTTCGCAAATAGTTTTCTAGAGCTGTTTCCAGAACAGCTGTTTGCGCACGCAAAAAAACAAACTTTAATATTGATTCAAGCATTTAATATTGATTGCATTTACGTGAAACTTTGGATTTAATGGTTGGAAAAACTCTGGAATGCTACTTTAACCGATGGTTAACCACTGGTTAAGTGGCTGTGGTGTGGATTATGCCATAAGAAACCAGGGTTGGCTGGATTGGACCCAATGGGTTTTTTCAAAAAAACCCATGTGAAAAAACCCACATTTTGGACCCATTTTTGGGTTTTTTCAAAAAAGAAGCACTTCCTTCAAAATGTAATGTGTTTTTTTTCAAAGTTTAGGATATTTTAAAAATTTTAATGGTTTTTTTCAAAATTTAAACTAGGTTTTAAAAATTAAATGGTGTTTTTTCAATTTCGGGGAGTTTTTTTTTAAAGTTAAATAGGTTCTTTCATAATTCAGTGAGTTTTTTCATTATTGAATGGGGTTTTTTCAAAATTTAGGACGTTTAAAGTACAAACTAGATATAAAAAATATTTTTTTTTAAATTTCACAGTGGGTTTTTTCAAAGTTGAATAGATTTCTTTCAATACTGAATGGGTTTTTTCAAAGTTTAGGATATTTTAAATTTCAGTGGGTTTTTTCAAATTTTAAACTAGGTTTCAGTAAATAAGGGGTGTTTTTACAATTTCAGTGGGTTTTTTCAAAGAATAAAAACTTTGAAAAAACCCACATAACTGTGGAAAAACTGGCATTATTTTGACACAACCCATTTTACATAGAAAGAGCTCACTAAAATTTGAAAAAACCCACTTACTCTACAGTTGAAAACCACTTAATTTTGAAAAAACCCACACTTTAATTGAAAAAACCCAGTTTTATATGTTTTTTTTTCAGGGTTTTATTGAAAAAACCCGAAAAAACCCAACCCACTTGGGTTTTTTAAAAAAAACCCGGGTTTTTGCCAACCCTGTAAGAAACTCTTCTTTGCTCTTCAGTCAAATATTCGTTTCCAAATATTCCAAATATTCGTTTCAGTCCAAAGAATCGTATTTTTCTATAACCTATCTCATTAAAACCCTCAAAAATATTTTGTACACGAAATACTAAAAAAAAACCATGTTTTTATTACTTAGAAGAGTCGGTTGCAATATTTGGCCATCTTTCTAATCTTCGGTGTCCTCCTGAACAGCGATTTTTAACGGAACAGAAAACCACTCAAGAAAGATTTAAAACCGCTCATCCGTGATTAAAACCAACTTCGTCATCGAAATCCCAAAACACCAATCCACCTTAAAACAAAAAACATCCTCTTCAATTCCCTGACCGCTGCCAACGTCCAACGACTAAAATCTGTACAAAAACTCTCCTCTCGTAACTTATCGGCGGCGGCGTTGACACGGCCTCAGCTGTTGACCAAAACCATCAAGAAATACTCGAGCGAATACTTTATTTAAGATCCCGGGGACCTGTGAGACGGAATACTAATGGGACGTAGCGAGCAAAATGTCTCTCCCGGTGGCCGCTATTAACTCTTTTTGGAATGGATGCCGGGGTGCTTATGGTTTTTTTTTCTCGTCTGCTGTCCCTGGAATTCTGTGATGAGCTTAGCCGTTTCTCAAGTGGCGAATTGGAAGGGTTATAAATACGCCTGTAAGCTGCCCTAACGGATGACCGCTCCTTGAAGCGGACATGGCTCGACTGCTGATGTGCAGGGGTTTAATCAAAAAATATGAAGACATGGTTTTTTTTTGAAATGTGGGTTTTTAAAGGGATCTGAAGAGCTAGGAAAACCAAAAGGTAGGCAATAGTTTTGTACTAGGGGAGAGTGGGGCACCTTGGGATATGAAAATATGTTTTTTAAGTTTGTTATTATGAACTCCCTAAAAGAGATATTTGATTTGGAACTGTTTTATTAGATTCTCAAAGAACTATATTTAATATTTTAGCTGTGTTTGAATAAATATCCTTGCATAAAAAATAAGAAAAATTATTTAATAAAAAAGTGCCCCAAGAAGCCCCATTCTCCCCTATAGCTGTCTGGTAAGAGCGCACGATATATTGTTTATTCTTTTATAGATAATCTTCATACTTAAAATGCCTCCAATACAATGAAAATATTTTTATTTATATAATTCAGAAAATTTATTTTAAAACTCCCTTGAAATTAAGTTTATTTTCTTATTAATTTTGTAACGCATATTACTACTTCAGCATGAATGTTTGTATTTCTTATTATAACATGGGAAGCACTCCACAAATAAGTGGAGTACTTGTTTTCAGCTTTAAATATTAAATATAGCCACATCCCGCAATTATATTCACAACTTGCTTGACCTAATATTAATCTATAATCTGTATTCGAAAGGGAAAACAAACCCTCAATTTTGAAAATTGTTTTTTAAGGTTGTAATTGATAAATCTATTTTTTTAAGGTTGTAATTGATAAATCTGGCTGTGGGGAGCCTAGTGGTTAAGGCATCGGCTTCGGGATGGGAGGGTCCCGGGTTCGATTCCCGGCACCGCTAAAAACCCGCCGAGTATATGCGGAGTACGTGCTCGTTAAATCTGTGTGTCCGAAAGTCCTGTGGTCCGTCATGGCGCAGTTTACCACGGGTCCAGGTTGTTGGGGTTTAAAGAAAGGCAGTGGACTGAAAAACGAAAGGTAGGCATGGTGGTTTAAAAGTAAAAGTCTTTATTTGGAACAAAGATCATCAAAAAATAAAAAGGCCTCAAACTGAGGTAAGCAGAGTAACATCAACGATCAAATAAGAAAGAGCGAGCTACATAATCCATCTCACATAACATCATCTCTACCATCTACCACAGCTCCCATACACAACCTTATATACCAACAAAATTATAATAACATGCTGTTACATGCTGCAATACAAAGACACCTCCCAGGCGGCAGCTCGCAGAAAAGGTTAATGGCTCGAAGCCTCGAAGTTTTTAGATTGTGAGATCACTTAACACAGGTGTCTGGAGACTATTTCCCTCCCCTTCAGATACATGGCGAAATTGTGGAGGTGGAGATAGATGGTGAAAGCATCTATCATGAGGCAGAAGTCGGACTCCTGCCATTTATGGGCCTCACTTTCTCAGGAGCCGCACCCCCTTTGCCTTGAATCATTATGGAGCTTGGATAATCCAAGTGGCACACGACAACAACAACAACATTGATAAATCTTAGGATGACCCGTATGGTAGCGGATACGGGGGGCAAGGGAACGTGCCCCCCAGATGGGTAGAAGTTTATTGGATAAAATGCCATTTGAAGATAATTTTTAAATAAAAAATCGCAATTTTAAAGCTTTTAAATGGTTTAATGTGTAGCTTCAGGACCAAAAAATGTACAAAAAATCCCGTTATAACGAAAGGGATAAAATTTCATTATTTATTTCTTCTAGGCTACCAATATGATCTAGCAACACATGCTAGTTTTCTTTGCTTTCTTTGGCTTTGGTAGTACGAGCAAAACGTTTTGCTAGTTGTTTCTGGTATTTAGCAGTGCATGCTGGACAAGAAAACATATACTAGCATGAATTTTAACTTGGTATATCAGGCTAAATGGATCACGGACTTTTCAACGAGTTTTCTACGCATGAATTGCTATATTTGGAACTACTGTTCCAAAATAAACACGATTCAAATACCCCCCCACACCCACCGACTCCAGAAATAGCAGAAATTCCTCCCCGCGACAGGACCATTTAGCTCCTCCGCACACCCCAACAATTTATGCCACCCCATTCGGAAGACAACGCACGGCCAACTGTACTGCAAAAGAGAGAGCGAGCAATTCCACAGAACAACAGGACCCAAGTTAAACAACTCTCCTCTCCTCTTCAAACAGCATAACATTGTTTCCTCTGTGGGACGCCATTATAAATGCATGGGACTGTGAACCCGTCCCATCTGCGGCCAACAGTGATTAACCCTGAGAGGCCTTCTTTAAACTCCTAATGATGCTGGCGTGTTAATAGACCCCCGTAACGACGCTCCTGTTCCGTCTTCTCATCCCTCCTCCGATCCTGTTTCTCCGGGAGTGATAGATCCCGGTTTCGGGAGAAGGACACTGCTGAAGTTCGATTTGTTTCTGGGATATACTTCGTCGCCTTAGAATCAAAAACTACCATCTCTGAAAATTCACGCAGCTTAGTCGTTTATTCTGCTCGTTTTGTTGGCGGTTTTGGCGTTGTTAAAGGGTTGCTGCTATCCATTGTTAATTCACTTTAGTCCTAGAAAGGGAAAATATTGAAACTTTGAATCTTAATAATTCTAAAACTAATTCGAATTTTAAAAAGAACGAATCGACAATATTTTTGTAAAAAATAATTGTATATGTGTTTAAAATATTGTACTTCTACCATGATTAGTTTTTCTTTTATAACGAAAAAATAGTTCCAATTATTTCATTGGCTGCTGCGAAACGAGCTAGATTCAATGTTAATCTTGGCGGTCTGATATCGTAAGCAGGTTGCCACATCAGGGGCAATATTTTCTTTATCTTAAAATCAAATAATACTGCCTTCTGGTCTGATTCGGAAATATTCGAAATTGCAAGCGAGAAAGCTCATTTCATTGACGACTTCTACAGGGTGTTTCAAAAGTCCGTTTCGCGGCTTTTATTTTGAACCAACGTGTCCTAAGGTCACGGAAATAAGGTCTACCCAGTGGTAAGTGACCCTGGAGAATCCATTGAAATGTCTTACAGCGCCCCTAATGGCAAAATAAAAAGTTAGAAAAATTAATTAAAAAACTAAAGGAGATAGAGCAAAAACCTCCTGATGGGAAACATTTTGCTTCGATTACATCCCACTAGGTCTGGAAAGCAATACCAACAAAAAAACTCATACTTCAGAGTTTGTTAGGTTGAAAATGTAAGACGAAATGCCTTCTTCCAGTGGCATGTACCCCATAAAATTCAAACAAAAAATCTCGCTAATAAAATATCGGGACCTCTCAGAATTCCATCGATGACAGGAGGCGATCCCATCCGCTTCCTTTATGTAAAGAAAAAAAAGTATCTGCTGGCCTTAATGATGATCCCGCGTTAATACGCTTGCTAACGATGACCGGCCTATCCCGTTTCCGGGCAGAGTTATAAATCCCGATCCCGGGCACTCGTTAGTCCCGACCACCGGCCCCCACCGTACGTCTTTCATCCGCCCTACTTTCTTCTCTCCTTCAGCGGAAATCGTTATACTGTAGATGTAGGGTCAGTATGGAATAGAGGGACCTTTGGAAACATCTGTACCTATAGTAAGAAGGGCAATACGAAGAAAAATACCCCTTCTTTGTGTCGAATGCAAGGGATAATTAAAGTAAAATACAAGTGAATGTGTCACTTAAATCTGCTGATAGTGCACAAAACTTGTCTCCGATTCAAAAAAGTTTTAAAAAAATCGCTGTTTCTAAACGTAAGAAATTTGTATTGCGTAAACGCAATTCAAATTTTAAGTATTTTCTTAGCAAAGGATGTAATTGTAATTGGTTCAATTCCGTTATAGTTCCCGCTAAATATCACCAATCTCTTTCGAACGCTCAATATTCAAATGTAATCAAGTTTTTTCTAATTTTTAATGATAAACTGAACAGTTATAGATCTAATTAAACATTTTAATCTATGAGTTTGAAATTATTTAGCAATATTTGTACTTTATAGTGTTCAAAAGAGATTGGCGATATTTAGCTGGAACTATAACGGAATTGAACCTAGTAATTTATCCTGGTTTACTGAAAAATGAATTGAAACCCTGTTTTTCAGAGACGCTTTTCAAAAATTTTCTCTGCGGAGGAACCCTAGCCCCTATTTTACTGTGAAGTTACTTGTTTTTACACAACAGTAAAACAATTTATTATACTTTTAGGTTCAAAAATCCTTCCTTTTGATTTTCTAAAAAGATAATTTAATCTCTTACACATGCGTTTTATTTCATTGCAACAAAATAGTTGGTGATCAAACCCTACACTCACAATGTTTAACTCTTCAAGGGAGGGGGTCATGTAAATATTATCTGAAGATGAGGTGGGCGAAGTTTTGTTTCATAAAAATTGAGTCGCTACGTTCAAAAGTTTGAGAACCTCTGATCTAGGCTACTTCCAACAATAATGATTTATCTTCACTACTCGATAGGTTACCACACCTAAGTGCCATCTTTCCCTACTACCCTTACGACCCGAACCACTCCGGAACGATATTCGGTCCCCGTAACGAGGGGATGGATGTGACGAGATTTCATCGGAGAGGATCCCCAGTAATTGATTCTCAGGATCCGATCATTTTTTTCCTATGTTACCGATCCCTCTTCTGCTTTGTTTACGAGTCAGTCGATATTTATTACTTGTGCGGGCAGTTACTTTGAGTCGAGGTTTATTGCTTTATTATTCCGTATTGGCATGTGCCCGCATGACCGAGAGATATTGGCCAGTCGGGGTATTTGGGAGAAAGGGTGGCTGGTCACGCGAGAGAACGCGCTTGTCCATCGATGGAGCGGATATTTTTGAAACTTGGCTTTCAACATTTATCAAAATGAAAGACATTATTTTGCTTTCATAGCACTTTTTTTATTTTATGAGCTGCTCGGGATGAAATAGGTATAATCCAATCTCCGATGAAAATTTTCTGTAATGAACCCTTTATCCGGAAATCCAAAATCCGAAATCCACAATCAGGCAGGTTTTCTAATTTTTTTTAGGCAGCTTAATATTTGTCTTGAAAATATTTTTTTCTAAGCGGTTGTGATTATAGTTCGCAACGCCGGTACCTTACGTTGCATACGATTTGAATTTGTTTGTTTCGTACAATTTTCGAAAACGGGAGTTGTTTATAAGGAGAGAACGCTTTTAATGTTTCAGTGTTTAACCAGACCCTGTTATTAGCTGCTATGTGATTGCACAATATGCAATGATGAGCGACGTTAAATATGCATTTTTTCCTGCCTTATCAGTGTTCAGAGGGTTTCCGTAGTTTTTTCGATGATAATCGTAATCCGCAGTAAGGCTAAGCGCGCACTAGGAGACAAAGACAAAATTGCTCTCGGAGACAAAGACAAAATTGCTTCCCTGGCTATTGCAAGAAGCTAGAGTGCGCGCACATGGCGACGAGACCAAGATCACTAGGCCAAGAATTTCCTCATAGAAATGCATTGCTCTCGAGTGACTAGTGTTTTAAGTCGCCGAGACAGAAGTCTCTTAGCCTAAGAAAACAACAAGCGTAGAAACTGAGGAGAATCCATAGTACTACTTTGAGTCTCTGTATAAGTCCAAAAACACAAAATCTGAGAAAAGCATGGATTTTAATTTTTTTCTATGGCGTTTTACCTAGTGTGTGAATTCAGTGTTGCCAACTCTTAAAAATTTATCCCCCTAAAGCCTCAATCAAAAACCCCTAAATCCCCCTAAAAAAGTTTTTATTACTTATAAAACAAATAATTAAATATCTTTAAATAAATAATACATTAAAAATGATAAAATATCATTAAACAAGTAATAAATTTTAAACATTTGATCGTAACCGAACGTTATATAACACAGGTAATGGTTTGGTGATCCAGTTTAGCCTTGACTAAAAATGAATATGATACGCTAGATTAGATTTTCGCAGGGCCTATACTATTATACCTTTATTTTGCTTAATTTGAAATTAAAATAAAAGTAAATATTTAAAGTTATAAAAACCTCTAAAAATACCCCTAGAAATATAATACCCCTAAAAAAATCCCATCCCACATTTTTCCCCCTAAATTTGGGGGGAAAACCCCTAAGTTGGCAACACTGTGTGAATTAGCGGAAGTCGAAAGCTCAACTATTGGCCCGTAAGAGTAAAATAAGGGTTCGTAGAGTTGAATTAGCTTAACGAAGGCGGGGCCGGTTATATAAAACAGAGTAAACACTCCCACGCCACCTGTGGCATACACAAGAATTAACAAAGAACTACCTAAAAAGCAAATAAAGGCTTTCTTACTTTCAAAGTTAAAAAACGTGAAAATAAAGTAGTTAAATCTGGTATCAGTACTTATGTAGGATATTTGCCAGGCTTATGAATATTATTACAATATAGCCAAACACAAGTCGTGCTGTTAGTATCTTAGAGATACAATTTCTTTTGAAAACTTAAATCTTTATCTTTGCAAAACGTTTTGCAATCCATTAGTTGCATTTAAACATTCATGAAAAACCACCAACGCTCTATATATATAACACAGCCTGCCAACGATTACTCTTAAGGTTCCTTGTGTGAGTTTGAATAAATTTGAAATATCATAAATGAAAAATCAAAATATTTATACATTATTATTATGAAGGAGACCACTTGAATAAAACATACCTAAACTTTACGATGATTAAAAACAAGGTATTTTAACTACAATACAGCTAAGAAACACTGCCGTTTGTACAAAGTTAAGAAAACCTAAAATACCCATCTACATAAATGTATGTTCTATACTTAAGCCTTATTAAAACACTAAAAAATAATTCTCCTTTTTTTGCATTCCATTCATTATTATTAAACTTTCCAAGAACTCTACATATTTCATAAAACTTTCCCTAAAGAGTGGATATAAATATTTTTTGTGTATTTTTTCACAAGGAAAAGGAAATGAAATGAGAAAACCAAGCATCAAAAAGATTCATATAAAAATAGTTAATCCACTGCACAAAAAAGTATCCCAGAATTTCTTCCCTACACTATTTCACTTTATCTATACTCCACCACTCGAGTACTTAGTATTTATTTTCTGCCCCAAAAAAGGCGAGTCACGCAGTTAACAAGACCAACAAAAACCGAGAAAGAGGAAAAAAAAAGATTCAGAGAGAAACAATGTTAGAGAGAACGTAGCTCATTTACTTAAAGAGGAAGCGGAAACTTCTTGGGTTGTAGTATCCTTTTTACTCAGTTAAGCACTGGATACTTTCCAGTTAAGGTTCACAGGACCGACGCCAATAAGCCCGTAAGGAAGAAGTTTATCTAATTGTCAAATAAGGTAGAATTTAACGAAATATTTTCCCAAATTATTAATAATTCGAAGAATAATTGTATTATCTATATTAATTAATATCATTTTGTTTAAAATTTTATCTTTCGGTAAGTTCGACCTAATTAACTATTGAAACTTTGGAACAAAAAATTAAGGAAAAATAAACGAAGACATTTCCCAGTTGGCAATGTAAGGTTTTTTCAACCTTGAACTGTAACCCAAAAAGAGGTTTTTCTAAGGCTATATTTGATAAACCTATAACCTTAAGAAACACATTTAAAGACAACATTTTGCGTAAATTTTGTGGAAAAACCTGAAAATTGTATGTTTATTCGTTAAAATTGGCCTTTCAACGTGAAAAAAATGTTTTTTTAGGGGATTTCCTCAGATTCTGATAATATTAAGGGAAATGTTGATCACATAAACCGGTGCATTTTACATTAAATTAAATATGAGTAACCAGGACCGGTCAGTTTTGATTATATCCGATTGATAACATTAACCGTGATCACATTAAGTCGACTAACTCCTTTTCTACTTACGCTACTTTTCATAAAACGCTGAACTTCCTTGTAGAAGTATCCTTTTACTCAGTGGATACTTTCCAGTCTCGATTTGTTCGATCAATAATTGATCAGCGTAAGAATCCCTCGCAGATATATGGAATTATTCATCGAGGGCCGCCGTGATTGAATTAATTGATGGACCGATTTCTAATCATGTTATGGGTTCCTTATCATAAGCATGCAAATTACCCTTCTCTAGTATTGGATTGCTCTTCTCTCTCAGATGATTTGTAGAGTGGATTGGAATGGATTGGGAATGTGCATGGGGATCTCGTTATACGAATAGGGTTTTACCGGTTTTGAAAATTTGTAAATGAATCTTTAAAATCTAATTGCATTTATATTTGTAATAAATACCTTTTATTTCGTTTTCAAGCTCCTTGACGGCATTATATATTATTGAACAGACTTTTCCATTCTGGTTGCTTTAAATGAAAACCCAACACTTGCTAACTAATATTTACCTTTGTTTTGATGACTTTCCCCCTACGCTTCCTGCGTATTTTCCAACTCTACTTCTTAAGACAGTGGTTCCCAAAATATGCCCCGTGGAACACTTAGTGCTCCGCGAAGTATTTCCAGGTGCTCATAATAATAATACATTTAAAACAAATACATTTTGTTTTGAAAAATTTATAATTTACGCTGCTCTGAAATTATTAGAAAATTAATTCAGATATAGTCTCAATGAGCTTGTCGAAGCAAACGGGAAAATGGAATGAATAAAGTTAAAGTTGTTTATTCTGAGCCGTATCCAAGGTTTAGTTTATGATTGTATCCAAGGTGGATACTTGAGCTACAGTTAAAAGAAAAAATGTAAATATGGGTTATGCATAGACAAATTATCCAAATAAAAATAAAGTAAAACCAAAGAAAAAATGTCAAACTTTCAAACACAATATGTGAGGCGGAAAGCGAAAAGGGACCTCTTGTCGGCGTTCGTCGAAATTGAGTTATTTTTTTTTCGCAATCTGTACAGATTTATGAAGATTTTAAGACCATCATCATACTTGTAGCTCAAAAAATGACGAATCGCCAGTAATTAAAAGTTTTAATAGAATAAGTGGATTTCGCGAAAAACGACCTTAAACTTTCAAAATGCTACCCTCTCGTTATTTTACACAGCTAAGGAATGATTTCAACAGCTAAAATTCGGTTCTGAAGGGTCCAAGGATCGATAATCGAGAGAAAAAAAAATTCGATAGTTTTGACCTTCTTCCGGTTTTTTGGCTTTTTCTCGAAATCAACTTTGCCGACAAGAGGTCCCTTTTCGCTTTCCGCCTCACATATATCTATTGGCGAAAATTAAACTGTAAAAAGTGACTCAAATATCCCCCTCTCCCTTATAGGTAAACACGTGATAAACAATCGATAAACACATTATCCACACTGTAAGAAATCGAATTTTAATCCATGTACACGAGACTATAGTTCAGTCGAAATTCGCAATCTACATAATTTTTATCAATGCATAACAAAATCCCGCTTTCTAATTAAAACAAATACCATTCATTACATACAGAACTCGAAATAATCCTTTCAAGCTTAATTATACTCATTCCTCCCATTATAAATATATCCGGGTAAACCGAAACATAAAGGCGCCTCTCCCATTTGTTGCCTCCATTTTAAAAACAAAGAAACCATCAGCGATCCGTATATATTCGTTCTTAGTGCTTGCACACACTATGGCGACTTGAATCGCGCAAGCCATTAATAAGGTCCTTATTAAACGGAGGGGAGAAATAAGGGCACTTGAGGGGAGTTGCATACTGTTATACTATACATCAACTTAAGTTGACCCTACTACGTCACTAACAAACAAAGTAGTTCTCATCGCGGTGTCTGAATTTCGAGTGAAACAAAGAAGGTCAATTTTAAAATACGATAATTCTTTTAAATCCATGTATATAGTGTCCTTTTATCACGATTTGCGTACCGAAACTCCTCTTAGCAACCAACAGACTTTGTGTTTACCCACTTTCTACTTCCGCGTAGTGACGTAATGGGTTCAGGAAACGTTGCTGTTGAGGAAAAGAGAAAATTTCAACCTTTCACCACAAAGTGGTTCAAATTTAGATGCAACATAATGCTCGGTAACAGGTAACTTGGTGAATAATGTTATACCCCGTTCGCACTGGCCTTTATTTTTTCCTCTATTTTCGTAAGCACTTTGTTGTCATGGAAACACACTAATCAATTCACTAATTTTCGCCCCTTGTCAGTGCAAAAGCCGTTTTCAAAAGATGGGGCGATTTTGCTTGTTTCCATGACAACAAAGTGCTAACGAAAATAAAGGGTATTTTTTCTGCCAATGCGAACGGGGTATTACCGAACTTTTGGTTGCAGCTAAATTTGAACCACGTTTGTGGTGAAACAGCCCACAACCTTTCACCACAAAACTGGTGAAAGGTTGAACTGTTTTTTTCAACAGTGCACTATATACTTGGTTCCACCTTAACTGTGCAGCAATGGAAAAGGCAGAGGATGTTAAGTACAATCCGACCGAAAAAAATAGTACTAGATTGTATTGTAAATTAAAATAAAGAATATGCAATTTTGTAAAATGTAACATACATATTATAGTTTAATGTGACTTCTATCATATAACGTAATTTAATCATATGTTAAAAGACTTTAATCGAAGCGAATGAATACAGTCCGTATGGTAGACCGGCAATAACTGTTTTTCTTTGCTGGAAACCGGTTTATCAACCCGGGTTGCTATGACAACGGCTGTGATTAGGTCACCATAGCCTTTTCTCTACTGCCAACCTAGGGTGACACAGGTGTGGTTGGGATTGGAAAAGTAGTCTAGTCCACAGAGTACTAGAACTGAGAGTCCGAGGCCATCATAGGCGCTAATGGAAATCGAAAAGTTGGATGGATTAGGGGACTTTTTGGCGCTGGGATCGCATCTACATCAAGAGAGGCGGGGGGAAAAGCCTGATTGGGCGAAAAAAACTTTTTCCCTTCTCCTTCGAAAATAGCGGATTGAGTGACGGGTTAAATGGACACGTCACAGCCTATCACAGGTGTGGTCACCAAAATGTACTCTCTGTCAATCATTTAGTTCCTCGTGGCGCCCTCACATCCGTCCAGAATTCGAAAATATCGTTTTGGACCCTCTGTTAGGATTTTTCTCTGTGGTCTAGTCCATCACCCTTTTTCTCTGCCTACCTTTTTAATAAGGGTCTTTATGACTTTCGCGAATCCAGTCGCCACAGTGTGGAGGAAGTATAATATCGATGGCGGAAAAATCATTATCGCCGCTCGGCTCTTTCAAAACGCATTAAAGTCAACAAAGCGAAATAATTACACGGGCGTATTATTTAAAAGTTCCTTTTTGCCGCGGGTGTCAATTGTCACATATATCGCGAATGGGAAAATGCAGACGGAATTTTAACTTTCCGAAATCGCCTTTTGCTTCTTCCTTTTCGCTTATCTTCTGGTTATAAAAATGGAATAGGGTAGCTGTTAACACCCTGAGTTAAAGGATCCTTTTTTTTTCTGTGTGCTTAGTTGTTATTTATTTACGTTGCTGTGGTTTCGTCATCGAGTTAAAGGGCTCGAATTTGTTAATTGCTAATGAGGTCTGGTTTGTAAGAAATTAATGTTTTCCGGTTGGAGACGACGAATTGAAATCCCCATTAACTATTTTCAATAGATTTTAAAAATACTTTTGAGATGAACCTGATATGTTATATATGGAGAGAGCGCACACTTTTTTCAGCTTAAAATATGTATTCCATTCCGTTAATTAAAAGGTGTTACGATTTCGCATTTCATAACTAGATATATTGTGTAATATATCTATGCAAATTATTTCATGAATAAAGCTTTAAAGCTTAAAGTATGATGTAATGTGCCCATTTTCTTTTGGATAAAACTTTGATAGATTCAATGTGTGGGAATTTTTTTTACAAAGAGGCATTATTTAAATTATAATTGGTATTACATTAAATATATTCCTTTTAAATTTATCGATGTGTGGGCGTTTCTCTATACATTGATAAATTGAAAATGCATAGTTTAATAATATATATTATGCAATGCTCTTACCAAATTTTTAATTCACTCACTATAAATTTAACAAAAATATTGCTCAAATGCAGTAAATGTAATGCAATAGAACAGTGTGAAAGGTGAGTTATATTTTACCTTTTATAATTGATTTATAACAAAGCATTCCATGAAACAATACAGGGTGTTTCAAAAGTTCGTTTCACATCTTATTAGGAACCAACAACTACAAGGGTCATGAAAGTAAGGCTTACCCCAAGGTACCCTACCCTGGAGAATCCATTGATGAATTTTTTTTTCATTGAGTTGCTTAACAACATTGGTAACAATACTTGCATTGATGTTTTTACTCTAGCTTCTTTTGGTTTTTTTAAGTTAATTTTTTTAACTTTATTATTTTGCCGCTAGGGGGCTGTTAGTCATCTCAATGGATTCTCCACAGGGTCACTTACCTAGGGGTAGACCTTATTTTCATGACCCTAGGAAAGTTTGGTTCCAAATACAAGCCGGGGAACGGACTTTTGAAACACCTGTATACTTTCCAAAAATGTGCAATATATGTTTGAGTTATGCTTTTTAGAGTTATGTTTTTAAATATTTGTTAACTTTATGTTTTCAAATATTTGTTCATTTTATGTTTGATTTTCCTCAATAGAATAACTCAATACAGGATGATTCAGAAATAATCATCAATAATTGAGGGGGGAGGTAGAGGGGCCCTAGACAAGCATATTTTGAATAGAGATGGTGGGGCGCAGCCTTACCGTTAAAGAGCTAGGACCTAATGTAGTGCGAGTGCGTTTAAAAGGCCGTTTTAAGAAGGCCCGTGTGACGAAACAAAATATTATAAATGAAAAAATCTATTGCATGAGGGAAGGAAGTATCCCTACTACTTACACCATGAATTCGATAGAATTTGACCCATTTTCTAAACCGTGGAGTGAGTTTCAAAAGTGCAATATTAATATCTGTGTCAAATATTGCTACCCTTAATGGTATTTAGAAAAAATGATGATTATAGAAGGAATTTTCAATGATCGTGACATTGATCATTGAAACTGTTTGATCATTGAAAATTCCTTCCCCGATCATCATTTTTCTAAATACCATTAAGGGAACTACAAATATTTGACTAAAATATTAACATTGCACTTTTGCAATGGTCCAATTTCTATCACATTGAGGATTTAAGTGGTACGGATACTTCTGTACCTCATGCAATAATGGTTTTCATTCTGTTATGTTTTGTTTTGTCACACGGACCTTCTAAAAACGGCCTTTTGAAACGCACTCGCACTACATTAGGTCCTAGCTTTTTAACGGTAAGTCTGCGCCCCACCATCCCTATTCAAAATATGCTCGTCTAGGGCCCCTCTACCTCCCCCACTCAATTATTGATGATTGTTTCTGAATCACCCTGTATAACTTGGGAGTTTATGTCACAAGAAATCTTTTCTCAGTTCCTTAGTTACCTTCTGAAAAAAAATCCAAGGTATGTTCAGCTTTTGTCTCAGGCCATACAAAATGTTCCTCCGTTAGAATAAAATGGTATTTGGGAAGTATAGACCTTTTACAGAACAAATTTGAAGGGATGTGAAATGATTTATATTTAACTCATGAAACACACAAAAGGTCAGTTGACCTTTGGACACAAAATGTCTTGTGGACACAATTGTCTCTTGGACACAAAGGGTCAGTTTAATGCACCTCATATGGCATCAACGTGTTAATATGGGATCTCCGGAAGGCTTTGTGGGACCGCCTCGCCTGTTGGAAACAACTGGACTAGAAATACCTCATAAGACGTTTCAAAATGTAAATGGGAAAATGAATACGGCATCAAAGTGTTAATATGGGATCTCCGGACGGCTTTGGGGACCGCCT
The DNA here is from genome assembly GCA_024610705.1 of Tetragnatha versicolor. Lineage (NCBI taxonomy): Eukaryota > Metazoa > Arthropoda > Arachnida > Araneae > Tetragnathidae > Tetragnatha > Tetragnatha versicolor. The sequence goes on from JANDEH010000001.1 coordinate 84,484,269, forward strand.
GTTGGAAACAACTGAACTAGAAATACCTCATAAGACGTTTCAAAAGGAAAATTTTAAGTTAAACCTTTTTCCACAAAGAACCTCATTGAATATCATGCGTTCGTCAAAAATTCCAATCCTAGAAAGTACTGATGAAGGAAAGGCGTCATAAAATACCCGCACACACATAAAAACGTGACCGGGCGGTTCAAAGACGAAAATCCCGGGCATATCGGTAACAAGATCGTCAGGAATATCCGCTTCAACAGCACCTAATTCGGGAACAAAGGGATCATAAGCCGCGCCCACTTCCCCAAAAAACTCCCTCCGAGAACCTAATCCTTTATTCCGGGGAATGAAAGCGAAGGGGTACCCGGAGGGGTCTGTGTCCACTCGAATAAGGAAGGAAGATTCTCGTATTTACTGATAAACCATTTTTCTGCAGGCTTCTTATCGATGCTGCAGAGAGGAATGAATCTTCGGAAAATCGTCCCTTCTCAGCTGGAAATTCCTTTTCAGTCCTCCCTCTGTTTTCGACTACTCGCTCTCTGTGGTGGGATGGATGGAAGATTTTTTTTTCTTCTTTCCTGCCTCTTGTTGGGGGATGAAGATGACGTTTTGTTTGCAGTCATTCCGATCTTTGTGGGGGTTTGTGGAAATGTGATTCTTTTGATGGGGGGTTTGTTTACCTGATTACTTCGAGTGGATGAGTTTTGTGAATGGGGTTGCGCTGTGGTTTTGGATTATGTATTTTGGTTTTCGGATACTTGAATTAGGATCTATGATGGGGAAAATATATTTATGTAATATCTGGTGTGTTCTTATTCTTAAAGTGTTTATTTTGGGCTTTGAGCAGGTGAAGCTGATTGTTTGAACTAATTATATACGATTTTCAATAGATTTGTATTTTTGAAAAATAAATATTTACTAGAATACGTATGATTGTGTTTATTTGTTTCTCGATGAATTATTAAGTCGTGGAAATGTTTTAGATCTTTTGAGAAACTGAAGAGCTCTGGAACTTAGGGTCACATGCAGCTGCCATCGAATCGAATCGAAAATCGAATATTCGTAATAGCATCGTAAATCGAAAAAAGCGATTCAGCAGTGTCACAATCGTTTTTCTCCATGACGTCAGCGCTCACAGGTCGACCAATGGAGTAACTTCACCTGACGTAGTGATCACGTGTTAACTACCAGTATTACTAACGCCACCTGGCGATGAATTGACCCCATTGGACTCGCTTCACCTGACGTAAGGATCACGTGCTAACTACCATCCAATCAGAATTCACTTCGATTCACGTGACCAATATTCGAGACTCTCCGGAGGTCTCGAGCCGCGCCTGGTCGTTTTTTATCACGTGACTCGATACGAGTAGCAGAAGTAACAGGTTGATAACCTGTTATTTCGATATACGATGGCAGCTGCATATGGCCCTTAAAATCTCTGACTACTACATTTCTGGACCGAAATTGCTTCAAAAAATGTGTATTTTTTTATTGCCCAGTGAATGAGCACTTAGCATTTGGATTTGCGATTTTCATACTTAAATAACAAATTTCAAGGCTTTTTCTCGGTCAATTTTAAAAAATAAGGTATGTTTCCATACATGCTTTTTCTCAGCAATATGATAGAAGTATTTCCAGATCTCAAAAATTAATAGTTTTGAAGGAAATACGGAACGCTCTTCTCAATAATGGAAGAAAATCACATTCACGCAGAAATCGCGGGATGATCAGTCAGAGGGTTAAACCTTGGGATATTTTAAAGATTATACCTACAAACAACATTTTCAATTCAATTACCTTTATAATAATCTTATTAAAAGTTTGCAGAGCACTGGAAGATCTCTCTGGAAGACAGTCTAAAACCTATTGCTAAATGCTTTATAAACAGAAGGGGGAGAAGAGGGGGTTACAAGAATTGTGACATCTTACATAAAAAATAGCATTTTTTTAAATGTTTAATTGACGTTATTATATACACTGTAAAAAATAATCCTGCAAAAAAACAGAAAATTTCTGGCAGCAAAAGTTGCCAGAAAAGTTTTGTAGGCCGAAAAATCCTGTTAACAGAAAAAAAATGTTACCTACAGGTAAATGCTGTAAAAAGAAACTTTCTGTCAAGTGATCTACAGATTTTTCTGTTGCCTCTCAGTAATTTTCTGTTTGTGCGCATGCGTGTGGACTTATTTTAGTTGAGTTTTTTATTTATTTAATTAATTAATATCCGGGGATAGAACCCACAACCTACCGCATGCTAAGCACGCACGCTACCACTGCACCAACGAAGATTCAGTATAATGTTGCCAATAGCTGTATACGTTTTCGATGCAGTAAGTTTCTGTTTAAGTACAGATAAGCTAAAAAACTAGATAAAAGCTGTTTTTTTACATAAAATAAATAGAAGTGCGGTGGGAATGTTACATGACAGAATATCTCTGTAAACATAGAGTCATTGTTATTGAAAATTTCTGTTTTTCTACAGTTTTTTTACAGTGTATAATCTCAGTTAACAAAATAAGAGTTCACTTTGAAATTATAAGGTGGGGTGCACTGTGCACTAAAACTTGAATAAAAACGATAGTCCCAGATTCTTACCAACTTTATTCTAAACTTATTGGTAGCATAGCAAAGCATGGCATGTGACAAATGGGGATGGAGTGAAGCGAATTGGGACACTCTGTAACAATAGAAAGGGGGGGGGGTAAAAATATTGAAAAAAGTGTGACATCATACATGGATGGCCCCTTGAGTAGGAAGATGAAATCCTAAATATATATTATTCTTTTCTAGAATGTACTGAAATGTGGAAAACAATGGAGGATATAAGCTGCCTATGCTTAGTTTCCAAAATAAATGAGGATTAAATAAAAAAGGTCATTTCAGACAGTCAAATGAGAATTGCTACTAGACAAGCCAGTCATTCCAATCGATCCCCTAATGACTGAGTCAAAAGCCAGAGAGTGGGTCCTCCAAATTGGGCCCTCTCGAGTTCCCCTGCAACACGTAGTCGGAACCCGAAGCGATAAGTATCGAGCCCGCGCTCCCCTCAGAAATGACAATAATCAGCATCGAAATCGTGGAGGTAATACGAAAAGAGTGAGCTTTGAAATAGAATCCCGTGGTTATAAAGGCAGTGGGTGGCAGACCCAAAAGGGTCATAAACCTAAAAGGAACCAACAATTTCGTTCATTAGTGAAAAGAAAGACAAATATTTCGGCAAATTAAGAAAACATATGATTCAAAAGATATTTTATAAAAACACTAATCTTACCTAAAAATATATGCCCAAAATTCGGACTAAGTGTACACCAAAACCAAGTTAAAACCCTGTTTTTAGAGTAAAATTTTCAAAAATTCCCCTTTTGTACTTTGAACTCTATTATTTACAACATTTTTTTACATTAAGTTCATAAAAATGCAAATCCTGCCAAAAATATTATCCAAAATTTAGACTAGGTGTACCAAAACTAGTAACCTGGTTTTTTATACAACTTTTAAAAAAAATTTCTGGGGGATGATCCCCAGATCCCCTTCGGTACTTGGAAAATTCTTTACCATAAACTTTTTTTACATTTAGTTCGTTAAACGCAAATTCTACCTGAAAAAAGATCAAAAACCTATACATTGGAACTATTAAATATGCATATGTGAGGTGCTGAGGGCTAATTTTTGGCCCCTCCTGAAATAAATTTCTAAATACGCCCCTAGCGACCTCTTATAAAACATCTTTTTTTAGAACTAAAATATTAACCTTTTTTTGTGGGTACCCCGGAGATATTTTTATAGCCTGCTAAGGGTGCCGCGGCTAAAAAAGTTCGAGAACCTCCGCATGAAAGCATTTAAGCTTCACAATTACTATTTTTGTTAGAAATTATCTTCAGATGTCATTTTACCCAATAAAATTTTACACTTCTGGGTAGTCACCTGCCTCGTGCGACCCCCTTTATCCACTACTAAGGCCAACTAAACTCTAGTTGGTCATGCTTACTCAGTGGCGGATCCAGAGGGGTGGCACTCTGGAAATGAGTAAAAACCCAACTTTTACAGGTCTAATTTAAAAAAATTTTTCTGGGGGAGGACCCCCATACCCCCATTAGTATCAAAATGGGGTATCCAGTGTTTATTTTTTAGGAAATCCCCAAAATTTTGACATCTTGGGTCAAAAAATAAAGGTAATAGTGTTGAAAAGTGCCCCCCTTAGACTAAAAACGTTTCTAAAATGAGTTAAATCCCTACTTTTACACGTCAACTTTCAATTTTTTTCTAAGGGAGGACCCCCATACCCCCAATGGTACCACAAGGGGATCTTGTCAGGTAAAGAGTCCCCCCCTTGGAGCCGGGCTGGATCCGCGCTTGTAGCTTGCTCCAAATCCACTCTCATAGTTACCTGAGCTTGCTACAAAGGGATCAGAAATTCGATGCTCTAACTTCGCCTAATATCCCTACGATCCCAATCATTTCCCGTAGTCATCACACCCCAACAAGTGAAAGGGACGTGACCTCGCGCGGTGTCACGTGACCCGCTCCATTACCTGCTGCAAATTCTACCCCCCCCCCAATCGATTCCCCTCCCCCCCTCAGGTGGGTGGGGGGAAGGCGAATCACGTCACCCCCGGGGGGTCCTCCCACGAGATGTGATTTTCAGAAATGAAATTTTTCAATCCCAGACGACTTTTTCCACCGCCCAGGGGGGGGGCGTTTGGAGGGGGGGGAGCGTTTACCGCGTTATTTATTTGGCGGGTGTGTTTAAGATTTTTTTTCTGGTTATTTCCCCGAGCGAGCTGTCAATAGAGGGGTGTGCGTAAGATTGCGACATCTTGATTGGAATTGATGGTGGGTCGTTTTCGACGCCCTTCCTGTGTTGTCTGCGATCGAACTTCGTTCGTAATCAGATTCCCTTAATCAGTCCGGATGCTTATGACCTGTTTCATCTTACGCCGCCCGAAACCTTCGTTAGTTCCTATGGATAGTTTTGGGGCGGTTAGGATTAAAAGGGGTAAACGACGAGAGGAATACCCCCCATCTGCAAAGCTGGCGGTTAAATTTCAAACTATTTCCATTTTAAAATGTTCTATTTGATTCATATAAATGAGTGCACTGGTACCTAGAGAGCCTGTATACGAGAGAGAGACGACAACCAGCGCCCAACTCGCTTAAAAGCATCTCTGCGCATCCTTGTGCGCAGTTAAAACTGTCCAAATCTCCAATTCTGTCCAAACTGTATCATGCCGCTGGTCTCGCTCCCATGCTAATCCAATGGAAGGAAACCTGCGGTGAACAGAAAATGCTGTTGACCAATCAGCGCGCTATACCGGGTTGTTGCCTCTCTCATATACAGGATCTGTACTGGTAACCAGTGCGATTTTAAGGGGAGGGACCGAGAAAAGTGACCTTCCTTGGGCTAAAATCGGAGGATAAAGTAGGGAAAAGGAGAGGAAGAAGAAAAAAAGAAAGTTCAATTAAATGACTGAAAATGAAAAAAATTTTTGTATCGTTCAAAAAATTTATTTTCTTTCATCTTTTTACTCTTTAGCCGACGTATTGGCCGAGTGGTTAGAGCATCTGACTGCGAAGCCATACGTCTGGGGTTCGAATCCCCGTTTGGCATGGATGTTAGTTTCTGTCCTTGTGTGTGATGAATGAATGTGGTCCCCCTGTAAAAAGGGGTTGTGCGAGCGAATGCGTGTGTGTGTGTGTGGCGTGGGCAACAGTACTTCACCTCCGTGGCTTCGGTCCACAGGTGCCCACTGGGTAACGCGAAGAAAGTACTTATTACGGCATGTCTGTTGGTTTATGAACTCTGTTATCCGTAACTGTTCAATTACCTGCCATTGGAAATAAAAAAAATCTTTTTACTCTTTTTTCTTTTCTTACCATTCCTTCTTTCCCCCATGTTTTTGCCCTGGGAGATCACTTTCACGAGCTTTTTTGGTCAGTTAAAATGTACTTAATTTCTATTTTCTTATATTTTTCCTACTATTTTCAACTTCTCAGAGAAAAAGGGATGGGAAAACAAATAAAAACCTTAAACGGTCAATTAGTTCACAAAAGAAAAACCCTTCTCAAAGAGGAGTGTGGGGGAACTCCCCATGACCCCCTGGCACCCTCCTATGGCAGGTCGGTCATTGATCGAGTTGTCCTCGATGAAACAAGCAATCTCGGCTCGCTAAGATCGCGAAGTGTTGCGAAAAGAACTTCACAGTCCTCTTAGATCTTAGTATTGGTGAACGATTGAGGTCAGAGCCACTAACAAATACAAAAGTAAATCACAAAAGTACCCACCTGTTTTCAGCTCCAAGGAGTTTTAAGGAAGTTGCCGTCTTTGTTCGAAAAGTTCTTCATACGCGTTCCTTATATAAGCTTGATCCTGATTTTCGTAGATCTGTAAGTCAAAATCGTCATCTTTCTTCCAGAGAGAAGGGATAATACAACTTATAATGATGCAAACAACAAGCCAAAATATTAAAATATTAAATACAACCGTTAAAAAAAAGATAAAAGTATTCAATTTTTATGGACGAGTTCAACTGTGTGACATCCCGAAGTCCAAGAACACGTCCTTCTATATTGTTCAAACTAAAATTGTGATTTATCCTCAAGGCTATGGGATTGAGTCAAGGGGCTTCCTGGTCAAAGTAACCTGTGTTTTTTTTCTGTTGAACTCGTCCATTTAAATAACAATATAATTGAAGAGAAAAAATAAAAGCAAATGTTTGACATTTTAGATCTTAGTTTTTATTCATATCTTGAAATATATAAGTGTGAACACATAAAATTTAGCAGAATAAAAAACACTTAGATAAAAATGAAATTTATATTTTTAAAACATTTTAAATAACTCTGTGTTGGTATGATAAATACCACTCAGTGTAATAAATCCAAAGAAGCATTTATTTTCAATTATATTAAATATCAATTCCAATAATTAAGTAATAAGTACGTTGCATTATTTTTTAATAGATTTAAAGAACTTCAGTGAAACTTAGAAACACGTAAAAATTAATTTCTCCTAAATTAATTGTGAATACTTTCTATAAACCACTGACCCAATCCTTAGCTTCTGTTCACTCACTGTTTGTGTTTATGCAGGTGGTGCAGAGAGAAGCAAAACGTCAAAAGTATAAAAAAACACTAAGCAAAAAACGAGTCATTTGGAGGTCGCTTTCAAATATTGCAATTAACAAGTTTAGATGATCAAAGCCTTATTTATAACAGGGACCTTTCTCTTATTACGACAGGGTGAAAGGTGCTACTTTTTACCGCGGTAGTCGTAAAATTCCGAGTATTATGAAAATTTTCGAAAATCTCAAACTCAACAATAAAGCACAAAATTAGGTATAATTACCGTATAACAACCGAGTGATTCTTTCTTTTGAAAACCCTGAGTCAACACTCTTTCGTTAGTATTTGCAGTTAGAGAAGTTAGAGTTGATTGTGGGGGAAAACAGCTGCTCCATGGAAAAGACGGCAGATAGTCAGACAGATGTTTGAGAAAACTGCCCGTCTGTAACACAAATATGATATTTATTAAAAAATTGTCTAGCCACGGCTAGACTGGATTAACTGTGTTTATATACGGCTTGCGCAATTACGTGAAAAGGTAGGTTCAAGAAACTGGGATCTACGATGTTAGCGCCATCTATCTGTCATTCATGGCATTCCACTGGAAAATAATTATTGGTTGGTTGATTTCATACGATTCAAAGATATGCTTAAAAGGAGCCACAGACGAGCAACTTAAATTTGTATTTTTATGACTTAGGTAAATGACTAAAAGTGTTCTTAGAACGTAAAAACAAAAATTATACGACAAAAAATATATATAATATAATTATATATTATAAAAAAAATAATACGCCCTCCAATCCTTCCAGAATTTGAAAATATCGTTTTGGAACCTGTGTTAGGATTTTTCTGTGTACTGCGTATTTTGAAGAGCCGAAGCAAACCAACCAACCAACCCTAACAAGCCATTACGCGAGGTACCCCCTCAAGCGGTAAAAACTGGAAACTTCCGGCGCCGTCGGCCGTGCGTCGGCTCTTTTGATCTTTTGGATAGTGGATAAGCCGTATAACCCACGGTCGCGATCAAGTTTAGCCGTGGTCTAGCACGTCAGCGCTAGTTGAATCATAAAAATTAAATTTAATCTTTAGTAATAACGCACCTTGAACCATTAATCCACAACGGATCTATTTTTTTTAGTTCAACCTTCTGAAAATCTTCGATTCAAACTGGAATCACAACGATCGCCATAAAATTACACAGCTAATCCCCAATATTGCAAACTGCGATTGCCCAATTTCTTTCCCAGCGTGTGAGCTTTTTTTTCTTCACACTTGTGAAGAAAAAAATCCATTCCTAAAGGGGCCTACAGACGAGCAACTTGGTCGTCTACCTGGTCATCAATTTGCGAAATTTACAACCAAGTTGGCCGTCTGTGGGGAAGTTGATGATTTAATTACAGATTGATGATCTGATCGTCAACATGGTGGGCGGAGCTTAATTGAAACATATTATTAGGAAAATAACAAAAACTAAGCATTAAAAATTATAAAAATATAATTTTAGCAGGAGAAAATAATTAAATAAAATATGATTTTGCATTTAAAATACCAAAAATATATTAATTTGTTACAATCTGATTAATTTTTTTCTAATTGTTTACATTTTGGTTGTCAACCAGATTGGCGATCCGTGTAAAATCATCAACCCAGTCATCAACCCAGATTGATGACCAAGTTGCTCGTCTGTAGGCCTCTTTACCAGACGATAGCATTATAATCCAGTCAAAAGCTGCAAAATCTGAAAATTTCTAATCATAATCAGTCCACGTAACTCAGAAGCCAATCAAATCGAAGGATTCCATAGAAGGGTTAAACGTCACAATTTTCTCATCGACAGACGATTCCCACCTGCCTCTTCTATTTCGCGCTCATTTCCCCACCAAATTGATTAGTCTGAAGTCAGTTTGTAATGGTGCGTATGTTTTTTTTAAGAATTTTAACTTAAATTTTAAATAAGTTCCATCAGGGTCTCGGGTGTGATTTTCATCGAGTTTTTCCGTCGACCAGCTTCTTCACAGGAGTTCAGGTATCGTTATGAAAGTTGTGGTTTTTTTCCGATCTGCTTTGATGAAATTAATTGTTTGGAATAGAATGTTAGTGAACAATAAGTTATCGCGAATGGCTAACAACTAAATTTAAATTTGAGGTTGAAAAGCAATGCTTTTAACGTGATCTATATATGTTTCATTTTATTGTTTTGGCTGTTTTTGATTAATGAAAGAAGTCATTTTCTTAATTGTGTTGATAAAAACAGTGCCGTTCATTTTTATATGTTTTTTAAGGAGTTTTAGCTAGTGTATGTACTACATTCTTGGTGATCGAGAAATATCATTTAGATTTTTGAGTAACGTGTGTACATAACTGTATAAAAACTAATTGATTCAGTGTAATCATATAGTTATGGTTTGCAACACGTATTAACTTGGCCAGTAATCGATATTACTTGTTATTTGTTGTTCCAACATAACCTATGATTTTGATTTTTGAATGTTAATAACTGGTGAAATTTGTGCTAATTTGAAATAACTATGATTTTTAGAGTATGTGGTATCATGGTTTATCAATTCCATGGTTATAAATTACTGTTGTGAGAAATTGTTTTGACCTCACTTAATGTTGAAAAAACATTTAAGGAACTAATTTTCTGTTTTGGTATATTTAATTATAGTTTAATCGAATAAGGTTACCTTGATATTATTAGAGTTATAAACATGATTAGTTATGGGCTATAAAATTATAAATAGTGGTTCAGTGTATTCTCTAAAAAATTCTCACTATTTTTTAAGTTTGATTAATTTCCAGATGGTTTCAAGCTTGGATTTAGGTATTTAATTTACAATATGATTCTTAAATTTCGATGGTTAGATCAAGCATAAAATGGCTGAACTTGATTATAAATTGTATGTATCGTTAAAAACTCTAAAGAAAAGTTTCTGTAGTACTATTTATTTATTAAAATTTTATAATAGATATTGAGCTAATTAGTTTTACAGACAGGGCAATGAGAGAAACTTCAAATCTGGGGTGGATGATTCATACAATTGAAGGATTCAATTTTCCTTTATAAAAATTTGTTTTTTTATTTCGCACCATCAACTTAACTTTTTTTAAGGGAGGAAAGCGTTGCCCTCGTCAAGGGTTTTAAGTTAGGGGTAAGAATGGGCGCAAATGAGCCAGCTGCTTTACTACTGCATTTTTAGAAAAAAAAGCAGATGTTTTTATTTCGAGATTTGAAGGTAGCGAGAGTGGAATCTGACCTGAACTTTTTTGTGCATCAACATCTGTCTGTTTAATTAGTTTTAAAATTTTTGTCGCCGCACCGGATGTTGGCATGGGGAACAAATGTATGAAATACGATAGTTTTCTTGGAATATGTAGGGCTAAGGTGCTTGCGGTTTTCCCAACATTGAATGGACATGTGGGCATCGCAAAAAGTCTTAAACACACTGAATTGAACAAATTTTTAATTTAAAGTTTGCATATCCCTTTGATTTTGATTAAGAATCGCGGTTCCATAAATATTAACGTGCCTTATTGTAAAACTTCCATATTAAAAAAATATATATTACAATATTTCTTGTACTCTATTTCAAGCCAAAAATTGGAGAAAAAAACAGGTATAATACTAACTTAAAAATAGTCTAAATATAATGAGCATTTACAATTGAGAATTAAATGTATGCAATGATATTAAATCATTCATAACATTTCATAATATCACTCATGTGGGAATTTTTACTTTTTAATCAATTACTTACTTAATTTTTTCTGCAAATTTATTGACAATAAGGTTTGAATGATGGGTATTCAAAGGGTATGAAACGGTTTTTGTATTGCAAAGATTATTCGTAAGGTTTTAAAGCCATAAAAAACTCCATTAGTTTTATTCCACATTTTTTTATCAAATAGTTACAAAGTACAGAAATAACTCCAGTATATCAAATTTGAAACAGTTTTTTAGATATAAGTGTTAGTAAAAATTCCTAAATTAACTTGGTAAAAAAACATATATTTAAAAAAAGTAGATAAATATCACCAAATATATAAAATATCACAACTGCCAACGGATTTCAAATCATTTTAAGTAGAAATAATAATATAAGAAGTAGACTCACTCATTATTAACTTTAAAATTTTTAAAAGTGTAAAATATATCAATTGCTTATATTAAAGTTAAAAAATAGATTTTCGAATTACTAACACATGATTAATATGTGTATCATAAATGTATTTTAGCAATAAAAGTACTTAAAGCAAACTAAGTCAATTGAGGTTATTTATGAAAACATAAGAAATGTCTTCAAATATTAAGAAAGTTACTGAATAATGAGACGAAAACAAATGAGCTGTGTCATAAAGAAAACTGTCTCTAGAAAGCAAAAAAATCTATCCAGGGATCAATTGACACACGGGATGAAAAATTCAATGGCGTGGTCCCTTTTCCAAAATTTATTCGATTTTTCACTAAGGATAGGTAAGCATATTTTTAAAATTGTATTTTCATGCTTTTAAACATGAACAGTAGTAAAATTTTAGGGTTTTCTCAGTAGGACCAAATCCTTGTCAATTTCTCCCTGTGGGCTGTTCAATATGTCACTAAAGTTAGGTTAGAACTTTTCTTAAAATAATCTCTTCATGCTTTTAAAGCACGAATTGTAGTCAAAATTTTAGGGTATTTTTAGATGGACCAAATCCTAGTCAATTTCTCCCTGTAGGTTGTGCACACCTCATTACATTTCTAACCATTTTTATGTCATAAAACATACAAAATGTTTCAAAGATAGAAATGTCATTGCTAAAACTTTGATTTTTGCAAGATATTAATTTTGTGTTTATAACCCATGCCAGAATTTAAATTTTTGTATTAATGGGATATGTTCCCATTTCTCCTTCTGGAAAATTACCTGTATGTTGACAGTTAAGTAGAATTAAGGGATCAGTTGACACTTGGGATGTAAAATTTATTGACATGGTCCATTTTTCAAATTTATTCAATATGTCACTAAAGTTAGGTTAGAACTTTTCTTAAAATAATCTCTTCATGCTTTTAAAGCATGAATTGTAGTCAAAATTTTAGGGTATATTTAGTTGGACCAAATCCTTGTCAATTCCTCCCTGTAGGTTGTGCACACCTCATTACATTTCTATCCATTTTTATGTCTTAAAAAATACAAAATGTTTCAAAGATAGAAATGTCATTGCTAAAACTTTGATTTTTGCAAGATATTAATTTTGTGTTTATAACCCATGCCAGAATTTAAATTTTTGTATTAATGGGATATGTTCCAATTTCCTCTTCTGGAAAATTACCTGTCTGTTGACAGTTAAGTAGAATTAAGGGATCAGTTGACACTTGGGATGTAAAATTTATTGACATGGTCCATTTTTCAAATTTATTCAATATGTCACTAAAGTTAGGTTAGAACTTTTCTTAAAATAATCTCTTCATGCTTTTAAAGCATGAATTGTAGTCAAAATTTTAGGGTATTTTTAGATGGACCAAATCCTAGTCAATTTCTCCCTGTAGGTTGTGCACACCTCATTACATTTCTATCCATTTTTATGTCATAAAACATACAAAATGTTTCAAAGATAGAAATGTCATTGCTAAAACTTTGATTTTTGCAAGATATTAATTTTGTGTTTATAACCCATGCCAGAATTTAAATTTTTGTATTAATGGGATATGTTCCAATTTCCTCTTCTGGAAAATTACCTGTCTGTTGACAGTTAAGTAGAATTAAGGGATCAGTTGACACTTGGGATGTAAAATTTATTGACATGGTCCATTTTTCAAATTTATTCAATATGTCACTAAAGTTAGGTTAGAACTTTTCTTAAAATAATCTCTTCATGCTTTTAAAGCATGAATTGTAGTCAAAATTTTAGGGTATTTTTAGATGGACCAAATCCTAGTCAATTTCTCCCTGTAGGTTGTGCACACCTCATTACATTTCTATCCATTTTTATGTCATAAAACATACAAAATGTTTCAAAGATAGAAATGTCATTGCTAAAACTTTGATTTTTGCAAGATATTAATTTTGTGTTTATAACCCATGCCAGAATTTAAATTTTTGTATTAATGAGATATGTTCCCATTTCTCCTTCTGGAAAATTACCTGTCTGTTAACAGTTAAGTAGAATTAAGGGATCAGTTGACACTTGGGATGTAAAATTTATTGACATGGTCCATTTTTCAAATTTATTCAATATGTCACTAAAGTTAGGTTAGAACTTTTCTTAAAATAATCTCTTCATGCTTTTAAAGCATGAATTGTAGTCAAAATTTTAGGGTATTTTTAGATGGACCAAATCCTAGTCAATATCTCCCTGTAGGTTGTGCACACCTCATTACATTTCTATCCATTTTTATGTCATAAAACATACAAAATGTTTCAAAGATAGAAATGTCATTGCTAAAACTTTGATTTTTGCAAGATATTAATTTTGTGTTTATAACCCATGCCAGAATTTAAATTTTTGTATTAATGGGATATGTTCCCATTTCTCCTTCTGGAAAATTACCTGTCTGTTGACAGTTAAGTAGAATTAAGGGATCAGTTGACACTTGGGATGTAAAACTTATTGACATGGTCCATTTTTCAAATTTATTCAATATGTCACTAAAGTTAGGTTAGAACTTTTCTTAAAATAATCTCTTCATGCTTTTAAAGCATGAATTGTAGTCAAAATTTTAGGGTATTTTTAGATGGACCAAATCCTAGTCAATTTCTCCCTGTAGGTTGTGCACACCTCATTACATTTCTATCCATTTTTATGTCATAAAACATACAAAATGTTTCAAAGATAGAAATGTCATTACTAAAACTTTGATTTTTGCAAGATATTAATTTTGTTTTTATAATCCATGCCAGAATTTAAATTTTTGTATTAATGGGATATGTTCCCATTTCTCCTTCTGGAAAATTACCTGTCTGTTAACAGTTAAGTAGAATTAAGGGATCAGTTGACACTTGGGATGTAAAATTTATTGACATGGTCCATTTTTCAAATTTATTCAATATGTCACTAAAGTTAGGTTAGAACTTTTCTTAAAATAATCTCTTCATGCTTTTAAAGCATGAATTGTAGTCAAAATTTTAGGGTATATTTAGTTGGACCAAATCCTTGTCAATTCCTCCCTGTAGGTTGTGCACACCTCATTACATTTCTATCCATTTTTATGTCATGAAACATACAACAAAATGTTTCAAAGATAGAAATTTCATTTCAAAAACTTTGATTTTTCAAGATATTAATTTTGTGTTTATAACTCATGCCAGAATTTAAATTTTTGTATTAATGGGTTGTTTTCCCTTTCTCCTTCCGGAGAATTACCTGTCTTTTGACAGTTAAGTAGTATTCAGGGATCAATTGACACTTGGGATGTAAAATTTATTAATATGGTCCATTTTCCAAATTTCATTCAATATGTCACTAAAGTTAGGTTAGAACTTTTATTAAAATAGTCTCTTCATGCCTTTAAAGCATGAGTTGTAGTCAAAATTTTAGGGTATATTTAGTTGGACCAAATCCTTGTCAATTCCTCCCTGTAGGTTGTGCACACCTCATTACATTTCTATCCATTTTTATGTCATGAAACATACAACAAAATGTTTCAAAGATAGAAATTTCATTGCAGAAACTTTTATTTTTGCAAGATATTAATTTTGTGTTTATAACCCATGCCAGAATTTAAATTATTGTATAAATGGGATATTTTCCCATTTCTCCTTTTGGAGAATTACCCGTCTTTTGACAGTTAAGTAGTATTAAGGGTCTATCCTAAAATATAAAAAATTGTAATAGATTGGGGTAAACCCATTCTACTTTAGAATTTAAAAAAAAGATTGTTATAATAATAGTAATAGATTGATGTAAGCCCATTCTGCCCCAGAATGTAAAAACTATTTTATTATGTATTGTAATAGATTTGGGCTAAACTTTGTCTACCCTAAAATAAAAAAAAATTGTAATAGATTTGGGTAAAACCCAGTCTACCCTGAAATATAAAAAAATTTTAATGCATTTGGGTAAACCCATTCTACTTTAGAGTTAAAAAATATTGTTATAATGATTGTAATAGATTGATGTAAACCCATTCTGCGCTAGAATGTAAAAACATATTGTATAAAGTATTGTAATAGATTTGGGTAATACCCAGTCTACCCTGAAATATAAAAAAATTGTAATAGATTGGGGTAAACCCATTCTACTTTAGAGTGTAAAAATATTGTTATAAGAATTGTAATAGATTTGGGCAAAACCCAGTCTACCCTAAATATAAAAAATTGTAATGTATTGGGGCAAACCCATTCTACTTTTGAGTGTAAAAATATTGTTATAAGAATTGTAATAGATTTGGGTAAAACCCAGTCTACCCTAAAATATAAAAAAATTGTTATAGATTGGGGTAAACCCATTCTACTTTAGAGTGTAAAAATATTGTTATAAGAATTGTAATAGATTTGGGCAAAACCCAGTCTACCCTAAATATAAAAAAATTGTAATGTATTGGGGCAAACCCATTCTACTTTTGAGTTTAAAAATATTGTTATAAGAATTGTAATAGATTTGGGTAAAACCCAGTCTACCCTAAAATATAAAAAAATTGTAATAGATTGGGGTAAACCCATTCTACTTTAGAGTGTAAAAATATTGTTATAAGAATTGGGTACTTACGTATTATCCCGTCGATTGATCCGTGACTGTCAAATTCAGCGGCACATCCATAGAAAAGCCAATGAGTTGTTTACCGTTTTCGAATTCAGCGGTACGGTCGACGGGATAATACGTAAGAACCAAGAATTGTAATAGATTGATGTAAACCCATTCTGACCTAGAATGTAAAAAAATATTGTATAAAGTATTGTAATAGATTTGGGTAATACCCAGTCTACCCTGAAATATAAAAAAATTGTAATAGATTGGGGTAAACCCATTCTACTTTAGAGTGTAAAAATATTGTTATAAGAATTGTAATAGATTTGGGCAAAACCCAGTCTACCCTTAATATAAAAAAATTGTAATGTATTGGGGCAAACCCATTCTGCTTTTGAGTGTAAAAATATTGTTATAAGAATTGTAATAGATTTGGGTAAAACCCAGTCTACCCTAAAATATAAAAAAATTGTAATAGATTGGGGTAAACCCATTCTACTTTAGAGTGTAAAAATATTGTTATAAGAATTGTAATAGATTGGGGTAAACCCATTCTACATAGGAACAAAAATAATTTTAAAAAATTGTAATTCATTGGTGTAAACCTTTTCTACTTTTGAATTTAAAAATATTGTTATAAGAATTGTAATAGATTGATGTGAGCCCATTCTACTCTAGAATGTAAAAAATATTGTATGAAATATTGTAATAATAGATTTGGGCAAAACCCAGTCTACCCTAAAATATAAAAAAAATTGTAATAGATTGGGGTAAACCCTTTCTACATAAAAATGCAAAAAAAAATAAAAAAAAGTTATTTATTGGGGTAAACCCATTCGCTTTAGAATGTAAAAATATTGTTATAAGAATTGTAATTGATTGATGTAAGCCCATTCTGCCTTGAATGTGAAACAAAATTTTTTAAAGAATTGTAATGGAGTGGGGTAGTAGATTTAGGTAAAACACATTTTACCTTATAATGTAAAATAAAATTACTGAATGCATTTTTTTAACAATTGTGGTGACACCCTTTCTACTCCCATACAACATATTTTCTCAGTTCAATCGGCATTTTATTTCTGAAAGAATTGTTTTTAAAGGTGTAAATGTACTCTAATTGAATCGCTTATTTCAGAAACATGTTAAACGCAATGTTAATCCTATGGGGTTTAACATGTTTCTGAAATAAGCGAATCAATTGTTTATTACTGAATGAATTGTAGTAGAATGTGGTAAATTCCATTCTTCCACTGAATATGACAAATTGTGTCTCATCAGTATAAATCATCTTAGTTATTGATGAAGTTATTTGTTTTTCTGATGCATGTAAATGCATACATTGTTTGAGTGCATGTTAAAAAATGGGATAATATTGACCCATTCTTCTAGAGACAGTGAACGCAACTAATTGTTTCAGTAAAAATCGGCTTTTTTTGCTACAGAAACTCTTGTTCCTGCACAAGTAATAATGATATAATGAGTGAAGTTGTGTTATTTTCTAGTGAATGCATTACAATAGAATGTAGCTAGAATGTAGTGCAGAAACTCAAATATTTCTCACTTTTAGCATCAAAGTAACTTTAATTCAAATAGTTAAAATCTAATTTTTTAATGAAAATCCAAAAGTTGGCAGCTGTGATATTTTTGGTGAAATATTTATACTGGAGTAATTGATATTCCCTCTATATATTTATTTATAAATTTATTATATTTCATTCAAAAGTTTAAAAGCACTGAATTTATTTTTGAGACTGGAGTTCTTCTGTATTTTGGTATATTCTTAATTTGTTATTTGAAAAAAATATGTATAAATTTATCTTTTATTAATATTTTCAGCTTTTATGCCATTTAAAAGTTATAACCTCATAAAAATATTTCAAAATTCAATTTCGATTTTTCTAATCTTATTTGGAATTCGTTTAATTTTATTCTTAAAGTCTTCCCAAGCATTTTTTTAGGAAATCATAGACATTTTCTCAAACTGATAGTTGTTTTCGTTATCTTAACTTTTTTCAATTACTTTTTTTTCAAAGAATAGATTGGTTAAAGATGGAAGCCCCCTTCTAAATGCTTTCAAAGTTTACTTTATTTTCAAAATTCAGGTGTTTCAGAAACTTAACTAATAAGAAGCTGTTCTTATCGTTTTCCTCATTAAACACTACTTCATCAAATTTAATTAAAAATTTAAGATTACACAGCTCTATAATTTGTTTTTAACAATGTCTTTAGGCAACAAGACAACTCCAAAAAAAATTGAAGGAATGAGGTATGCATAAATCAAAGGAATATGCACTCTCCTAAATTGGTGGTTTTATCGATGGTTTTAACGTACCCCAATTTTGCCTTCATTTACCTAGTGGTTAAGGCATCGGCCTCGTTAAATCTGTGGATCCCTAAGTCCTGTGGTCCGTCATGGCGCAGTTTACCACGGGTCCAGGTGTCTGGAGCCTGTTTCCCTCCCCTTAAGATACAGGGCAAAATTGTGGCGGTGGCGATAGATAGTGGCAGCATCTATCTCTATCATATAACATGAGGCAGAAGGCGGACTCCTGCCATTTATAGGCCTCACTTTCTCAGGAGCCACACCCCCTTTGCCTTGAATCCTTATGGAGCTTGGGTATTCCAAGTGGCACACGACAACAACTAGCCAATCGAACAATAAACAATGATAAAAAAGTGTTTTGACTAGGTCCTCTCTTCTGCAATTTTTTCGCTTAATGATATGTTACTTTAGTAAATTTGTCATTTTATTTTAAAAGGGTGAGATTGAGTGTATGATTCGGAAACATTTTCAAATGTCATAAACAATCGGTTTATTTAGAATCGTAAATAATCAGACGCATACAAGTATACATCTTTTAGTGGATAAGAGAAAAATTATTGTTTTACTATACAGGGTGATTCAGAAATAATCATCAATAATTGGGGGGGAGGTAGAGGGGCCCTAGACTAGCATATTTCAAATAGGGATGGTGGGGCGCAGCCTTAACGTTAAAGAGCTAGGACCTAATGTAGTGCGAGCGCGTTTCAAAAGGGCGTTTTTAGAAGGCCCATGTGACGAAACAAAACATAATAAAATGAAAAACATTATTGCATTAGGTACACGAGTATCCTTACTACTTAAATCCTCAATGTGATAGAATTTGAACAACTTTCCAAACCGTGGAGTGAGTTTCAAAAGTGCAATATTAATCTTTTAGTCAAAGAATGGAGTTCCCTTAATGATATTTGGAAAAATGATGATCGGGGAAGGAATTTTCAATAATCGTAACATTGATCATTGAAACTGTTTGATCATTGAAAATTCCTTCCCCGATTATAATTTTTCTAAATACCATTAAGGGAACTCCATTGTTTGACTAAGAGATTAATATTGCACGTTTTAAAACTCACCCCACTATTTAGCAATTGGTCCAATTTCTATCACATTGAGGATTTAAGTAGTACGGATACTCTTGTACCTCATGCAATAATGTTTTTCATTTTATTATGTTTTGTTTCGTCACACGAGCCTTCTAAAAACATCCTTTTGAAACGCGCTCGCACTACATTAGGTCCTAGCTCTTTAACGGTAAAGCTGCGCCCCACCATCCCTATTCGAAATATGCTTGTCTTGGTCCCCTCTACCTCCCCCCAAATTATTGATGATTATTTCTGAATCACCCTGTATATAAAATTTTGGAAAAGCAGAAAAGTAATTAAGATTAGTTTTTATCTGATTTTCATAGATTTTCATAGCCTTTTTGATATAAAAGTGTTAAGACTTTAATAGTTAAGATTCTTTAATTGTTCTCATTAATTGAGCTTAGAAAAATTATGTGCTTACAAGCATTAGATATGACAGAAAATTCAATTTTAATTTCGTATTTATGTTGTATTGAGGTTGTGTGGGTTTATTTGGAATGAGTATCTGTTTAAATTTAGTCGTACACTCCTATTATATTCAAATATTGATTTAGTTGCTAATTGTCCTTTTTGTAATGAGAAATACTTATTATTTTTTAAACATCAATTGTGCTTAAAATTTATAATCAAAATTATAATTTGAAGTTTATTACCATAATATTGATGCTGAACGTAATTTATGTAATTTTTAACTGATCTATTTCATTTTTCCGGAAAATGATTTATTTTTGATAGAAAATTTAATTTAGACCATAGGGAATGTGCTAAGTGTTTTGATAAAAAAAAGAACGCACCCTTCAGTTTGTAAATGATACATGAATCCTAGCTTGGAACCTCAGAATCAAAAATTACTTTTATTGACTTTCAAAAGATTGATTAAAATAAAGTGGTAAATAGTTAGTAGTACCTCCTAGAGAAAAACTTGTGACGTATTACTGTATTGTAACGATTATTATTGAAACGGATTTTTCCACTAAATCTCAAACGTTAAAAAACGTTTAGTGTAAAATCTGAGAGGCTATCTTTTAGTTTCGGGCTCCTCTTAAGAGTTTTGGTATTTCTGTTTAGGTTTTTACCTGGAGGTATGACTATATAGTTAAGTATTTGAAAAAAAAATATTAGATATAATCTAGTACTTGCCAAGTGTAAACTATCAGCGAAAGTTTCTAAAAATTGTATCACAATATTTAATTTTGACATGTTGATCTTTTTTTTGACAAATGTTAATATAATAGAATTAATACACTAGCGGAAATAAAAATCCCAACACCAAGAAGGAAAGGAGATATCAAAGTCAAATTTATTTCTATGATTGCACATAGTATCAATGATAATTGATTAAAAAATCAGCCTTCCTGGATGTTAGGGGGCCGAGAAAACCAGGGAGGAGTGTTGTCTCCATAGGTGTCCATTACCGCTTTCACACGTCATGGTATTGAGTGACAGGGGCTCTAAATGACTTTTGAGGGATTGGAGGACCATGTTGCCTCCTCAGGTAGTCCAAATTCATATGGTGCACCAGCGGACGTTGCATACCGGGCTAGGTGATTTCTCCTCATTAACCGGGCTTGTTTTGTGGGTGTTGGTTCTAGAGAACTGGTAAGACGGGGTTAAAATGCAACCTAGGGGGTTAAGAAGAAAGCTTGGACATTGCATACAACATGTGGTTGTGCATGTTTCTCTTGAAATTTGTCCCCAGGACAGGTCTGAAGGTAAGGGCGGACAACCGGCTAAAAAACCTCAATGACGCAGCTCTGGTTGATGAAGTACTGGTGAATCATACTCAGGAGTTGCAGAAAGGGAATCCAATGCATCCCCACTCCGTTACCCTGCATCACCACTCCGTGGAACGATTAGAAAATCATCAGCTGAGTGCGCTCTCTCCATTGTGTCTTCAAACTCATACCCAACCGTCGTGGTGCTCCAAACCGAAGCAGGATTCTCTCATAAACACAATGTCATGAAATTGGGATTTTCATTCCCTTACTTCGTGCACTATTGGAAACAGAAAGGTCCATTTTCAGCTCCTGGTGTGTAGACAAAGATGTAAGAAGCTATGCAGACCAAACGGACAATCCGCAGTACTGCAAACGACATCCATCCCACTGCCGCTTGTCCTCAGTATGATCTACCGGTACTTTGGCCAACCAGAGCTGCTTCATTGAGGTTTTTTAGCCGGTTGTCCGTTCTTACTTTCAGACCTGTCCTGGGGACAAATTTCAAGAGAAAATGCACAAACACATGCTTTATGCAATATCCAAGCTTTCTTCTTAACCCCCTATGTTGCATTTTTACCCTGGCCTATCCGTTCGTAAGAAGCAACGCTCACAAAACATGTCCGGAGAAAGAGGAGAAATCACCTAGCCCGGTATGCAACGTCCGCTGGTGCACCATATGAATTTGGACTACCCGAGGAGGCAACATGATCCTCCAATCCCTCAAAAGTCATTTAGAGCCCATGTCACTCATACCATGACGTGTGACGGCGGTAATGGACACCTATGGAGACAACACTCCTCCCTGGTTTTCTCGGCCCCCTAATATCCAGGAAGGCTGATTTTTTAAGCAATTCACATTGATACTATGTGCAATCACAGAAATAAATTTGACTTTGATATCTCCTTTCCTTCTTGGTGTTGGGATTTTTATTTCCGCTAGTGTATATGCTTTAAATATTTATAATAAATGTCTTACATTTTCAGGGCATATTTTTGCATTATGGTTTGACTGTGGTTTTATGGCCAAAGAACCTAGTTATGTCATATATTTATGGGCGATGATTTTACCTTTTCAAGGGTTCATCTAGAGCAGTGTTTCCCAACGTGGGGCGCACGCCCCACCGGGGTGGATTTGAAAATGTTCTAGGGGGGCAATTTGGGGGGGCAATTTGAACTAGGGGGCAATTTGAAAATGTTCAACCAAATTGCTACCCAGGTGGGTCCAATATAGGGGAAAATTTAAAAAACGTTTTAGCAAAAAGTTAATCAAAATCTTATAATATTATTCCATCTGAGAATGTATGTCTGAAATATGGACCAGTAGGGGAGAGTGTTGTACCTATGGACAAAAATCACGTTTGGATTTTTCTAAGACAGGTAAAATCACATTTTGACCATTTAAAGTGCCCAACCTATAGTCCTAACCTTTGTGAGTAGAGAGATATTTTTTACTAGTCGAAATCTTGAAAATTGGATTTTTAATCATTTATAATAACTTGGAAAAATTTGTGTCCAAAGGTACAACAACCTGTTGTACCTATGGACAGACCCAGTTGTACCTGTGGACACCCTTAAAAAGGGAAGTTTTACTTGAAAAAAGCTAAGAATGAACATTTTTATTGATAAATTTCCTTTTAATAACCTATTTCAAGCCTTTTTAAAATTGAAAATAGATTTTTTAAAGTAATGTAGTTTTAGATCGTAAATGATCATTAAAACGAAGTTGAATGATAAAGTCTTGATTTTTTACCAAAAACACAAAAATCACATGGTATTTTCAGATAAGAATTTAAGGTAGTAGTTTCATCAATCATGCTGATTGATCTGACAACTTCACTGATCCAAAAAAAAAACAATTCGATCGACACTTAGTTGTGCAATCATTTGGTGGTAATAACAATAATAATTTGGTGGTAAATCGTCTTCAGTGGAAATTTGAAGTTTTTTTAATCGTCATACTTAAATGCGATAGGGTGCTTAGGGTTTTATACCATATTTTAAATTAAATTCCAAGTAGAATCATAAATTTAAAAAAGTAGTTTAGATCACAAAATATTTGATTTTTCATCTAAAATTCACTTGAAAATAATCGCTGAAAAATAGATTACCATTTAGAATTAATTTAACATTTATTAAAATGTATTCAGTTAAATGAAACCTGATTCTAAAACGCCGATTAGCTACAGACACCCACAAGAACGTGTCCGTAGGTACAACACTTATGGTGTCCGAAGGTACAGCATCAGGTGTTTTTGCATTCAAAGTTCTATAAAAGATAAAAGAATTGAGATCTGACGATTTCTAATATCAAAACTAAAAAGTCAAAATCTCGGGGATTCCCCCCATATATCCCATTTTATCATATCATAATCATAGAGGAAGAAAATAATTAATGTAGTGATGCACTAAAAAAAACTTTGAGCACCTAAAAACAGTATTTTTACTATAGAAAATTTAAATAATATTTTAAACAGCTGCTTTCACGTTTGCAACTAGATAGCATCTGTTTACATTCAAAATTGACCACAAATTCAAATTTACATTTTTTCCCGAATTTTAGAATGAGGTGGCTGAAGGTACAACCGTCCGTAGGTACAACACTCTCCCCTATATATCAAAACCAAGTTGAAACCATGTTTTTAGTCTTATTTCCAAACCTTTTCTGCGGGATGACCCATGATCTCTTTGTTTTTAGAACGCTTGACTCTTCACAAAATTCCAATTCCCAAAAAGGGACTCTTCACTAAAGTCAAAAACCAAAAATGGATTGAAAATTGTTTTCAGACTGTGTTTTGATAATTTTAAAATGGAATTTTCCAGTTTTGGGTCTTTGTAAAAATTATTAATACTGTTTTCGTATTACTGACCTTTCTTTTTTTTACAAAAATTTGATTTTCACAAAATTCGATATCAATTTTCACAAAATTCCATATCAATTTTCACAAAATTCCATATCAATTTTCACAAAATTCCATATCAATTTTCACAAAGTTCCATATCAATTTTCACAAAATTCCATATCAATTTTCACAAAATTCCATATCAATTTTCACAAAATTCCATATCAATTTTCACAAAATTCCTAAAACAGGACCCTGCCAGCAAAACCTGGATGAACCGCTGCTTTTTGAATCGCTGTAGGTTTTTCCGTTTTTGCGAAAAGCGATAGAGCTGGTCCTTAGTTGACTTTTAGGCCGCAGAATTTTAAGAGTTAGCTAGCTGAATTAGACTAACCCGGGCATTTGCCTCTGCATTCCAAGGCACACGGTCAGGAAAACGAATATGGGCATTTAAGTCCTTTTTTACTTCTAGGGAAATATTGTCAATTAGTAAAGTTTTCATCTTTTTCTTCTGTTTTTTGCATTTGCGTTCTCATTGTATGAGTTTTCACTGAAATCTCATTTCTACCCCTTATACAGTTTGCTCGAAATTCAGTTTACCACTGCTTTTTTTTTTAAAAGGTTAGTCCGCTCTCTATCACCTCAGAATTGCTTCAAGGACGCATCTATCCAGTGTGATTTTTAATTTTCAGTTTTTCTATCCTTTATGCCTATGAGCTTTGAATCACCCTGTTCAGGAAAAGGTCTCAGAAAAGTAATTTTCATAAATCACGTTTTAAAATTTGGGAGAAATTTTGTAGTGATTGGGGGAAATTTTAGAAGTAAAAACATTTTCTGGAACCCTGTAACTGTCAAGAAAACTCATCAGTGCACTTAAGTCCTTTGGCCTTCATGAGGGAATAGGGTCAATTAGTGAAATTTTTAATCGTTTTTAATATGTTTTGCATTATTTCTCTTTTCATGAGCTTTTCATATCGGATGTCATCAGACTCCCCATGGAAACGTCCAGGAATTCTGATAAGATGAGATTTTTACCTGAGTGTCTTGTCAGTCGTTGTGAAATTAGATGATAGAATGCCGAAAAAAGTCAAGAATAGTCTTCAGAATCAAGTTAGTATTGGTTTCTTTTAAATTTCTGTGAAATTTTTAATCTTTTTTTAATGTTTTAGTTCTCTTTTCTTGACCTTATTGGTACAGGTATCCAGATATCGTCAAAATCAAAATGGAGGCGTACACAGGACAAACTCAGGATGGAGGCGTGTTATGAGATGTGACTAACCAGAGTGTCCTGCCAGCCGTTATGACATTAGACGATAAAAGGCCGGCCAAAATGAAAAACTAGTCTTTAAAGTAAGTAGTTGTTTCTATGAAATTTCAGTGAAATTTTTTTTAATGTCCTTTATATTAGTTCTCTTTCCTTTAGCTTTTTACACCAAATGATGTTGTCAAACTACTCACCCGGGGTTTCAGTCAGTTCCCGTATAGGAATTCCAATAAGATGAGATTTGGTGTCTAGCCAGCTGTTGTGAAATTTGAAGAAAGAATGCCAGACAAAGTCAAAACTAGTCTGCAGAAGCAAGTGAGTCGTGGTTTCTTAGAAATTCCGATGAAATTTTTAACCCTTTTTTAATGTGCATTGTGTTTGTTCTCTTTTCATGACCTTTATTAGCCCAGATGTCCTCTAACTCCCGACCAGGAATTGTTATTGTATGAGACTAACCTGAGTGTCTTGCCAGCCGATGTGACCCGAAGCGAAAGAAGCTTGAGTAAAATGAAAAGATGTCTTCAGAATCAAGTGAATAGTGTTTTGTTTTTAATTTTAGTGAAATTGTTACTCATTTTTTAATTTTCTTTATATTATATCTCTTTTCATCGGCTTTTTACCCCAGATGATGTTGTCCAACTCCCGATGGAGGTGTACAGGAATTGTCATCGGATGTAACTTTCCAGAGTGTCTTGGCAGCCGTTGTGACAATGGGCGATTGAAGGTTGGATGAAATCACTAATAGTGTTCAGTATCAAGTGAGTCGTGGTTTCTTAGAAACTTCGGTGAAATGTTTATTCTTTTTTTAATGTGTATTTTAGTAGTTTTTTTTTCATGACCTTTATTAGCCCAGATGTCGTCAAACTTCCGATGGAGGCGTCCAGGAATTGTTATTGGATGAGACTAACCTGAGTGTCTTGACAGCCGTTGTGACATCAGGCGATAGAAGGTCGTGTAAAATGAAAGAATCAAGTTAGTAGAGGTTTCTTTGAAATTTCAGCAAAATTTTTAATCCATTTTTGATGTGTTCTATAAAAGTTTTATTTTCATGACCTTTCTACACTAGATGTCGTTAAACGTGATGGAGGCGTACTAGAATTTTCATGGATGTGACTTACCTGTGTATCTTTCCAGTCGTCGTGACATTAGGTGATAGAAGACAGGGCAAAATTGAGATTAGTCTTTAAAGTGAGTAGTGATTTCTCTGAAATTTTGGTGAAATTGTTTTAATCCTTTAAGTCATTTATGTTAGTTCTCTTTTCATCAGCTTTTTACCCCAGATGATGTTGTCAAACTCCCGATGGTGGTGTACAGGAATTGTGATTGGATGTAGCTTACCTGAGTGTCTTGCCAGCCGTTGTGACAATGGATGACAGAAGTTCGGGCAAAGTCGAGGAATCAGAAACAAGTGAGTGTATTGGTTTCTCTCTCTTGCTGTCTTGACAGCCGTTGTGACATTAGGCGATAGAAGGGTGGGTGGAATCAATAATAGTATTCAGAAACAAGTGAGTCATGGTTTCTTTGAAATTTTGATGAAATGCTTATTCCTTTTTTAAACGCTTTTATTCTACTTGCTTTTGGCGGCGTTTTACGCGTGGAATTTTAAAACTCGATTTTCGGGCACTTCCCGATATGTCAGGGCCCCGAAACTTTACACATCGGTGTAACCCTCATGACCCTCCAATATCCAACCATTATCTAGTCAAACAACCAAAGGATTAAGTTAATTAACGAGTATTTTTAATTAACAGAAAAACCAGAATTTGATACCTTTCCCAAGGGGCTATTCTCCCTAAACCGTGCACAATTGTTTATAAGGCATAACTTCATCATATTCAAAAGTCAAAACGAGAATTGCCCAGTAATTACGATAATTATAGACGAATAATCACTTTTTTCGTTCTGGATGCTTGTACATAATATTTCAGGCACTTCCAAACGATATAAAGTTCTGAAACTTTGCACCGTGGTGGAAACTCGATGACAATGCAATATTCAATCATCAACTAGTCAAAACCTCCGTAATTTAGGTAATTAACGAGTGTTTTTAGTTATCCTTTTATTTCATATTTGAGACATTCCGTGAAGCCAATGGCTCCCAAAACCTGTAAGATAATATACTAAGTATATAACTACAATATTTAATCTTCAAAACGTGATTTTTTACCTTCCAATTAACAATTAAGATAATTAGCGATTTAAGATAATAACCGCGAGAAAGAAATCGCCAGAAGAGCGAGAAATTGCCGAAAATATCGCCGAAAATCGCCGAGAAGAAAAATATGTTTTTATAATTTATTGACTACTGAAAAGACTGGATGGTACTGTTTGCTCCTTGATACACACACACTAATTCTGAGTTTGTTTGAACGATTGTTTTTTTTATTTTATTGAATGCTTTCTTTTTATTGTGAATCTTTTTGATATCGATGGATTTCATCGGTGATTGAGCGGATGCGAGGAATATATTCTTTGTGCCAGGTATTTTTCTTGCTCAGCTCTGTTATTATAACGTACCCAGCAAAATTAAATAGATTTTAAAATTAACTTTGGAGTTGATTGTCCTGCTGAGTCGTCAGAGGATTGTTCTACTTTGTCAGATATGTGAAAATTTTTTGTTATACATGAAACTAAAATTCCATCCTAACATAACATTAAATATGGTTGAAATAAATACATTTTTTCTTGTGAGTTTTTGTTAAAAAGTACCATGACTAAAAAGTAGAAAATAAAATAAGTAAAAAAAGATTTTTTAAAAAACGCTTTTATTGAAGTGTTCTAAAAGGTCAAAAATAATTTTTTCGGTTTGACAAATAATTTATTGGGAAGTAGAAAATAACTTTTTGGTAAGTAAAAAAAACTGATTTTCTAATCACTAAAAATAAAAGCGTGGGCGCTAGTCATTCTTAATTCACTATATATTCTAACTTCTTTATTCTATGTTCTATGACGTTAGATTTACAAATTTCTCATTCATGAGTTTTGAGTGGGATGGATTCACTTTAAATTCTCTGTTAGGTATTTATATAAAATTATACATAAATGCCGACGTAATGGCCTGGTCGTTAGAGCATCTGACTGATGCAAAGCCGTACGTCTGGGGTTCGAATCCCCGTTTGGCAAGGATGTTAGTGTCACTGTCCTGTAAAAAAAATTAAATTTAAAAAATTACTAGCGCCCACGCTTTTATTTTTAGTGATTAGAAAATCAGTTTTTTTTACTTACCAAAAAGTTATTTTCTACTTCCCAATAAATTATTTGTCAAACCGAAAAAATTATTTTTGACCTTTTAGAACACTTCAATAAAAGCGTTTTTTAAAAATCTTTTTTTACTTATTTTATTAACACTAGAACCGCCGCAGCAGTCATTTTGACTGTTGCGTTTTCGAATGTAATTATTTTCAAAAGTATTTGAGTTACACCAGTGGCGGATCTACGGGGGGGGCTTTTGGGCTGAAGCCCCCCCCCAAAACGTCCAATATTTTACTAAGTTTGTCAAAACGCAAAAAATCTATATCCGAAATTCGGATGAGGCGTACAAAACGAGTTGAAAAGTGGGGTTTTTTTTACTTAAATTTCCAAAAATTTTCTGGGGGAGGAACCCCATACCCCCCTTTTAATGGTTTGAGTTGATAATTCACTACCTTTTCCGAATATTATCATCAACAAGAAGATTCAATTGGAGTATGAAAATTCTTAGCCCCCCCCCAAAACCAAATCCTGGATCCGCCACTGAGTTACACAGTTCTGCTTTTGTGACTTTCTCTAACTTATGGTTCTGTTTGAGCCATCCAAATTTCATTCATTGATTAATGCAAGTTCCGGAGATATTAAATGGTCTACCTAGAACCGCCACAACAGTCATTTTGACTGGTGAAGAATCGGAGCGTTTCTTTCGTCTGTAATCACTTAAATTATGACATACATTATTTCTAAGGGGTTTCTTAAGCAAAATATACAATATTTTTTTTGGTTTTGACACCTTTAAATGATCAATACATCATTTTATTCTGAGAAATTCAGATAAATTCACTCCTAAAACTTGAACATTTCCCATGCCTTTTTTTATTATTTTTCTTGAAAGATTTATTATTTCCTGTTTGAAAGAAAAAACAAATTCATTTAGCTCAACTGTTCTTGCTTTTTTATAAGAGAAGAAATGAATTTATCCATAATTCAGTCAAAATACTACTTCAGATAGGCATTAGTATGGTTGATTATAGTTAGATATAGTTTTTGGTTCATTATTTATATTTTAGAAGTGTTTGAAATGTGTTTGGTGAAAGAACATATCATTTCGGATGCTATTCCATTCAGAGTATTTTACATCTGTTTATACCGCATATAAAATGACTAGGGTACGCACAGTAAACACGAAATCTTGAAGAGTGCAGGTAAGAATTATGTGCACATTATACATAGATAGAATGTATATTTAAGTTGCATATAAGAAGAAAACTAATTAAATTACTGGTAGACATCAATTCATATTTAAATTGAGAAAAAGTTTGGGTGATATAAGGTATAAACTTATCTTCGTATTGACGTCATAAAAACGTCTCCAGGGTCAAAATGCAAAGTATGGATAGTTTTAAGTTACAATTATAAGTAACAATTATAAAAAGCAAGAGTTTGAAAAAGGTTGTGAAATTTTTTGTTCGAA
Source organism: Tetragnatha versicolor (assembly GCA_024610705.1). Taxonomy (NCBI): domain Eukaryota; kingdom Metazoa; phylum Arthropoda; class Arachnida; order Araneae; family Tetragnathidae; genus Tetragnatha; species Tetragnatha versicolor. Next base: position 84,513,876 of record JANDEH010000001.1, read on the forward strand.
AAAAAGTCTAATTTTATCTATTTCAGGTATTTATAACCAAAATCAATGTTTAAAATTATAAAAAATACTTTCAGATAACGTATAGTGAATCAACTTAATGGTATCTAAAAGTATTACATGCAATTTCTTGTTCAATAGATAGTTTTTGCCGTAAAAAGTCTGCCAGTCAAAATGACTGCCTCCGGCGGTTATAGGTATGAGGCAGTAGCCGGCGGTTCTAGTTTTAATGTGTATTGTATTAGTTATCTTTTCATGAACTTAAGTAACCTTTTTAATTCATTTTTGATGTGTTCTATATACGTTATATTTTCATATCCTTTCTACCCTAGATGTCTTCAAATGTGATGGAGGAGTACTGGAATTTTCATGGATGTGACTTACATGTGTGTCTTTGCTGTCGTCGTGACATTAGGTGATAGAAAACAGGGCAAAATTAAGATTAGTCTTTAAAGTGAGTAGTGATTCCTCTGAAATTTCGGTGAAATTTTTTTAATCCTTTTTTAAAGTCATTTACGTTAGTTCTCTTTTCATCAGCTTTTTACCCCAGATGATGTTGTCAAACTCCCGATGGAGGCGTTCAGGAATTATCATTGGATGTAACTTACCCGAGAGTCTTGCCAGCCGATGTGACAATAGGCGACAGAAGTTTGGTCAAAGTCCAGGAATCAGAAACAAGTGAGTGTATTGGTTTCTCTCTCTTATGATACGGCGCAGTGTAACCTAAAACGGACCTTCCGCCAGGGAAAACAGGGTGCGCGCTCCTTAAAACATCTTACAAGGAAACGTTCTTGGGGTGAACTCACAGAAATGCACGAAAATTTTACAGGCATAAGAAGATGACTCAAAACACTTACTGTGAAAAAATTAGCTGCTGAATTTTAATAGGAGAGGAGTTATTTAAATTTGAAAATTGGGTTCTGAGTTGCCAAACACATTCATTTAGCACCACTTGGCAACTTTCCAATCGGATAGAATGGGAAATTTATTCGAATTGTCTAAATCCATGAAAGTTGACTCGTGCTAAAGTATTAGCGAAATTCGTTAGAGTTGAGTTGTTACTTTCGTGGATTTAGATTTAGACAGTGCCAATTTGATTTCTATAAGACAGAAGTGGCTCAACTAATAGATTAAATATTATATACTTATATATAATATATATTACTTATACATACTTATATATATTATATATTACTTTTTTATATTTTAATTAGTTTTTATTCATGCTATATATTTTATGAAACTTTTCTGATCGGCCAATTTAAAGGCACTGTCTAAATCCACGAAAGTAACAACTCAACTCTAACAAATTTCCCTAATACTTTCGCATGGGTCAATTATCGTGGATTTAGACACTTCGCAATTTAAATTACTTTAGAGAAAACGCGGCTAGTTACTTTATGCCATTTGGCGCCTTCACTGCATGTTTCGCTAAGTAAGGTTGCACTTGGCGTTGAAAATGATGATTTTCAAAGTTAATTTACTCCTTTCCTAATGAAATTCAGCAGCTAATTTTTTCACAGTAAGTGTTTTATATCATCTACTAACCACTGTAAAAATTTCATCCATTTCTGTGAGTTCAGCCTGAGAACGTTTCCTTGTTAGATTGACCTATTCCTTGCAAAAGGGCCTTCAAAGTCTATAATTTCCACATTAGAGTCCTTTCTTTTCAAAAGAACGCAGCTATTTTTCTCTCGATGTCAATTTTTAAAGGGATTTTTTATCAAAATTATTAGCGTACTTTTCTTAAAAAGATTTGTCTTTCTGTTTTTGCCGATGCATGGTATGAATTTTCAGGAAGGAGTCTTATTACGGTCTGAAATTTCAATGGAAGATCACGAATATTCATTGCAGAAAAAACAACAGCCACAATTAAAGATGTAAAAGACAAAAATACTAAATTGTTATTTTGCTATCTATGAAATGGAAATGTATTAAAGTATTCTTGAAAAGTCGTTATAAAATAATTTTTTTACCGTTTAATATAAATTGCATTCGAGGATGTCCTTAAAGTTTTCCAAAATGTCCTTAGGAAGTCCTTATAAATTACTTAATTTTACTCTTTTAACTTCTGTACGAACCCTGCAAAACCAAAATCATATATCCTCCCCTGGTTTCTCTTTCTCTCTATCTTTCTATTTATCTTTCTCTCCTCAAGTTAACCCCGAGCCAGTTCAGCGAAGCCTTTTCTGTCGGTGTTTTGCTTGCGCTGTTAAAGGCGAAAAATTCATAAAGCACTTACAGTACTCAACATTTTTGTAATACTAGATTTTGAATATATTTTATGCTACTTTTTAATTTGTTTTTATCAATCGACTTATTTTATTTTCACAGCGGTTAACTGGCTCATGTACTCCTATGGACAAGCTGCGACTCTTTCAAAGTTGAAGTCGAAGTTCATATCGAAGCAGTCCATCATCAGTTGGGAGAAGCATGGTATGACGGAACCTAGAATCGGCATCTGAATCGGGTGAGTTTTAATTTCATTTCAATTTTATCTCATACTCCTTCTCAATTTCAAATCGATATACACCACGAAAAACTTGCCTATTGGGTATAAATAAGAAGCAAAAATAAAAAAAAAATCAGCTAAACACTTCCCTAGTTGACCGGCTCTGTAAAGTCAAAAAAAAAAGCTATTTATTATTTATCGAGTAAATTTAATGAAATGAAAAAAATTCTGTTAGACGTAGATCAGGCACATATTAGTTGAGCAATGGAAGTAAAAAATGGAACAAAAATTTTACGCTATATTGGTAGTTTATTACACCTAAAAATACACGGTTTGATTTACATAGTTCGTATGAAATACTTTTTCTGATAGTGAAAAAAAATGTGTTTTTATTAATTACTATGGATTCACTTCTATACTAGGAATCTACTCAGTTCATGTACATTGAACTACTTTATCAACTCCCCTATCATCCACACAAACATCACCATTACCTCTTATGTCCCTCCCTTGCCAAGCATCTAAACCTCTCTCCCTCACCAGAAAAATTCAATACTGAAAAAACCAACCCCTAAAATCATGTACCACCGTGTAAAACTTTCTTCATTACTTTGTGCTCCCCATAGTACTCGTGCATTCGATTTCGGCCCCCGAATACTTGAAAGTTTAAATCCCCTGTTTTATATACTATACTAGACAGCAACTTTAGTTGAACCTACTACGTCACTAACAAACACAGTAGTTCCCATCGCTGTGTCTGAATTTCGAGTGAAACGAAGAACGTCAATCTTAAAATATGATTATTTCATTAAACCCATGTATAAATCTTTGAAAAGTGTCTTTTTTATCACGATTCGGGTATCGAAATCGCTCCTATCAACCCAACAGGCGTTGTGTTTACTCACTTTCTCCTTCCGCGTAGTGATGTACTGGGTTCAGGAAACGTTGCTGTGAAGTATAGTTGAATCCATAGAGTTGGTGTACCCCATTGGGGTTCTTAAAAAAAGTATAACACAAATAATGGGTAACGAAAATTTCTACTCGGTTTATTTACCTTCAACTACCTTATTAACCCCCTTATCCATCCACACACGCCATAAAACAAAACCATCAGATATCTTCCAACATCATAGCGTCAAGATGAATGACAGTTGGACGTCGCACTCCCACAAGCATTATCTCATCGTGAAAATGAGAAAGAATGCCGCCATTTGTTTTCCAGGTGGAAGGGCCATAATTAGGCACATAAACTCTGCTTCTTAATGAATACTTGTAACTCTTTGGAGGGTGGTGGAAGCATTCAAACGACTTAATTATCCTCTGGCTAGAGTTATCTGAAACGTTTAGAATTATAAACGCTATTAGCAACCCTTTTGTTGTTTTGATGTATTGTTTCCTCGATGTGATGTCGGTTGATTTTTATTCATAAGGGGATTCTTTGGTGGTTTCTTTGCCGCTTTAGTTACTTATTGAGATTTGCTTGTGATATTTATGACACTTCTACTATATTTATAAGTAAGGCATGATAAAATTAATGATCGCAGCCTAACAATAGGGTCCAAAAGGATATTTTCAAGGCAGTTGGGAGCCTAGTGGTTAAGGCATCGGCTTTGGGATCGGAGGGTCTCTGGTTCGATTCCCGACACCGCTGATGACACACCGAGTATATGTGGAGTACTTGCTCGTTAAATCTGTGGGTCTGAAAGTCCTGTGGTCGGCCACTGCAGTTTACCATGGGTCAAGGTCTTCTGGAGACTATTTCCCTCCCCTTCAGAGACATGGCAAAATTTTGGAGGTGGCGATAGATGGTGGCGGCATCTGTCATCCGAGGCTGAAGTCAGACTACTGTCATTCTGGGACTCATTTTCTAAGGAGCCGCACCCCCTTTGCCTTAACCCTTTATGGCCCGAATTATTTACCTTATCTTCATCCAAAACTAGTCAAGTTTACGTAACTGCAACTATAAGTAAACTAAATTTGGCCTTCCATGACGAAAATTGGACGAATTTGGAACATTAGGAAGTGGGACTTACAAGTCCCGTTGGGACATAAAGGGTTAAATCCTATACGCTTTTTAAGGTGTAGTTTGGATATTCTAAATGGCATAAGACAACAACAACAGCATATTTTCAAATGTCATCGTATGATAGAGGGCAGCACTGTAAATATGTTAGATTGATAGCTTGTTAGGCTAGGCAGTACATATGAGGTCATTGTAGCGATATCATTCAATATGTCACTTTTGGAGGGGTATTATTAGGCAGTATTAGAAATTGGGGAATAAAACCAACTGGTTCTGCGGACCACTTCTTTGCAAAACTTACTGGTCCTCAACCCAAATGACTGGTCCACCAAATTAAACGGACATGTTTTAGTTTTTCAAAGTAACTTTTGCATATAAATACAAATTAAAAAAACTTTAACTGGAAAACAAACTTACTTACTAAATAAACAAATTAATTTGAAAAATATCCTATTCATTAAGTACTTTTCTTAACTGAATGTTAATATTGTACTCATTGGCATAAAATTTCTGATTAGTTTCGCAGCAAAAAAAAAACTAGGCTGGAACTGAAGAGTGGGATATTTCATTTTTTGCCACTGGTCCGGTGGACCAGTGATTTTCTGACCACAGTGGTCCGAGCAGTTTTTCAGAGGTCTCGGACCAGCAGGTCACTGCAATTTCGAACGCTGGTAACAGAGGACTGATATTCTTTCCCTCCGCCTCTCGTGAAGTGACACATGTGTGAGTTTGATACGATCCCAGCGCCCCTATCACAAGACATACCCCATTTTTTTTCATTTCCATTATCGTCTATATGTTAATGTTCTCTCTGATCTGGTACTTTGTTAATAAGAAAATTTTACTTTTTGTTTTTACGAATAATATCAATTATAATTTGTTCATTTAGAATAGGCGCCTGAAACAGGATAAAAAATGCTGAGTAACGCTAATCACACAACTTCAGTGACCGATTTTTTTACAGTATTTTAACTACCTCTGTTTAGGCTGCCTTTTCACACAGAAAATTTTTTCGATGATAATTACAATGGTAACTGCTTCTAATGCAATACGGCTCAGGCACCTATTTCAAATGAACAGAGTATAATTCACACAGCTAATACACTTTTATTTATCCACAAAACTTCTAATTCCATTTTACCGATATAAAACCATGTGATCTCTATTACATGTCTTAAAATAACTTGCTATAACAACATCTATATGAAGACTGCTGTTAAACTAAAGGATATTCAGGATAACCCAACCTCCCCTTCATTGAAAAAAGCAGTACAAAAAAATTTACCGAGTTGAAAGGTCTTTTCATGTAAAAGAAAAGGACTTTGAACGATTTTGGCTATTTTCCCATTTTAAAGATTCAAAGAAGATAGTAACTCTGTAACTCTATTCTTGATACTTAAGTTATAAAACTTAGTTTAAACCTATATGTATCGTACCATGCAATACCAGTTTATTAAGGTAATAGGATCAATAACATTTAACACATATTTTTATCGATTTTAAAAAATCTGACAGCTTGTTTTTCATACGTTTTTCAATAGTGAAGGTTTTTTTTCCTAAATCTTCAACAAAAAATGGAGCAAACTCTTTTCTTTCATTAATAGGTCAGCTTAAAAAATAGTGTTTTAAAAGGACATGGTAGAGTACTTTAGGGATAAGCTGGGCGCAAAAGGGAACTGAACTGATAAATTCTCAAAAATAGGGAACTATATAAAAAACCGATTAAAATGTCTCATAGAAGTGGGTTTTTTAGTTTTTTTTATGCTTCAATGTGTTTTGTACAACATTTACCAATAAAGTATGATTGATTAGTTAAATTTTGGCATCCAGAACGGAACTAAAAATACCGGATATCACAATAAAATCTTCGAAAAATTTGGGGCGCCTGGGACTGAAAGGGAAAATATTTATATATTAAAATTTATGAACCTAGGTGATGGATTAATGATAAATCAAACTTGAGATTTACTTTAACTGTTTTTAAAAACCCCATATGCTGCCAATTCTTTAGATTTAGCCTGAAAATTCAGTTTGTTTCTTTAATCGTTTACATTAAGTTTTTTGTTTAATTTTAACATCTTTCGATTACTATCGCCCGATTCTGGTCTTTATAATTTCAGACTCAATTTCCACTCTGTCACTAACTGATGGAATACTCGTCAAAGAAAAAAATGGGGGGCAATCTTCCGGCTATGTTGGTAGAAGTCGTTGCTATATGAAACTCGTTTGTTTTGCCTCTATAAAAACCACACTTATTACAAATACAAATCAAGTCGACCAACAACTTGCGTAAGCCCATCAAGGTTGGTCCGGTCTTCCTAACCCAAACTACCGGAATCCCAGTATCTGTCAATTTTCCTCTTGAACTCGTTTTCCCCACTTGAATTTACAATTGTTTAAAGCAACGCATTCCATCGATCCACTACCCTATTAAAAATAATGCTTTCTACAATCCGTCTTAAATTTGATTTTATTCAATTTGAAATTGTGACCCCTTGTTCTATTACCCGTATTGAAATCTAGTCCCTCTGTGTCCCCTTGCTTTACCATTTTAAAAAGTTGAATCAAATCCCCTCTAATTCTTCTTTTCTCTAGAGTGAACATATTTAGCTTCTTTAATCTTCCCTCATTACTTAATAAACTGGATATACCCTTGACCATTTAAGTAGCCCTATGCTGAACCCTTTCAATTGAATCAATATATTTTTTTAAGTTTGGAGACCAAAACTGAAAAGCATACTCTAGATGAGGTCTCACCAAGCCTCTGTATAGTGGCAAAGTAATATCCTCGGACCTTGAAGAAACATTTTTTTAATGTAACCCAGGGTTGGCTGGATTGGACCCAATTGGGTTGGTCCCAATGGGTTTTTTCAAAAAAACCCATGTGAAAAAACCCACTTTTTGGACCCATTTTTGTTTTTTTTTTCAAGAAAAATCAAGATTTTGGCAGTTCCTTCAAAATTTAATGCGTTTTTTTTCAAAGTTTAGGATATTTTTAAAATTTTGATGTTTTTTTTTCAAAATTTAAACTAGGTTTTAAAAATTAAATGGTGTTTTTTCAATTTCAGAGAGTTTTTTTAAAGTTAAAAGGTTCTTTTTTATTCAGTGAGTTTTTTCATTATTGAATGGGGTTTTTTCAAAATTTAGGACGTTGTAAGTTCAAACTAGATATTAAAAAATATTTTTTTTTTAAATTTCAGTGAGTTTTTTCAAAGTTGAATAGATTTCTTTCAATTTTGAATGGGTTTTCTCAAAGTTTAGGATATTTTTTAAACTTTAGTGGGTTTTTTCAAATTATAAAAACTTTTGAAAAAACTCACTTAACTATTGAAAAACTGACATTATTTTGACAGAACACATTTAACATGGAAGGAACTCACTAAACTTTGAAAAAACCCACTTACTTTGTAATGAAAACCACTTAATTTTGAAAAAAACCACACTTTCTCCGAAAAAACCCAGTTTTATATGGGTTTTTTCAGGGTTTTATTGAAAAAACCCAAAAAAACCCAACCAACATGGGTTTTAAAAAAAAACCCGGGTTTTTGCCAACCCTGATATAACCCAATATCCTATTAGCCTTTTTACTAGCAGCTGAACACTGATGAACCCATTTTGATAAGATATAAATTTTATTACTCACTATTCCGAATAAACAACTTGTTCAAAAGTCATCGACATTTCTGAATTCCGTGCAACAACTCTCCAATAAGGAAGTTGCATGTGTCAGATTTTCAAAAACAAACAAGTGTTCCGTACGGTTTTTTGTATGGTAAAATGAAATATCTAGTCAGTTTTTCAAAAAATTGTACAGGTAATTAAATATTTTAATTTAAAAGTCGAGAAAAATACCCGTGACTGAAAACGTTTATTGTTTAAACTATAAGATGACGTCAACAATAATACCATCAACTCCATTGCTTTACAACAATGTTTTGTATAAGATGACGTCACATCCAAACTCTTGGCGTTTTCGCGCGCTTTTAAAAAGGGGATTTTTGTTAATTTTTTTGACAATCAAAAAATTTCTCGATCGGCCTCAAATTTTGGGTAGTTGCTTATTTTTGCAAGAGGAATCGATTAAAAAAATATAAAAAAATCATGCAACTTCCTCACTGTCCAACTGCTCAGTGGTCCACACCAGTGCACCTCTTGTGCCGTGGTACCTCATCCGCAGCTCCCGAAATCCCTCATTACCAGTTCAAACAAACTTAATTGCACTCCGTTTAACCAGGGGCCGATTTCACCCACCGATTCCAATCAACCCATTATCGATCGGGGGCAACACTTAACAAACCGCCCACCCACGCAAAACAACGCCACCCCCTCCCCCCGTTATTTACCCCGTTCTTTCTCGACGCACGGGCAAAACCATCACCAAGCTGTCGAGGTATAATGTGCTTAGAGAGAGCATTGAATGTTGACAATAGTTGATGTGAATGTCAAATTCTGTCCTGTCTACTGAGGAGGGGGTCTCTCGGATATCTCTTACTGAAAGACGTTTAAAACTAGTGATGGGCAGGTATCGATACCAAATACTTAAGTACTCGATACCTATAGGTATCGAGTGTATTCGATACCCACAAAAGTATCGATACTTTATTGACATATTTCGTTTTAAATTTTTCAATGAAGTAATCTTTATAATACCTACTGTAGATCAAACGCAGCCTGTTTCCGTTTTCATTTTGCAACGCTCAAACCCAAGTCGTTAACATCCGCGAGAGAAATTTGACGCGGCTAGGTTTTTCCCCCGCCAAATCCTTCGCCTCTATCCACCTCCAGGCCCGTAGCTACGGGGCTTTTTGATGGATCGCTTTCAGTTTTTTGAATATTAGTCTGATTATGGATAGGCCCTAAAAAAATTGTCCCTTCAGGTTCATTTCCCGACATTGAAAAAAAGTACTCGATACCTAAAAGTACTCGATACCTATAAGTATTCGATACCAAAGTATTCGATACCTATAAGTATTCGATACCTAAAATTATCGATTTTGCCCATCACTATTTAAAACTGATTAATATTATGAATTATACTGTAAGATTCTGTAAATAATTTTTAGTCATTAACCTGAAATTTTGATTGTTCAATTCTTATGCGGTTTAATTTTATATAATACAGGGTGGTCTTAAAAGGTTGGTGCCAAATTTAAAATACCACTGTCTGACTACTGTATATAGCTTTGGTTAGCAACTATAGGAGGGTACTGATAAGCCAAGTCGTTGCTGTGAAATCAAACTGGCATATCTGCAAAAATTGAGCTTTTGATGTGAAAAAATTCATTTTTCCCCGTCTATTTTTATATCAAACCGGCATATCGCTAAGTTGAATAAAACTCCGTCAGATCGCGTTGGACCGGTATGGCTGTAATCGCGAATAGTCATTTTGTTTATCAGAAGATGGATCTATTGCGTAATACACCAGTTGCTTTTTGCAGATATGCCTGTTTGATTTAACAGCGACGAAGTAGCTTTTATTGATTTTGAGGGTTGGAAACGAACCTTCGAAGTTGAAGCCGGGTCTTAAAGGCGTATAACACTGTTCAGAGTCAGAAGACGCTGATTCGGGTTCATTTGGTGAAAAAAATTGCTTCAATAACGATTTTTTACTTTTAATTATCATACCAATATCATTAAGGAACTTTATTTTCTGCCTCTATAACTAAAACAACGATTTTTTTCCTTATATTTGTTTCAAAGACCAAGAAACGTTCTAAATAGAATAAAGGCGAGATTAGCATTTTTGGCGTGTTGCTAACGATACAATCTGCTTTTCTTCATTTTATTTTTATATCTCCTCCCTTTTTCTTCTCTCTCTCTTTCTAATTTCTCTCTCCTTCTTTCGCTGACTCTTTTCATTCTTCTATCGTTTGTGTGACCATCACTTTTTCCTTTTTCTTTTCTTGAATCTTACTTTTTTTTCTTCCTCTCTATCCTTTTCCACATTCTCTTTTAATTACGTCTTTAGCCTCTGATTCCCATCTATCTCCTCTTTATATCTATATCTCTTCGTTTTCTCTATTTCTTAGGAGGGCGGCCCCCGATTACATTTTCAACATATATCTTTCAGATTCTTGAATATGATTACTTAATTTATAATCCATCTTAGTTTAAATCTATAGGGGATCGTAAATTGGGGAAAGGGAAAGATAATTAGGAGAAAGTGAAATAAGGGATAGAGAGAGAGAGAGGGGGATAGGAATTCAACAGATTAAGGGGGAAAGAAAACACTGTTGTTAATTGGACTGTGATACATTTGTACGTTACCCCCACAAGGTTTCCCCACCAAAACTATCCCTTCATATAATGCCCCTACGGCACCGGCGACAATCGGCACTCGACGGGGATTCCACTCCACCTGAACGCACGCACGAGCACGCTCGAGAGCCCCCCTCCCCTTGGGGGGCAGAGAGAGAGAAGGTTTGTGATTGGACGCGGAAAATATTCCAACTCGATCCCTCCAGAGGTGTCTCGGGGATCCTTGGGAGATGAATTAATAGGAAGTTGCATATTTTCTCCAGGAATTCCCCGGAGTCTTGTTGTTGGAAGTTGATTTAGGCTAATCCGTATATGAATTAACTTAAATAGATAATGGTGGATTCGGGTGGTTTCTACATTGTTTGGATAATTAATGGAAGATGTAAAACATCGGTTGTAATCAGGTTTCAACGTGTAATTTTCGAATAGTCAACTACTTGATTGAGTGCGTCTTGAGATTGTGTATAATATGTTTGAATTGTTCATTATTTGTGACTGAAATATTAAATTGAAGGAAAGTATTAGTTAATTCTACTACAGAGCTTGAATTCGTGGATTAATTTAAACTAGTTGGTCATGCGGGATTATTTACCTTTGTTGTAATAGTTATAGGCTTGATGTAACAAGTTTCGTCTGTCTTTTAACAATGGTATTACTACAACTGGGAAGACGGAGCTATAAATTTTAATCTGCATTGTATTATAGTTCGATTAGGGGACATCCATAAATTACGTGAGGTCAAAAAAGGGGGGGAGAGGTTTGGAAAAATCTCACCAAATCTCACCCAGGGGGGGGGTCGATTAAAATATCACGTCAGCTTTTTAAGTTAGAAATTTTAAGATTTTCTTTGTTTTTCAGGTAAGATTTTTATAATAAAGAAAACCTGATGATAACATAATGTTCTTTTCCCCCACATAATCAACAATGTAAAAGTTTTAGGTGCTGTGAAGCACAGAATGCGAATGAATAGGATAGAAAATTATTTTTAAAGGTTGTAGTTAAATCTCACTTGGTGGGGTGGGGGGTCCAGCAAAATCTCACTAAATCTATACCAAGGGGGGAGGGGGGATCCAGAGTTTGGAAAAAACACCTCACGTAATTTATGGATGTCCCATTACTAGTAGATATGCCCGGCCTTATGTGTGTAGAGTTATAGTTTATTCTTCTTGAACTTTTTTAATTCTACACTACCCCAAATTGTCCCACGGAAAATTTGAGGTGGTTAGATATGAATGGGCTTAAGTTTAATGCATATTATACTGTATTTTGGTGGGTGCGCAATACTAAAATCCCTGCAGTTATCCCGCATTATTTCAAAATTTTGGCAGTTTTATTATTGAAGAAAAACATTTAACGACATAATATACCAAGAACTGCAGTTGAGTGAGCTTTTCAAAATTTTAACCAGGTTTCAATAGGTCCAGTAACTTGGTAGTTTTTTCAGGAAAAAAAAATACAGTCGTTGATTTTTCAACGGTTTTATATGTTTTCAAGGGTGCTGAATAAGAATCTGAACTTTGCATACAAAATTTCCTAGTGCGTTTTAAGAAAATTCGAAAAAACCCTGAAATTTCACCTAATTTTTTTATTTCTTGTTTGTAGAACGGAAAGTATGGGTCTCTCATGAAAATGTTAAATACAAAAAATAAAGAAAATAAAACAAGCTACAAAATTGTCAAATACAACTTTTTTATCAGACAAATAGTTGGGCAGCTAGAGCTCGCTGAAAGTAGGGCATAATTTGCAATCCAGAAAATGACCAATATCTTCCTTAAAAAGTCAGATTTTGATTTAGATAACTAAAGATAAACTACTTTAATAATGTCTTACATGATATAATCCTACTTTTTATCCCAATAATTATTAATAAAATGAATGTTCTTTAGGAATTTCCTCCCCCAAAACGCAGGTTTTTTAGGCAGTAAAAAATTCAGTTTCTATTAATTCTATCAAAATTAATTTAAAACACTAGTTCAGTTTTAAGTTTCACTAGTATTCACAACAGGAAAAAAATACTTTTTTTAGATGCAAAATTGATTTTCTGGATTTTTCGCTGCCAGAGCGAAATATGCCCTATTTTCAGCGCGCTCTAGCTGCCAAACTATTAGTCTGACAAAAAAGTTGCAATTGACAATTTTGTAGCTTGTTTTTTATCTGCATTATTTTTTGTATTTAACATTTTCATGAGACCCATACTTTTTGTTCTACAAACAAAAAATAAAAAAATGAGGTGAAATTTCAGGGTTTTTTCGAATTTTCTTAAAACGCACTTGGAAATTTTGTATGCAAAGTTCAGATTCAGATTCAGCACCCTCGAAAACATATAGAACCGTTGAAAAAACAACTACTGTATTTTTTTCCTGAAATACCCCTTTTTTGACACCAATTTACTGGACTATAGTTAAGGGAGTTTTTTTGAATTTCTTTCATTATTGTATCTAATTTATTTACAAGAAAGAGGGTAAAACATTAGTGTACTTTTCAGTCTAAAAAAGGACATTCCATTTTGCTTCGAATACCTCCCATTCCACCATTTCACTGTTAAAATTAGACTTAAAAGCAGCAGCAGTAAAGCCATGTAGGACAAGAGCATAAATATTTATGAGAATTAACTAATTTCCCCTCTGGGCCAGCCGTTGCTTAATTTAATCACCTCCGTTTCTTCTTCTTCGTGATCCAATGAAGAAAGCAACTTTGAGAAGAAAGGGAATTTTCTTCTAATTAGCTATTTTGTGTTTTTCCGATTCTCAAAAAGTACAACAGAATATGTTTTTCTAGTATAGAGAAGCACAATGCTACTAAAAAACAAGATCTACGTGACTAAATATTTATTTTGCTACACAATTTTTTACAGTTTAAAATTCTAACTCAATTCTTCATTTTTTAACTTTGTATGATATAATTATATTTGATCTTAAAATAAGACAATAACTATTTAATAATAAAAAAGCCATTTAGTTCGTTTTAGAAAACGAAACTGTAAAGTTGTTTTTAGGCCGGCAAACTCTTATAAAGGAGAAACCTGTTCTACAGAAACTATTGTTCCCTTTCATGTATTACAGAAAATCCAAAACATAGTTAAAATCTAATTATTTTATCTTTATCAAAAGTTAAGTTTTCCCAAAACAAAATTATTCAAAAATGAATTCAAAATATATTAAAAGAAAAAAAGTTGGATTTTGGAATTTTTTCCTTAATTCCAAAATCCAAAAAAGTGATATTTTGGCTTTGATATAGATTTGATATAGATTTAGTGGCCCGAAAAAGTGATATTTTCAGTGCCATTCTCTCCTCGAATATATAAAATATTTTCTTGAAACTTTTACTGTGCCAAGGCGTTGCAAATTTATTAATTATTTTCTTATCGAAGTTTCTGCTCTATTTTAATTTTTTGACATTCTTATTTCGCCTCTAGGGGCTCTGTAATCAGTCTCTATTAGTTCAGCATGGTCACTTACATAGGGGTACAGGTACAACCCAATTCGAAGAGCCTAAGTTTGTTCCAAATTTAAAAACCTTAAAGCATAAAGCAAATAATAAATCTACAGGAACAGCTTGGCCCAGTGAAAAAGTTCTCTTGTTGTTGTCTTATGTCACTTGGAATATCCAAGCTCCACCGCAAAGCAAAGCATACAATATTTTAGGCAAGTTGTTGTGGTGCGGCTCCTGAGAAAGTGAGGACCCTGAATTGCAGGAGTTCAACTAAAGCCTCGGATGATATATGTCGCCACCATCATCCGACACCTCCACAATTTTGCCATGTCTCTGAAGGGGAGAGAAATAGGGGGCCATTCATTAATTACGTAATGGTCCCGAGGGGGAGGGGGGTTGGAAAAATCTCTACATACCCTTACTTGGGGGGGTCAAACCCATTATTACGTAAGATTTGCCAAGTTAATGTAAACAAATTCCAATCATCAAATCACTATTGAATAACCCCAGAAAAACTTAAAAATGCTGATGATCTCTGTATATTATCGAAGCTTTAATTTTTTTTAAATGAATGTATATCAGATGTATCTTTTTTATTAGAGTAGCATCAAGTAAAAAATGGAATCTTACGTAAGAATAGGGGGGAGGGGTTTGAAAAATCTTACGTAAGAATAGGGGGGAGGGGTTTGAAAAATCTTACGTACCCTTACATGGGGGTAGGGGGGGGTCAAAAATTGACAATATCATCCTTACGTAATTAATGAATGGCCCCTAGTCTCCAGACACCCGGACCAATGGTAAACTGCGCCATGACTGACCACAAGACTTTCGGACTCACAGATTTAACGAGTGCGTACATTAGGGTGTATCGAAAAAAACTTTTTTTCGATTTTGATGACGTAATAGTGCGGAAAAGTTGTCTAAGGTGCCAGAGAGTACCTGTGAATTTTTTCAGAATTTTTGGATAATTTCTTAATGTGTCACATTGGCCCTGAAGTTCCCCATGTTAATCCAATGGGGCGCGCCGCCAATAAGGCCGAAAATCGGTTTTTCGCCCCTCATTTCTACCCTAATCACACGACGAATGTCTCGTCTCGAGTTATGGACTCTATATGATGTATGCTACCCGAAAAAACTTGAATAATAACTTAAATCTCTATATTATGTTGATTGTGGGCTCTGATTTGAACGAGGAAATACGCGATTTTCGACGAAATTTGAGCATACAAAAAAACGTAATATAAGGCTTCAGGCTATTATTCAAGTTTTGTCGGATAGCCTAGATCATATAGAGTCCATAACTCGAGACGAGACATTCGTCGTGGGATTAGGGTAGAAATGAGGGGTGAAAAACAGATTTTCGGCATTTTTGGCGGCGGGCCCCTTTGATTAACATGGGGAACTTCAGGGCCAATGTGGCACCTTAAGAAATTATCCAAAAATTCTGAAAAAATTCACAGGTACTCTCTGGCACCTTAGACAACTTTTACGCACTATTACGTCATCAAAATCGAAAAAAGTTTTTTTTCGATACACCCTAGCGTACATACTCCCCATTTACTCGGTGGGTCTTCAGCGGTGTCGGGAATCGAACCCGGGACGCTTCTATCCCGAAGCCGATGCCTTAACCACTACGCTCCCCACAGCCATAAATTTACTTTAACCAAAGTAAAACACTTTCCAAACTCCCCTGCCACACCTACAAATCCATCCGAAATCCGGAATTTAACCGCACTCCCTTCATTCATCAATCCGTTCTTGCCGATTCGCGATACTCCCGAAATCCGGGACAAATTACGCGCCACCTTCTTCTTTCTTTCCAAATCGATTGATCATCCAATCGATTGTATGCACAAAGGTCTGCTCCTGGCACCCATGGAAAATTCATGTCCGGGCCTGCCAGCCGGGAGAAAAGATTTTACATTCCTTCTTTTTGGGGGCCAGAATGGAATCTTACTTTTTTCTTTTTATTCTTGTGGGGGGTTAAGCGTAGGGAGCTAGAGATTTAAGTTTCCAACTTAGTTTCGTAATGCTGAATGTTTTACTACTGTGGCTGAGGAAATTCTCTGGGTGTTACAACTCCAACAGCTGCGTGAAGGTTTTTCGGTTGCAATAATGTATTTTACTTTCTCATATTGAAATTCCAGTGTATTTTTCTCTAAAGAGGTTTCATTGTTCTAAGTTTCATCTGTGATTCCGGTTGAATCGTCAAATTAAATAAGTCAAAAACCAAGTTTTGAGAAAATAAAAAAAATAATAACTGTTTAAGAAATTTATTTATTTATTCACACACATACCAAACAGACGGTATGTCCAGTTACATGGGTACAATTAAAATACATACAATGAAATATAAAAGGAAAACACTAATATACATTCATATAAGGCAATTACAGAAAGAAGAACGTCAATAGACATATTAAGGTGCCTGCCTACCTATAGAGGCTTTTTTTATAATTAAAATTTTGACCTAATTTGTGGTTAATACAATTAAATGCATCCAAAAACTATAAATAACATAAACAAATTAAAATATTGATTAAAATTTTCACACTATTGAAGAATTTATGCATGAAAATCACAAAAAAACGTCTTTCCGCAAATCAACATAACTCAAATTCATATGAAGATATTTTTGTTTTGTAAACTTTTTTATCCTCGTGAACTTATATTTTAGGAGACCTACTACTTTTATGTCTAAATTTATTTAATATCAAAAGTTACAGAACCAAACGTGAAAAATAAAAAAAAAACACCAAAATTCAGTAAAGTTTTAAGTTATACTACTCATAAAATAAAAAATATTACACCCACAACCAAAAAAATAGTAGGGCTCCTAAATCATATTATGTCAAGTATTTTCCCCAATTTTTATAGAAATTCATTCATAATATTTTGAGTGATGCAGTTTTGCGGAGAAGGGAAATAGCAAAAATGTGATTCTGAGAAAAACGCGAATTTCTTTATTTTTTCCTTAATAAAATGCCTATTTAGCTGTAAGTAAAATTTCTGAAACTTTAGTTCTAGGAAAGATAAAGACAAAATTTAAACTGATTTGGAAAGCTAAAGATGTGCTTTTGGAAATAAGATAATAATTTTTTTTTTAATTTTGGGTCCAAAACGGCGTTTTTTAGGTAGGCAGGCACCTTAATACAAAATGACAATGCTGATGACAAAATAAAGTGAACTATGTATTAATTATATCCCTCCTAAACTTAACAAGACTGTCAACAAAAATATCAATTAATTAAATTGCCGCTGTGTAATCATCGAGTTTTTACTGGAAATTCCACACCCTTTTTAAAATTCAGAACAATATAGAACAAACATAGGAGTAGGACATTCAAAAATAATTTGCAGTTGAAAAAGGCGTATGAACTTATTCCTCTTTTCCAAATTTATGAAACTAGAGCTCAGGAAAAATCTTGTTAACTACTGAAATTGACAAAGTATGCTAGGTTGTTTATAGAAAAAAAACATACTATTTTCCACATTTCAAATTAATGATGTAAATGATTCCGTTAGCAACGATTAACGTACTTCCATTTTTAAGTAGTTTTACCATATCTTCAATAGAAAATTATTTTTCTTTTATAGAATCTCCATTTTTCCCTCTTCCTTTTCATGAATTCATATACTTTAAGAGGAATTTAATAGCATAAATATTCGTTCACATAATGTATTCATTCGATACTTAACTTTTTTTTCAATATTTTCATCATGAACCTACTGTTTGTTAGAATCTTGATATGCATTCATCTTTTAATGGGAAAGGTTATGGTTTATTTGAATTACTCAAAAACTCACAAGTTTCCTTCATTATTCATTCTATTGTTCTCTTTCATAGAATGATTAACTCTTTCTGTAATATTTGAATAAATGAACCCATTTTCAATTCCAATTTTTACCCTTTTTCGTAAATTATTGAAAAGTTACTTATCGATTGAACTCGTAACATCCATTATAAAAAGTCGAGTAATTCTGTTGACGTTAATAAAGATAGCCTTCTTAAATAAAGCTGTGATTATTGCCTCCAATCTTACATGATGATTATTTTTTTAATCGATTCTTCATGCAAAAATAAGCAACTACCCAAAATTTGAGGCCTATAGAGAAATTTTTTGATAGAAAAATATTAACAAAAATCCCCTTTTTCAAAGCGCGCAAAAAAGCTAAGAGTTTGGGATGCGACGTCATCGTACGGTGATCATTGTTGGAAAGCAGCTCAGTTGGATGGATGGATGGTTAGCCATTTGGCTATGTAGGGACATTTGCCTACTCTTTCGAGTTGCTTCGTCCTCGTCTTCTTCATTTGTTTTCTGTTTTATTAAGAAAGATTCCATAATTTGGTTTAGCTTAGCTGTTTTTCTATGCTTTTTAGAAACTCTGATAGTGCCTTTATTTTTTTGTCTTTATTTTCGTTATTTATGTCAAGTATATCCGAAACAGCATTTGATTTGACGTTTATGTCTTCCATAAGTTTTTTTCTTTGTTTGCTGTACTAGCAGCGCAGTTGAAGGTATGATTGTTGACTTCACCGTACGGTGTTTTCACGCGTTTTCAGTCACATGTTTTTTTCTCGACTTTTAAATTAAAATAATTAATTACTTGTACATTTATTTTGAAAAATTGACAAGATATTTCATATTACCTTATAAAAAACCATACGAAACACTTGAATGTTTATGAAAATCTGACACATGCAACTTCCTTAGTATACAACAGAATTATAACTTAAATTGTCAAGGAAATATTTAATTTATTATTTAATTTTTTTTATTTGGCAATGATGTTGAAACCTAATTTTTTTCAAAATATATGCCAAACGTATTCTTTCAGAATTGTAAAAACAAGCTGAGAAATATTTTTAAAATTTTTAAATTCAACCACAATATTCTAAAAATCTACTTAATTTTCCAACATAAAATACTCCAAAACCTAAGAAAATCCAGCTGCACTGAACAGAAAATCAAAGCCCCCTCAAAAAGCCTTCAAAAGTAGAAGAATCTGGATTACGTCCTTTATTTTTTATTAGTCACGCAGCAGCGGCACTATTGGTTTTTCCTCCCTCTTGCTTGATGAGTTTCTGGGACTACCTGTTTCCCGGGTTTCTCTCTATCTGTTCCTTGTTATGTGACAACCTCCCCCCACCCCCTACGAACTTTAATTTCGAACGGGGGTGTGTCTCTGAAGAGGGGTGGAGAGAAGTAGTTTCGATTTTGAGGAACTGATTGCCGGGATGGATGTGAGAAGTTTTATTTAACAGGGAGGAGTGATTTCTAACTCCAAAAAGAAATGTCTGTGCTTTTCATCTCATGCAAAGGGTCATGGGGTGTTTAAAAATCCGTTTCAAGGCTTGAGACGGGAAGAATTATTGTCTTATGTAGTCAATCCTTCCGTACCAGGATTATTAACGCACTTTGCCGTAAAAGCAATCTTCTGCAGTGTTGGGCAGAATCGATACTTTCAGGTATCGAATACTTTTTAGCACTATTTTGAAATCGACATTGGATATTGACATATTTTGATGGTGAGGTTGCTGCTATGGGTAGTAGCCCTTGCACAGTTGCATTGTCATCTAAATAGTTTTGCAAGGGCCGTTATCTTCTGTGATTCAAAGGCGGCGATCTTTGCTGTGAATTCACTTTCTGCTCCTGCCTCCTCTAACATCTCGGAGTGTCAAAAGCTCCTGCAGAGCCTATCTGACTACTCTAAGGTAATCATCTTGCAGTGGATCCCTGGACACTGCGGTGTACCCGGTAATGAATTTGCGGACCACCTAGCAAAAAAGGGAGCTTCTATTCTACAGACACCAAGGAAACCTGTCCCTTTTACTAATGCAAAGCGCGTTATTAAGAAGAAGATGAATGATTTCATTTTACTTCAATACGCAGAGAAGAATTCACACAAGATCTGGTGGAATAAACTCAATGATCTTCCCATGTGGCCAAGACGTAAAGCAGTTGCTGAGTTTCGACTGGCCACAGGTCATGACTGCCTACTCAAACATCTTCACCGTATTAACATTGTACAGGCCCCTTTCTGCACGCTCTGTGATCTTCGGGAGGATATGGATGCTGACCACATTCTCCGCTGCCCGGCACTAAAGGCTTCCTCTTTGAGCGACCGTTATTGGCAGGCTAGGGATTTATTGGGTTCATAGACTTTTCTCGCCATATTTTATTTGTTTGTTTTGTTGTTTTTGTTTGTATCTCTTTGTGGCGTAGTGGTCTTTTTGTAACCTTGGCCATTGGAAGTAAAAAATATTGACATATGACACTGGTTTCAACTCTTTAATTCGTTTTATGCAATTAATACCGGAATCGAAGGTTTTAATTCGATCTTGAAAGGTTTCGTGCCAATTTCCACAGAGAATTTTACAACTTACCCGCTTATAAAACCCCCTAGGCCCCTAGAAGTGCATTTCCGACCCGACCACCCCTTTTTCTAGGTGATTCTGAGTCATCTAGGTGGGCCCTACCCCTCCCAGAAGTTGTGAAACACTTATCTGAAACGCCCTGTATATATTAATAAATGTAATTATCTATTCTAATAAATGGAATAAAGGATTTTTCAATTTATGCATTTTTAAGAATTTTTAGTATTTGCTCCATCGTTTTCAGCTATCAGCCATTAAAATAGCCATTAGTTATAACTTTATATATAGATTTAAAACTTAAGTGTTTTAAGAGGATGGTTTACAATAGTTATTATTAGAAACTGTGTCGTCATAAGATTTTTAATTTTCTCGAAATAAATATTCAAGATTATATAAAGTATCGTTATCTTTGAAATTACCACCATCATTATCTAATTAATAAGGTTATTTTAACTATTGCTATAGTTCAGACATTAGGTCTGTGTCTTGTTGAAACACCCTGTATTTATTTTTTATGCATTGTAATTATAAAAATGCATCATGCTATGAAAATTAAGTTAATGTTATGGAATTTATTTCAGGTCCTGGTAGTCAGCTTCTCTACTGTGTTTCTGCCATGCCCATACATGACCCAGAAATCCTGATGACTAGGTGCACCAGTGTTTTTCAACCGACTTGATGTAAGTTCATTAGTACTACATTTTTTGCAAATGTCTTTTTTATTTATTAGAGAGCTACCAGCCCCTGTTCGCTATCTCTCACAAATCCCCGTAAACTGCTTACGCAGGATTTAATTTTTTAAGTCGAACATCTTACTGACAATCCTCGAAAGAATCCGCACATTTTGATAGAAAAAACCGTGTTATAAAGATCAGTCATTAAAATGTTTTACTCTGAAAAAGGTTCATCAAACTTTTTTTTAGAATAGAGATACCAATGGTTGCACTAATAAAGTTTAAATTTTACTAGTCATCCTATAAAAGTTCTCAAGAATAGCAATCATAAGCCTGACTTGGTGCTTGAACCGTAAATTAATACCCCACCAATAAAAAAATATAATTGTCTATTCTCCCATAAGCTGACAGAGAGGTATATTTCTAAACCCATTTAATTTCAGTTATTTCTCTAAAAGTTCAATATATTTTCTAAGTTAAATTTATCTTACTTGGGAGCTACCGCCTCCTGCTCGCTATCACTTGCCAAACCCCGTTAACTGCTGATGCAGACACTTTTGGACCGCTTCGCAATTCCTCACAAAACCCAGCTCACTGCACTCACTTTATAAAACATTCTTAAAACAGGGGTAGTACTTCTCCGGGGTATTCTTCCGAAAATGGCGGATATTTATTCAGTGGCGGAATTTTAACAGTTCCTTTATGATAACATGAATTGGCGGATCGCCTTATAATTCCAAGAAAATTAACAACAGAGCAATGTAAACATTCCTTTACAATTTCCCCAAGGTTATGTTTTTTCACAGATCCATTAAGAAGCACTGAAGCATCTCAGGAATGAATTTAACTTTCTTAAAATTTGCAATGATTTTCATCGATTGGCTGTGAAAAATGTAGTAATTACCGTAAACATTACGAAAATTTAGAATTTTATCTTCATGAGAACAAACAAACGTCGAAGTTGTGTCAGTTTCATAGCAATGACACGAATGTTTAGACTTCAAACATTTTCGATTTTTATCTTAATTTCTAAAACAGTCCCCCGTGTTATCTAGTTGTTTGCGTTTAGTCGCATTTATATACCTTAAAAAACATACTTGCAAAATGATATAAAAATAATAATTATTGTAAAAAATAAATGTAAAAGTTCTTACTTTTGGATCTTCCGTTTCAATAGGTTGCCGACCCCCATATACGCCCTTCAATTCCGACCACCTTTTCTCACTGTTAGTTCTCGTTCCTTTTCTTTGGAGGAGGGTTGGGCTAAAGCCCCCTTGGATCCGCTAGTGGTTAAAATACATCCCACGGATTTCACGGAGCATACTTCAGTCTGGCATTTTTCAATTTGCAGGTTAATAAGATTACTAGTGTTCCTTCAAAAAATAGCTTCGTATCGGTTTAAATTGATAATTCTCTGAACAGCAGTTCGAAAGTCGAAATGTTCTCCTATTTAACCCTCTCGGCACCAGAACATCATAAAAGTGAAAAAACTTTTTTCTTTTTCTCAATACATCCAAAATGCCCCATAATTTGTCTGGAATTTTTTTCCTTGTGTGCACTTCTTCCCTAGTTATTTTTACGATGCCATAATGTGCCATATATTTTCATTTGAACAGAAAATACTTGGTTTAGAACTTATTAAAAGACATGGTCATAATATTAGACGATTACGAAATAAGAAAATATCTACCAACCTATAAAAATGTTTTACAGAGACTAGTATCTAGCTAGTATTTTCTCTTCACCAGCATCACAGCTTAAAATGTAAACATTAAGGTATAAATCATCTTGCTGCCATTTAGGAACGAATTCAGAAAAGATATAGAAGTCTCATATGTGATCTACATGAATCAGTGAAGTCACTGATGAAAAAAAAATAAATTTGCTTGTTTTACATCATACCAAAATTGAGCTCATAAGTAGGAGCCTCATTTGAGGCCCAGGGGGGCGAGAGGGTTAAGATGGTAGAAGTGAAAAATCTCAACTGGTAGAAACACCGGACGGATTCTTATTTGTTGAGTTGATACGTGGAAAAAAGATAAATTTTCTAAAAATTCCATTTTATTTTTTTAATATTGAATTAATACTATATGAAATAATATCTCTTTGTTTATTTCTTTTAAATTTAGTTACTTCTTTATAACAGAGTTCTCTTGTTTAATACTTAAATTCGCTTTATATGGTTGGGAATAGTTTAATAACAGAGAAATTATGTTTTCAATCATTATGCTTGTATCGCATCGTGCAAGTTAGTCCAGGGTCGATAATTTTTGAAACCAAGAAAAATAATAGTTGGATGAAGCCCATTGAAAAAGGAAGAGAATATAACAAAAATGCTAGGAAAAATAAATTAATCATAATAATTAAATTAATCATAATTAAGTATCATCATGCGTGTATGGACTGATCTGTCCAAACCCCATCTAAAGTTCTTCACTTATTTTTATACAAATACAAATTAAGTCGACCAACTACAGGCGTAAGCCCCGCAAGGTTGGTCCAGTCTTTTTAACCCAAACTACCGGAATCCCAGTATCTGTCAATTTTCCTCTTGAACTCGTTTACCCCACTTGAATTTACAATTGTTTCAGGCAACGCATTGCATCTATCCACTACCATATTAAAAAATAATGCTTTCTACAATCAGTCTTAAATTTGAATTTATTGAATTTGAAATTGTGACCCCATTGTTCTATTACCCGTATTGAAATCTAGTCCCTCTGTGTCCCCTTGCTTTACCATTTTAAAAAGTTGAATCAAATCCCCTCTAATCCTTCTTTTCTCTACAGTGAACATATTTAGCTTCTTTAATCTTCCCTCATAGAAGAAACAGTTTTTTTAATGTATCCCAATATCCTATTAGCCTTTTTACTAGCAGCTGAACACTGATGGACCCATTTAAAGTCCTCATTAACTATCACCCCTAAATCTGTGATCATATTACCTTCTTTAACTTTGTCCCCTTGCACATAAATTTCTGCCCTATCTTCCCCCGAGCCATATGAAGTACCTGACATTTACTCTGTGGGTGATTCTCTAGAAATCTAAAAAAATGAAAACACAAATTTTGAAAAATAAAAATTCTTTCAAAACTTCTGATTTTTTTTTAAATGTTAGATGAACACGTCCCAGTTGATATACAGTAAGCGACAGTAAAGTTTAAATACATTTAGTGTGGGAAAAAAATTCCTATCTAAATTTTACGGCGATTAGCCGTAATTTGCATTTTCGGTACGCCGAGGCAGAGTGCCAACGCGCCCGCAGCTACATTAAGAATGACACCGTAGAAAATAAATATTTCGCCATTTATTTATTTCTTCAGATTTAGACCTGAAAATTTCACATGCACCATAAAATAATGACACCTCAAACATATCGAAATTTCAATATTATTCTCCTTTTCGTTTAGGAGATATGGATGCCAGGATAATGACGCGCCAGGAAAATGATGATTTTTAGCATTCCGCCATTTCTTTATTTTTTCAGATTTAGACCTCAAAATTTCACAATAATCATAAAATCATGATACCTCTAACATATCCAAATTTCAATAATATACTCCTTTTTGTTCAGGAGATGTGGGTGCCAGGATAATGATGGGCCAGGATAATGACGTTTTTTTATAGTAATTCCCTTACCCTTTTTTTATTTTTTGATATTTAGGGCTACAAATTTCACATTCACCATAAAGTCATGATACCTCTGACATATCCAAATTTCAATTTTTTACTCCGTTTCTTTTAGGAGATATGGATGCCAGGATAATGACGTTTTAAAAGCATACGCTCTGTTATGAACAGTTCAAAGTAAAAATTTTCGAAGTAAAACACTTTATGATTGCACTAAAAGTGAATATCTACTTATTATTATTGTAATTAATTATTAAAAAGAAGAATTGCTTTATTCTATCATTTTTATATGCCTCATAATTAACTAAAATGTTCATGTCCGGTAAATAACGTTATTGCCTGGGACAACCATGTTTCAAATCGAAAATGTTATTTAAAAAATTCAAAAAAATATTTCTTCCACAATTACATATACTATAAGATATGATTAATAATATTAGATAAAAAATTCGGGGGGAAATATGCTTTTAGTACACTAAAATTCCTTTTATTTGAGCATATGTCAGTGGTGGGACAAGCCAAAATGATGAAATTTTGAGCTTTGAAGTTTTATAATTCCTTAAATTTTGCTTTCAAAATTTGTTATACTTATGTGCCATACTTATCATGAGGCTATTTTTCAGAATGTTGGAAAGAAAAACTAATTTTAGGACAATATATGGATTTTTGACCCCGGGACCGGAATTTTTCACATTTCTAGAGAATCACCCATGTACATTTATTATGTAAAAGCTTAGTTAAGAAAAGTGATAAATAATACCTTTTGACTTTGATAAAATAATAACTTAAACCGTTATGAAATTATGTTACCTGCTTTCCTTTAGATGAAGATAAGGAGTAGTTAAAAGCAATATATTTTATCTTAATTAAAAAAATATTAACTTGTAAAATTGCTTACTATTAGTGTGTGTATATTAGGGTGCCCAAAAAACTTTTTTTTTCAGGTAGAGTTCTGGGCACCCTCTACTTTTTTCGAACAGCTAATAGAAACTCACAGCCAAAATTTCAACTCTTAATTCGAATAAGAAATCGATGACCAAGAGGAGTGAAAAAATCGAAATTCGAATATTTTTATACAAAACAACTAAAAAACCAAAGATCAAGCCCTCTCATCTTGTTCATGATTTTTTTATAAAAAACTACTAACGTTATAGATATAATGTTCCAAGTTTTGTTTTTTAATCACCTTTATTTTTGTTGTAGTAATTTTCTAATGTCCAAAGAACTTTTGTTAAGTTGCTTTTCCTGCTTTTTTAAACAGTTAATAACTCTAGAACTATTCAACTTAAAAACATGAAATTATAGCATTTTGTTTTTTAATTTTTTGTCTTTGATTTAATGTGAACCATGACAAAAATTTCAATCATGATCAAAATTTTTTTTCAAAATTAAAAAACATTTTTAAAAAAATTTAATAATTTTTTTTATTTGACATTTTTTGCATGTTTTAAGTCATATGGACACCCTCAAGCGGTTTTATGAATTTTCCATGAGTTCTTTCTGTGTAATTTTAGGGATAGTTTAGGGACTTTCCTTTTTATTTGATTATACATGATTAAATTTTATTTTCATCTTGAAATTTGGTAGCAATGTTCATTTTAACAGTTAAAATGCTTTTAACCTTTTTTCAAAAAAATGTTTTCATTAAATTTTTTTTCACTCATTTTAAATTTTGAAAATTTTTTTGAAAATGATGGGTCATGATGCATTTTAAATAAAAGACAAAAAAAATTACAAACAAAATGAAACTAATTTCAGGTGTTTCAGTTGTATAGTTCTAGAGCTATTAGCATTTTATAAATGCAGGAAAAATAACTTTACAGAAGTTCTTTAGACATTACACAATTACTACAACC
Source organism: Tetragnatha versicolor (assembly GCA_024610705.1). Taxonomy (NCBI): domain Eukaryota; kingdom Metazoa; phylum Arthropoda; class Arachnida; order Araneae; family Tetragnathidae; genus Tetragnatha; species Tetragnatha versicolor. Next base: position 84,540,576 of record JANDEH010000001.1, read on the forward strand.
AAAATAAAGGGGATAAGAAAACAAAACCTGGAACACTATATCTATAACGTAAGTAGTTTCCTATAAAAAAATCATGAACAAAATGAGATGGGTTTTTTTGGTTTTTTAGTTGTTTTCTATAAAAATCTCCGAATTTGGACTTTTTCACTCCTCTTGGTCATTGCTTTCTAATTGAGGTAAAGAGCCCAAACTTTGCCTAAATAGATAATTTTCTCTGTAGGTCTAAAAAATTGAGGAGGTGCCGGGGCAATTTTATAACACTTTGTTTTTTCCCATAGAAAAGTGGGCCACCCTAGTATATATAAAAACAAGTAATGGGTAGGACAATGTTAATTAGAAATTATCATTTTTAGATAATTTATAAATTTTTACATTATTATAATGTAAAAATTTATAAATTATCTAAAAATGATATATAAATGATATATATAAATCATATTACACATAAAATGTAGTGAGTATTTAAAAAAATAAAATGTTGAACTAATTTGTGATTTTAAACAATTAAATGCGTCTAAAAACTATGAATAATATAAAAATACTAAAATATTAATTAAAATTTTCATATTATTGAAGAATTTATGAATAAAAATCACAAAAAAGAGCCTTTCCGCAAAACATCATAACTCAAATTTATATGAAGATATTTTTGTTTTTTAAATTTTATTATCCTCGTAAAAATATTTTAGGAGGCCTACTATTTTTATGTCTAAATTATTTTAATATCAAAACCACTAAACTTGAAAAATAAAAAAGACCCACCAAATTTCAGTAAAGTTTGAAGTTATACTATTCATAAAATAAAAAATATTACACCCACTGTCAAAAAAATAGTAGGGATCCTAAACCATATTATGTCAAGTATTGTGCCAAAGTTTCATAGGAATTCACAGATAATATTTTGAGTTATGTAGTTTGGCGGGGAAGGAAAATAGCAAAAATGTGATTCTGAGAAAAACGCGAATTTTTTTACCTTTTCCTTCATAAAATGCCTTTGTAGTTTCAAGTAAAATTTCTGTAACTTTGGTTCTAGGAAAGATAAAGACAAAATTTAAACTGATTTGGAAAGCTGTGTTTTTTGAAAAATATAATAAAATTTTTCTTGAATTTTTGGTCTAAAACGGCATTTTTAGGTAGGCAGGCAGGCACCTTAAGAAAAAAAATTGTTTAGTGACAGTTTGAGACGATACTAAAAGTGTACAGCAGGGATCTCAAACTTTTGAATATCATGACCCATTTTTATAAAACAAATGCAATGCAACCTACCTCATCTTAGGTTAATTTTCCCACTCCTCCTACAAGACTTTAGCTTCGTGGAAGTTTGGTCACCAACCTGATATGTAGCAATAATAAATTATTTGCTGAGGTTAGTTATTAAAACTGTTAATTTTTTTGAGCAACAATGAGCTCTACAATGAAAGGGGGCTAAAGAGGGGATTCCTCCCCAGAGGTATTTGAAATTTGACTCCTTAAAAAGAGTTTATAAACCCGTTTGTTCGTATTTTAAAAAAAATTAAAGTAAAGACATCATCATTTCTGAAGAAAAATCTTTAAATTTGTATTGCGCATCCCTGTAGAGCTATGTTTAGAAATACTTTTTTAAAATTTTATTTGAATATGAGAATCGACTAATTTTCATTATCAGCCTATTAAAATGACTTGGACTTACTTTACTTGGACTTACTTGGACTTCTTTGCGTTCCACACAGATAAGGGTAATTTTTCATATTGTTTTTATGGGGATATAGTGACCTAAGCCAACCAACTTTATTGTTTTTTTAATTATTTTATGGCAATTTAATAAATTTCAAAACACAACAACACGTTTATGATATCATAAAAAATATACTATTTCGATTAATACAAACTAATGTCATGTATGGATGTATAGTGGAGAGGACCTTTCTAAATTCAATTTAATAAGCGTGGGGCCATTTTCGCTGCAAGAGAGAAAAAAACAAAGACAATGACGGGAATTCTTCCCTATCTAAAAGACCCCAAAACCTCCATTCAATTTAAAACACTAAACGTTTCTCCGAATAGAACACATTTTCTCGCCCGAACGTTCATCGGAAAAGGTGTTTACTCTTCCTTCGAAGTCGATTTAAAAAGAAAAAAAGAACGCAAAAAAACACCTTCGAGAAAACTCCCTCCAAACTCGCAGATTCAGTCCCTTCGAAAAACAATGAGCTGCTTATGGCCTGAAAAGAAGGAACGGGTCCATTTATAAAAGGTGACCGGAATAAGAAAAAGGCCGTAAACAACAAAAAAAAAAGAACGAAAAGGGGACGAACAAACGATTTCGTTCCAGTCGAGTCGCTTCACCCCCCTCGCCATATCGGTTGTTCTGTCAATCGATTTCCAACGGAACTATTGATGATACAGTCTGCTCCTGACAACTAGTCCCGAATCATGCAAAATTCATACAAGTGCGGGTCGGCCGACGACTTGTAAGTCAAGTGAAGGGATTCTTCATTCCAATGGGGGAGGGGGGAAGAAAGCTCGGAGCTCTTTCTTGGAATATAGTTCTATATGGGGGATGGGGGGAGGTATTGCCGAATAAACAGTTTTTCCAGGGGTGAATTTATTCCTCTCTTTCTACTGTGCTGACAAGGAAGCGTTCCCGGGCTGAACTCACAGAAAGGGACTGAAATTTTGGATGGCTCTAAACCAGGAGTGGCCAACCCGCTTGAAATAATTTGGCAGCCCGCGAGAATTTTTTAAGTCAAAAGTTCAAGTTTTAAGTTAAGGCCCCAGAAATTTGGACTAAGTATACCAAAGCGAGTTAAAAACCTGTTAAATAAAATCGAATTTTTCCAAAAATTTTCTGGGGGAGGACCCCTCTTTAGTACTTAGGACATTATTCACAACTTGTTTCGTAACTTTCACACAGGTGCGAATTCTTCCTAAAAATTTGTTTCAAAACATAACGTTTACTATTTTATATTGCAATTTTACATGGAACATATAAAAAGGAACGAACAAAACAAAGAAACTAAAAATTTACATAAGAATACATATCTACTATAAAAAATAGGAAAAAAATAGTATAAAGGTTGTTTGTATTACTCAGGGGTCAGCGCAGTGACCCATAAACCATAATGAACAACAATTTCTATATGCCCCACGGGCGGTAATCTAACTTAGTTTTGAGTAATTCATAGTGTTTTTTAACGGTAGCTGTTTAGTTCATATAGTTATAGAGAATGCATTCTTGGGTGCAGGTCAATTAGAATGCATATTTTATTTAGGAAACTGTAAAAGTAAGCAAAAATGATAAAAAAACTCCCTAATCTATACCTATATAATTCAACTTCTTTGTCCCTCTGAGCAGCCAATATCCTAAAATTTTAACCCTCTCTCCACCCTGGGCCTCATGAGGCTCCTACTTATGAGCTCAATTTTGGTATGATGTAAAACACGCAAATTTATTTTCTTGTCATCAGTGACTTCACTGATTCATGTAGATCACATATGAGACTTCTACATGGTTTCTGAATTCGTTCCTAAATGGCAGCAAGATGATTTATACCTCAATGTTTACATTTTAAGCTGTGATGCTTGTGAAGAGAAAATACTAGCTAGATACCAGCTTCTGTAGAAAATTTTTTTATAGGTTGGTAGATATTTTCTTACTTCGTAACCTTCTAATATTATGACAATGTCTTTCTCAATAAGTTCTAAACCAAGAATTTTCTGTTAAAATGAAAAAAATTATGGTCCATATGGCCTCACAAAAATAACTAGGAAGGAGTTCACACAAGAGAAATTTTTTTCCAGACAAATTATAGAGGCATTTTGGATGTATTGAGAAGAAGAAAAAAAGTTTTTTCACTTTTTTTATGTTCTTGTGCCGAGAGGGTTATATGCGGTCCGAGGGAGTAATGTGGTTTTCCAAAGTGGCCCTTAAAATATTAAGGGTTGGCCCCACCTGCCCTTAACACTTACTGTGAAAAAAATAGCTACGGAATTTACAAATACAAATACAAATTAAGTCGACCAACTACAGACGTAAGCCCAGCAAGGTTGGTCCAGTTCTTTTAACCCAAACTACCGGAATCCCAGTAACTGTCAATTTTCCTCTTGAACTCATTTACCCTAACTCGTTTACCTTAATACTACCCGTTTCCTTAAGTAGTAGATTAGTTGGATTCTGAGTAGTCAAACTCATTTAAAAATATATCGATTATTTTAATTGTTTTTATGAGTGTAAAGAATTCAAAAAATGGTTTTGTGATTTGAGCTATACTTCTGTTTGGCGGTCAAATACTCTAAAAAAACGTGTTTTAACCGATATTCAACAATACTTTTACCAGCATATCTCCAACTTTTTGTAAAATACGAATTTTATTTCTAAACTTGTAAATTTTTACAAACTCAGTGTCAAACTCAGTTTCAGTAACTCAACACCGTGTTTTTGTTGGGTTCGTCTGATCGATATTTGTTATATTTCTTATTCTAAAAAACTACTCGTTATTGTTTTATTATTTTTTACTATTATCCCGTCTTTCTTACGGTTCAGTAAGAAAGACGGTATAATTCACAATAATAATATAGTGTACCGTACACAGTACGAAAGTTCCGACCTCATAAACGTTTTTAATGATTTCATTGCTGCCAGTTGGCGTATATATAACTGATTAATCTACATTTAATCCGATAAATTAATTTATGAGAGAAATTCTTCCTATAATATATACCCTGTTACTGTATACATGAGAAGGTATGTGTGCAAATTACAGGGGTTTTCTAGCTGCAAATTTGACAGTTTTTTTTAATTAAAAGTCAACCTGTTTCTTAGAATGAAGCAATTTGATGACTTTTAAGGTCAGATAACGAAACTGCACCGAATCACATGCTATTTATCAACTCAATCTTATATTATGTAACCTTCTTTATATATGTCCCATCTATGCATTTTCATATTTATTAAAACCACTGCCCTTCACCCGCAATGCAGAATTCCACCCAGACATGTCTCCCAAAACAATCAAACGCCGAAAGCGTCCTCTTCGATATCAAAGCGATCCCCAGGGATTTCCAGAAAGTATAAGTAATGTATCACATCGCATAGAGGGGACACAAAAGACACGTTTTGTGGGCGGATAAAAAAAAAGAAAAAAAAGAAACACGAGTGGCCAAAAAGTTTCGTCCTCTTCCTCCATGGAAACGTATATGTGTATTTTACTTTTAAAACGTAGCATCTGGACAGCACCGGTTCGGCACTAAAACTCGAAGCCTTATATTTTCGTCCGAAACATAAAACATTTTCTTCCTTTCCGGATGAAGCGCCCGAGATGTGCGCTCTTAGTATTGTTATTATTTTCTTTCTTTTTTTCTGAAGGCTTTCGGATTCTCCGGCCCAGATTTTAAACATGGAACACTGTTTTTCCTCCTTTTGGTGGAGGAAATACAACGGAGAGAAAAATGTATTCTTTTTTTATCTCTATGTATACGCGTGTTTGCCGAGGGAGGACGAGGAGATTCTTCGAATCGTGTAGGCCGATAAAGGAATTCGAAATTTTTATACACATGTGTCACATGCTGTGACACGTTTGCAAGTGATATCGGCCGCGATTTTTCCTCCCGAACAGATAAAAGTGGGTTGAGTTTCCATCGGCCGCGAAGTGGGCTTACTTCGGATTGAAACGCACTTGACACTGAGAATGGGTTGGGAGAATTTATTCTGTTCAGTGGAGGCGTTTGCTATGCAGGCAGCATATTGATGTATCAACCGAAATCAGCATTGTATAAAACCGACGGTTTACCGACAAATACTACATGAAATAGATTTACAATGCTAAGTAAGCAAAATGTAAAAAACATTCATATTTAAATTATAATTTTTATAGCAAATTATCCCTATATTTTTCCAGTTCGCTTCACTAAATTAAGTTTCAAAACTTGAATGAAACAAAAAAATGATGCGTGAACTAAATTAGTAAAATCATTATAAAAACATTACTGTATGTCAAGAGCAGTTTTTGTTTTTTAAGTTATAGACGCCCAAACCTTTTTAAAATACCTTTCATTCTTCTTAACTGATCCCTATATTCTACCAGCCAAATACACTACTTAAAATTTATATTCATAAATCAAATGAAAAAAAACGGCATAACTTAAATATATTTAATAACTTATTAATATGTTATGAAAATAAAACCTTCCAAAAATCCGTCGCTCCTGGTAAATTATTTCTGTAACACCAGTTACTTACATTCCCTTAAATTGAAACTTAAATCAAATGAGAGAATACTTAAATAGAGGTAAAATAACTAGAGAAATCCTTATAAGATAAAGGCTTTCCCCCATGTCTAAAACCTTCCAAAATATCGTTTGTTCCTGGTAACTTGCTCCCTCCAATGAGTTCAGCCCCTAAAAGCCGCACGTATCCCAGTAATTACGTTTGCCTGAGCCTGACGATATCCATCCGCAAATTACTTCGCAAACGCCATGGCTGCGCTTTGCTAGTATGGACGGGTCTGTTATTGTATTGCATTTTGTGCTGCCTCGGAATAGTCTGACACACAGTTGTATTACAGTTTAGTACAGGGGTCGGCAACCTTTTGAAACGAAACAGCCAAACGTTACAACTTACAAAATTTCCCAGTTTATAAAGAGCCACTAATTTTTTTTTCAATTTTATATAGTATTGCTTACAAATACTATTAATATATTGGGAGGGTGATTTTAGTTGGGGAGGTTTACAACCTACATTTTTTCTGAGGTAACTCCTATCGGGTACTTTTTTACACTAAGTTTTAGACGACTTTAGTGAACTTAATTTTAAAATGTTTCGAAGAAAAATTGGAGGGTCTGGGGGTCCTCCCCCAGAAAAAATTTTGGAAACTTCCCCTTCAAAATAGCGTTTTAGCTCAGTTTTATGCCGTTTGGGATTGCACCCTAAGAGCACCGCTAATTATTTGAGGGACAGAATTTTCAAGGAAAACTAGTATAATAATGAACAGTAAAATTTCGAGGGGGGTGGGGAGGACCAACTTCAGAAAAATTTTGGAAATTTGTCCCTAAAAAAGTAGTGTTTTTATTCATTTTTAGAACTTCTACTAATAATGATCATTCCTCATAAGTCACAGAATTTTCAAGCTAATAAACATAACAGATCATTTTTAGGTACTTAAAAATAAATATTCAAATTTGTTAAGGGTTTTGTTAATAAATTATAAATTTTTTCGTATGGAACTGGAGAGCCGCAACTTTATATCAAAAGAGCCGCATGCGGCTCGCGAGCCGCAGGTTGCCGACCCCTGGTTTAGTATATTTAAAGATCTGTTACATCTCGGTGTTACGGATCTCGGTGTTACGGAATATTTCGGACGCCAAATATCCGAGTTTACCTTACAGTCTCGTATACATGGTGTCCCAATATATAGTGGGATTTCTAACTTCACGAAAATGGGTTTCGCGTGCTTTTTCGTGATTATGCTTAGTGAAAATAGCCATTTTGTTCCTTAGAATCTGTAGTTTACGAATCGCGATGGTGGACACTTCGGGTCTGCGCCAGGGGATGGTGAGAGGCGCAGAAGTGGAAAATCGACGAGTTTCAATTTTGTGTTGTTTGGAGTCAAAATGGTTCCTTTTACTTTTTTAATTTGCTCAAATGCTCCATAATACGAGAGAGGCGAGGGAGGACTAACGGGACATAGAGTTTGGAAAGGATCAGTTCACTCCAGTAGAAGGGGTGGAAGGATAAAGTGGAACGTAAAAATTTGTAAGCCTATTTTCTCTGAGGCGCAGGCTTATAGTCGTCCATTAACGTAATGAAAGGTGCCATTCTGTTCCTTATTTTCAGGCGAGAAATAATTGCGAAAGTAGAAATCTGGCAACGCTCACTAGGGGTAGGGAGAGGGGCAGGAAAAAATTACGAAAATCAGCAATATCTCCTGAAAAATAATTTCTTTTCTGCACCAACTGCGGTTGAATGTTTTGTAAATTGACACCAAAAATGGGTAAAATGCATTAAACCGATTTTCGAACGATTCTTCTACTTAAAATAGGGCCTGAAAGGTGTAGAAAAAAATAAGGGAAAATTCTCAACTTTTAAGTCTTTTAAAAACTTATTTTTCTCGTGAAGAAGCACTAATTTCAGGCAAATTTTTCCCTATATACACTTAAGAATACGAAATACCATCGTAGATATCTGGGACCTGCGATTAAGGAGGGGGGCAGGGGCAGAAAAAAATATTCCTGTTTTTATACTCTTCGTGAGAGTAAAATTCAAAATTTTCTACTTTTAGTAGAGTCATAAGTGGTGCAAATAAAGAAGATAGATACCTGACATTTCTAACAGCCCATTAGAAAAGAGTTCCTCCCATTGGAAGGTGAAATGGAAGGGTTAAGCGGAACATGAGGAATTATATGGGATGTTTTGAAAAAAATTGTGTCTATTTTAGTGAAATAATGTAGAAATCTATTTGAGCAGGTTCTATGTAATCTGTAGAACTGGAAATACGACAATAAGTAACTTTCATTCGCGACCGAGGATAATAATTGGGACAGAAAAAAAGTTAAAATTATACTTTACTGAGAAAAAGAGTAATTATCCTGTTTAAAAGGTTTTATGGACTGGAATTTTTGATTGGGGTCACTCAAGGTGGTCTATCATGAGAAGCATAAACTCATCTTTGGGGGTTGAATGGATGAAATGGAATACTAATTCGATTTTTTGACAAATGGCGTGAAATTTCTTGGAAGAGAGTGATAATAAACAAATCGATTCCTCTTTCCAACTCTCTCGAATGGGTTACCCGACAATGAAATTTGGGAATCAAGACAAGGGTCCGTGGTCGGCGCAGAAAAATTTTATACATTAAATTTTAGTTTGTATAATTGCGTCTAAATGAGATAAAATATCCCTAAAATAAGAAATTTCCTAGCAGACATGAAGGAGACCCATGTTAAAACTGTTTCTTAGAGGGTAAGAGGATAAATTAGAATATAAGGGGGTATTACATTTTACTATTTTACTAAAAAGTGAGTATTTCTCGCAGAAATTGCATTAAAAGAATTCGATTTTCCAATTTTACTCCATGGAATATGATACGTTTAAGATAAATCTGTAGTATTAGGCAGGGGAAGGTTAGTTGGGCAAAAAAAACCTGTAATTATTACAAAATTAAGACAAAAAAACTTTATAATATTCTAATTTTTTGAGAAATAATTAAATGTCTTAAATTTGTAATAATTACAGGGTTTTTTTGCCCAACTAACCTTCCCCTTCCTAATACTACAGATTTATCTTAAACGTATCATATTCCATGGAGTAAAATTGGAAAATCGAATTCTTTTAATGCAATTTCTGCGAGAAATACTCACTTTTTAGTAAAATAGTAAAATGTAATACCCCCTTATATTCTAATTTATCCTCTTACCCTCTAAGAAACAGTTTTAACATGGGTCTCCTTCATGTCTGCTAGGAAATTTCTTATTTTAGGGATATTTTATCTCATTTAGACGCAATTATACAAACTAAAATTTAATGTATAAAATTTTTCTGCGCCGACCACGGACCCTTGTCTTGATTCCCAAATTTCATTGTCGGGTAACCCATTCGAGAGAGTTGGAAAGAGGAATCGATTTGTTTATTATCACTCTCTTCCAAGAAATTTCACGCCATTTGTCAAAAAATCGAATTAGTATTCCATTTCATCCATTCAACCCCCAAAGATGAGTTTATGCTTCTCAGGATAGACCACCTTGAGTGACCCCAATCAAAAATTTCAGTCCATAAAACCTTTTAAACAGGATAATTACTCTTTTTCTCAGTAAAGTATAATTTTAACTTTTTTTCTGTCCCAATTATTATCCTCGGTCGCGAATGAAAGTTACTTATTGTCGTATTTCCTGTTCTACAGATTACATAGAACCTGCTCAAATAGATTTCTACATTATTTCACTAAAATAGACACAATTTTTTTCAAAACAACCCATATAATTCCTTATGTTCCGCTTAACCCTTCCATTTCACCTTCCAATGGGAGGAACTCTTTTCTAACGGGCTGTTAGAAATGTCAGGTATCTTCTTTATTTGCACCACTTATGACTCTACTAAAAGTAGAAAATTTTGAATTTTACTCTCACGAAGAGTATAAAAACAGGAATATTTTTTTCTGCCCCTGCCCCCCTCCTTAATCGCAGGTCCCAGATATCTACGATGGTATTTCGTATTCTTAAGTGTATAAAGGGAAAAATTTGCCTGAAATTAGTGCTTCTTCACGAGAAAAATAAGTTTTTAAAAGACTTAAAAGTTGAGAATTTTCCCTTATTTTTTTCTACACCTTTCAGGCCCTATTTTAAGTAGAAGAATCGTTCGAAAATCGGTTTAATGCATTTTACCCATTTTTGGTGTCAATTTACAAAACATTCAACCGCAGTTGGTGCAGAAAAGAAATTATTTTTCAGGAGATATTGCTGATTTTCGTAATTTTTTCCTGCCCCTCTCCCTACCCCTAGTGAGCGTTGCCAGATTTCTACTTTCGCAATTATTTCTCGCCTGAAAATAAGAAACAGAATGGCACCTTTCATTACGTTAATGGACGACTATAAGCCTGCGCCTCAGAGAAAATAGGCTTACAAATTTTTACGTTCCACTTTATCCTTCCACCCCTTCTACTGGAGTGAACTGATCCTTTCCAAACTCTATGTCCCGTTAGTCCTCCCTTGCCTCTCTCGTATTATGGAGCATTTGAGCAAATTAAAAAAGTAAAAGGAACCATTTTGACTCCAAACAACACAAAATTGAAACTCGTCGATTTTCCACTTCTGCGCCTCTCACCATCCCCTGGCGCAGACCCGAAGTGTCCACCATCGCGATTCGTAAACTACAGATTCTAAGGAACAAAATGGCTATTTTCACTAAGCATAATCACGAAAAAGCACGCGAAATCAAGTTAGAAAACCCCCTAATATCTGCTCACTCCAATAACTTTTGAACCCCTGGTATACAATCATGAAAATGAGGTCTAGGTATAGTAAAGTGACCATGCCCTCTCTCTCTATCCGATGCGGCAACTTTCAACTCCCCCTAGCGGCAACCTTGTAAACACCTTGACAGCCTTGACAACTAGACACCTTTTGCAGCGAAATGGCTTTATTAAAACCCCTATAACACACTCAATTAGGTAAAATTTACGTAGATTTTACGCCTAACGCTTCTCAAGACGTGAAAATGGGAATCTTTCATTATTATGATCTAAGAATACTTTTAGTCACTCACCTAAGTCATGAAAAAGGAAATGTCTTATTTTCGCCGAGGAGAGTTTTAGGACGTAAAACTACGTAAATTCTACCTAATTGAGTGTGTTATAGGGGTTTTATTGAAGTTATTTCTCTTCACAAGGTGTCTTATCGTACTAAACCAAAGCTTCTCTGCAACTTTGTCTCTGAGTAATTTAGCAAATCACTAAAAGTTTTTAAAAATAAAAACTATAACTCCTGATATTGCCGCTAGAGGGCGTTGAAAGTTGTCGCATCGGATAGGGCATCGTCACTTTACTATATCGACCCCACTTCCATGGTTTTATCTCTAGAGCTAGGGGTTCAAAAGTTATAGGGGATGAACAGTTATCTTTTGACACCCTGTATAGAAGTTTCTTCGTGGAGTGCCCAAATATTTGTCCCCCCTCTTCAGGCCCATAGATAGATATTTCGCTCACTCCTTTCAAGAACGTCATATCTCAAAAAAACTAAATTTTCAGGAGAGGCATTTGAAAGTTTAGAATTGCATTGAAAATAAATAATAAGAATCTGGTTAACCAGGCTATTCAGTTTAACCCTTTATGCCCCGACGGGACTTGTAAGTCCCACTTCCCAATGTTCCAAATTCGTCCAATTTTCGTCATGTAAGGCCAAATTTCGTTTACTTCTTGTTGCAGTTACGTAAACTTGACATATTTGGGACGAGCTGTGCTACTAGGGTTAATATGAAGCTTATACTTATATTATTATATGCTTATAGGGATAACGTATAAAAAATATAGAGCACAATTTTTCTGAAAAACATAATTTGGGACATAAAGGGTTAAAAATAGGAGGGTTTCGCAGGGTTGTAGTACTCCTTCAGAGCTTTCCGAAAACAGTCACAACTAAATATCGTTTATTTTTGAGATATGACGTTCTTGAAAGGAGTGAGCGTTTTGCTACAACTTCTTTTTTGATTAGCTTCATGTAAAAAAATTGTGTCCGTACAGAATTCAAAATAAAACTTTTTTGTACTTGTGAATTCCAAAAGGGGGTCCGCACAGAATTTGGAAATTTGACCCTTGAAAACATTATTCGGACTCGTTTTTATCCACCTAGTCTAGATTTTTGGGAAGATGGAAAAGTAATACCTGCATTTTTAAATTACCTGCATTTTTTTTTGAAAAACTGACTAGATATTTCATTTTACCATACAAAAAACCATACGGAACACTTGTTTGTTTTTGAAAATATGGCACATGCATCTTCCTTATTTAACTAGTATTTGTAAGTAACGATTTTAAGCTGAAAATAAATATTTCTTAGTTCTGCTTTAGAGCTATTTGTTTTGTAAAGATGTTTTTTCCGAGTATGATCATTTTTGGAAGACAATAGTTTTTATTTAAAATTCGAATACAAACATTGCTAGACATATTAAAAAGTATTTTCTTTATTTTTTATAAGACCAACTTCTCTTATAAAATAATACTATTTTTCTGCAAGGGAATGTTTCTGCAAATACTTATTTCTATGAATGGAATGGCATCAAACTGTAACAAGTTCCCTGGAAAAAATAACAGTGCATGGTTAAAGCTGCATGTAAATACATTCTTGTACTTACCGAGTAATATCCTTGAAAATAGGGTTACATGTATCTCTAGGCTGTTGAGAGAGAGAGAGAGCTAGCTTTACATGCCTCTTCTATTTTTCGTCTCCTATTTCGCTGAAGAAAAAATGAGGTAATGCAGTTTTAAAAAATAAATATTTATGCAGTTTATAGGAGACATGGATGTATTCGTAAATAAATATCGAAGTTTTCAGATTCGATGATATCTTACCGTCCTGCGTATTTATAAATTTTTAAACTAAAGTCGTGTAGGCTAGTACAGTGTTGGGCTGATAGTAGTTTTATATGAGCTGTATCATTCTGGGTATCCGAAAGAAAAAGATTGTTTGCAAAATAAAATAAAAAATAACGTATTTTCCATGTAGTAGAATGTTTCTATGTTTTTTATTCTACAACAATATGGTGATATTTTTGCAAGGAACTCTTGCTATGTTTGAAAGTATTGAATGAGAAACGTTGTAATGTAAAAAAAGGGATTTAAAACCGACTCAAGATGTTTTTTATTGTTATTTTACTTCCGAATGGTAAAAACGCATTTATTAGATTTGATGTTTCAGTCGATTTATTAAAACAAATAATTAAAATAACGATTTAAAAAGTTGATTTTAATCGCTTTTAAATATTTTAATTTATTGAGTTTCTGTATTTGAGCTTTATTTTCCTTTATTGATATTTCCACAGTTAAATTTACACCCAATTATGTGATATTATTGGGTGTAAATTTAATAGCCGTAAAACGATTCATTACTTATTTAATAGTTACTTATTTAATAATTTATAAAGTATTCTAAAACCCAATCAATCTGACAATTTTTTTTTCAAAAAATTCCGTAAAATATTTCTATAATTAATTTTAACCACTTCACAATAAATAAATGAAAACGCCATCATCCTCAATTTTAAATCTTCACATAATGACTCGACAAACCTAAAACGAGCAATAGCACACGAATACAGAAAAGGCAAACTCCCCAAAGATAAAAAAAACTCCACCGAAGTGTATAAAACCCAAAACTTCAATGAGGAAGTTGCATGATTTTTTTTTATTTTTTTAATCGATTCCTCTTGCAAAAATAAGCAACTACCCAAAATTTGAGGCCTATCGAGAAATTTTTTGATTGTCAAAAAAATTAACAAAAATCCCCTTTTTAAAAGCGCGCGAAAACGCCAAGAGTTTGGATGTAACGTCATCTTACACTAAACATTGTTGTAAAGCAATGGAGTTGATGGTATTATTGTTGACGTCATCTTATAGTTTAAACAATAAACGTTTTCAGTCACGTGTTTTTTTCTCGACTTTTAAATTAAAATATTTAATTACCTGTAAATTTTTTTGAAAAATTGACTAGATATTTCATTTTACCATACAAAAAACCATACGGAACACTTGTTTGTTTTTGAAAATCTGACACATGCAACTTCCTTGTTTTAACCACTTCACAATAAATAAATGAAAACGCCATCATCCTCAATTTTAAATCTTCACATAATGACTCGACAAACCTAAAACGAGCAATAGCACACGAATACAGAAAAAGCAAACTCCCCAAAGATAAAAAAACTCACCGAAGTGTATAAAACCCAAAACTACAATTCATGCCAACTCAAAAAAAAAATGGACTCTGAAGTTTGTTCTGCCGACGGTCTCTGACATCAAGATAAATGGTTCCTCCAGGACAAAAACTTTCCTCAGACTTTATAGTTTTCCATCGGGCAGGCTTTCGTTTTTGTTCCTTTTTAGTAGTAGGGGTCGTTCCACCCCTCTTCTCAACAGATGGCCCGTCAGTCTGTGAAGAAGAGAGGTCTTCATACTGCACCGGTTAACTAAGCGGTCCTCCTGTTTCCATAGACGGTCTAGTATATACTAATATTTTCGGGAAAATATCCAGTTTGCAGCTTTGTCATTCATCATCACATCAGACGAAACGGGATGGAGGGAGAAATATGGAGATTTCGTGGAGGGAGGTGGTTGAGAATATACAGAAAGAAAAGGGTTTCTTTATAAAGAAAGGTTTTGAAGAAATGTGTTTAGGTTCATATGTTAACCGCTTGCCTGCCTTACTATCCCGAGTTATCTATACACTCTAAAAAATCTGGGTAAATGTGAAACCAATATTTGGTGCAAGGTTTTTAATTTCCCGAAACTTTTATGCAATGAAAAAGCTAGATTGTACCAAAAATTGGTAGTATGATTGAAAAATACTTTTATGGTGCAATCTGTTGCACCAAAGTTTGGTAAAAAGGATCTTAACTGGGACCGTTGTTTAGTTGTGTTCGGGCTCCGCAGTTTTGTTTTCGCATACGTCACAAAAATGGTGTTAGTATAATAAGTTTTAAAGTTACTGTGTGAATACCGCTGGAGCAGTGGTAGCGTGCTTTCATAACATGCGGCAGTTCATGGGTTCTATCCTCAGTGATTATTATTTTATTAAAATTTCCAAAAAAACAGCTAACAGTACACCTTATCATGGTGCAACCCCTCACTAGGTTTGAGTGCATTAAAACACCATATTATGGTTCAACCTCTTTCTGATTTTGGTGCTATTGATAGCACGATAATATGGGAAAATTATGAGCCATTTTTTGTAGCCAGCAAAAAAATACCAGATTTTGGTGCAACACGACCTGAAAATTTTTTACAGTGCAGGGTTTGTAGATATTGCAGTTAATTATTATCCCGAGAAAACTAGGGCGAAGCAGAATTGGAGAAAACTACAATTATTTTTTAGAGGGGGATATTGATAATAGTTGGAAGTGATTCTTCTGTATGTAGTCTTATTGAATACGATAGTTCAAATTATTTGGATTTGGACGATATGCCGACAGGTTGTGAACTGTGTTGTTTTAAAAAACTGTCATTCAAAGACTATTTTTTTATTTTTTTTCATTTGCCCTAGATAACTCGAGATAGTAAACTAATGATAAAACTAAATGCCTTTACTAAAAAATTGATAATATGAATTAAAACTTACATATTTTGTTTTGTTTTTGTTTCCTGGTACTTAAAGACCCACCGAGTATATGCGGAGTTCATGCTCGTAAAATCTGTGGATCCGAAAGTCCTGAGGTTGGTCATGACACAGTTTACCTCGGGTCCATGTGTCTGGAGACAATTTCCCTCCCCTTCAGAGAAATGGCAAAATTGTCGAGATGGCGATGAATAGTTAAAGTGTCTGTCATATCTCATGAGTCAGAAGTCGGACTCCTGCCATTTATGGGGCCGCACTTTCTCAGGAGCCACATCCCTTTTGCCTTGAATCCTTATAGAGCTTGGGTAATTCAAGTGGCACACGACAACAAAAATAATAGACTAAAAATTTAATGCTTTTCAGTATTTTTTTTTAATTTTAAGGGAGTTAAGTTCATTTCTTTGAGTGGAGAAAAGCGTGCTTCTTGTTGTAAAAAAACTTCACAAAAATATGTAAATGTTACATTGGGGTGTCTGACGCGTATTAACATTCTAAACATTGGTAGAGCAAAAATAGAAGAAAATATTTTTTTTCATCTGTCGCAAAAGAGAATGACTAAAAACTGGTTATCCCAACCAAAACGCTAAAAATTTAACATACGCTCTACCAATGTTGAGAATGTTAATACGCGTCTCTGACCCTCCAGAATATCAATGCTTATAAAACTATTTTTTTTTGGAAAATGGACTTTTAATTATTTAAACATTTAATCTTGTTCGAAAAGTTCATTTATAAGATCAAATACCTAACTCAAGAATTATATTGCAGTTTAGATTTAAACAATACTGATGAATAAATTAAATTATCCACAGTTTAAATTTATTATAATTTTTATTGTAAAATAATATACTTTTGCATTTACATTTTTAATGTAAATTGTCATAGACTAAAGAAAATAAAATTACAATGTCTTTTTTTTATTTTTTAGGATATCATCC
The DNA here is from genome assembly GCA_024610705.1 of Tetragnatha versicolor. NCBI lineage: Eukaryota > Metazoa > Arthropoda > Arachnida > Araneae > Tetragnathidae > Tetragnatha > Tetragnatha versicolor. Next base: position 84,557,306 of record JANDEH010000001.1, read on the forward strand.
ATCAGAACCTTCAGTAAAAGTAAGTTTGCATTATTTATGTAGCAAGGGAATTAGTATCATGGTAACTTCTTGCAAAAATCTTATTAGATTACAAGGAATGAACTATTTTTTACTTCACCCTATTACCCATTTCACAATTTGCTATTCATAAAACGAATTTGGGATTTAAAATTGTTTTAGAAATTAAAAAAAAACAGCAGTACAATCATTCCTATAATGGGTTTGTATCATGTCTAACGCAGTCTGTACCAATAAAACTTCATTTAGTCACGTAACATTTAAAATTAAAATACTGTACATTACACTCATCATACTAGTGAATTGCATCATCTCTTAAAATTCTGAATACTCAATTTTAAATTATTAAAAATTATCTCCCGATTCCAAAAATATGCTTGTCTTTTCCCACACTTTTTTCAGTTAGTTATGATAAATTTTATTGTAGAAAGCGATATATTTATTATAGAATGTGTGACGTCACATGTGCCTCTTGTAATTGGGGGAAACACCGATTTCATCAAAATACTAGGCTATAAAAACTAGAGCTCAGTATTTCAAAGCGGAATGATAGTAAACAAGGCACATTTGACGTCACAAGCTGTTTCATCTCAGACAGAAAATAAACTATTTTTAATTGAAAATAACTTAAAATTTAAGGCTTTGTAAGGTAATTTAAAATGTTTTTGAAGGTTTTATGCAATTCTAAATATACATTAAGATTAAAAAATAAAATTTCTTATTAAAATTTTTTATTATCGTAGAAACTATAACGTAGAGCTAAAAGCGCGCACTAGAGACTTCTGTCGCGGCGACTATAAACACTAGGTCACTCAAAAGCAATGCATTTCTATGGAGATGACTCTTGGCAATCGGCCAAGAGTCCCGTCGCCTGTGCGCGCTCTCTAGCTTCTTGCAATAGCCAGGGTGATAATTTTGTCTCTGTCGCCGTGACAAAAGTATCTAGTGCGCGCATAGCCTAAATGTTTTTTCATCACGGTAAACCAATTAAAGAAGTTCATTTCACTATTTTATTCTTCGTCGTTGTACCAGTTCCGGATGCTCTAAATCAGTGTTTCCCAACCTTTTTCGGTCCATGCCATACCAAAGGCTTTCCAAATTTTCCATGCCCCCCGGTCTCAGTGGATATATAGAAATATATTTTGAGAAGGATCCAAAATTATTTCTTAGCCCCTCCCTCCTATGTATATTTAATAAGTCTAATGAAGCTTTTTAGGTAGAATTTGCATACTAAACAACTAAATAATGTTATGAGAAATTAAGTAGAAAGGGGGGTCTGGGGGCCTCCCCCAGCAAATTTTCGTAAATTTGACTAGGAAGCAGGTTTTTAACTAGTTTGGTACCCCTAGCAGGGAAATTTTGGATATAAATTTTTAGGTAAGATTTGCATTTTGATGAACCTAATGGAAAAAAGTTTCAAATATAAGCGTTCTAAAAACAAAGAGGTCTTAGGTCATCCCCCAGAAAAGGTTTAGAAATTAGACTCTAAAAAACTGGGTTTCAACTTGGTTTTGATACATACTGGTCCAGATTTCAGACATACATTCTCAGGATAATTGGATCATATTTTGATAACTTCTTTTTAAAAAGTTTTTTTTTCAAATTTTTCCCCTGGATTGGCCCCACCTAGGGGGCAATTTGGTTGAACTTTTTCAAATTGCCCCCCTAGAAAAGGATATTGCCCCCCTGTGGGGCGTGCGCCCCACGTTGGGAAACACTGCTCTAAATCATGTCAGAATTAATGAACACACTAGAATCGGCTGTCACTTGTACGAGAGTTAAAATCTAATAGTTTTAAGAAAAAAATTGATTACAGTTATTTTCATACATAACCTGGCCTCCTTTTTCAATTTATACATTTTTCTAAAACTAACTCCAATGATGAACAGTATTCTTCAGAATCCACGCACTAAAAACGCCCCGAACTTTCGAGAAACACGATTCCTAGAAAAAAAAACTCGATCTATTCCTGTATCTCGTTAAACCCCCAGCAACGTTATAAAGAGGATCCTCCATTATGCAGATATATTACATATTCGGTTTATTTATTCGTTCCAATTAGGTTAAAAAATGATCGCGGCGACCGACGCGCCCCCTTTGTTGCGATGATCGCCAAGTATGCAAATGCGTGACGAATCCAACTTTCTTTTTCCGAGATCAAAGCAGCTACTTTATTTGACGTCGCTGGGATTTTATTTTCATTTTGCGCGCTTCGCCTGCGTTTTCTCCTTCGAAATGGCTGCTGCCGTAGATGGAATGCGAGTAGAGGGTCCGTTGATGTAGCACCCTTGTGGTCAAAATGAGTGGGAGGCAGAAAGAAAGTTTATTCTTTCTTTTTTTTTCATTTAAAAGAAGGCATTTTTTTCTTTTTTTCCTTACTCTCATTCTTTTACTACTTCTCATTCTTTTATTATACCCTATTATACCCCTCTCCTTTTCTTGCCTTCTATCTTCTTTATATATATGTTACAGTTAAAGTCCGGAAATCAGTTAATTTACAGATAACCTAGGTAATTTGCAGATTAACGAGGGTGATCCGTTAAAGAGCGAATTTTTTTTCAATTTCTAAGATTACCTAGGTAATCTTGAAATTACCTAGGTATTCTGCACCCTACCGACTAGACACTCGTTAATCTGCATACTACCTGTAATCAGTTATTTTACATATTAACGAGGGTGATCCGTTAAAGTACAAAATTTTATTTTATTTTATAAAAAGTTTAAGGAGGTTGGGGGGGCTGCCGCCCCCCCAAACCCCCCTGCCCTAACTATAACCAAACTCGTTTTGGGGGTAAACAGTAACAATGACGAATCAAAAAAGGGGGTCGGTACTTTTTTCATATTACACAAAACACGCAAATCCCACAAAAATATTAATGAAATAGCAATTTTAAAACTAGAATATAAAAACAATAATAATAATAGAATATTAAAGTACCAACTGAGATTTGTATCAATTGTGGTTTTCGATCTCGATTTGACAGCGTATTTCAATGAGCACTTAAACTAGGAAATCTTAATGAAAGCGCGGTGTAATCGGCTGGCAGCCTGCACTGAACTATTGCTAGGATTCGCGATCGATTACATATGTTAAACCCTTGCCCAGGTTCCAGCGATTGTTGAATTAACGTTTGTTGAAAAGATATTTCAACAGCTGGGACATTTGCTTTCGTTAAAAGAAATCTCTGTCACTCTGAAGTCGGAGTTTCAACACAATTGTTTCAAAATACCCGTTTTAGTAGTAATATACTGTACTTAATCATGTAAATTTACAGTACTTACTTGCTTGTATTATTTTGTTTTAACATTCAACATGACAACTACCAGTGCTACGCACTAAATTTGAAATCAAAACACCAAATATGACAACAAACTACCTATTGAAACCCAACTGCGCAGGGGTAAGCGCATGGCGCAGTAAGCACCTCATCATTTTAACAGAAAGTATTGAACGAAACAAACTATTTTGAACTTCAACGATCAAGAGGCCGTTATAGTGTAGATTCCCTAGGTAAAATGCAAAAAACTCAAAAATCCGCACATTAACGACAGAAATCAGTTAATCTGAAGTTTACCTAGGTATTCTTCAGATTAACTAATTATCAACTTTAGCGGTAACATATATATATTTTCTTTACATCTCTACGTTTTTTTTCTTTTACTCTATCCTTTTCCCTACCGTTATCTTTTTTATCGATGTCTATGACCTATCTTTCTCACTTCCTCTCTTTCTCTCTCTATTTTCTCTTAATATTTATTTTTTTTCACGTTTTCCATTATTTCCCTTTCACTCTTTTCCTATAATGAAAATATTGTGGACATTGCCAGGGCCGTAATTTTGGCTCATGGAGAAATTTAGCTTGACTTCGAAAAATTGGGCACGACACCAACCAATCAACCAACCAACCAACCCCTTCTCATTTCCTTAGTGTCCTTCTCTCTATAGCTATTGCTTTCCCCTTCGGTTAAAGCGTAACCATGGTTACGCTCTTCGCGCAGTCAATAGAAAGCCTTCTTCACCACTTTGCCGTTGATAGTTGCCATGGTTACCGATTCAGTGGTGGGAGATGGAAATGTACTCAGGCGCCAAAATTCAAAATGAATAGAATATAGCTTGCATAGGAACTAAATACTGGGGGTCTTGCGTTAGGATGGCCTCCTAACCGGGGCATATGTCCTGCACGCCAGACCCCATGGTCATTCATGAAAATGAAGAAGTACATCGTAGGCCTTGGCTCACTAGGGATTGTGCGCCAATGAGTTTGGTAATGCAATTGCACCTTATGCTTGAGTGACCATCATACAATACATGCACTCTGATCCATGCTCAGCAGAGACTATAGTCTGTGTAGATAAAATAGGCGGCTCGCTACTATATACTAGACAGCAATTTTAGTTGAACCTACTACGTCACTAACAAACAAAGTAGTTCCCATCGCGGTGTCTGAATTTCGAGTGAAACACGTCAATTATAAAATATGATTATTTCTTTAATCCCATGCATAATTAGTGTCTTTGTATCACAATTTGCGTATCGAAATTCCTCCAAATCAACCCAACCGGCTTTGTGTTTACTCACTTTCTCCTTCCGCGTAGTGACGTACTGGGTTCTGGAAACGTTGCTGTGAAGTATAGTCATTTCCCATTGCATTTCTATTGCGTTTCCATGGCGACGATGAACCACCAACTTTAATTATACACAGACTATAAAAAACACTCTCTCTTCAGTGATATCCGACGTTTAATGCTCGATCTTTTGCATACTACCTCCACCCGAAGACCCAAATAAATACGCCGCGATCGAAGAAAATGCATTTGGCGTGATTTTTTTTTCATCTCTTGGCGTTATTATTTATACTCTTTTTTTTCCTCTTCCACCGACGCAATGAAGATAAAATAAAGCGCGGGGGAGGGAAGAGACAGACAATAGAGAGTGAAGTTTTCACAGAACAAAAAACACTGGTGGGCACGAAAGGGGAAATAGAAAGACACAGGGGTAGAGCAGACAAAGGCGCACGGATACTTCGTTCTTATTTTGCTCCGGGGAGTCCTCCCCCCGACACGACCAATGGGGGAGCGGGATTCAAAGTGGTTCGAATCTCTTGCGAGTTTTGCCAGTGGATTTCACTTTAGTTCCTCCAGCAGAAGTTGGTTTTTCCTCGAGACACCTAGGGAAAGTAGTTAGAAGTTTGGAGGAAAGTTTTACAAATTTTATATACAGACAGACCGAAGCGTTTTAACTTTGGAGTTGGTGGATACATTTTGTTTTTTGGGATGGATTCTGTGCAGATTTGAGTTTTTGTTTGAAATGAAATAGATTGAATTCTCTAAATAAATGATTTGTAAAGGAAAATACAGAGTTCAAAATTTACGAAAGGAAACTCATTTTAAGTGAAAAATGGATGCTAACTTTGTTTGAGAACTTAATATTTTTTATTAAATAGTGTTTTAATTGTAATGGTTTAATAAGATCACATACACCAAAAAGGATAATAAATATCACAACTAACTGTAAGTCACTTAGGAAAGACGTAATACGATTGCCCGATTTAAAATTCAAGATCTACAAGGCAAAAAGATGATGAAAAAAGTTTTTCAATTAGGATCATTGTTTTTACGAATGTTTTAAAAAGTGAGTAAATGCAGTGAAGGTCCTGCATAAGCAGTTTATACCCCGTTCGCACTGGCCTTTATTTTTGCCTTTACTTTTGTTAGCACTTTGTTGTCATGGAAACACACTAATCAATTCACTAGTCAATTAATAATCTTTTATGTGTTTTTACTTGTATTTTTGGTGATTTTATTCATTAGTTTTAAGTTGTATTGAGAAATTAAATTTTTAATTATTTTACAAATCATGCTGTTATTGTTTACACACAGTAAAATGCTTATTTTCGCCCCTTGTCAGTGCAAACGCCGTTTTCAAAAGATGGGTCAATTTTGGCTGTTTCCATGACAACAAAGTGCTAACGAAAATAAAGGGTATTTTTTCTGCCAGTGTGAACGGGGTATTACGGGGGTTGGTGAGATGGTGAGCGATATCAAGCAGGGGGTGGTAGCTCCCCAGTATATCAAAACATTGTCACTGACCATTTCAGTCTTTGACGCCCTTCATTGAATTGAATGGAAAATTTGGGGCGGCCAGGAATGGAAACGTTGAATGCCATGTAAGTACAAGAGAAGCTACATTTCATTTGAATTAATAGTAAGATAAGCAAATCATAGCTCGGGATGATTGATAACGACTTCTCCATTCAAAACACAATGGAGGAAGAAAATTGCGAGTTAGTCAAAGCGATATCGCTCATCGAGTCAGAAGGCAGTGAATAACAGATGACGTTCGAGTGACCGAATTCGTAGAGCTCGCCTAAACACATCAGGGTCCAGCGGGAGAAAGTGATTGATCACTTTATTTCGTCCATAACCTTTTGGTGTATCCGATAGGGCCGTTTGTTTTCGCAAAAATTTTTGCATTAACTGTTAGTGATTGAGGTGTTAAGTTTACTTCATTTTTGTTGAATTGATTCTTTATCTACTACATTATGATTTTCTGCAATTTTTTCCGTGCAAATATTTTTTGAGTTGCCAAATTAAAAATTAAGGGATATACATAAATAAAATAATCATTTTTGGGAAATTAAATCTGCTAGAGATAATTAAATTGATACTCTTGAGTACCGTTAGTACACGGAGTGTTAAAATATTCTAGCAATACAAAATATCATGGATTTTTTATCGCAGTTTTAAGTCTTAAAAATAATACACTTTCCATTATGACTTTAACTACTTGTTATGTAAAACCATTTTGAAAAATGTAACTTCTTCTACTAAGCAAGTTTTCTAACTAGTAACCCTTTTGGTATAACTACCCCGAATAAAGAAAGAACACTACCTTATACAGTCGAGTCCGCTTAATGTGATCGCATTTGTCCGAGACTAAAATGATAACATTATCCGATAGATAACAATAAGCGATCTCGTATCAAAAGCAGCAAATAGTGTAACTAGATTGTTTGTATTAAAATCAAAATTATGCTTCAATCGTAATAAATGTATTGAAAACATTTTTAAACTAGGTAAAATTTTAATGGAAAATATAAGAGTAGTTCAATTAATAAGAGTAAAATAATCGCTTACTATGTATTTTTATTTGTATAGAAAGGTCTCTCTTTTTCCCACTCCATTATATCCTTCCACTCCAATAAACCACTTATTTATTAAACACAAGGTAAAATTCAAATATTTTATCAGACAGCTGAAAAGCGTCGATCTCTTGGTGGTTTCTTTAACCAAAAAGCATGGATTCGGACCCCCATAACTGTTTTTCGTTTTCTTTCAATACTATATGCGGAATGTTTTCTTTATCTTACCCATACTGATTTACAGAAAAAAGAAGCACCAGATGCTCTCATGGGGCAGATGTTTACTTGTAAAAATTAACCTTCAAAATGAAACTCCAACGCAAAAGCGGTCGTTTTAAAGGGAATATGGACAGATTTTGATAATAATAAGCGGAGTCATGATTCATAGTTGATCACATTAAACAATGTATTTTTCATTAAATTATATAGGAATGATCGGGACCTGTTGATTTCGATAACATTATCCGATTGATAACATTATCCGTGATCACATTAAGCGGATTCGGTTCGATACCTACTTAATTTCAAAAGAGTGCTAAACATTTTTCAATACCGTAAAATACTGGATATCTAAAAGTAAAAGTATCTATCGATACCTAGGTGTTCAATACCTAAAAGCAGCGCTCGAAATTGTACTGGATTGCTGGTCCGGGACTACTAAAAAACGGCTCGGACCAGTGGAATCAGAAAATCACTGGTCCGCTGGACCAGTGGTGAAAAAATATCCCACCCTCCACTTCTAGCCTGTAATTTCTCTTTGGTTGGAATCGGGGGAAAGGAAAAAAAATAATTTCATTAAATAAACCACATTAACCCCAGTTTGTCAGCTAACAATGTAAAACTAATAAGATTGGTAAATCAGTAAGATTGGAACCAGTAAGATTGGTAAATCACTGGTCCTGCGGACAAGTGGATTTTTTTCCCAATTTCTAACGCTGCCTAAAAGTATGTATTTCGCCCACGCATCCCGTATCTTTTACTGTACCCGAAAGGGCGAAATAGCCGTTTTGTTTTCACATGATGTTCCCTTCGCGATTCCCCTAATTTCTACCCTCTCCATAACTCAGCAGTGGCGGCAGCATCAAACGGTATTTAATCATTCCGGAAAGTGGCTTAGCCTAATTAAGATTCCGGGGAAAAGTCGGACGAGATTTCGGAAGAGGTGTCCCTGATTTGATGCGTTCAGGGCCACTTGAAGTGGTGGAGTGGCTTCGCTTTGATTTCGGTTGTTTCCGTGAATTTCGTGATTTGGTTCAAACTAATTAGGACATCTAAATGTTATTGTTTTGATTTATTAATTACAAATTGTAGTTTTGAAGTGGTCGTTTCTTTTTTAATTTGGGAATGGGGTCTGTTTTCTACCCCCTTATATTGAGTCTAAAACTTCTTGACGTATTGGAGTACTTTTTATAATTGCATCACACACATTAAAGATTTGATCAAATGCAAAAATTCAAATTAAATCTTGAAAAGCTAGTCTCACCTACGAATTCTGATCACCCCAATCCTCTTTAGAACACACGTGCCTCGCACCCCCACAGAAACAAAGGACACGGCCCTCGCCGGACTGGAGTGCCCCTCAGAAAGATCCGACCGTCACCCAATTAGAAGGGTCACAATTATTTAAAGTTGGAGTTGAGTTGTTGCCCGGGCATTCGTTTAAGTGAATTAGCGCTCTGGAATGTGACAAAGCTTGCATCGTCGGCTCTCCGGGGAAATTGGTCCGCTTTTCCGATTCATAACATTGTTCTCGGACGAAACAAACGTACACGCGCCAAGTTGGTTTCGTGAGAGGGGATGGAATATGCTCCAGAAGATAACTGTGGTAGCTTTGCTTGCATGTTTCCATGGCTTACAGTTTGTTAGTGTCATCCATTTCTCTTTAGGTTTAACGTTCATATTCTTTATGAAGTTAAAATTCACCTTCAAATGCCTCCTTAAATGTCATTTATAAAAGTTTAAATAAATTTGAAAGAACATGAAATCATTACTTTCACTTCGAAACAAACGTATTAAATTTGGAACCGATGGCTGTATTGATTAAAGTGATACTTTGTAACTTTAAGAAATATAAAAAAAGTTTAAGTTTCACATTTTTGATTCTAAAATACGACGCTTACATACATTTTATTCCTTATAAATATCCATTTCCTTCACCAGAACACAACGTTGTAATAGGTTAAATAATATTATTAGCCTCTGCAAAAACCCAAATGTTTTATTCATGCGGCTTTCATGCTTTAAAACTGAATATATGGAGCGAAAATATTAAATCCTCAGCGCCAAAACATACATGGGCTAATGTAACTTTTCTTATTCTTCTTAATTAAATTCCGCCTAAAGAAACTGAAATTTCAAGTTGCAAATCTCCTTAAAAGGATGTCATGCGGGATAAGGAAGAGTGAAAGCCCTGTCAAAAATTGAAAAATCGAATAAACTACACAAATACCTTATTCGTGTGCACAGTCTGATATAAAGCAATTACACACACAACGGCCAAACAACCCAGGTTCGGAAAGCATGATAAATACTGTTTAATCCATCATGTCAAACCAGAGAGACTGATTTGGATTCTTGGCCTCTTTCCAGGGGGGCACTACTTAACCATTTCGAATACCTCCTTTTTTTCCTAGTTCTATTTTGCTTAGAGAGCTTATATTTTTATAAAGACCGTTTAACGTACCGTTTTTAGAATAATATTCAAAATTCATTCTTTTGTTCTGCAAATGCGTAATATATTATTTAAAATCCCCTCCGGGAAACCATAATCTACGTTCATTAATCTAAATGTATTAACCTTTTTTTAAAGTATGGTTACAAAATTCGATCTCATCATACATGGATTATATTAACATAAATCATAAATATGTATGAAACTGCTCTTTACATTGAAAATTTCACCTTATATACCATTATAACTGAATAACTTAAATACACAATGCCAGTAATAAAGCTTTGTTAGTTTATCTGCTCAAAGTCCAGCCTTAGTTTTTTATGTTAATTCTTAATTTAAGTTTACACTATAAATAAATCAGTGCCAAGCCGTTTTAAGAAGCTCAGCAAGTCTTTAATTCTGAAATTTTAAAACATTTAATTAAAGAACTTAAGTTCTGTTAGGTTTAAGTAAAGAGGTTTGATCACAGTTCACCTCAAAGTAGATTAGTTCACTCTGCAAACATCGTTATATTTTTATGCTGGACAGAAAAAAAAGTCCAGGTTTAAAATTTCTTTAAAGAAAATAATTTGTTTAAAGAGAAAATGCTAAACTGTTTTCTTTAAATTTATAAATGTAGATACCAATTTGATAAATTTCATCACAACATAAAATCTTCAATAATTTATTATAGTTGCATTGCAAATATTGAAGTGTTTTATAAGAATGATCATCTTTTCTTTAACCTGCTTGTAATTGCTCCCAATGTCATGAAAAATAAAAATCAAATCTAGAATGAACTTTCGGCTAGAGAGAGATATAGTGAATATATCAATCCATTTCAGATAATCGATTTTAGATAATTTTTAAATTAATAAAATAAAAAACCTAATGAATTCCGAATTTTTTATCAAAAGAATTTAGTGGAAAAAATTTGATTCGCCTTTTTATAATATTGCAGTGCCTATTAAAATGTTTTAATTAGTTTTAATTACACTAAAAGTAATTAATTTTTAAGGATATTATTATTTAGCTTTGTTTGTTTTTATGCAATCGATATTTATTCTTTTCGTTGTGTTCTAAAGATTATTAAAATTATTGTGGCAAAAGTTAAGTGTCTGCATTTAATTATCGTCAGATAGCTTTTTTTTCTTCAGTTCTCGTTTATTTACCTTTCAAAAGCTAGCGTTATTTAAATAAAACGTTTTGCTATAATTTAAAAAGCAATTTCAATCTCGGTGAGTACAGTAAATTCTTTACCAAATTATTTTTTAATTGGTTTATGTTCCGTATGGTTTCCTACTTAAAATTGAAATTAGTTCGAGTGTATTTCAATCTGAATTTTTGACGTGATTAAAAAATTCTACAACTTAAGTTTAATTCATATGATTTTATTTAATTTGCTTATTTTTTTACCCATCGATGAGCTGTTGTCTGATTGTTTTTTAATAATTGAAACGAAGTATTAAAAAGCAGGAAAACGTTGATTTGGGATTTCACTGTAGTATATCAATTTATGTGTTTTAATATGAACTTACATGATACAATATAATGTTCTTTTATTAATTATTTAAAGAGTTACTTTTTCTTAAACGTGTCTGTAACTGATCTCGACTTTTCTTTGTAACTTACTGTATTTTGATTTTACATACAACCGGTTACAAAAAGCGCTTTCAATTCTTTAGACATGTCTGTAACTTTTGAACGCACCTAGTAAGTTTTATTTACTATGCGTTTTCACGTGGTTATACCGATAGATATAACATGGGATTAAATAAATTTTTAAGGGGTTAAATTTACGTTTGTGACAAAAAAAATAGGTACATAGCATTTTTTTATTAACTAGGGGGCTCTGCCCCCTGCTCGCTATCGCTCACCAACCCCCGGAACTGCTTCGCAGTTCTTTGAAGATCGCTTCGCGATCTTAGCGAGCAGAGCTCGCTTGTTTCATCTCAACTATCCAGTACAACCTGGAACTTGTCTGCTTATAGTCTGTTTATTTAGAATAGGCGCCTGAAACAGGATCAAAAACGCTCAACAATGCTTAATAACGCTCATCAGACAACTTCAGTGACCGATTGTTTCTACAGTATTTTAACTACTTCTGCTTAGGCTGACTTGTCATTGCAGAAGAAAATTTTTTCGACGATAATTAGAATTATAAATGCATATCGAAACTTCTTATCTCTCAAACTTTTCTATAGCTTAATTCGGATCATTACCACGAAAATATCAAAATAAAACTATTACTGAAATATTCCTTTTTAAATTATCAATAATTTAATGGATAGGGGGCTACCGCCCCCTGCTCGCTTACGCTCACCAACCCCCGTGACTGCTATGCAGCTCTTTACAGATCGCTTCGCGATCTGTAATATCTGCAATCGATCTTTAGCAGAGAAAAAGTTGTCAAAAGTTTAGCAGAGACAAGTTGTCGAAAATCATCTTCCTTTCATCGGCACAAATAACACTCAAAAAAGCTAAATTATTTATTTCTCTAGTATTTCAAAAAATATCGAAGTATCTTTAAAAGATTATAAAACAAGTCTATACTATATCGCTAGCAAACTTAGAGCAAAAATGTGCACCTCAAAACTTTAAATTTAAATATCCGTGCTCGCGACAATCTAGTGAACAGGCAAATATAAAATTTAAAAACATTAAACACGTCTGATAAAGACCTACTAAAACTATGAAAAAAATGAAACTTTGATGCTTAATTACTCCAAAACTAATTAGAATTTTTTAAAGAACTAAACGGCAATCTCTTTCTAAAAAATAAGAATATAAGTGTTTAAAAAATCATATTGATACCGTGATTAGTTTTCATTTTAGATAGAAAAAAACGAAAATGTGTCAAAAATTTCGAAAATTAAAAAATTAATTACTCTAAACCAAATTCGAAATTCGAAAAAAGGGCGACGTAGTGCACATCTTCATACTTCAGAGTATTAGGCTGCAAAAAATCATAGTTCTGCTGCTAATAGATTTTGCTGAACTGGATTACGCGGCGAAAAAAGAAAAACTTCAACTTTGACCTTAAAAATACCCCAGTACTAATTATCACATCAGTTAGCTTTTTGTTCGAGAATGTGCCCCAAATATTCCTTTACAAACATTTCAAATTTCATAAATTTCTATCAAGTAGTTTTTGCGATATGAGAGTTCAAAGAGTTCAAAAATAAAATTTTCTGAAACAGCGGCAGCGGCGGCAGCGGCGGCGGCAGCGGTGACAGTAACTTTTTTTTAATATAGAGAGATTAAAAATAATTTGCATTTATTAAAACACCAAGGAAAGTTTTAGAGCTATTTAAAAACTAGAAACCCCCTTCTTGCAAATATTCATCTGTACTTTTTTTATCTTATTATGGTCTTTGGTAAACTTAGTTTTGCCTTTGGTAATAATTTTATTAATCTTCTAAAAATAATTAAATTATTATGGGAAAAGTCGTTTCGACTGTTTTAAGACTTCTGACAATTTTAAAACCAACCAAAATGAGCTCAGGTGATGTTTTGTAAGAATATGTTTAAGAATGCTTCGAGAAATAATTGATCAGATCTTATATGCACAAAAACGTGTCAAAATAAGAAAAATTTGAAATTATAATTGCAAATAACAACATTAGGGTTTTTAATGACAGAAGACAATTATTTTTTCGGTATATGGAGAAATTAATTGTATTAATTAAACGTTTTAACACATTCACACAATTAGTTAAAAGTCTACGAAAAGTTTAGTAAGGAGAAATTTATTAATTTCCGATAAGTTATTTCTTTTCTTGTATGCACAATTAATCATACCCAAGTATAAAGAACACTAAAGGTACCTTTTCTCTGGTAAATCAATAAGGAACACGTATAATGTTTCAAACTTGTATTTTTCTTTAAGTTTAATTAAAAATGCATAGAAATTTAAGATCTAAAAATATTAATTCAAATAGAAAAGTTCACTTTAAGGCGTTGTCTGAACAGTTAGGATGCTTTGTAAGTGTAGTGTTTAATAAAAGCCTCAAATAAAAATTTAAAACTTAAAAAAATAACTTTAAAAAACAGTTTAATCTATAAAAAGTTCGAGTGACACTGTCTCTTTGTCATTTTTATACTGATTATTAAGTTCTTGAAGGTAAAAGGGGAGAAAAGATAGTAAATGTATTTTAAAATATTTATGTTAAATTAATATTTTTCATGTCATGTCAAATTATTTTTTATTGTTGGTCGGTTTCAGTTATTGGTGCTGTTTGCTTCAGCTTACGCAGGCATATGCATATAACACATATTTTTAGTGTGTGTACAAAAACCAATTGAAGTTGTGCATTGAGTTGAATGTTTTTTTCTGGTTTTTATAATAATTGATTGATATAAAATGCCATTACAAGCATGATAAATCAAAAATGAGTCTATGAATTATTTAGGTGATGTGTATATTTTAAGTATATTATTTATATTAGTCATGGGTATAAAAGTTAGAAAATCAGAATATATATCCATGAATATACAAGAAGGATAAAATGAAGGGACAGAAAACTGTATAAATAAAATGTAGAAATTTTGAAATTTTTTAAACTTAAACTTAAGCTTCCATCTTTCATATTAACTTATTACAACTTATATTACTCTTAGTTAATTTTTTTAGCAATGAGTTTGTATAAAGCAGTTTTACTAGGACTTATTGAATTTATTTTTATCGATTTCTTAATGAATTTATTTTTTTGGCACCATTTCCAATAATAATTGCTTTAATATCTTTCTACAGCAAAAAAATTAAATGAGTTATTTTGCATATTTTTATTGAGTTTCAATGATCATTTAATTTCAATTTATCAGTTTCAACATTATTCATATAAAAATCTTATAAATTGTCTAAAATGAAACGGGTGAACATTTCATAAAATTCAGTTCGGATGTAGTATTTTATGACTTACTTTAAGGCGTACGTATACACTTGAAATCACGAAAATCGGACAAAGTATCCAAACATTTTTTGTTGATTAAAAGTATTCTAAAATTCTTTAGTTTTAAAATGATATCAAGATCAAGAAAATGCATGCAATACCTCTTATTTGATGAAGGTTTAAATATCGCGCTTATCATAGAAACTGCATGTTATCAACATCTTTAGACTCAATTTCAGAAGAATCCCATTTTTGTCCCCATTGTCACATAGTGTGTCATTCAAACAATGATTGCTCTTTGGGAAATTAGTGTATTATAATAATTTTTTTACCATTAAAATCTGTACAATAAGCGGATGTTTTGGCAGTTTTATTTTTCATTTAACTTATATATTTTTTGTGTATTTTTTAAATACAAATTTCATGAAAATATGATGAATTTTTTGAACTTTCAAGATTAAAAAAATTGTAGAAAAAAACTATGGGGTCTATCAAAAATCTGAAAACGTCAAAACATGCAGAATAATATAAAGTTTAAAATCTGATAGAAATTATCCTTTTTTAAAAACTTGAATATTAATTATCATTGTTTGAAAATCATGCTAATTAGCCATTTACTGACTGCCTAAATCTCAAATTTTTTTCGTGAAATGTCCTAATTTAGTTTATACCATACATATTTTGTGGAAACTCTAGATTTTTAAAGTCAATAATAAAAATTTTTGTCAAGTGTATACGTACACCTTACCAAGGTCGATAAAACACCATTCACAAAAAAAATATTTATAAGAAAAAAAAACATTTACCCATCAAATGGGTCGTATTATTTCCGTTCTGCGAAAAAAAATAAACCATTGGTAGAACCTACAGAAAAATATTAGACTTAAAGAAAATTACGTGAAAATAGCGTGTAATATAATGGAAGAAAAGTACATAAAATATAGTTATAATGTATGATTTTGAGACTTCATTTAACAAGGTCCGAGAAAAATACCATCATCTTCAGTAGTAGAATGAAAAAAAATCGTCAGGGATCATCGACTGTTCTCTCATTAAATCGAATGTTCGGTGAAAGGAAATTACGATCGTAAACACGAAATTCGACTTTAAAGCGGCGTCGTCGTTAGGTTAGGAGCCTTCAATTACATTACACGAATTTTCGTTTGCAGCCGGGTGCTCGTTACCCCCAGACACTGCGAGATTTGATTTTGCTTCACCGCCCCTATCTAGAGAATTTAAAGCTTTGGGGGAAGGGGTTCGAGGTTCATTTTAATCAAAACCTTTGTAATGTGTTAGTGGAAGGATCTTATATTGATTTGTATTTTAGAAATGTGGTTTTAAAGTTAAAACTCCAAAAATTAAGGAAAACATCAAACAAGCATTTGATTATTTTCTTAAGTTTAGCAATAATCTAGCACTCTAAAGACATCTAACCTAAGCCTGATATCTCCTAAAAATTTAAACCTTTTATTTTTTATGTATTGTAGTGTTTTTAAGGTGCCTGCCTACCTAAAAATGCCGTTTCCGACCATAAATTCCAAAAACAAATTATTATCTTATTTCAAAAAACACATCTTTAGCTTTCCAAATAAGTTTAAATTTTTTCTTTATCTTTCCTAGAACCAAAGTTACAGAAATTTTACTCACAGCTAAATAGGCATTTTATTAAAGAAAAATAAAGAAATTCGCGTCATAGTATTTCAGTATTTGACATAATATGAATTAGGAGTCTTACTATTTTTTTGGCTGTGGGTGTAAAATTTTTTATTTTATGAATAGTATAACTTCAAACTTTACTGAACTTTGGTGTGTTTTTTTTAGTTTTTCAAGTTTAGTGCTATAACTTTTGATATTAAAATAATTCAGACATAAAAATAGTAGGCCTCCCAAAATATGTGTTTACGAGGATAATAAAGTTTACAAAACAAAAATATCTTCATATAAATTTGAGTTATGATGTTTTGCGGAAAGGCTGTTTTTTGTGATTTTTATGCATAAATTCTTCAATAATATGAAAATTTAAATTCAAATTTATTTGTTTTTTATATTATTCATAGTTTTTAGATGCATTTAATTGTATAAATCACAAATTAGGTCAATATTTTAAATATTAAAAAAAAGCCTTCATAGGTAGGCAACCACCTTAATCGTCATATTTTAGTTTCATATTTCTGTAAGCCCCGTGTGATACATTGTGGTACACGGGGAGTATGTTTGTTTTAATTTTAAAAAATCTTAGCATTATGCTTCAAAGGTTCCTTGCAAATGTTCCTGGCACTCCCCACATTATGAACGTATATTGTGTTCAGAATATGTTTGAAAAGGTGGAAAGGATTTTCGGGAATTTTCGTTTGCAGCCGGGTGCCACTGCTCATTACTTGTCCCTGGTTGTTAAAACCTACCCCCAGACACTGCGATATTTGATTTTGCTTTCTAGTTAAGATCGCCCCTATCTAGATAAGATACAGCTTTGGGAGGGGGGTTCGAGGTCCATTTTAATCTAAACTTTTGTAATGTGTTAGTGGAAGGATCTCATATTGATTTGTAAATAGGAATAGAGGGTTATTTTGGGAATTGGGGTTTTAAAGCTTAGCATTTGACTTCAAAGGTTCCCTGCAATGAGGAAGTTGCATGATTTTTTTAAATTTTTTTAATCGATTCTTCATGGAAAAATAAGCAACTACCCACAATTTGAGGACGATCGAGAAATTTTTTGATTGCCAAAAATATTAACAAAAATCCCCTTTTTAAAAGCCCGCGAAAACACTAAGAGTTTGGAATGTGACGTCATCGTACGATGACCATTGTTGGAAAGCAATGGAGTTGATGGTATGGTTGTTGACGTCAGCGTTACTTTTTAAACAATAAATGTTTTCAGTCATGTGTTTTTTTCTCGACTTTTAAATTAAAATATTTAATTGCCTGTACATTTTTTTGAAAAATTGACTATAGATGTTTCATTTTACCATACAAAAAACCATACGGAACCCATGAATGTTTATGAACATCTGACACATGCAACTTCCTTATTGCTCCTCGCAAAAATAAACACATTATAAACGTATAGGGTTGTCCGAAGAGTTCTGATAGTTTTTACAAAGTTTCTTGTTTGAAAATTGTTTTTTGAAAAACTGGTAATAGGTGGATATTTGAAACAAAAGGGATTTTGGTTTATGTATATTTAAGAACATAATGTATGGTTTCTGTAATTCTGGTCTTATTATTTCTCTTCAAAATGCAGGCTAGAAAAGACAGTAAACAGACGATTTTCGGAAAAATTTATTCCACCGCTTTACAAACTGGGAAGAATGCATGATTCATGGCTAATAAAAGTTTTGCTTTAAATTAACAATATTTACATAAAAATGGAACACAAACTCAAAATCATCCCATATCCTGCATTTCTTACTTCTATTCCAAGCAGCTCATTTATTTACTTATTATTTACTATAAACATGAAGTTATTTCTATACTGATGTTCACAGTCTTGAGGAATACCCATAGCAACCACCATAACCTCATTTTATCATTCTTTGCATTTAGACAAACAAATGAATATCCCACAAATACCCACGTCATTACCACGTCAAATACCACGCAGTTTACATTGGGTCCAGGTGTCTGGAGACTATTTCCCTCCCCTTCAGATGCATGGCAAAATTTTGGAGGTGGCGATAGATAGTGGCAGCATATGTCATATATCATGAGGCAGAAGTCGGACTCCTGCCATTTATGGGCCTCACTTTCTCAGGAGCCGCACCCCCTTTGCCTTGAATCCTTGTGGAGCTTGGGTATTCCAAGTGGCACACGACGACAACAACAACAACAAACAACAACCCACGTCATTGTAAAAAATATGCTTATTCAAAAGAAAAATACTCCCTTGAATACTAAGTCCGATTCTCCTCCCAAACAAAATCAAAGATCCCAAAAGACAATGCCAAAATGTTTCAACAATAAATGAATTTTTCAAACTAACGACCCCCCATTACCTTTAAACCGGCATTACATTAAAGGTTGAGATACTACAGCGCCCCCTCTTTTGGACCCAAAATAAATTTCTTTCATCAATCCTTCTCCCAAACTCAATATAAAAACGCATCTAAAAGGAAAAGACCGAGCACAAATGAGTTTTTCCCTCCCTCCCTTCCTTGATTTATTTCGGCTGTTTTAATTCCCCATTAATTTCCGGCTCCTTCCCCTTACTTCTACGGACCCCGTATATTTTTACCTAGAATATTCCCCACACACATCAGACACCTCTCTGTAAACAACTAGCTCTTAAGTACCCGGACAACGCCTTTGTGTTTAAAGATCCGCGCATTAGTTAAACCAAATATTTACACTTCCTCGGAGGTGGTTTTTCCTGCAGTCCCGCCGAGACCCGAGGAGAAGCTATTTTTACAGGGACGGAGTGATGTGCCATGTCAGAAATAACATTTCCTCTCTTTCTGTCTGGCTTGTTTCTTATGTTTTGTAGCTGAGGGATCTATTGCTCTGGGGATGGCGTTTTATTTTCTTTCGCTCTTTGCGAGGTCAGCCTTTTTTCTTATCCGGTAGTTGTTAAGGATTTTGTGTTTAAAGAAGAGTGCGTTAGGGGAACCAAAAATGCGGGTCGATTGCAATTAAAGATTCGATTTGAAAAAAGTGTGAAAAAGAACCTTCGGTAAAAATGACTTTATATATCACTTAAGTAGAGATGTGGGGATTTTCCGTAAAATTTTGAAACGGAAAATTTTCAAAGCTACTATAAATTATAATAAGGTAATGTTAAATTAAACTTCCGATCAATGGAAGCAAAAAATTAACAAAACTGGATTATTTTCATCAATTATGGATGGTGTTCTTTTGAGATTCATCCAAAAATAAAACACAATCAAAAACTAATAAATAAAGCATTGAAATCATGATTTAAAATTTATAAATAATATTTAATAGCTATTCTAATCAGTGATATTTTTTACATCCGTTTGACTTCAAACTTAAAATAACGGACGTTAAAATTACTCTGGCTTTCCTTGATAGTTGGGTGGCTTATCACAAAAAAACTGCAAAATGTGATACTTTCATGAAACTTTCAGGAATGTTAGATAATCATATAAGAACTAAAAAATCGATGGGAGCCCAAAATTTTAGGGCGTGGTTTGACCATTATGACGTCATAACAAGATGGCGACCAATGGCCTATATTCGGTTCTTTTAATGACAGAAATACATTTTTGGGGTCAAATATTATGTTTTAAGGGTCAAAAAACATTATTCTGTTGAAATAACGTGCAATTTGTTTTAAAAAGTAACTTAAATTCAATCAAAGTTGAAAATAGTAATACAGTCAATCGACGGTTGCTTCAAAAAATTTATTTAGAAAAGAATCTTTTTCGACGGTTTTACATGTTTTTTGGGGTGCTGATTCCGATTATCTAGTTCATTTCCAAGTGGAAGGTCAGCTTCATATCAAAAACAGCAAAAAAATGTGAAAAAAATTGAAGCCGACATTCTATGCAAAAGTGAACTAGATATTCGGAATCAGCATCCCGAAAAACCTATAAAACCGTCGAAAAAATAACTTTTGTACAAATTTTTT